>OY744482.1:361207454-361955364 GCA_963556165.1 Tipula helvola | reverse complement strand
TTCCCCTAGCTCGTCGAAGAGGTAATATTGGTCGTGGATAGATTTTTCTTCATGGTACTCACTGCTGGTATGATGACATATGTAGATAGTTATGATTAAGACAACATTTCACTGCAGACCTCTACTACTTACCCCGCTCATAGTCACACAACGCGAATTTAATGCATGTTAGGCATTTTTCCAATTAGTGAAAAAAAAATATAAATAAATAAATATAAAAATAATTTCGTTGTCATAAACAATATTCCAAAAACCCGATTTAATTTTATTTTAAAATTTATAAGAAAAATTTGGTAATACAACTATGAAACACCAAAAAAAAAAAATTCACCACATGATTTAAATTTTAAGAACCCAAAAAAAATTTTAAGAATTGAATTTCTATTGGTAATTTATAATTGGTTTGATTATATTAATGTTTATTGTATATGTGTATGTGTGTATTCATAAATAAATTCCCGAAAATATATTCCATACACATATATAATAAACTTTAAGAAGTTCTCGAACTGTTTATAATTACTAACTTAACTAATTAAAATTAATCAGAAATTTAGAAATAATAATAATTATAATATAAATAATTAAGAAAATAATGATAATGAAATTAATTAAATTAAATAGTCTACTTTACATGTTTTTATGATATGATGGTAATGCGATGTAAGCCGAATATTCCATAAAATAATATGATGTACCGCCGTTTCCTTGATTTGATTAGGTATATATGTAGATACCAGAACCGAAGCGAAGCGATGAGTTTTGTAACCATTCAATTGGGTTACCATACATATATTCGTTTGCAAATTATAAATTGCTGGTTTAATTATTGGTGAAATTATGCGTATACTACGTAAGGTTATAATACGAATAAATCTTCACTATTTAGATGTTGTACGCCGTTAATTTCAGCACCGATAAAATTGTTGGTAGGTTTATTCAAATATGAAACCGTTTATATTGCTAATACTACCAGTCACTTCACGAGTTTATAGATATGATTCAAGCCAATTGTTTATTTTGGATCGCACTATTTCTGAAACTTTTCACCAAGTTTATGTTTCACAGATGATTATAACATTTTTATTATTTTGATTTTTTTTTTTTTAATTTGTTAATTTTTATTACAGTAATTTAGTTTTAGAAATTAATATTTAATGAAGAAATTGATATTAGATATATATGTATTATCAGTTAGATATTAGCAGATGATATTAAAATGCTCAACGACCATTTTAGATAATTCGTCAGCATACGTAACATTACACAAAAAAAAAAAGTGTTAATGATGATACGTTATACAAAAATGTTATCAATGACCATCATACGCTCAGAATTTTTGTACAAATTTCATAACAAGTTTATAATTTTACTTAATTTTAACTTAACACTATGATCATTAATCCAACCACTATAAATTTCCAAATTTGTGTGTTTTCAGTTAAAAATGACTGTAATAATTTGCCAGATCAAATCATTTTTCACAACACAAAAATGCACAAAATTAAAACTTCGAACCTTCGTTCAAACGGTGAGATAAAGTTTTTACTACTGGCATTACCGTTCACTGTTCTTGCACAAAATGTTTTTATAATTTATTGTATTTCCACATGTGCATAATTGTTAACATGATTTTCGGTAAACTTAGAATTTTTAAGCACTCAGAAAATAAGTTGGTCTTACTTTATAATAAATTTAGACAATTAAAGTAAGCCACTCAATATATTTAAACTAAAAAAAAAATTTTAATTTTAAATCACTAAATAATTTTAAACAAAACGACTTGACTGTTTCAAAGCACACCCTTTTCTAAATCTTCGTTTCCTTCCCCAACAATTTGTCAATTATCGATTTACATCGATTTTTTTTTTCAGTACTTGTTATAGATAACAATGACATACATGAAGTTGCCACATTTGTATAGTAGATCAATAAATTGTAACATGGTAACATGTTACAGTTCCTGGAAAGTTGTTTCAAGGTCTTCAAAAATGTCTTACTTTTAAATCTGCATTAATCAATTATAATAACTATTCTACAATTTCTTAAGTATAAATTTAATTCTCTGAAATAAATTATAAATTAATCTTTATGTACATACTTCAAATAAGTCGAAATTAATAGATTGTATAACAATAACTTAATCAACTACATACCACTTCGCCCGTCGCACTATCGCCTCAGCCAGTGCCATTTTGGTCGGGGTTCTCTGGTGATTCTGAACTAAAACCATTTTAACGATTATTTATTAATTTATTAAATAAGTACCAATGTCAGCATAATAACACCAATACTAATACTAAAACTTACATTAACATTAATTCCAATATTAACATTAATTCCAATACTAATGCCAACACCAATACCAATATTCACATCGATACGAATGCCAACATCATGCCATTAATGCTTCGATTACACCAAAAAATTAATTTCCTAAATTTAATTCAATTGAATTTTATTTAAAATTTAATTCAATTTTATCAAATTCAGTGAAACCTGAAACCTAATTTACTTTACCGTTAATTATTGATTTAAAATCAGCCCTTAACACTCTTAAATAAATTAAATTAAATTCGGCATCTATGTATTTAAATTGAAAGGCAGCAAATTAATCAGTAATCACTAACTAAACTACCTGAAATTCGAGATGCATAAAATTTTAATTTTAAATTATGAATTTTAAATATTAATTTTTTTTTATCATATTTTAAACTAAAATTCTATAATCAGGAACTAAAAAATTTTAAATCCTATAAAATTCCATTTCCAAATCTGTAAATTAGCTTGCTTTGGCTATTCTGCTTAAAATCACACTGCAAAATAATTGAAAATTAAATCTGGGACACATTAAATATATGTATTAAATAATAACAGCTTTAAGTTATCTATACTAAATTAAATTAAATAATTTGGGTATAAATCAACATTAGTATATTCTTATTTGTATCATATAATTACGACAAATTAATTAGCTAGTTCTAGAAATACCACCAAAATCAAAATTAAATAATTAAAATCCATATTTACATATGTTGTTTGCGTATTATTTCAAAAAAATAATTAGTTGCTTTTTACTCCATTCTGCTAAAATAACACTGCAAATTAGTTTAAATTAGTCTGGATAATTTTAAGTATAATAACTTAAAGTTGCCATACTAAATTAAATAAAATAATTCGAGTGTACAAATAAAGAATAGTAAATAAATAATAAAAAGCCACGACCGGTTGCACCACTCTGAGACTTAAAATCCAATAATAAAATTTAATAAAATCCCAATATATCTAATCCGCTTCTGATTATCAATTAAATCCCAACATAAAAATTTAATAAAATTCTTTTATTTTAAACAAATTCTAAAATTCGAATTTAAAATCTTTTAAACTAAAAACCATATAATTTTAATTTGCAAAATTATAACTGAATTAGTCAATTCCAGAAATACTTCTATAATCAAATTAAATAATTAATTGCTTATTACTCTATTCCGCTTAACTCTTACTACACAACAGTTTAAACTAATCAGGAGCACATTAAATACCAACAGCCCAAAGTTGCCAAAACCAAATTACATTAAAAAGGTCAAATACAAACCAAAAACTAGTATTTTCCTACTTGTACCAATTGAAAAAGCAATTAGCATAAAATATATGATTTGGTTCAAACCTCCATTAACTCAATTAAAATTCAACCCCATAATTTACCCGACGAAACTTAGTTTCTACCAACCTCGGCCCAAAAAAAAATTATTATGAACAAACTAGCTATTATATTTAAATTTTGAAAACTCCTAAAATAAAATATATTTAAAATTTTTCAACACTATCATCTAATAAAAATTGTTTTCAATCCATGCCCAAACATATTTACATACTTGCATCTTATAAAGAATAAATTGAAAACAATAACAAATCAATCGTGCTCGATGCTATGTACAGTAAACGAAAACTATGCATACAAATACGAGCACATTTAAATTTGTCTGTTTATGCTTATAAGAATGTGTATACTTATACACACAAAAATCAACGGAAATTTTTTCTACACCATGAATAACGGCAATTCTAGAATAATCAATACATCCTAAAACATAACCGAGATCCTTGACCATCCATGACATCATTATGAGATTCATTACATGTATTTAATAAATACATATCGTCGGTTTGTGAGAATAGTGACACATCTCAAAAATGGCCAATTTTGAGATAATAGGAAGCAAATTCTTTAAATGTAACAATCTTTTATCTGGTATAGTGTCACTTCTAAACTACCCATGGTTTTCAATAGATGTGACGTTGAATTTGACGAATTCAACTATTTTATACCAAAAAAAAAATTCAAATCAATTTCCTCAAAAATATGATATTTTCAGATGTATCACTATTCTCGCAAACCGATGATATAATGAAACTCATAATGTTGGGTTGTTTTTGCCGGAACCTATTTTTGCTCATGGCCAGCTTTATGTAGCTTTAACGCGAGTACGAAATCATGAGAACCTCACCTAGGGTGCTGCTCAACAACTCCTCATACCAAGGTGCAATATTAAATGATAACCATACTTTTATAATAAACGTTGTGATAAAAGAATTCTTGAATTAATATTCGTATTCTTCCAGAAACAAACATTTTACTTTTCAGGCTATCTCAAATTTTCAGAAACTTTCGTCAGTTTTGACGGGCAATTACTAGTACATAATATTTAACACTTCATAATAATTGGTCAATATCTAACTCATGTAGATTCTGATATTCCAAATAGGATAGAAAATCCTTATCAAATTACTCTGATGATTTGGTTCAATCAAATTTGAGATATTTACAAAATGATAATTTAGTATATTAGCCATGTCAATCTGACTTTATTGGAATTATTATTAAGGATAGCAATTACTTGATTTCTTGTCTCATTCCCTTCTTTATTGAAGATAATGTTTTTCAGAATGGACCACGTTTTGTTCGAGTTAGTATTTGAGTTCTGCAATAGTTTTATATTGTAACTAATTTAGAGCTGCTTTAAATAGACCGATTTGTTCCGATAGTGTTTGAACCTATCTGAATAGTAATTATTGGTAGGATATATTTTCCTTAAGGAATAAAATATTATTTTTTAATTTAACCATATACAAAAAATATTTTGTAATCCATTTGGCTGGGGACGTTTTGTTTATAACGTTAGTATTATTTGAAATTAAAAGTGACACTCTGTCAATTAATTCTTTAAAGATACTACCATTACCTGTCATCAAATTTAAATTCAAGTTTTTTATCATTTATTTTTGGAATAAAATCTACTATTATAATTCGATGATCAAATCTAGCCAAATCAAATAACCTTTTGAAAAATTCGGATCGTGTCATATCTGTCACTACATGGTCTAAAACTGACGGTGTCGATGAAAAACGTGTGACAAAATTCCTGATTTAGGTTATTTAAATGTACAAAACCACTAGCCGAAATTACAGAGTTGAGAGTTTGCACTGTTAGAAACGTTAAATAACAACAAAGGCAATATGCACGTTTATTTCGGGTAGCTTTAGCAGCTAGGGGGGTTTTTGTCACCGGATATTTCAGATCCAACAAGTCATACGTGCACATGTTAGGAAATCCGCTTTCACGTTCACACTGGTTTAATTACTTCCACGTCATCACAATAAAAGAAAATTAGCTGATTTTTGACACTGTATTACTTTTCATTAACCAAATTACAAAACGAAAAGAAAATCAACATAATAAATTTGCAGAACTCAATATTTATAAACTTTAATATAAATTAAGAACTGGTGTAAATTTTTATAAAATAGCAAGACTGGTTTGATTATAAAGAAAATTAATTCGCTTACCAATTTTAATCCGAAGAGTACTCCTTGGAAGATACAATGGCTCAGCTGAAAAAAAAAATTTAACTGATTTGACAAAAAAAGAATCACCCTGTTTTTCTGCTCGACTTATTTATTATACACTTACTAATATAACTATTTAAACTATAACTTAATACATTGAACAATTAATAAAGAATTGAGACAAGAGATCTTAAGAGATGTTTTTTTTTCTCGTAATACAAAAAAACGTTTGGTTTACTAAAAGTAACAACTTTAAAATAGGTATAAGAAAGTAAACCTCTATAAGTGTTTACTTTCGTCCGAGGCAATAAAAGTTTTCAAAAACTATTCGGGCTCACTCACAAATCCATCCCAATGCATATTCCAGGCGCTTTTTAATATTTTTTTTTTCAACAAATACATTTCTTGCGTGCCGTACCGCACATCCACGATAATTTGGTTTATGCAAAACATTGCCTATTATTTGAGGTTTTATCACCATTTTTTCGCGTTGATAAACTCTGGCAGCGATTGTTGGAGCATTAAGCCGATCAGCTTTCGGTTGTAAGCACGCCCAGAAACCATCTCTATAGGGATTTGGTTTTTTGGAAGTTCTGGAAGACGTGATGAGTTATTTTGGGAATTTCCAATAAACTTTTACCTTCACTCTCCAATTTAATGATCAATTTTTTTAATTTCTACACTAAGTTTGGTACGAGAACCACACATTTTTAATTAATTGGACAATATTTCAAACACCATGTAAAAAATACGACCGATAAACTTTTACGCAAAACACAATTTCGTAATTTACCGTTGGTTGAAAATAGGAGTAATTGTATTGTTGAGATAAACCAGTGGTTTATTAGCAATATTCATGCAAATAAACATAAACATTAGAATGAAGATCATATTTCGACAAGCACGCAAACACAAACAATAAACCTTCATTAATTGCTTGAATTAAATAAATAAAAATGAAAGGCAACATTGCTCAATCTGCGCATTTATAAAGAAATAGCAAAATGTCATTATTAAACACAAACAACCTATAATGTATATAACCTTTAATTAACGATCAATAAAATCACAATTGATTCATTTACAATATTTGTGTGTATAGAGTACTCCGCGCATATGAGTACGATCTCTCGTCTCTAATTTCTAATGACAAATTTTTATTTTACAATAGAATTGATTAGGCACGCTGTTCAATTATATATGTACAAACGTATGTACAAATATATGACCATAAAGTAATTTATTTATGCGCGAGTACCGTTGAAACGTGATTTACTCGAAGCTAATAGACATTGTTAATTTTAATTAGAAATTATTTAGTTAATTTTTTTTTTTTTTTCTATTTCTAATTATTTATTTATTTTCCAGTTTATTCACAGTTGCCAAGTATATATGTACATATGTGCAATGTATATAATTAAATGTCAGTACATCGGACTTATTGACAAGGTTAATTAACTTAAGGTTTTGCCTATTTATTTCTTCGCTTGTTTAATGCTACTTTGAAAATAAAAAAAATAAAAAACGTTTGTTAAATACAAATTATTGATGAAATGTATTATTATGACATGCCAACGGCATATCCGGCAACCAAAATATCAATTCACCTTCCCCGTATAATATTAATCGCAATTTACGGTTAATTATCAATCAAATCTGTTTTATCGTTAACAAATTGTCTTATCATAAAATAAAGATTCTTATGCCCAAATATACAATAAATTGTTTTTTTTTTTGTGGTTTTGTTAAAAGCACAACAGGAAACTAAGAAGAAACCCAAAACTTCATTTCTGTGTGAATTTTCGTTTTTGCGTTTTGTGCTTTCTCTCTTTTTGCCCTATATGTATGTATGCATAACTGCATGCTGTACAGACTAAATGTTATCCCAAAAAAATAAGACGAAAACGACGACAACGAAATAAGAAAGAATTAATTGGCTGTAGGACATTTGAGGAACAACGAAAACAGAAAAAAAACAATTCGGACATTCCAATACCAAACACGTCTAATTGGCTTTGAATACCAACACATTTTTTATTTTTTTGGTTTCTTTTCTCTTTAAGATCGAGAAAATGATGAAAGACATGAATAATACTTTTTTTTTTTTAGGTGAGGTGAGTTTGAGCTTTTTTGTGTTCTACTATACATATATAAATATACGCGGTTGCTGTTGATAATTTAAATTACATGTCACGGTTTTTTAATAAGTAATAAATTATAAAATCTACTGTTATGGTTATTAACGCTAATTTTTACATTTGCAATTTATTATCGCATAGCTACTTACATACTCGTACATATAGTATATAAGAAAAACAAAACAAAACATTGTGGTATGTATTTGTGACTGATGGGGAATTATTATGCATGGCCGATGTAAAATGGTTTATGTGATGGTATTTCCAATTTTTTGTTTTTAATTTTTTATGATGCAAGGCCTTAATGGGCATCTCGAAAAATGTGTTGTCTACTTCCATAAATAAACAAAATATGATTTCAATACAAATGCGGAAGCAAACAATTTTCTTATTAACCGGAATATTTATAATGACGAGACAAACGGGTTAAATATTTTTTGTTGACGGATAGTTCAGATCCAGAATCCGATAATCGAACAAAAATATTAAAATTAGGAAAATGCTAAAAAGTTTTTTGTTGCAAGGCACATTAAAAAAATGTAAATATGGAAAAATTATAAAATTAATAAAAAGACGAAATTATCACAAAATTAACATCTGATAAGTACGTTTATTTCTGTGAGCCTTGGTTGTGCTAAACAATCAAAGAGGCCTCTCAGATTTACATATTTCTTGTCATAGCTAATTTAATCCTCAATTAAATTAACAAAACCCACTAACTAGCACGGAAAATACATTGACCTTACCTTCTCCACTGATCCCAGTATATACAATGCTAAGGACTACTTGTAACCATTCGTCTCGGCTGGCAACAACACTATAAATCAATGGACATTTCACTAACTCCATCTCAAATTTCTATCGTTACCCAAATCGACAGTGCATGAAAATTTGTTTGCTTAGCTAAGGTTCTGAATGAACTTACAGATTGGACTTGTTGCACTGCTCAATATATAATCTTCAATCAGTCTTAGGATCTCCTAATAGAGGTGTTCCAGAAACCATGGAAATTGGCCAAAATAATAGGAGCTATAAGGGAATATCATCATTGTCATCGATTCGGAAGCTTTTTCAATTGGTAACTTGCAATTATTTTAAGAGAATAACACACAAAAGCACACGGTTACATTCCAGGCAGCGCTATATGTACTAACTTCTTATATTTTTAGTTTACATCCAAAATTTTGAATGTTACCAAAAAGGCACTATTTATTCTGATTTGAGCAAAGATCTAACTCAATCTGGCACGTTGAATTAATCCATACCTTATCTAAGTTTCGATTAGCTAATGAATTTTGTTAAATTGATGCAAAGGATACTGATGATGATTTGTTATATTTGTTATGATTTGTTAATCATCGTACATTGTGAAAAACAATTCTCTGCGCATATATCGGCCAGCGATGTACTTAATTATTTCCTCGTCAAATACCCCCTTTACATTTTCTCCTTCATTGAAGGTAAAACGAGCTTGGTTAATTTTCTTTGTATATCAGAGAAAATTCAGTTTTATATTACTGGCCATAAAGGTGGTTCATAACCAATAAAATATATATGGTACTTGTAGGAATTTCGGCGTTTCATTTGGTGTCGGCAAGCCCACTTGATGATAAATTTGTCCTCGAAATTTTAAATCTCGACTAAATTTAGCTCCGAATGATATCATTGGGAAGCAAGCATTGTAACGGCGTAACTTTTGTAGAAAATATTTTGATTCAGGTGTCATTCCAATCATATAAATAGAAAGTTCTGGCGGCGGACAACACATGTCTGGAGCTACGGCCTTGAATTTTTTTGAGCAACAGTATCCGCATGTCATACAAATTACTTACAAATTCGCTTTGAATTTTCACTTTGGACATTGAATATTTGTTCTCTATTTCTTGTTTGTTGCTAAAATAAGACTGTCGCAGTCCTCTGTACTTCGCCTTATACATCTTCCAATCGCAATGCCAAATTTGTTCGGATCAAAATTTCTAAAGCAAAGCATCTAGGATTACTGATTCCAGAACATTTTAGAACTAGAATTGTCTTACTTTTTAGAAAATTCAAAAAATTTCTACAAAATTCTGGAATATTTTAGAACAATCTGAAATATTCTAGAATTTTCAAGAAAATCGTAGAAAACGCTGGAACGTACTGGAACATTCTATAAATTTTTTTGGAAATTTCGGAAAATTCTGGAACATTCTGAAACTTCCTGGCAAATTCTGTAACATCTGGAATTTACTTGAAAATTCTGGAAAATTCTTGAAAATTCAAGAAAATTTTAAAAATATTATTAAAAATTCTGAAATATTCCGAAGCGTTGTAAAAATCCTAGAACACTGGGAACTTCTAGAAAATTATAAAATATTATGAAACTTCCTAGAAAATTCTGGACCCTTTTAGAACATTTCGAACCATTCTGAAATTCCTAGGTAATTCTGTAAGGTCCTGAATTCTAGAAATGCTCGGAAATTCTGGAATATCCTGAAATATTTTTGAAAATTTTAGAACTTCCGAAAAATTCTAGAAAATTCTGGAAATTTCTGAAACTTTCTACAAAATTCTAGTCCCTGTTAGATCATTCTGAAACATTCTGAAATTTTCTAGAAAATCCTAGGCAATTTTGAAACGACCGGAAACGTTCTAGAAATTTTGGAAATTCCGGAAATTCTACAAAATTCTGGAATATTGTAGAACATTCTAAAAAATTCTGAACCACGTAGAATTTCCTAGAAAATTGTATAAAATGCTGGAACATCTTAGAAAATTTTAAAATATTCTTGAAAATTCTTGAACATTCCGAAACATTCTAAAAAATTTAGGAATATTCCAATACACCTTGAACTTTTGGGAAAATTCTGGAATATTCTGATACTTTCTAGAAAATTCAGGAACCGTTTAGAACTTTCTGAAATATTTTGAAATTTTCTAGAAAATCCTTGGAAATTCTGAAACGTCCTGGAACATTATAGATTTTAGAAATTCCTGGAAAATCTAGAAAAATTAGGAATATTCTAAAATTTTCTAGAAAATTCTGGAACATCTGAAACGTTCTAAAATATTTGAGAATATTCTTTAAAATTCTGGAACATTCCGAAACATTCTAAAAAAATGCTTGATCATTCCGGTATACTGAATATTTCTAGACAATTATTGAATATTCTGAAACTCTCTAGAAAATCCTGGACCCTGTTAATACATTCTGAAACATTCTGAAATTTTCTAGAAAATCCTAGGAAATTCTGGAACGTCCTGAAATATTCTAGAAAATTTTGGAACTTCCGAAAAATCTAGATAATTCTGGAGCAAAACATTTTAGAAAATTTGAGATTACTCATGAAAACTCTAGAATATATCTAAAAATTTTAATAAATCCAGGAAGTTTCCAGTACATCTATAATTTCATAGAAAATTCTGTAAATTTCTGAAACTTTCTAGAAAATTCTGGACCCTGTTAGAACATTCTGAAATGTTTTGAAATTTGCTAGAAAATCCGTTGAAATTCTGGAACGTCCTGGAACGTTTTAGAAAATTTTGAAAATTCCGGAAAATGCTAGAAAATTCTGGAAAATTCTGATTTTTTTAAAAAATCCTGGACCACCTGGAATTTCTAGAAAATTGTAGAAAATTCTTGAACATTCTAGAAAATTTGAATATATTCTTGAAATTTCTTGAACATTCTAAGAAATCCAGAAGTATTCCAATAAACCTTGAACTTTCCGGAAAGTTCTGGAATATGCTGAAACTTTGTAGAAAATTCTGGAATCTTTTAGAATTTTCTGATATACCTAGTCTGAAATTTTCTAGAAAGTCCTAGGAAATTGTGAAACATCCTGGAATGCTCTAAACAATTTTAGATAAATTTGAAACATTCTAAAACTTTCTAGAAAATTCTGTAACACACTGAAACTTTCAACAAAAATTGAGAATATTCCTAAAAATGCTGGAACATTCCGAAACATTCTAAAATTTTCTAGAAAATCATAGGAAATTATCCTGAAACATTCTACGTTCTAGAAAATTTGAAAATATTCTTGAACCTGGAATTTCCTAGAAAATTTTGGAAATTTCTGAAACTATATAGAAAATTCTGGACCCTGTTAAAACATTCTAAAACATTCTGAAATTTTCTTCAAAATCCTAAGAAATCCTGGAACGTCCTGGAACGTTCCACAAAATTTGAAAAATCCGGAAACTTTCAGAAAATACTGAAAAATTCTGAAACTTTTTAAAAAATTCTGGACCACTTGAAGTTTTCTAGAAAATTGTTGCAAATACTGAAACATTCTAAAAAATGCTGGAATATTCCAATACACCTTGGACTTTCCGGAAAGTTCTGAAATATTCTGAAATCCTACGAAATTCTCAAACGTGGAAATTCCGGAAAATCTAGAAAAATTTGAAACATTATAAAACTGTCTAGAAAATGCTAAAAAATCCTGGAATATTTCAGTACACCTTCTAGAAAATTTTTGAATATTCTATAACTTGCTAGAATATTCTGAAACTTTCTAGAAAATTCTGGTACCTATTAGAACACTCTGAAATATTCCGAAATTTTCCAACATTCCTAGGAAATTCTGAACCGTACTGGAACATGGTAGAATATTTAGTAATTCTGGAAAATTTTAGAAAATTCTGGAATATTCTGAAACATTCTAGAAAATTCTGGAATACGTTGAATTTTCTAGAAAATTCGATATACTTTCTGTAGCATTCTAGAAAATTTGATAATATTCTTAACAATTTTTTGAATATTCCGAAACATTTTTAAAACATTCTTAAACTTTTCTAGAAAAGCCTAACAAATTCTGGAGCGTTCTAGAACATTTTGAAAATTCCGGAAAATTCTGGAACAATCTGAAACTTTCTAGAAAATTCTGAAACACCTAGAATTTTTTAAATAATTCGAGAAAATTCTGCATCATTCTAGAAAATTTGAGAATATTCTTAAAAATTCTGAAGAATTCCGAGACATTTTAAAAAAATACATGGAACTTTCTAGAAATTTCTGGAATATCTTAAAACTTTCTAGAAAAATTCGGGAACCTTTTGAAACATTCTGAAAATTTCTAGAAAATTGTAGAAAATTTTGGAACATTCTAGAAAATTTCAGAGTATTCATGAACATTCCGGAATATTCTACAAAATCCTGAAACATCTATGAAAATATATCTGGAAAAGTTGGGAACCTAACTGGTCTACGAAACATTCTAAAATTTTCTAGAAAACCAGAGCAAATTCGGGAATATCCTCGAATATTCTAGACAATTTTGGTAATTCAAGAAAATTCTAGAAAATTCTGAAACATTCAAAAACTTTATAGAAAATTCTGGAATATTCTAGAAAATTTGAGAATACTCTCGAAAATTCGGAAATATTCCGAAACATTCTAGAAAATTCCAAAATATTCCAGTACATCTGGAACTTTCTAAAAAATTCGGAAATATTTTGAAACTTTCTAGAAAAAATTCTGGAACTTTTAGAACATTCTTAAACCTTTTTAAATTTTCTAGAAAATTCCGAAACATTCTAGAAATTTTGAAATATTTCAGAACATTCTAGAAAATTCTGAACTAATTTGAAAATTGAAAATCTTTGAGAATTCTAAAACATTTCGGAGTATTTGGAAATTTCTAGAAAATTCTAGGAAATGCTAGACCATTCTAGAAAATTCTGGAACATTCCGAAAAATTCTCAAACTTTCTAAAACATTTTGTCTTACTCACACAACATCCTTCTCTTTTGCACATATTGTCTCCCACTCACACATCTCTACCACCCAGTCGCCATTACACTCCAATACTCAGTTGGTTAATTTATTTCGTAACATTTTAAAGCATTCTCATTCTCATAGCTACCAAACTATGTTACTATCGATGGGAGATCAAGGCGTATATACTACTACAACCGCAAGTGGATGGCTTTGGAGGGTTGTGGAGAAAAGTTAGTGTTAGCGAACACACACTTGACTTGTATTTATGTTTAGTCTTTTCATGAATAATAATTTATGGGAACAATTTTTTTAAAATGTTGTGAGCGGTTTTTTTTATTTTTATGAACGCAAACTTTACATAATCCAATTTTAAATTTGTTTGTCTATACTACATCTCGTGATATGATGGATGACGAATTATTACCAACCAAACATGAGAAATTCCTTAAATGATTTAAAACAAAATTATCAAATAAAGCCTACAATATCGTGTACAGTACACACCAATCATGGAGAGACTTAAAATTGAAATTCAAAAATTAGTTTATTGTTCTATATCTATGTGTAGAACCACTTCAAGTTAAGACAATTAAGAAACGAGGATCATAACATCATACGCTAAGTAGTACAGTTGGGAAATTACTTTCGGAATTAAATAAAGTTTCCATAGAGAGTTAAAGGAACAAATTCGTCAAAAACCATTTTATAAATTCGAAAACCATTGTGAAAGCATTTCGAGAGGGTCCCATTGATTCTATCATACTCATAGAAAAAGTTTGCCAATTATTATTGTTACGAGATGCTGCAGATAAGGCATGTGAGGCCCATCGTAAACACTCGTAATTTATTAACGATTGATTTCAATACCAAACTAAACTGTCAAATTTGTAAACGGATTGGACATTCCGCTGAGAAATATTATAGCCGGCTGAGGAATGTTATAGATCAGATAAAATAGTGTGTGAATTATCGTTTCAAGTGACGAGCATCCTTTTCGTCGCAATCCCTCATTTTGCATTACTTCGATTGGCTAAAGATCCCTTAATGTTGTGGATGTAGTGCCAGTAGAAAGATGGAAGAATAATTTTGCATTGGGGGCCCAACATTTCTAGTTACGCTGCTGGGGATAAGCCCATATTACAAATTAGACTGGTAACAACATATTGACTGGTAACAACATTGTCGGTCGGAACGTTAAACGTTTTATAAAAACCATTTAATTAATTCTCGTTATAACCATAAAACTATACACCCGGAAAATTATGTCTTACTCTCTCATATATGTACGTCGCGATCAAAACTTTTACTAATTCTTTGGAAGTTTGTCGCAAATGATTGACATCGCTAATCAATTTTAAATACACATAAATGAAACATAATACGTTTCTCTAAATATATCGACGATATATAACGCGTCAAAATAATCAAATAAATTAAATCCGTATACAGATTTTTCAAATTACGTAATAAACTCGAACCATGGCTATGTATGTATATAGTGACAATCAATTAAACAACATCTAAATTACATCAACAAATTATCAATAAAATAATATTGAAATAGATATTAACTGTACTACAAAAATAAAAAAAATAAAAACAAACTTGTAATTAATTATAAATAAAAAGTATAAAAAAATTAAAACTTAATAATTATTTTCTAATAAAATTCCAAAGCAGCATTGCCAAATAAATACGAAACTATATATAAAGTGAGCAACATTCCGCGCGCAACTTTTGCGACTTTCTGTGTTAATTAAAATATTTTTATTGGTATACAAGTAACAAGTAAAACAACGACAAAATTATTATAATGGATATTCAATTAAAATCAACATTTATATAAAATAAAGTAAATATTTTAATTAATTAAATATTGTATGCTTTAAAAATTATTTAATTTTTTATTTTTAAATTAATTATGAAGTGAAATCACTTTTTTTTGTCGTTATATTGTGGGGAATTAATTTGTATGTTCACTCAATATGGAATGGTATTTTTTTGAGGTTTGGTTGATTGGCGGTATCTTAAATTGGATTTCGATCATAAAATGATGCATTGCGTTTAAAAATGTGAAATCTTTTAAAATTTTTCCTATATATCGTTTTCCCATCAATGGTAATGATCGGAATTAGGGTGCGGTTAGTATGGAACATAAAATCATGAAAATTGGACCTCAATCGGGTAATTTATATTTATTATTAATGACACTTTGATGCGAACTTCAACGAATTAACAATATGGCAAATACCTCCTTGTTATTGAGAGGATTAGCACTAGCATATTTGGTTACAGTCATCTACCAAATTTTACAAAATTAAAAATACACAATAAAGCAGACCCAATCCTTGCAGTTTTTCAAGTTTTGATTTTGCTTTTTTGATGGTTATATGTAATGTAAATGGAAATAGACTTTGGAGTGCTTAATGATGACATATAAAATCAAATGCCTTACTGAAATCCGTATAAGTTACGTTTGCTTGGTGGTGTTTCTCTCACTTATTACTCGGCTGGTGAATTCAACCAGGTTAGTAGATGTAAACCTACCAGGCATAAACCCTTGATGCAAAGCAGTAGTTGTGGAATGATTGAACAGTTTGCACAACGGATTTACCAAAATACTCGCAAACGTTTTTAATATATATGAGGGTACATCATACGGGCCATATGCGTCTCCAGAACACTTCAAAGCTGATAAAATGTCTTCATCAGATATGACAGGAGGAGTGATTGATATATTGCTATGTTTGTTCTATCGAGCTAATCAATACTGGCGACTGGTCGATAGACAGATTGAAAAAATACAGCAAGCAAGTCCGCTATCTTTTTGCCGTTTCAGGTGCTGATATTGTTGAAGGTCATATTGGCAGGGTACCCCTCGATTTAACGTTTAGACCTAAAATATTTCCAGAATTGTTTTGAATTAGTTCTAATTTTTTCTTGGATGCCAAATAAGACTTGTACTTAAACTTGAAATAGACGTAAAATTCCTCGCTGTGTTGTAAAAAGGACAGCATATCTTTTTCTAAACTTGATTTCATCCTTTTTGCATAGGCCTTATATTTACGATTTTTTACGAGTTGCTGTAATAGGTACATGGAGTTCAAAGCCTTGCTGTTTTATCTCATACAAATAACTGCGTCTGTATCCTGGGTTTCTAATACTATACTATAGGCAGAATGTTTTGCATTAGGAAATAGGATAAGATATTTAGTGTTTGCCTAAAATGTTTAAAACCACGCCATCAGCTTAACATTTAGCAATAAATGCAGAAGAACCACAGACGAGGTGATAATACTCCACCCTGGCGATAACCTTTGGTAACTTTGACAAATACCGATGAACTATTAAGCCTAACCTCAATAATACAAAACGACAACAGTATTTTCCAACTTTAAGGATGCATTCGTAAATGTAGAAAGAAAGTGCTTTCGAAGATACCTGTAATAAATAAAGCGCCTAAAGCAAGCTCGTTATTAATGAAGGACCTGCCAATCTTACTGAGAAGGTCATGTAGAACAGTTTCACAGGGCTTACCGACTCCGGAGGCATGCTGCATGTTACTGATTAGAGCTATAGATAAACAGCGACCCTAATGTAGTAAGAAAAGTAGACGAGAGACTAATAGACCGAAATGCATTGTAAGTGCCAGCTTTAGGAATAAAAAACTCTATGACTATTCAACAAACGCAATGTGCGCCTAGAAAATTTGGAGGAAACATCACGAATGACAGGAAATCCATGCTGTAATTCAGCAGGAAACCCCAATTCGGGGTAATCGCCTCTATAAGATGCACCAAAGATCAGACTCCAACGAAAATTACCGAGGGTGATTAACCCTCGAGCAATTATGGAGAGTTGTTTTAGTCTTATTCTTCAGCTTCCTAGCGATCTTCCTTAACGTTTGCAGCCCAGAACACAAAACACATTTGTATCGAGATTTTTGTTAGGACAATCACTTCCGAAAACAGTTGATATTGTTTTCGACATTGAAGTTGCTTGTAACTTCGCTTGCTGCTCAAAATCAGAAAACGGGCTCGGGAGAGAATGTATCCTATTATTCAGTCCATCTTCTATTTCGGTATAGTTTAAAAGGTGATATGTCCAAGTTAATGTTACAAGCTACGCCAGTGGTCCGAGGTGAAAATATCATCCGTCACCTTGGAGTTTTGACGTACAGCACAAACTAATGTCGATTGCCCCCCGTCTTATAAAATTAACAAAAGTTGGCTCACGACATTTAAACAAACAAGATCCCCTTCCATTGGTAATCGAACTGCTCCATACAGAGTGATGAGCATTTACATCATAAACAATCACAGGATATCCAGGTGTCTCTTCTTATTCTTCGTTACAAGATTAGTAAGTTTCTTCGTACGCAGGGTACACCGATGCTAAAATTAATTTATAGCACGAGTTAGACGATTCAGGAGTTACAAACGAAAGTGCTCCAGGATTAATGCTAGAATCTTCATAGAAGATTTTTTCCATTGAAGGGAGTCAACCAAGTAACAGCAAACTGACTTGCAAGTCAATATGTTTATCTTGAATCATAAACAGCCTCCTTAATAGACGCCATATGGATTCCCTAAAAGTCTTGGATTGAGCACAGATTGACCAGTTACTGTTAGTAACGCCATTTGTTAAAAGAAAAGGTACACTAAAATTGCATTTGCTAAAAAGTTCAAATCAAAGGTAAACATTGTACATGTACCTCACTTCTGAAAAGGAACTAAAGGACGACAATCCAAAGCAAATTGGGAAGCGGTTGAAACGTTGGATCCGCAAATCGAATCAACAAAATATTCACGATTGTGGCTTTTTCTACCAAAATTTACTGTTTATACATATATACCGAGAAGCTGCTATAAGCGTCGAGAAAGCGGTTGCTGTATAAAAATACTTGTGGTAATCGAACAATACCACGATCGATTAAGCACAAGTAAAGGTGAAAAAAATCATCACATACAATGATAATAATTACGCAATAATTTTAAAAATGGTCCCTTGTGGATGAGATCGTAAGAAAGTTCAAAGAAAATAAAATGCTGCAGAGCCTGCAAGTCCAAATCCTAGCACCAAATATAATGATCTGATTGAGGAGTCATCCAGTTTCAGTAAAATGGTGCGAATCTTGGCATATATATTGCGAATACCAAAAAATTTTCTCCGACCAATATTCTCACCTCAGAATATCAAAAGCTCAATTTTTCATCTTCCATTATTGACAACACAAATAATTTGCACTTGAAATTAAATATATTACATCCAATACACCATCACCCTATCTTCAAGTAGCCTAAAATACTCAAATCCAATTATCGACGACCACGGACTACTGCGAGTTGGAGGAACAATACGAAATGCATCTACATGCTGGGCCAACATTAATGATCGCCGCTTTTCAACATAAATATTGATACGAAGCAAAGAACCTTAATCAAGTCATGGGAGATCTTCCGAGTTGAAGGGTAAAATTAATAAGACCGTTCTTTAAAGTTGGAGTGGATTATTCAAGTCAAATTCCAACGTATTCAGTGAGAGCTGCCTGGGCAGAAAACCTATAAAAGCTACTTCTGAATCTACGTATATCTAGCCATCACAGCTGTGCACATCGAGCTTATTTGGGACTTTACCACGGATGCCTATATTGCCGCTCTCCGAAGTTTTGTACCTCATAGGAAATGTGCAGTGAAATACACAGTGATAATGGAACAAACTTCATTGTGGCTGAAAACCATTTAAATGATTTCTTCAAATTTTTAAAAAGAATTGATGACATTATGCTTATCAAAGAAAATAACTTACCTCCATCGAAGTGGTTATTGGTTAGAGTAACGGAATTGTACTCAGGAACAGACAGCAACGTTGGAACAAAAATTAATTCAATTAATCATTCATAAATGATTAATTCAAAAATCAAAATCTGATGTAAAGTTCCTGCTCGAGGCAGCACTGGGCGAAGGACACTGCTTCGTCTATCCTACTTGCTTCATACTTTTACTTAGATGTGAAAGAGCTTTAGATTTTTTAGTCTCATTTTCCCATAAAGTGGCCATTTTCGTAAAAACTATTTATCTAGCTATACGATAGCGAAGAACCTAACATTTCAAATGCTATTTTTTTTAATACCATTCTGTCTTCTGGCAAAACAGTCATTGTCCATGCTCCATTTTCAGCTAAGAAGTTTACATTACATTTCATCACATCCTTTCAGTATTTTACATCAGCTCTGCTTAAAGCATAAACCAATATTTTTGGATCTACATCTAGCTTCTCGTACGAGGCGAGAAATGTGCATATTCTGCTCCGTTTTCTGGTGGCGCTATATTACACGATGGGATTTAGCCGCCTCAACGATACTCCTATAAATAGTTAGCGTTTAGGCCCTTTTTTACGTCGTACCGACTCCAAGGCCTATTTAGTGTTGCGATTTTGTCAGCGAAGAACGTGCCCAAGCCAGTTTAGCCCTGACGATTTAATGAATCCGATGATGTCAACTTTATTGAGATCATTTCTGATCGTGCCGGTTGCTTACGATTTCGTTATCGTGCGCGATCTTTTCCCGAATAGCACCAAAATTGTATCATCCAACTAGAGATTTTTAGGCCTAGATAAATTTTGGGTCAGGAAGTGGTTTATTTTCCATGATTCTTAAACAGCAATCTCGAAGGTGGTCCGAATAATTTGGTTGTTTATTGCCGCATTGTGAGTGATGCGTTGGAAACGATCGAAATATTGATCTACATCACAATCGTTGAAACGCTGAAAGTCTGAATTGTTCTATTTTCCACTTCTTTTAGTATTATGTTCTTGAGGCTCAATTTTATTGGAGCCTGTGGAGCTTCTTTAATTTTCATTAGTTTATAACTCTCACTATCAGGCGGCTTGGTAATCAGATTCATCAAACAGAAGTTTTTTATTTTTAGAATATTCCTTTACGTCTGACCGGAAGGCTTTAGATATTTTAAATATATTGTCCTGATTTCTTCTTTTAACCTGGCTCCTTTTCCTCCTTTATATGTCTTCTGCTCAAAATTTTGTATCTAGGCCAGCATCGAAAAGTTTCCAGCCGAAAGTAAAAAGTCGATAATGTAGATTGCGTTATTAACATTCCAGCCGAAAATAAAATATTTAATAGTTATCGAAAGAGTATAGAAAGTAAATAGGATACATGAATTTTTCCAATAAAAATGTTTGGAAATGGTCTTACGTGGAAAACTTTGTTTAAACTAATCGTGGAAAATATCGGCAACTCAGAAGAATTGAAATAAAACCAGCCTCTAGAGTGGTGTACCTATATCTGAAGTTTATTCGTATTTACGTGATTTGTCAATAGTTATCACAGGGAAAAATTCAGTTCAAGTTTCCCGTGGATAATCTTGGAAAATTTGATTTTCCAAAAATCATTAGTCTGGAAATAGGTCTTCAGTGCTATTCATGCATCTTCAGTCATTTTTGGGCCAAATACTCCCGATTGATATCGATTTCATTTTTTATTATCGGCTGGAATAACACAATCTGCGTTACCGATATTTTTTATTTTTTCTGGGACAACACAACCTGCATTACCGATGTTTGTGTTTAAATTGGAGTACTGCAATCTGCATTATCACTTTCATCTGGCAACTTTCGGCTAACTCTAACAGTACATCATTTTCCCTTTTCTTCAATTCTGCGGTTCATTCTATCGACCATAACGTTTTCTGAAGCGTTGAGGAAGGTCCTTTAGAAATCTATCAAAATCTCAATTTTTATTTCTTACGAAATACACAAAAACTTGTGAAACTAATGAAACAAAAGTGTTAATTGTCGCACCGAACTGATAAAAACATTTCGGTACTCATTCGGAAAATTGGAAACTATTGCACATTTTTGCTGGAAAGTATGTGCTTTAAATCTGTTCTAATGCCAGTTACTATATTACATTGACAGAGTTATGCACTATCTATAATGTTTTCAGAGCCAATCGTAATATGATCTGTATGTTTGACCAATGTAACACAAAAGTTCTACACAAATAATTTTTAGAAGATATTGAAAATTTTGGGAGGTGTACCGAAGTTAATACAAAATATGCTCACTTCTTAACTTATCTGCGAGCTCTGTATCAATACCAAATAAATTTGTTTGATTGATTATTTGAATAAGCCTGATTTACATTAGATTTAATTATAATTAAAAATGGTACATTAGCTCTCTTAATACATTATAATTGAATATGGATTGTGCCTCGCAGACAACAATTAACTGTATCATAAACAAAAATACAAGAGTTTATATACCGTTTTATATTTTATTACCCTAGAAGCTAATAAATTAATTAATAAAATACAAAATCATTCCTCCTCCAAAATAAATAAATATATTGATTTAGCAACCACTAATTATACCAATTCCCAGCAATAAAAATTCAGCTAAGCAACAAAAACAAACAAACAAAAAAAAATTGCCAAGAGAAGTCAATCAAAATTTAATTTATTTATTAACCCTCCCAAGAACCAATCAACATTTTTGTTTTATATTTTACAACCGGCCAATTACATCCCTTATCATGTTAGAAATTTATTATCGGATCCTTTGTCGGGGCTAAACCTTTTAATTAAATATTAAGAAGGCCTATAAAATTCTGTAATTTTATAGTTTCTTGTATGTTGTTTGTTAAATGGGAATGAAATGCGGTAATAAAATAATCCAACAGAAACTATTAATTATCCACGATATACCCATTATATACATAGCAGGAGCCGATATGTAGACGACGATGATGTACAACACATACTAATATATGTTATACCATAAATATTATAATTTACGTGTAAATAAATTACATTTTTATGAAAATTGATATCGCTTAACAGTGTGTTGTTTACGGTTTGTAGTACCTAGAGAAAATAATTTTCCGTTCAACCGTATGTGTAGTGTATTTTAATGCCCAAAAGAATTAATTAATGGGATTGCATGTGTCGTTTACTTGTTTAATTTAGAAGTAATAAAAATGTAATAAAAAAAAAAAGGTTTCATGAACTATTAATTGGTTTTGCCAATTTAGATGATTGCGATATAATTATACTCGTAGTATAGTATACAGTTGTAGCAAACTCTATGTTTTTATCGGTTTAATTATTTACACAAGGAATTCGACGATTCTGCAAAATTGCAGTGCAAATTCTATAAGTGACAAGCCTTAATATGTCTGATGGTGGACTTTTATTGAAAAACAGTGTAAAATTAACGATTGAGTTCTGCGACAATGGCACCCTCTTCAAAATTGAGGTCAATAAAATAAAATTTATATTAAATAGAGGCTTAATTTTGATTGATTTGATTGATTGCTGTCGATTGGGCACAAATATTTCAGAAATTTTAGCCTATTTTGAGATTTAAAACCAGAAAAAAATATTGGGTGAGAAAACCAAACTATCTTGTAATATTCTCGAGAAAGTAAGAAAATTTTAAAACACTATACATTTTTGAATTTTTCAAAAAATCAAAATTCAATGGTTTACTATGAAAACTAAAGCACTTATTCAATTTCATTTAACTTAAATCCGTTTGAATTTGAAATTTTTCTACAAAAATTAAATTTAAAACTTGGAAAATTTCAGAAATAAAAATATAAGCCAGTTCCGAATCTGTTTAACAATATTAAATCAAATATTCAAATTTTTAAAATGCTCTTAAAAATTTGAAATTTTTTATAAATTTGTACGAACTGACAAATTGATACTACGTATTATATTGAAATTCTAATTTAGAAATAATTCAGGATTTAATTTTAAATAATAAACCAGTAAATTTAGTTAATTTTAAAACTCAAACATGTTTTATGATTTTTAAAAGATGATAATCAGATCCAAAATTAAAACGGAGCAATTTCTAAAATTTCAAAAAATGAGTTGATTTTTAATGACGGTATGGTGGTATAATGCATGATGGTATGATGTTATGATATGGCTTGTATATAAGAGTGGTGCGATAGTGATGGTGGTATATGATGGTGATGATATGATGGAATGATGCTATCATGGTATGATGTTATGATCACATCATGGTGAGATGGTGTGATGGTATGGTTATACAACGGCATGATGGTATGATGGTATGATTATATGACGGAATGATGTCTCAATGGTACGTTGGTAAGATGTTATGATGATATGATGGTATGATGGTATGGTGGATTGATGGTAAAATATACTTCATGGTGTGATGGTTCGACCTTACTATGGTACGATGGTATGATTGTTTGATGGTTTAATGGTATAGTGTAATGATCGAATGATTGTATAAGATTATGATGGTGAAAAGAGTTTGAGTAGAAATTGAGTTGGGTTTCAGTAAGAGTTCAGCCAGGGATTAATTTGGGGTCGAGTTTAGGGTTTAATGTTAGTTCATACAAGCAGTATAGCTTTCGAATCGAGTTATTTTTGGGATTATGCTGGCTAATAAGTGTAGAGTTGAGCAGAGAGTTGAGGTATGGTTCGAGCTGAGTTGAAGTAGAGTTAGAATTTATTTAGCTTCCATTGAAGTTAAGCAAGTTGTTAGGTTGGGGAATTAAGTAAGGATTGATGTGGAGTTAGGTTAAGGGTTATTTTGAAAGCTGGTTTGGTGATTCAGTTTGTTCAAGCCGGCCATCCCAGAGATGAAATAACTGAACGAGGGTAAATAGTTAGTATCAAATCAACAGGTTAAGCCGAATTATACTTACCCAAATTCACCAGCTGATCTGTCAGTTTCCTTCAATGACCTTCAATTTATTCCCGTTTGAAGCGACCTAAAATAAAAGATATTTCACAAAGAATCATTAAACACAATTAAATATGATTTATACTTATCTAAAGGCATCAGCTTATTCAGCATTATACAAAGCCAATCCTTTGGCTTTAAAAACATTTCAAAACTATTTTATGTTAAATTTAAACATTAGCTTTGTATAACATTTTATTGCTATATAAATAGTAAACAAAATATTCCAGAAACACTTCTAAATAACATTGTAAGTGAAAATACAGCGAATAAAATATACAGCGAAAAATACAGTGAACAAAACATTCTGCTAACACCAAAACCAAAAATACCGTAAATAAAACGATTATAAAACTAAAAACAGTGATTTCTATTTAATATACCGGAACTAATTGGAACAGAAAAGCCGCTTCGATCCTTACTGACCTGCGCCTTCATATTATCTAGAGATAAACACAATTCTACATAATTATATACTAGCCTTAGGTATCTGGGTTTCGAAAACTGCGAATTGCGTTTTACAAGCGCGTTATACAGAAACTGCAGACCGGGCTCATTGGAAACACTTTTGTTCACAGTGGATAGTTGGTTTGCAGTTAATTTGGTGATTGCGATGAAGATAAATGTTACGTTATAAATTGAGTTGTAGGTTGAACTGAAAATTGATTAAATAACACTTTTTTAACCCTTACAGAAAATCAGGTATTTCTAAGGGATTAGATTTGTTCCGTAGTATTTTACGCTGGACAGCTGTTGCCTGATTATTTTCCCCATTATAAAACAAACCAACACAACTAATTTTTGTTATCAAATTGAAGAAATTGTTAGAGTTGCCCAATATTTATTTGGTTGCTATCGTCTCACTTATGTTGACTTCGAGAATACAAAATTGTTGATCATGTGATACGACTGTAGTCACATCGCCTGAAGTGATACGACTATGAGTCTAGTCCTGGCCATGTTATGGAGACATGTGGAATGATTTGAAAACCAGTATTACAAATGGCTATTAACTTGTTAAGCTATACCACATGGACTATAAATAACGCAACGTATAATTAATGTGTATGATTAATCGATTTTGGGTCAGTTTTAAGGTATTGATACATGCACGATTTTTGCCTATAAGGTAATAAAATAGTCCCATCAAGTATAAGCAAATGCCTTAAAGGCAAATTAAATAGCTTTAAGGCAAAAATAGAAAATTGAATATCATTCAATTTTGTATACGACAAATTTGTTTGCATTTCAGGTAAAATTACATAACCTTAAAAAAAGTGGCAGCTATTTCAACCAATCAGCGCGCTGTATTTTTTTACTTTAAAGGACACATTTTTGCATGTATCACTGCGTTACAGAACCTAGTACAGGTAACCCTTGTATAACGCGGAAGTAAGGTTCCAAACAAAGTTCGCACTATGCAAATTGCGTAAGCCACATTTTTATGATGAGTTCGTTTATCCCCCCCCCCCCCCCCCCCCTGCACCCTTTGGTACAGGAACCTCGATATTTTCTAGCGCATCAATTTTTGGAACTTGAAAATTTGTTACAAAACTCCCAACTATCGAAATGCATAGTTCAACCGTGAATCGGTCCTTCGCGCTGTATGTGCTTAATCCTTCCACTGATTTTTGGCCTTTATAACGTAAGGTGCGAGAATGACACATATCGAAGTAAACAATCCAGAAAATCAGAAAAAATCCCTATACTATGCCCTGGGTATATTATTTGGATTTAAAGGCCAAATAATATTCCCGGGTATTTTATTGTGGTGGGTATTATAGGTGGCACTTCACGTACTACAATGGAATTTTCCATGATAAAACTGTCCTAAATGTGTATAGACTATTCTTACCGAAACAATCATGAAATTTCGTGAAGTTTTGATTTGAGTATATAAGGAGCGAACCAATTCAAATTAGAACATTAGTTTTTGGAAGAGATTAGTGAAAATTAAAAAGGAAATTAAAAAGTGATTTAAAAAGTAATGTAGTGTAGAACAAAAATTATAACTGAATAGTAGAATTGTGCAAAAATAATAAAAAATGTTAATTGTAGTGTTGTGTTTTATTCACAATCCGGTGATACGAACCTTGAATGTCAAGACAAAAACGTAGCAATATGTATTGTGTGACAATAAAAATAAAATAAAATAAATTCATAAGCTTATCATAAAGCATACTTAATTTTCATCACTAGAGCTGGAGTCCAAAATAATCCAAGGTAGCAAACTCTGTAAGAGGAAGGAAATAAGGCTTTGCTGAGCATTTTTTACCAAATCCGTTTCAAACTTATAATATGGCATTAAAGCTACTTCAAATTCTTTCTGAATTGTTCCAAAGTGATCCATGGAGGGATCATTATCCGTAAACCAGTTCACCAAGCTTCTTGCTGAGTCCTAATCATTCTCTTAATTTTTTTTAAATTTAATTCTGGTTCTTAAGTATCTTCGCCAGAACTATCTTCATCGATATTCGTATTTGGGACATCATCATTTATAATTTTCGCTAGATCTTCCTCATTTAAATGAAGAGCTCGTCTAATATGGGATGCACCTCTCTTTCTAATGATGGTATGGCATTTTCATGTAAAACTACGTTACGCCATAATTTTTTCCAGCAAGTTTTAAGTATAGATGGCTTTAATTTTTTAGTTGCAAGATAAATAATTTCAACACAATTTAAAATCGTGAAATTTTCCCAAAATTGAGGTCTTGTCATATCTTGATTCGACTATTTTTTATCCAAAATTAATTGAAAAGTTCTTCGAATATAATAAGATTTGAATGTGGCAATTATGCCTTGGTCCAACGGTTGAATGAGGGCTGTGGTATTAGGCGGTGAAAAAATTATTTTGACATTCGAATTTGTCAAATTTTTAGGATGGTCAGATGTTTTCTATAATTAATAAGATTGTGAAATCAATGTTTTTTCTTTGTGTGTAGATTCTGGCTTCGAGAACGAAACGTTTAAAAAACCAATCTTCAAACAAGCCTTCTTATTTACACGCCAATGAACAGGTAGAGTGGTTTTGTTTATTCCTTTCATGGCCCGTGGATTTAGAGATCGATTAATCAACAAAATAGTAGAGTTATTCTGTTCTTCAAAACTTTAAACCCAGGAGCCGATCTATCGGTGTTTGCTCTTTAGCAAAGCTGCTCTTTGAATTTTTCTGAAACTTCTACGTCCGCTGATGTTGATTCACCTTGAATTCGAATGTTATGTAAAGCAAACCGCATTTTGAAATTTTCGAACCATCCTTTGCTAGCCTCAAATTAATGTTCACTGCTTTGCTCAGAACGGTCCTGCTCAATTTCTTTTAAATGCGCATAAATATTGAGAGCTTTTTGTTTTATTACCCCCCCGTCCAAAGGAATTCACTTTTCGGTACAATCTTCTATCCAGAGCATAAGACATTTTTCCATTTTCTCCATTAAAATTTCACATACTTTAGCAATACGATTTGCGCTTACGCTTGATCAAGCAACAAAATGTTTTATAATTATTTGTTCATTTAATTTTATTGTTCGGGCCGTTGGCTGAAAGAAAGTGTAAATAAATATGCGAGTAACACACGGCTGTGGCAATAATCCAAAACAACATAGCTATCTCGAGCTAAGAAAATCCAGAATAGGACAAATTTATTTAAATCAGAACAACTGCATCAAAACGAAAAGTACCGAACTTGTTTCCGTTTGATGCAGTTGTTCTGAATTTTAATAAATTTGAAAAACTACATAACTCGAGTTACAAACGTTGTTTTGGGTTATCGCCATATTGCCCCAGCGCACAAATAAATAGCTCATTTTATGTGACGACGTCTTCTTATTTAGGTTAGGTTACTTCCCAGAAAAAATAACGATGCTTGCTTGGTTATAAGAATTTGGTTATTACCACTTCAAAAAAAATTATACTCACGCGATCACTCATCTCGTACGATCCTTATTAATTAGTAAAATAAAATTGAGATACAAAACGAGAGTGAGAACTAATCAATACAATTTACCTTTATTATTGTGTTTTAGATTCTCTGTTGCAATGAAATTTTTTTTTCGTTCCATACGAAACAAAATAAAAAAAAAAAATTCACGTTATATGAAATCACATCGCGTTATACAAGGGTTTAATAAAATATTTAGAACATAGAATATTTTATACGAATTCGGGTTGTAAAACTAGCATACCTAAAAATACCATCTCGGACAACCGAGATATAAATAACGAGGAAGTCGTTAAGGTATGTAATCCGCAAAGTAACGTCTGGCCTTGTAGACGACCTATGCTTGATTTTCTATCCCCAGGACCCAACTTGATTGAACCCAATGGAAGAAAAGTTTTCAGTGCCTATACCGCTTTTGTTACGGCTGAATTTATTAGTCCGTTTCCTTAATCCCGATTATTTGCCTGTAAATGTTTTAAAAATATGAGGCAAAGAATTGGATATTGTACGTTAAATTTTTCAATATTCTTTGGATTCGGCTCTGATAAAAGTTAAACCATTGTAGTCAGGTGTGAGCTTGCCAATTCGATAAAATATTTATCTCTTTGTACAAGCAAATGATAATCCTTAACGGTACTAGTTTACAAAACAATATACGAAAGCCAAAACTTTCACGTATGATGAAAATACTTCCTTCCACTAACGATTTTCCATCCAGTGGAATCATGATGGAAGTCCAAATATATATAACAAAACAACAAAATCTTTTTTTTTTTGTAGAGAAAATTGATAAAAAGTAAAAGACGACAATTCAATTGTTTTCCAACGCTTATTTGTGGACAAATATAATATAAGAATCGAAATCGACCGAGAAAGACAACAACGGCGTATAGAATAAGAAGAAGTTCGCGAAGCAAAATATCAATTTTCTAATATTATAATTGCGATTATCTTACATTTAAGCTTACTTACCAATAAAATGGAATAATTGCGCACAGAATACGTTTATAATATACAAGATCGTCTCTCTCGTTTATTTATTATACATATTGGGTCTGATTTTGGACCATATTGTTGTTGTTAGTTTTCTTACAAACAAAAAAAAAATGCTGCTGCTACTATACTGATCATATGTGATGATAGATTTTATTGTGAAACGAGAAAATAAAAAACCAAAAAAAAACGAACAATTATGAAAATTTTCTTTCTGCCCCTTATTTATTCTCCATCTGATATACGGTTTTGTATATATAGGTAGCTGATGATGGCTGTGTACCATGGATCGAACGGTTGGTACACATATAGTTATTATATCAATGTTAAATATCATATTATTATTGAATTAAATGTTTTATTAAAATTGTCGATCTCTCGTACACATATTATATGCTGCTATGTATATACGATTTTATCGATTCGATCGCGAATTTGGTCTGCTGTTGTTTTATTTTTTATTTATTTATGTACAGCTTAGCATTTTGAGATCGAGGAGGAAAGACAAAATTGGTATAAACAAATATAAAACAGAAAATCATTGGAAAATATCAGCAGCTTTTCTGTTATTGACATATTTTTCTATTATTTTGCTAATTGGAAGATTGGTATATTGTCGTTGTTTTATTTAGCGTTTTGCAATTTTATGAAGGATACAAAAAAAATGATTAATGTTAAAGTGAAATATTGATTTGGTTATATATAGTGGCATAATAGAATGATATTTATTGTAGAATGAATATTGAAAATGTCAGAAGTATATCGCAACTGACGTGCCACTCCAAAAGGTTTACTAATGTATCGCATAGGTAAAGTCAAATGAAAATGATTTTTATTTTATTTCAAATTTGAACCATAAACAGTCTATATGAAGAATTTTAAAATTTGTTACAGAAATAAGCAGCCTACGGATGATGAACCGAAACAAATAACTGACGATATTATAAAGCAGAAACTAACTATAACTTTTGTAGATTTTAAACGAAACTTGGTTTAGTGAAATAAGAAGGCCTTAAAAAGCTGTTAAAATGCCAAAACATGTGGGCAAGTTATAATACAAAAATGCAATGTAATCTAAGACGAACAATACACTAAAACACTTTGAAATTTTAAAAAACAGAAAAAGCCCTCTTTCTCTAGTCAGGCAGTAACCTGAACTGATTTCAGCATTTGAATTGATCGAATAACCTAAATGGATTGTTAACTACAAAATGTGTAAATTTAGCTCGTATTTTTAAACAAGGATAAATCGATGGATTAATCGCCGAAAGCCGATGTTGCTTTTGGTAATTTTAAACTTGGACAGCCCCGTGAATTTTTTATGTCGTAATTTTGAACGAAATTAAAACCGGCAATTTTCGAAATCAATTTTGGAATTAATAACTCTTGCTGAGACCTTTGTCAAATTTTTTTGGTTGTTTTCCTCCAAATATTTTTTGTTTTATACCGTTGTCAGACAAGATTTGTCAAGTTTTCTGTCTTTTTCTGTATTTCATATTCATCGAGTTTCAAACTCTAGATTTCTAGAGTAATCCCAAAAGCATCCTTGCAGTAATCCTAAAGGCATTTAAATCGTGTTGTGATATAGCCTGAAAAAATTACCTATAGCTAGTTACCTATAGCTAGTTTGAGTTTGTATTGGAAATTAGTCTTTAGTCAATATCGTGATTTGTGGCATTTCTGTACAACAAATAATTAACATGAAAAGCGAGTGCTATGCGGAACCTGAAAATTATTTAAAATTAGTATTTAACCACTGGAACGTTATGTCTGGAGGTGGATTTTATTTGTCAATAAGATACTGACAATAACAATCGTTGGAAAAAAAGGATTCAGTTCTATAAATCTGGACAAATTTGATTTTCCAAAAATGATACTGAATTTTCCCAGATTTCCCACGGGAAACTTGAAGTGAATTTTTTTGCACTAAATTTTTTATTCTGCTATAGCTATATAGACAAATCACATCACATCAATTCAATCCATCTCTTAACATAACACCATAGCTAGAGGCTGATTTTATACCAAGTTTCTAATATTTTTGGAAAATTGAACTCTCCTAGATTTCCACGGAAACCTTGACTGATTTTTTTTTTTCAGCGATATCTATTTATAAATCATATCAATGCAATGCCTCTTTATACCAATTTTATGTATTTTATTGGAATCCACGGAGTTTTCATTTTATATTCTGCATTATCGACTTTTTACTTTAATAGAATGGGAATACTAACATATCATCTTGTCAGTTCTGTCACGGGGATTTAATAATTAAATGAGGTTAATTTATTGATGATCATTCGTTTGAGGATTCCTTAATCATAATGCTTTACTACGTTAAATGTATATTTCATACCGTTCAATTAGGTATAAATGCCTATAAAACAAATTAAGTCGAAATTCCATTCAAATTTAACTTAATTTAAATTTGGAATAAAGTATCTCAATTTCTAGTGAATTTACATAAATTGGAAATATACAACTTTAATCGAATTTCAGATAACTAATAAAGAAATTTGAAATTTTTCGAAAATTTCAAATTAAGTTTAAATTTTCAATTCTCTCGTTTGAGGTGAATTTGATTTGCTTGTATCAATTCTCCTGATTATAATTTGCACGGAGTTTATTTTTGAGTTGATTGAGTTTATTTTTTTAGGAAGTTTGGAACCTTTTAAGACAACAATTTGAATTAAGTTTGAAAGAAAATTGGATTAGACTAAACTCTGTTTAAATTTTATAGAATCCAAATAATGGATTTTAAAATAATCGAAAGTACCAAAGATTTTCAGTCAAAGTTTAATGCGAAAGTTAGATAAAATGTTATTGAAAACCTACACAATTTGAACTGGACATTAATTTCAATAAATTACAAATGCCAAACTAAATGATCACAATTTAACTTTAGTTTGAACGAAAATTGAGGTAACTTTGAATGAAAGTAGAAAAAATTCCATTTACTTTCCATAGTATTTGGAAGGGAATTTGAATATGTTTGATTTAAAATACATTAAAATGTCGCAAGTAATGGCTAGGATTTAAACTTTCTGACTCAAATTTAAATTTAAAACAAAATCAAGAAAATTCGATTGAAAGTAAAATTACGCACAAATCCTCTTCGACTTCAGGTTTAGTAATTTAGTGGTTTAAGTTCAAAATGTAAAATTGACTAGAATTTATGTGTGAATATATATGTAAGTATCAAATATTAAGCTAGAATAACTACCAATTTAGAACGACTTTGAAATTTTTTAAGTTTGAAATTCGGTTCCAATTTTATTCATTTGAAAAGGGTTTGAAAAAGTTTCAAATATAATAAAGTTTGCTCTTTACAATTGAAGTGAATTTGATTACTTTAAAAGAAAATTCGAGCATTTAAGAATTAAATTAAAGTTTGACATACTTCCATTGAATAGCTCTCTAAATATTGAGCCTGAATTTGAATTTGAAATGTCAAACTTAATGAATACTGAATTATCGAGAATTATAACTAAATCAAATTTCATTTGGAATGAAGTTTTAGAAGTTCAAACTTAACGACTACAGGTATTTTAAATTGAGTTTGAAAAGAAATTGGAATAACTGTGATTGCATGTAGGTGTTTTCCATAATCGAGTCTATTCCTTAATATAGTAGCAATAAATAATTTCGTTGCGAAGAATGCGAGAATTAAATTGAATTGAATTTATAAAATTTGTTAAAAATGTCCAACTTTCCGATTCAATTTTTGATAGAGTTTGAAGGAAAACTGAGATGAATTTATTCACAACTTACAGCCATACTATTCTACAAAATTTCACATTAAACGTATCAATCTTAACGACTAAAATTGTAAACGGGTTTGAAAGAAAATTGTTATGCCAAATTTTACAATTGTTCATTTTAAGATCAATTTTAGTTTCAAAAATATTAAGATATTTGAATTAGTTAAATTTGATCGAAAAAAAAAATAATCAATTCTTTTCTTCTGAACTTTATTTCACAATACTATGAATGTACCTATAATAAATTTGAAACTAAGTTGAGGTTTATTTGAATAAAATTGAAGTTAGGTTAATTTGAGTTCAATTACTTCAATATTACCATTGAAGCAAAATTTCAGAAAAAAAATTAAACAGAGTGGGGATAAATTATTTTTTTGAAAATTAGAGCCATCCCACGAACCGCACAACGCTCTTTACGAGTTATTCGAGTTTGAAAGAAACTTGGAATAAATTAAAATAAGGTACAAATATTTATTTATTAGTGAATCAAATTTTATTTTTATTTAACCAAACTGGCTCTAACTTAAAACTAGTCTGGCTTAAAATTGAGGCACACATGAAATTTGAATGAAAGTACGTAATGAAATGCTTACTTACAATTTAAGAGTGTTTCAAACTGAAAGCTTTTGTTTAAATCTAGTTTGCATTTTGAAATAAATTCCAATAAAATAAAGAAAATCAAAATTCTAATCAAATCCGACTCCCGGTTCCCAGTTTAAATTGAGTTTGAATCGACAATCGTTCAAATTTCCATCAATTTTATTTTCAAAAGGATTCAGTTGTTTCCTGCATTTGAATTGAACTTGAATTAAATAGTTAAGTTTGATCGTAAAAAAATTTAAAAGAAAAATCAATTCTTTTATACTCAATCTTAATTTGCAGTACATACTCTAATTGAAATGGATTTGAAACTAACTAGAGGTAAACTTGAATGAAAGTGAAGTTAGTAAAACAAAGCACTGTTCAAAGTTTCGCGAATTTGAGTTCAATTAGTTGAATAAATTTTGTAAGAATCTAAATTCAAACTCAACTAAAACTGTATAAAACTCTCTGCACAATACATTCAATTTCGATTAAAATTCATTGTCGTTGAATTTAATTTAATCACAACATTTTCATTAAATTTGAATGTATTTTGTAAAGAGTTCTCTAGAGTGTAAATAGAGTTTGAAAGAAAATTGAACACATTTTATTCAAATTTTGCAGAATTCAAATTGAGATTCTTACAAATTGAAGTGAATTGGTATTGTAAATCCAGCGTGCAATCATATTAACTTAATTTTTAATTCAGTTTGAAAGAAATTTGAAATTAATGTCAAATTTCTTTCAAAGTTATTTAAAATCCGATTAAAATTGTATATTTCCAATTTATTCAAATTCACTAGGCTTAATAGAATTGATTGCCTTAATCTTTGAAAAGTGTGCGCTGCATTCCTGAGGCCGAAAGCCATTTTAGTAAACTCGATAAACGAAACGAAGTCAAAATTGCAGTTTTTAGAATATCGGATGATACACCTAAATTCCGCTTTTGCTTTGCTTAATTTGTCCGGTGCTAACCTTCGCGTTTTGCATTAGGCTCGTGGTCAATTATTTTAAGATTGTTGAAATTTTTGAATTTGTGAGTTTATAGCCGTCTTGTTACTAAATGAAAGGCTAAATTTGGTTCCAAAAATAAATATCATTTTTCAAACCGAGAGGTTAATGGATCTATATATAGAAAGAAGACCAGAATACTTTAAAAAATCGGTACCTTTGATAGGCGTTGACACACCAGATATTATGCCCATACAAATTCGCGCCGAAACCCTAAATTTAGTTTCAAAATTTTACTACCAAAAGCTTGTAGGTACTGGCGTGCCCGAATCGAAAGTGATAGTAGCAAAAAATGAATTTGATCTCGTTCAATTAGCTGAATTTAATTTTCACTGTTAAATTTTGACAGTGCTCGAGATGGAATTTTTTTTAACACCGTAATTTCAAATGTCGTTCGCCTCCTAAAATTTTCCAAAATCATATCCAAATTTTGCTTATTGATCTCTGAATTTTGATGTGCTATTTGTCTGATTTAAATTAATTTTGTCTATTGCACGGACGTGTGTTTGGCACATTGTTTCGTATTCGTTATCATAAATTTTACCAAAATGCCATTTAAATTATGTTGTAACCCTTATAACCTTGATCCACATGCAATAACATTGCAGCCTCGAAGAAATCATAAAGTCAACGGAAGAATTTGTTGAACTTCTGAAAGGATTGTTGGATAAACTGAAGATACACAGTTTCACTGCTTAGCGACAATCTGAATATTTTCGAGAAAGAAAGGAAAAAGTTTGCCAGGGAGAATACATTATTATTTGTGATTCTGAATGTTTCATTCAGAGAAATAAGCTCTTCTTTGTCATTCAAAATTGAAATATACATATCATGTTCAGTATATTCGTATGTTTAGGGGATGGTACATTTTCACAAAACTTCTGCACACTAAAAAGCATACAATATTCTACACTAATCTATCTGAAATATTCACATGAGATAATGTAAGACTTTTTAATTGAAACAATAAAACAAAATCAGACAAGACAACTCGCGAGTAGTTGTATACCGCTCGCACAACAAGAACTATACCAGCAGCAACAACGACAACAACAACAACAAAACGCTGTCTGAAAACGTGAATATAAATTGACAAACCAAACAGTCAGTTATAATTGGATTAATAATAATTTTTATGATGAATGCTGGTAAATAACTGCTATTTTATACCAGCAAGCCAGTGCGAGAGAGAGCAACAGATTACAATCATCACAAAAAGATAAAAAAAATTTTTTTTTTAGGTTGTTATACCAAATCCCAATTACAACAATAACCATATAATATTTATAGTTTTGATTGAAATGATTGATTTTTGTCATTTCGTTCTTACGACGTCGACGACGACGATGACCAAAAAAATAAAAATAAAAAATCTTGTAGAATTTTGTTTGGACAGATTTTTAATTAATTTGAAATTACATGTACGATTTGTTTTGTCTTGAATTTTATTATTATTATTATTATTAATAATAATAATAATAATAATTTAGGTTTTTTGTCTATATAGTTTTCCAAGTATTTGTATATGATCGATCGATCGATTTCGTTCGACAGACGCGCACAGAAAAAACTTTATAAAAAAAAAAATATTAAATTAATGTTTTTACGTTAAACGCGTCTGAATACAAAAAAAAAAATGTCGACAGAAGCAATTGACTTAAATTTTTATAAAAAATTGTCTGTTTTTTTGTTATATAATTATAATTGGTTTTGTTCTTCCAATTAGTTTAGAGTTACACTAATTTTTATTGTAAAGCAGATATATTATATACAGGTAAACACCAGACAGAGTGACACATTTTTATATTTAGTTTGTAATTGACAAAATACTGGGTACTTGAAATAATACGTGTTTAAATAATTTATTCCTCTATATGTCAATGCACTAGTTTTATACTTGTTGTTTTTTTAATTGAACCCACTTGACAACACTATAAAATATTGTTTTAACCTTATATACAACAATTTTTTGGTCCATATAAGGAATTTGTAACAAAACTATTTTTGTTTTATCAATTTATTATAAAAATCAAATTATTATGATTTATGTGTATTGTATTATAACTATTATTAAACTGTAATATAACTATAATTGAAAAAAATAAAAATAAAACTTACCTAAAACTATAAAAGCAACAAAATTATCCCGTGAGATTAAAATATCAGATTATTAAAATGAAAAGTTTTCAGTTTTTCATTGTATTGTGTGCAATTTTGTAATTTTACAATAAAAAAAAAAAAGTTTTAAGTAAGGAATAAATCATATTATTATTATTAAAAATAATAATAATAGTTATAGTAATAGTTATAGTAGTAATAATAATAATAATATCTAATTGTGATCTTTTAAGGAACAATTTACGAATTTAATGTGTACAGTGGATAAATGAACCGAGTATTTCTGTATAATATAGGAATACTTTCGTTTCAACTCATTGCTAAATGCTTAATCTTTAAACATTTTTATGCTTATTTTAGATTTCCTCATTTTTGCTATACTCTTTAAGTTAATTCAATAATTCTTAACGTTCGGTACATGAGTCGCTCAGAAGCCAATGCGGTTAAGTCCATTTTTTGAAATTTTCAGATTTATGTAAATTTTAATTGAATAAATTTTATTCAATTAAAATTTACAAACATCAGAAAATTTCAAAAATGGACTTAACCGCATTGGCTTCTGAGCGACTCACATAAAAAATCATTTTATTAAAATTATTTTATTTTGTACTGAACAAAAAACTCAATGTTTACACGGCTTCGAAAACAACAGCTTTATTGCTTTAAATTTTCTTTAAATGAAAAAAATCGAATTAATGCCACATATTTAGAATGAAATAAAGTATTGTACTTTAGACATACGGTAAATGATTGTAATGAATCGTTATAGAAGATTACATACCTAGGCGGAAAGTATTCCATTCCTGTCGAGAGAACTTTAGTTTACCGGGAGGCGTAGCCCTTAAATCGTTTAAAGATTTAAAGTAAACCAAAAACTGATCTTTGCTTGCAATCGGTCGTGTTTAGATACCAGTTCGATACTGCTCTCGAAATTTTCTTTATTGCGTGTTATAAATCATCTTTATTCTTGGGTATTCTGTTTATAACCCATAATCATCTGGAAATTTCGTTTATTACTTGTCATGATATATCATATATGAGATATGATATATGATATGAGATATGAAATATATGATATATGACATGAGATATATGATATATGAGATAGATGATATGAGAAATATGAGATATAAGATATATATGAGATATATTAGATATATGATAAATATGAGATATATGAGATATATGAGAAATATGAGATATATGAGAAATATGAAATATATGAGATAGTATATGAGATATATGAAATATACGAGATATATGAGATACATATATGTATGAGAAATATGATATATATGAGATATATGATATATGATATAGGAGAATGTCGTATATTATATGATATGCAATTTGATATGAGATATGAAATGATATGATATGAGATATGATATGAGATATGATATGAGATATGATATGAGATATGCTATGAGATATGGTATGATATGATATGAGATATGAGTTATGAGTTATGAGTTATAAGATATGTTGCAATCCAACACAGCATCTTAATGGCATCTCTCATAGAATTGCAGAGGAACACTTGATGATCCAGAATTGCACCTGAAATATAAAAACAAAACATTAGTAAAATTAAAATCAATCACAACAAACACAATTTATAAACTTATCCTTGAACTTGAACTTCATTATTTTCATTTGTTGTCATGTTCATCTGAAATCAAACAGTAAAATCAATTATTTTAAACTCTTTGTAATTATATTATGTTTAATCACTTAACTTATTAAATTGTTAATTATTATTGCACATATTCCATTAAATTTGAGTAGCCTAAAAATTATAATAATCAATTTATTAATTTAACTAAATTCAACTAAATTTAAATTATAAAATTTCTTACCATTTTGTATTATCGTAAACAAATATGTACTATTTGACATTTAATTGAGTTAACTTTTATGAGGTTTGTTTGTATTTGTGTAGCTCAATTAGAATAAATTAGTACATTTTACGTTTATGAATTGAAAGCTTATTAAGAAGCTTAAACCCTCTATTGGAAATTAAATGAATTAAAACTATTGTAAACTACTTCTTAAAGCTAAAATAAATTATAATCATCCTCTTATGCTTCAACTGTGGAAGCGACAACACATAAATTTATTAAATAAATATAATATTGTTAACACTTCAAGAATTTTTAATTATATACAAAATCACAAGCCTAAATTGGAAGATTAATGAAGTAAATATTGCGAGGCAAATTTAGACATTTTATTTGCCGTTCCTTTTTCTTTGGATTCATTTCGGTGCAATAATTTCTACAACGTTTGGCTCGCAAATAAACAAGATATGAGATATGAGATAAGAGATGTGAAATATGAGATATGAGATATGAGATATGAGATATGAGATATGAGATATGAGATATGAGATATGAGATATGAGATATGAGATATGAGATATGAGATATGAGATATGAGATATGAGATATGAGATATGAGATATGAGATATGAGATATGAAATATGAGATATGAGATAAGAGATATGAGAGAGGAAATATGAGATATGAGATATGAGATATGAGATATGAGATATGAGATATGAGGTATGAGATATGAGGTATGAGTTATGAGATATGAGATATAAGATATGAGATATAAGATATGAGATATGAGATATGAAATATGAGATATGAGATATGAGATATGAGATATGAGATATAAGATATGAGATATGAGATATGACATATGAGATATAAGATATGAGATATGAGAAATGAGATATGAGATATGAGATATGAAATATGAAATATGAAATATGAAATATGAAATATGAAATATGAAATATGAGATATGAAATATGAGATATGAGATATGAGATAAGAGCTATGATATGATATGATATGATATGATATGATATGATATGATATGATTCGATATGATATGATATGATATGATATGATATGATATGATATGATATGATATGATATGGTATGATATGATATGATATGATATGATATGATATGATATGATATGATATGATATGATATGATATGATATGATATGATATGATATGATATGATATGATATAATATGACATGATATGATATGATATGATATGATATGATATGATATGATATGATATGATATGATATGATATGATATGATATGATATGATATGATATGATATGATATGATATGATGTGATATGATATGATATGATATGATATGATATGATATGATATGATATGATATGATATGATATGATATGATATGCGATATGACATATATGTAGAATTTGGAATTTTTCGCAGTTGCTAACTTCTGCAGCATTTCAAATGTTTTGGCTATGTGTATAATTGTAGAAACAACTTTTGAGAGCTGCAGCCAACATCCGTTTGTGTACAAATTGGCTGCTTATTTCAGGAATAAATGAGAGTACGCTGAACATTTTTATTAGGATGTATAAACATTCGTTACACGTTGTTCAATATAGTAGACCGTAGAATACTGTTCACTGTGTTCAGTAGTGATAAAACTAGGAAATTTCTATTGTCGGTGGTTTTACATTGGCACTCTTCCTTTAATTGTCCTTTCAAATATGGCTGAATTCGGTCTGAACTATTTTATTTTAATATCCGTGGAAACTATTATTTCAAATTGTGATTTGATTTAAATATCATTATATAATTGTAAAGTAATCATTTCATAAACATGGCAGGTGACGCCAGAATTTGCCAGATTCCCCAAACCGCTTCTGGAATCACAAGAATATATTTAACAACCATCAGATTTAACAGCCTGTGTATATCAATATTCCGTACGAACCAAAAAAAAAACGGATGTTGTAAAAACAAAGTGTCGCCCCGGTGGTACAGTTGTTAGCATGCTTGTAAAAAATCAGCTATCCGTTGTAAAAATGATTATGAAACTTCACTATGAAGCGGCCAAATCCCTCTATGGGATGTAGCGCCAGCGAAAAAAAAAACAAAAAACGGAGTGTACCGTGGCTTATTTGTTTGAAATATTAGTCTAATTGGCTTAGTGATTTACAAAAACGAAAGTCGAAAATAATCAGGGAGAAAACGCTCAACATATCCACAAGTCAAAATAGCATTGGTATGGGTTATAATAAACAAACACACACAGACAGGAGATGTACGTATGATTGGACCCGTTTCAATTATAAGCGATCTCAATTTTATTTAGTTAGTGTAATAGAATCAATTGTGTGTCAACATCCTAATAAATCGTTTCTGTAATGTTTTCAAGAATAAGAAATTCACGGAATAAGTTAATTTAACGAATGAACATAAGAACAAGAAGACCTAAAAAATAAAATAAAAAAACAAAAATTTATTTTTTTTTAATAAGATCTATAATTATAATTTTCTTACTTCTGTATCGTTTTTATCTTATTATTGTTTGTGCATTAAAAAGTTATAAACCTGATTAATGATAATTTATTTTTTTCGTTTAATTGATTTTTTTATTTTTTATTTTTTGCTTCTTATTAATAATAAGAAACAAAAACTAATTAATAATTAATTGAATAAAAAGCAAAACGAAAAAAAAAAATTAAAATCAAATTGCACGCCAATCAATTTTGTGCGATAAAATTTTTATTATTTTTTATTAATTAATTTTGTTTATTTTCTTTTCGTTTTTTTTTTGTATTATTAATTGAATTTAACCTAACTGATTAAATGCACGATGTAATACATATTGTCGATTTTTTTTTCTCAATGTGATGTGATGGTATGCTTGATGACATAAGCTAAATCGTTTTGGTATACTTTAAACCTGATTGATTGCTTAATTTTGTTAAACCTTAAGATAACGCGATGAGGATATCGCCAATGTCTGGTGTTTCTATTCTGCTAAATTACCTGTTGAAAAAATAAATTACCTAAAGTCGAACATAACTGCATAAATAAAATTAGTAAGCTCCTTAAATGTGCAGTGGTTGAATGTATATTAATAATTGACGTCTAGTTTTTTGAGTTTTTAGCATCTAGCTTTGGTTAAATATACGTAACAAAATGCATTGAATGGTGAAGGTTTCACTTGTGCATGTATTGCATAACAACGCGACTAAATAAATACAATCCCCTTTTGGTAGAGTTATTGGATGCTTATAATCATACGGATAATTCGAATGTCTCAGCCTATTCAGAAACGGTACCAATGAGATAATATCAATGATTTTGGCAATTTCTAACCTGTGACGAAGGCAACCGATTTCGTATGCAAATGACTCTTTTTGCACGTATTTGATGATAGTATTTCTGGCATCTTAAAGCTCCTCGACTGCTAAAAAACTTAAATTTCACTCACTCTTGGACAATTGCGCATTTTTAAAAAATCTCCAAACGTAAGCCAAAACTCGAATTATCTTGGTATATACTGAAGTCCGTTCTAACAGATAAATAATCTGTTTCGTTTAAATCTTAATTTTTACTTGAACAAATAATATCAGGCTTCTGCAACCGTTTTGGACCATACCACCATTGTGCTACATTCACCAATTTTGATGAAGCTGTGTTGTATTCTGGTGGTACGTGATTCTAAAAATGTCGGGTATTTGATTAAGGACTTTTGAAGTGCCCCAAACGTTTTCCATCTATCTGGATGGGATAATAGCCACATCAACACGATAGTGAGGTCTGTCCCACGTTTGTCCTATATAGCTTCAGTCTATCCAGTCCTATATGGCGCCACCTTAGTTTTGCAAGTCATTAAATTATCGCTTACGATGCCATTCTCATCAATTGCTCTGCAATATATAACTTTACTGTATGCCTTTTGGCTTGCATCCGAAAACTCGTCTATCTTAATTTTCCCGTTTTGTGGAATAACTTGTTTACAACATCTGAGGACTAGTGATTTCTTCTTGCTCGAAGTACCGCTTCAAGTTGCTATCAATGTCGACATCCAAATAAAGATTACAAGTGCAAATATTAATCTGAACTCCCTCACTTCTCTCAGCACTTCTGCTATCGGTTATCCCCGAAACAGCCCAACCAAAGATCGTTCTTTGAGCAATTTTGCGATTCGCCGATCTTTAATAATTTGAAAGAATCTATCCGTTTCGATCAAGATATCAACTGGCGCATCCTTGGTATTCTCGGTATCAGCTAGTTTCAATTCATTTAAATAATTTCAAAACCGAAACTAGGTAACTTAGTGGGCAATTGACTGAATATAACGGAATCTATCACAATTTCATCTTTTGGAGGGTGTAGCGATTGACATTAAAATGTTTGCTTATGATCTAGACAGTTTTAATCGCTGCAATCATGAATCTGTTATTAGTGACGTGGTTATATAGTTTTGGTTTAACCTTCGTAAATGTTTTTAGATTAGGTTTTCTCTAACTGTCATTTTCATTTGCTTTGTGGTCACTTTCATAGAAATGAGTACTCGCTGCCGGAAATGTAGGTGCATCTGCATGGTAGATTTGGGATCTGTATAAAATACTAGTGTTGCATTGAAATCGACTTAAGTGAACTCCTTTGTTGTTATTTGTACTATTAACCCAAGTTAGCCAAATCTAATTGTTCAAAAATGTGTTTCCATTCGACTGCGAATTGTTGATCACCCGGCACATTATTACTTCCGGAACAATTTATTGAGATTATGAAGGGACGCTGATCACGCTTTTTAATTTGATCATGCTTTAGATTTCAAATGATAGTTGATTCTATGCCCACGCTCTTTTGGGGTTTGTTGATTTTAATATGCTCGAATTAATAAATGTTTGTTGGTTTGTCTTGTCTTACTATGTACTAGTGTTTGGATTCTAATAATGTTTGGTATTTAATTTGGTTTCGTTTAGCGATAAAATGCCCGGATCGTGAAAATTTATGAAATGAAGTAGGATAAGATGTCTGGCATTGCTGACGATTGAGTTTACATTGAGCGCTCTTATTTTGAGCTTCATAATTTATTTAGCATACTTTAGCAGTTTGTGAGATTTGACCACTTTGCTGTTGAATAAATGTGGCCATTTTTGCCACTCTTGCGGCTAGCTTTTAACCTGCTGATTGTTCAGTGCTGTTTCGTTTCAAAACCTCTGCATATGACTCGTATCTTTTGTTTTAACCTCATCAAGACGTTTTGATATTTAGAACAGTCTTTAACGGATGCCGGATGACCCGTTTTGTCACAGTAAGTATGTACTACTTTTTCCTACTGTTTCTTTAATTTGTCATTCGCCTGAATTGTGCTGAGTAGAGCATTTAACACATCTATACCCTAGGTTGCAATTCATTGCTGCATGGACATACCTTTGACATTTGTGGCATTGCATAATTGCTTTCTTCTTCCTGATATTTTCCCAGGATATTCTTTGGTAATTTAACCATTTGATATTGTAAAGTCGTGTACATATCAGTGTTTAGAGCGTACTGTATTATATAGTAATGCCCTGATATTCTATGCTGACAAATGGCTAACCTAAACCGTAAATCATTTCAAGAGTACTAGAAAAATTACGAAACTTCATAGTTGTAAAGAATAAGAGTAATATTTGTGTCTGGTACAACGGACATTTATTTATATCGTGCATGTGGATGCTTTGAAGCATTCTTAAGTGGTTTATTTTTCTTCAGGAATTCTCACGATTTATGGGAAATTATCGAACCTCGAGAAATGAAAATATCGTGGACTAGTAAATGTATTAGTTAATATTCCACTACTGTAGCGGATCTGTTTATTACAAAGTTTAAATATAACGAACATATAGCATACCAAAAACACCAATCGATTATCGATGATCGTTAATTCGTATATGTATCAATCAGTGTGAATAAACCAGTTACACGATTCAGATATTATTAATAATCTCTGATTTTCTCAAATCTTTTCTTCAGTATATACAATAATCTTTAGAACGAGAAGTAGTAAACGTTGGCAATTACCACAGATTTGTTTGACAGCTTCAGATTTATTATAGAGTTTTACAACCAACAGAGAGTTTAAGTAAAACAAAAAAAAAGTACAACAAGAAACGACGAGACAACACAGCAAAATACCAATAAATATACAAGTACTGATTGGTTTGGATTCAAGAGCACAAATTTAAATTGCTTCTGAATGAAATTTTTTTTTGTAAGTAACAAATTCCCAACTTATTAGTTCATGAGAACCTACATACATACGAAACAAATTTTTTCTTTTATTAACTTACTCAAATTTTTGGCATGTGACAATCAATTTTATTAATTTGAATATTTGTTTGTCTTAATTCTCGAAAGTACATGTATTCAAATAATTAGATGAGAAATTTTTGTGTGGGAGGATGTTTGATTTTTTTTTTCTTGTCGTTTTCAAACAGATCGTGGAATGTGGTGTACAAAAAATGTACGTACGACAATTTTCATGATACAATCATTAATTCCTGTCATTAATGACATGAGACTATTTTCTATAGTCATTTTAATGAATATAAGCTACAGACGCAAGATGTTCAGATAACGATGATATTATTGAGGTGTACGTTTAGTGTTATTTATGTAAATTTAGACAGTTTTGGCAGAGTCGATGAAATTTTGTCTTTTAATAATTTAATTACTAATAAAAAAAATATTGTTTCATGTTGAAAATTTTTAAGCCCCGACTAAATTTCCTTTAACATCCGAAAGGTTCTTTGCTATTAGGTAATATGTATATTTCGAGAAATTACATAAAAAAGTCCATCAGAAAAAGGCAACGTTCGAGTTGTCTCTCATCTTATATAAATAGTACCAATCCAGAATTTCAAGCGAGCCTACGTAGAAACTAGTCCACATCCCTACATAGCGTCATGTATCCAGCTTACTTCTTTTACTTTTTAAAAATTTCAACATTTTTAAAAATTCAAGTCGGTCCAAGAGCCCAGAAAGTAGAGTTAAGAATTTCTAGTAGAGGCAGTTCTTATCAAATTCTGTAGTAACTAACAAATTAACCAAGCTAAAGGTTAGTTTTCAATGCGTCGGGCCAACTGTACACATCTAAATAAAGTTTTGGAAGCACAGCGAAGTATTTGGAGCGGTTATCGAGAAGATATACTGCACGATATGGATTCATCTACCGAGGAAGCTCCAATTGACAACCAGAACATACATCGAAATCATCCATTGAATTTAATCAGCCTGAATGCTGCACATATATATTGGGGTTGTCGTGGAACCCGGAAGCTGATATTTTATATATCAGATTAACCTTAACGCAAAACCAACCTTCACCAAACGCAGAGTGCTATCATAGTTTTGCCTCCTTTTATCTTCTATACTTTAGATTAAGATGATATTTCTTGAATTGTGGATGTTGAAGTTGTCCTGGGAAGAACCAATGCCAACAGAAGCCTGATGAAAATGGTCAAAGTTACGTAACGAAGTTCCCCCAATTGCAGTCAATAGCAATAAGACGATGGTTAATCTAATTTAACGATATCAGCGTATTGCATAGTTTTCCAAGAGAAGGCTTATGCTGCTGCCGTATATTTGGTGGCAAATATCAATGGAATCAAGGAGTGCCGAATAATGACAGTAAAGACGAAAGTAGCACCAGTTCAAACCGTGGCGTTACTAAGGTTAGAACCTGTGGAGCCTTATTGGTAGCTGATCTAACACGGCACAGGATAGATTTTAGGGATTCCAGAGTATGCGAGGACCGATTCTCGCAAAGTACTTGATTGATTGTCAGATGTTCCCCAAAGACGGAAGGTGGATCTAGCTAATCGCACCAGTAAAATCTTGAAGATACTACCGCGTGAGCATTGGTTTTATGTTCCATCAACTAGAAGCTTAGCAGATTATGCAACTCGGGGCTTAGCACCACACGAATTACAACAACACAGATTGTGGTGGCATGGTCCAATTTTTTGTATCGTCACAAGTACACTGGCCTAAAATTTACAAGCGACACAAACCTGACGCATTGCAGCTGCGACAGGGTTTGATGGCCATGATTTGTCAACAAAGTTTGGAGGAAAATTTCGTCTACGAATTACAAGAAAAACATTCAAATTTCAACAAATTTATTATGGTGTTTGCATAAGTTTGTCGTGCGATTAATATCATATCATATCATATCATATCATATCATATCATATCATATCATATCATATCATATCATATCATATCATATCATATCATATCATATCATATCATATCATATCATATCATATCATATCATATCATATCATATCATATCATATCATATCATATCATATCATATCATATCATATCATATCATATCATATCATATCATATCATATCATATCATATCATATCATATCATATCATATCATATCATATCATATCATATCATATCATATCATATCATATCATATCATATCATATCATATCATATCATATCATATCATATCATATCATATCATATCATATCATATCATATCATATCATATCATATCATATCATATCATATCATATCATATCATATCATATCATATCATATCATATCATATCATATCATATCATATCATATCATATCATATCATATCATATCATATCATATCATATCATATCATATCATATCATATCATATCATATCATATCATATCATATCATATCATATCATATCATATCATATCATATCATATCATATCATATCATATCATATCATATCATATCATATCATATCATATCATATCATATCATATCATATCATATCATATCATATCATATCATATCATATCATATCATATCATATCATATCATATCATATCATATCATATCATATCATATCATATCATATCATATCATATCATATCATATCATATCATATCATATCATATCATATCATATCATATCATATCATATCATATCATATCATATCATATCATATCATATCATATCATATCATATCATATCATATCATATCATATCATATCATATCATATCATATCATATCATATCATATCATATCATATCATATCATATCATATCATATCATATCATATCATATCATATCATATCATATCATATCATATCATATCATATCATATCATATCATATCATATCATATCATATCATATCATATCATATCATATCGTATCGTGAACCATTTGTTGATTGTTTTATATTGCCGTATTTATATTGGTTCTCTGAAGTTGATGTGTCAGTATACCAACTATATCTTGGCGATGGCTTAGTGAATATCGGCCATAACCCAAATTTTTTTCAAAAATGACATTTTGATACCATAATGTAGAATATAACACGTCGCGTCTTTCTGTGCGACTAGTTGGCACATTCAATTTTGTTCAGCCCTAAAGCGTATGATATTACCTGTCCAAATCTCGTTTCTTGCATTTCTTGAAAAATGTTAGAAATGTGGGTTAGGGCCGATATTCCGTAATCGATTTCATATCATATCAATTTTTTTGTAATAATCTGGGAACTGCAAACAATCGATGTGACTGTGATTAAGCTGCCGTCTTTAGTTAATGTAATATCTGGTCAACAGTTGGTAACTGTTAGAAAATAAAATACTCATCAAAACGATCGACCAAGTGAACCAAGCATGTGAATATGAACGTCCAATTAAGCCAAATCATATAAATTATCAAAAATAAACGATTTGGTATAAAAATAAAAAAAATATCAAATTCCATAAACGCGTTGTAACCATTTTCCCATATAAAATCTCTCGACTCATTAATTTGACATAAAAATTGAATGTTAAATTAGGCCTACCTAATACTAAACGAAAATACAAATAAACAAAATTTATTACCTCACTGTAATCGTAAACAAACAACGTACATACGTAATACGAGTATGCATGCAGGTATCACAACCGTACCTTGTGTCTGACAATTTTTTCCATTTGATGTTGAGATAAGATAATCAAAAACCAAAAAAAAAAAATCTTCGTGTTCTTCTTAAGAAATTTAAATAAATCTTTTTTTTATTTAATTTTTTTAATTCTTCGAGCTACCGAACATTTTTTTTTATTGTAGTCTCATCAATTCGAACTGGTATGGATTTGTAGAATAAAAAATAAAAATTTGGTAGCAGCTCGATTAAACAAAATTTTTTTAAATTGGTTTCGAATACTTGTACATATTTGTATTTGTATATGGTGTGTGATGATGATGAAGATCAATAAATTAGATTGTCAGTTAGATGCGAGATGGTAAAACAGAAGGCGCATAAAAAAAATTAAATAATTTCGAAATTAAATCAAGAATTTAAATAAGAAATTAGACGCCATCAAAATTGATCGTATATCGATGTATCGCTGTCACTTTCGTATCGAATATACACAACAAAATTCAAATATGTAATTTAAGCATAGTTTTTAGGTCGTATTCTTAAATTATTATACAAAACAAAGCTAATTAAAAACGCGATATTTAATTTATGAAGGCTGCAGGTTCGTTAATTTAGCGATTTGTATGCGGAAACATAACACACCATATAGACGAAACTCACCGAAAACAACGAAATTAATTTTCAATTTTAGATGTGAAAAGTGTTACATCCGCCGCCGCTATTGTCTGTTGGAATGTTTTTGTAATGTTGATACCTTTCTTGTGTTAATTACACGCAGTGTTATAAAATTAGCGAACTTTTTTTTTTATTAATAATTTACTGTTTTATTGTACACATTATCTGTGGGTCTCTTAATCCAAGCCAATCGATTTGTCAGGAGAAATTTATGCGGATGTATGCAGTACAAGACAAAAATTAACCGCCGCGGCAAAAAATAAATACATTTTTTTTAAGGTGAAATTTGAGACGGATTTTCAGAAAAATTATATCATGAGCGGATTTGTAATTTACTTAGGTATCGGTAATTCATGAATAACAGTAGCTGGCCTCATTACCAAATTGTGCAGGCCTGTGTTGATTTCACGGGAGACGTCTTTCAGAGCACATAAGCGATTTATCTAGCATATACATCAACGGTCAGATAGCTCCAGTAAAGAGAACACAAAACAATAAAAAAAAGTCAGAGTTGCAACTTAATATAAAACGGAGGTAAAACTCATGAGAAAGTGGGGAATGCAATTGTAGAAAATTGATAACAAATTGAAATGAAGAAACACAAAAAAATAAGCAAATGCGCATTCTTCAAATGCACGGATAAGTCTGGCCCCACCAAAAGATTGCTGTTTGATGATCCATGAACGAACCCTGTGGTCCCGTATGAGTTGATGTTTGGCCTTTATTATTAGAGTTAAATAACGTCAAATGTATAGCAACACTAATGTTCGATCTGTCACCGTGTTTGCCTATTCATTGGACACTTGTTCGGAATACTCTTTTTCGAAAAAACGGCAAGCTATATCTTTATAGGGTTCCCAGTTATTTTCCTAGAGAGCTTTTATGATCAGTCAAAATCGGCTCTTTGCCATTTTCGTGTGTTGATTGGATTTTTATTTTCTGAATTGTGGTAGGTTGGTTGTCTATATTTTCTGGCCAATCGACCTTCCGGGATGCAAAATCAGTCGAGACTTTCTCTGAACTCACACGTCTCTATTGAGAACTGTAGATATTTGTGAGTATCCCATCAGTTCGATTACCGACGAAGGTGTTCCCGATTTAGGGACCTGTGGAAAGCCAATCTAAAACTATAGTGAAATCAGTCCACGCGTTGATCTATTAAATATTGGTGTTCAAACATACATAGTTCTAAACGTGGAATGGTTATTTGTTTCATGGGCGCCACTTTCTTTTTTATAAAACTACCACATAAACTTCTTTGGATGCATCTGAAAATCAATGTTTTAATATGTCGCTGTTTGCAGTTGTGCCTTTGTGTGTGCCTAGGATTTCTCTCTTTGTTGTGGCTGGTTGCTGATTTAAACTTGCCTTGAAATGAAAACAATCTTTTTTTAGATTCCAATGCAGGCCTAGCACTTTGACTGAGTTTGATTCCTCGATTTCTAACACGTTCGTTTGGTCGGTATATGTTGAGTACCGCTGTTCGGCAACCTTTCATTGGTAAACCATTTCTGGAACTGGAAACCAGAACTGGATAATATGAAATCTATTTCATGCTTCATCTTTATGTCGTTTTCTCTTGAGTCAGTTCCTGACATCAAATTAACTACATAAATATTGTTTCTTATGTGCCTTACTGCTTCTGAAAATTTGTTTTTGTGTCTTTCCGTGGCTTCATTTAGCGGTCGGGTGGCTAAATAGGTTGCACTTGTTGTGCCAGATCACCGTTTGCTGTTCACAGGTGGTGAAAGGTTCATGAGATGCTTCTCGCCAAACGATCCGTTGGCACCTTGTGACTTCTACTGCTACATGAACCTGCCTAAACATTTGTTCGATGTCAGCTGTGAACGATATTTTAAATTCCCCAAAGCGGATCAAAATATCAAATAACGCCGATTGTACGGTTGGTCCGACCGCAAGACAATCATTAAGGGTATTCCCGATGTCAATTTTGCAAAACCATCAAATACTACTCTTCCTCATGCTGCTGAGTTCTTAATGACGCCATGGTGTGGTAGGTATAATATACTTTAAGCCTTGTCTTGGTATCGCTTATATCTAGACGCATATTCCTTGTCTTTCATATATTTTTTTCTACTGAATACCTTCTGTCTACTGCTTTTGAAAATGAATTTCCCAACATGATGGGGATAATTTAAATAGCAGGCTTACTCTAAATCGACCGGTGCAGTCTATCATTATGCTACTTTGAAAGTGATTTTCACAAAATTCCCCTTCTTTAGATATATTGAGGTTCGTTTCGGCAACTGCTTCAATTTCGCAGAATTTCTTTATTAATTTATTTATATCAATAGGGGAAAAATCATTTTTTGACAATAACATGCACATCAAATAACTACAATTTACATTTAAGTTGCTTTTTGAATAAACATGGATAAGTTGAAATCTAACTCATTAAAATTATTGCATTATGCGCATAATTGGACTTAAAATTCGGTAAATAAATAAAATGTTTGACCCGAACTGGTTTACAGGGCACATGAATATCAATATTGACAAGAAATTCAGTGAAATCAACTGCACCATTTAAAACATCAGCGTTGAACATTGAAGCCGTAGCCTTACGCCTGTCCATCAGTGATTCCAACTTTACAATTTTACAGCGTTCGGCATAAGATAGTGAATTCCTTTTATTCTGTCGAATTGGAAGTTTAGGATCAAACGGCCACTTCTTTTTGTGTAGCAAGTATAGAATTAATTGTTTTTGTACTCGTTCAATTCGATCGATATCCATCTTATGCATCGGATCCCAAATAATCGATGCATGCACCAGGTTAAACCATACAAGAGAACAGCCAGACTCTTAACGGAAAGTGGATTACGAAAATCCTTGGTGGCACGACGAACGAAGCCCAGTAAACCATTGGACTTAGCTACAATTAAGTTAATATGATCCCGAAAATACAACTGATGGTCCAAGATGACTCCGAACTCCTTAATTATCGTCACACTTTCGAGCGGATGTTTATTAACGTGATAAGGATGAGTAATCATCTCTCGTCCATGAGTAATCATATCTCCTCAACCTTACATTTTTCTAGATTTAAGTATAATTTAGGAGGCAAATGCCTTCGAAAAATGAATAGAAATGAAATATAGCTGACTTCTAGATGCAAAATCATCAAATACTTTCGACGTCAAGCTTAACAGATTTGTATTGATAGAACGTTAACGGATGAACCTGTGTTGTTGAATTGCCATTGAAGATTTGACATTAAAATACAGATAATTAGTTACAATCAGTTCAAATAGTTTAGGTATGGATATTATGCATATTCCCCGATAATTTTTGATGTCATAACGTTTAACAGATTTGATGATACCAGATTGGCAATGATAATAACTCACTGGAATATTTAAGAATATTTGTGGGTATATTATCAAAACAACATCCATATTTCAGTTTGGGTTTACATAGTGTTTGTTGTAGACAGCTTGGAAAAATCCACAAACAGTTCACATATATCGTTGACATTGTTAGCAGTAGCATCATTCAGATACATCATCTGAAGATACCCGGAACATTTCCGTTTAGCATCAACGAATGTCCAAAACAACTTAGGATCCAACGTTAAATTATTTTCAAGATTTGAGATATCTCTGTAAGCGAGCCGAATGAATTAGTATAATGTATATTATCACCATTTAACGTAGCAAGCTTTGAGCTTTATTCGTCCTATTTCTTAAATTGATCAAGTTATTATTAAACTACGGTGGATGGTTATTCATCCGACTATAACTTTTAAGCACAAATTTATCAAAAGCCTCAAATAGAACACAGTATAATTCATCCACTAAAGCATCGACATCGCTCTATTTATGATTAAAAATTTCATCCCAGTCCAGATTTAGAAAATAGCTCCAAACAGTCAAAATCAATTTCCAATCCATAATGGTGTATTCTCTCAGGAACAAATGGCTCCATTGACTTTGTAATTGAACAATATTTAGGATCATTCACAAATATTAAATCAAGAACCCGACCATTTAAGTTAGTGACTTTACTTGATGCAAATGAAGATATGAAGACGTGGGACGAGTTATCATCATCGGTGCACTATATTATGCCAGGAGTATTGTAATCTCCTAAAACACAATCCGCAACAAAAAGGTGAATGTTATCACAGTGAAAATTATAAATCTCGGTAGCACTATGAGGTAAAATGTATGCCATATATAATGATTTAACAATCCATGAAAATTTCAAAGCAACAAATTCAAGAATTCAGACTTATTACTTCACAGTTCAAAATTGTGTTATGCACACCACCACCACCAGATTTAGCAATAGTTATAGTTGATCGGTCATATCTGTGTACTATCAAGTCATATACGTCGAATTTGATACGTATAAAGGAAACCAAGATGACGAATGAATTGGGCTAAAGTCTTAAGATTCCAAATTCAATCATTTAGCGCTGAGAGCGGGACTAGAAAATTATTATTCATTCATTTCCGACGTGAATTTAACAACTATTAAATCAAAACTCCAGGAGAAAAAATTGGTCCTTGGAATTGGTCCAAGGTTTCGTCTGATGGTTTGTTGAAGTTAGCGGTAATTGCCTGTTATGACCAGTAGCGTAACTACAAATTTTAGGCTCCTCCCGCTAAATTTGTTTGGGCCCCTAAAAATGCTTATGAACAAGTAAGCATATTGAAAAACTTATTTCTTCCTATTGTCTAGTACTAATCGCATTAATTGAAAGTATCTGGTTTCGAATATCAAGAAATATCTATTTTCTATACATATATAGAAAGCAACCATGCAGTTAAGTATTAGCGAATTATACGAAACACTTATTAAACTCGAAATAATTTCAATTTTATTTTATTTAACGCATAAATACGAAACTGAACTTGCAAAATTTTTAATAATTCCGCTCTTCGTAAAACTAATTATCTGGTTATGTACCGGAAGAACCTTAGATGTATTTCTAACATAATTCGTATTTATGCGTTAAATAAAATAAAATTGAAATTATTTCGAGTTTAATATGTGTTTCGTATAATTCGCTAATACTTAACTATATAGTTGATTTCTATAAATAGAAAGTAATCAAAATTGTAGTGTAATTAGCAACTCAGTCGCTAAAGCATGATGAGATTGGCTGGAACAAAAAATTAAATTGTTCATAATTCTCATTCAACTCGAAACTGAACTTGCAAAATTATTAATAATTTCGCTCTTCGTAAAAAATATATCCCTTTGTAACGGAATTTTGAGATATATTTAGAATGTTTGTTTCCAATGAGCGATTGATAATTAATTTATACTTTTGTGGTTTGAACTTAACATTTTTGAGCCTTTTGAGCCAGAACATTGCCTTACAAAATTCAAATAAATTCGAAAATCTTTAAAAATCTCTAATAGTCCTACGTCGGAAAATTTAAGAAATCAAGAATAAACCGCGAAACAATTTCGATTACCCCACAAAAATTCGAAAAATTCCGCAAATTCAAGTAAATTTGGAATTAGTTGTCAAGTAACTTAATGTTACTAATACTAGCTACTAAGCAAGTTAAGGCTAAGCTCAAAAAGATGATACGCAATAAGAATATAATCATCGGATCTTATCTGGTAATTTTTTAAATATCGTATAGGCTCTAAAATTCTCGAATAACCTGTGTGTCTCATAACACTGAATCATCAATTAAGTCTCAAACATCATGCAACGCAAGCGAGAATTTCTAAAATCAGGAAAACCCCACCAAAAACAACCAAAAGTAAAAACCTCTATCACTAGTTGCAAAATTTAGTTGGCATTTGCATTTTCCTTATATTTAAAATAGTTTTTCAAAATAAACCGGTAAATTTAATTTTATTTTACAGAATCAAAAGAAACTATATAAGTCGAACGAACGCTAAGTCATTATAAAGACTCTCTGGTTTGGCTCAAGTGATGGAAACAAAAATTTGAGCTGAATCTGAGCTATCTAATCTTAAATTGGAATTAATAAAGGAAATCTTGTGGACCCCAACAGTCGCGGGCCCCCCTGCGGCTGCGAGTGCTTTGGGTACTTAGTTACGCCACTGGTTGTGATTGGGTTCCGCTGTATTGTCCCTCAACTACCCACCACAATAAGATTTTTTGCATGTGTAATTTCTGGGACTCTGGGTAGTTAATTTTCCTTGCGAAAGGATTTCGTAGAAAGTATCGAAATAGTTGAATTGCCTAAAGTAGTTTACATCTATATATTGGGAAACCGGTGACTCTTTAGCTATTAGTTTAGGAAAGATAAAAGTTTCTATTTGTAAGCGAGTCGAACTAGCGATACTAAGCCTTTCGTGAAACGAAGATCTTTTTAATTGGAGCCTCTGTACACATCTATCAGACATAAATGAACTTTGTGACCCTAAATCAAAAAGTACTCTACATAATTTATTTAGTTCGAATCCATCGGTTACATTTACTATAGTACTGTAGGTAATAGTGATACGCCTATTTTAATGTTGATATTGCTGGTTGTTGATTATTGTGCTTGAAGATTCGGAACATCGGATTGCTAAAAAGTTTAAATTTATTCGATACCGTGAATTTTACCTGAAAATTGGAATACATTAAATTAAACCAATTAAATTACTCGACTTTGTCATCTTACCTTGTTCTTATCCAATTCATTTCCCTAAATTGAGTAAGTATGTATATCTTACAATATAATATGCGTGTAGACTAAATATAAAATTAAAAATATTGTTGTTGTTGTTTTTTCGATACAAACATGTTTGTCTTGATATAATATCTTGGTGTTGTTATTAATTAGCAAAAACAGTAGCTAACAGAACCGAACTGTTTACTAATTTTTGAAGACATAAATTTATCAAAAAAAAAAAATAAAAAACTCGAAGTTAGCACAAAAAATAATTTATTTTTCAACCCAAACACAAGAGCAGCACAAGAAACAAATCTTGATAATCAGTTGCATTTGTTTTTGCTGTTATTGGAATTTCTTCAGAACTACTTACTGTATATTCGTTATAAGCTAAAATAAAATTTAATTTATGCATCTTGATCTTGAAATAAATATAAATAAGACAAAAATAAAAAAAAACCAAAACAAATCTCATTATAAAATGGTGTCTGTTCGTTGTATTGTGCAGACGTGTTTTTATACAAGTCGTAAATTTGTCATTAATTAAAGTTAAACGTAAATTTAACTTATGAATTGGAAAATTTTAGTTTTATTTATATGTAAGTGATCATGGAGTGCGCAAAGTGCCTGAAATCTAATAGATCGGAACAATTGGAAGTTGCTTGTAGTGGTTTCTGTAATAAGGGATATCATAAAAAGTGTGCAAATTTGACTGATTATGATGTCGGACGTATTAGAGAGAATGGCAATCTGAATTTTCTGTGTAAGGATTGTAAAGTTAAGTTTGAATTTTTTAAAAGAGAGTTTGGCAGTTTGGTACAACATATTGAAGTCAATAACTCCAATATTAAAAATGTGGAAATAAAAATTGATAATGTAATTAAATCAGTGCTTGAGTTGCAAAATACAATTTGTGAATCAAATAAGAAAGTACATTCGGATATACAAAATGTGTGTAAGGCGATACCATTATGTGAAAAAACAAAAAATTTTGAAAACGCAGCTCTTTCATATGCGGATTCGGTAAAATTGCCAATATTTGTGAAATCAAAAAAACAACAGGGTAGTGCAATAACAAAAAATGAGGTGAAAAATGCCATAAATCCATGCACAATGTCAGTGGAGATAAATAATATCCAGGAGTTAAAAAACAATGATGGTGTAATTATTAATTGTGGAAATAAAGATTCTGTGGAAAAAATTCAAAGCAAATTAAAGGAGCAGATTGGAAATGACTATGAAATTAACTCTCCTAAGTTAAAAAATCCTAACCTGTTGATAGTGGGTATGAGTGACAGTATAAGTGCAGAAAATGTGGTGAATGCAATAAAAGCTCAGAATAATTTAATTTTTAATGAAATAAAATGCCATAAAGTGTACGAAGCGTTTAAAAAAAAAGGCTCGTATAATGCAATAATAGAAGTAGATGGTGAAGCATATAAGAATATAATGAGGATTGGTAAACTAAATATAGAGTGGGATAGGTGTGTGGTATATGAATCAAACAGAGTGTTAAGATGTCTAAAATGTTTGGGGTATAACCACAGGGCCAAAGACTGTAACATTGGTGCGTGTTGTTATAAGTGTGGTGGAAATAATCATTTGTCTAGTCAGTGTGAAACAACTGATGTAGTGTGCTTAAATTGTAATAGAGCAAAAAACAAATTAGGTTTAAATGACATAGACATTCATCACGAAACAAGAAGTGTCAATTGTCCCGTTTACTTGAGAAAGTTGAAACAATTAAAAAATAGAACAATTTATTAGCAGCTAAAGAAATACTCAGGGTTATATTTAAATATACAAGGTTTAAATAATAATTTCAGTGAAGTTGAATCACTAATATTGACTCAGAACTTTGAATTCATATGTTTAAGTGAAACCCATCTATCAGATTTTGATAGTGATAACCTAGTGGAAATAGAAAATTATAAATTATTTAGAGCTGACTCCTTCTCACGACATACCGGTGGCGTTTGTATATACATAAAAAACTATTGGAATGTTGAGGTGATCCAAAAATATACTTTAAACTTAGACTTTTGGTGGTTATCTGTTAAACTAGTATGCTTTAACACTGTGTTATTGTTGGTAGTATTCTACAGAGCACCTAGACAATTAAATGTAAATGCAGAATTTTTTCAAAATTTTAATAATTATTTGAGTGAAATTTGTGATAAAAATAGTCAAATTTGTATTTGTGGTGATATGAATGTGAATTGGAAAATAAATGAAACAAATAAAAGGATAATTAAAGAAATTATACAAGACTGTGGACTTAGGCAAATAGTGAAAGATTATACAAGAATTGCGAAGAGTTCAAGATCAATAATTGATTATGTGGTGGTTAATGATACTAATAATATAACTTGTGATGTCAAAAGTGAGTTTAAAATTAGTGATCATGAATCGATTGAAATAATAATAAATAAGTCTGGTAAATCAAACAATAATTTTGGTAGCAATAATAATAAACTAGTTAAGTTTTTAGATTATGATATAAATAAATTTCGTAGTGCGCTTTGTAAAAATGATATTACGACAATTTATTATAATTCAATCAATTTCAAAGCAGAGAACTTTAGTGTTAATTTGCATGGCGTGGTTAAAAAATTCATAGGACATAAAATTGTTACAAAAAAAGTGTGTCCATGGTATACAGAAGATCTAAAAGTTCTAAAACACAATAAAGTTAGATTGTATGAAATAGCTTGTACAAAGGACTCAGAAACTGATTGGAATAATTATAAAATTAATAGAAATATGTATAAAAACAAACTAAATTATGCAAAAAGTGAATATATTAAACACAAAATAGAAGATTCAAGTGATCAAAAGGAAATGTGGAAAAATTTAAAAACATTTGTTTTGAAGAAATCAAGTAGTATTATTAAAGATGTTGTATTTGACAATATTTTGATAAGGGATGAATTAAAGATAGCTGATTGTTTTAATAAATACTTTGTAAATAGTGTTAATTGTATAAATGAAAGTATTCCATTTGTTCAATATTTGAACCAAACAGAAAGACAAGTCAATCTGTTTACTTTTAAACAAATAAGTTATGAGGAGTTGCTAAATATTGTAAAATTAATGAACAATAAGAAAGATATTAACTTAGTGAGTAGAAATATGATTATAGACAGTTTTGATTTAATTGGAGAAAATTTATGTTCTATTATAAACAATTCGTTGAAATCTGGTGTTTTCCCTACAATATGGAAGGAATCAACGGTAGTTCCTATTGAAAAAATTTCTAATACAATTAAATGTGAGGAATTTCGGCCAATTAATATGATTTTGTCTGAAGCCAAAATCCTAGAAAGAGTGGTTTATTTACAGTTTAGACAATATTTGGAAGAAAATCAGATAATATTTGACTTTCAGTCTGGATTCCGTCGAAATCACAGCTGTGAAACTCTGGTGAATCTGGTGGTATCAAACTGGAAGGATGCTGTGCACAACAAAAAAATTATAGTTGCAGTATTTTTGGATTTTAAAAGGGCGTTTGAGACAATTGATAGAACAATTCTTCTTTCGAAATTAAGTGAAATGGGATTAAGAAACATCGAACTTCAATGGTTTAAGTCATACTTATCAGAGAGAAGACAAAGAACAAAAGTAAATGAATCGCTATCTGATTCAATAACTGTCTCAATAGGAGTACCTCAGGGAACAATATTGGGTGTAGTGCTGTTTCTACTATACATAAATGACATTCACAAAGCAGTTGAGTGGTCTACAATCTTCCTTTTTGCGGATGATGCTCTTTTATATGTTACTGGAGAAACCATTGAAGAATGTACGAGTAAAATCAACAATGATCTGGCAATGATTGATGTTTGGTGTAAAATGAATAAGATGAAGCTAAATATATCAAAAACAAAATGCATGATTATTAATAGTAAATTAGATAGTATGGTACATATAAATAATCAACCGATTGAAAAAGTTAGTGAGATAAAATATCTCGGTATAATTATAGATAATAAGTTGGATTTTAAAAGTAATTTAGACTATGTGTGTACAAAAATTGCAAAAAAAATTTATTTCTTGAATAGTATACGTAAGAATATTTCGTTGAGTACTACAATTTATATATATAACGTTATTATTAAACCCCATTTTGAATACTGTTCTTCAATCCTATTTATGTGTAATAGGGAAATGATGAGCAGGCTACAAAAATTACAGAATAAGGGAATGCGATGCATTCTTAGGGTAAATAAATACACTTCGATTGATTTTATGTTACAATCTTTAAAGTGGCTAAACATTGAGCAGAGGATAAAAATGAATGTATTGATCTTTATTTTTAAGATGAAGCATCAAATTTTGCCAAAATATTTGTATGATAAAGTAGTGTTTGTTAGTGATGTTCATGATTATATGTTAAGAAATAGAAATGATTTTAGGTTAAAAGTGTATAATAATGAAAAATCAAAAAATATGTTAATGTATAATGGCTTATGTCTTTTTAATAATCTTCCAAATAACTTAAAAAATGAAACAAGTTTAAAAGTATTTAAAAGTAGTATGATTAATTATTGTAAAGACAATTTTTGAATGTAATAATAATTTACGAATTTATTTTTAAAAAAATGTAAATTTTTTAATAGTATTTTATACTAAATAAAGTTATAATAATAATAATAATAATAAAATTACTATTTTTGCTTAAAATAAAATTATTTTAATTTATTTTATCTTATTTCTCATTTTATATGTAAAATAAATAAATAAGTCTCATTTCTTAGACACAAAATATAAGACAAATAATTTATATAGAGTACGTACGTAAGTATATAAGGGCATTTTTTTGTGCTGCTGTCTTATATACGTTATTTCAAGAAAAAGTGATAAATAATTGTGTCACGATCTCTTTAAATTAAAATATTTCCCATTAAATGTATTTACAAAAAAAAAAAAAAAAACACGAAGTAAATAACTAAAACTGTTTGCAATTAACTTAATTTGTAATTGCTTAATGCCTTTAAGTTGTAAAATAATAAAAAAAAAAATCCGTTTTTTTAAATTCTTTCCGCTACCCCCTCGCGCTCATAATAGTTTATAACGTATTTACACAGAGGCACAGTGAAAGAAGAATTCGTGATTCTCGTATTGTGATGACTATTCGATAAACTATTTAGTGTATAATGTTTAAAATAATGTACCGTCGTACATACACACAAAACAAAACTATTAAATTGTTGATATTTACAGTCGATTATTAAATGTTTTAAAACATGTTTAATTTAAACAATCTTTTGTTTATTGTAAATAATTAATTTTAATATTTCAATAAAACACAATAAAATAATTTAATTCAAATTAAATTAATTTTGCTGTTCGCTTTGTTTGTTCGCGATATGTGTGCATTATGGTTTGTTTGTTTGTTTATTTATTACGCACGGTTTTCTTTTGTTTAGTGTACGGATTAGATTTGATTACTCACTTAACCCGATTAAATTGTTAAGGTTTAAAAGGTAAAAAAACCGTCACACGATTTGTGTTTCGAAGAGCATTATGGTGTTTGTATCATTTTACATCGGCAAACATGAATCGGCACTTCTAAATGAACATCCGACATTTTTTTAAATGCTTAAACTCTGCCATTTTGGCTCTAAACATCTAATTTCGCCATATAGCAGAGTGGTAACCTGTAGGCATGATAGGGCACCGTGTTTGAACCCCAATAAATAGTGGGAGTATAACTGATAATTTGATGATTAACAGAATTTTCACTTGTGCCTATTATTTACACTCGGACCAGTGCAACATTTCTTACAGTATAGATTACAGTACAATACTTAGATGCAATCGTACGAGGGAATCACAGAAATTGAGTGTGAGGAGAAGCAGATTATGTGGTAAACTTTTAGTGCTTTTTAAAGGATTATTCTATTGATTGAATCATAGTCAGTGAGAACAATCATTTAGATGTATTCTTTAAGAATAAATTGAAGGTTGATTAAAACAATCGATGAAGTTTTTCAACAACACTAGTCGTTACAATTTATACAAACAATACAATATATGAACCTTAAAAAATTCTCGACAAATAATTGCTTTCTGGGATTTTATAATTATGTATTATACATTTTTCTCTATCAATGTTTTCTACCATTCCCGTCCTAACACTTTTAAATATGCGGCTACATTAATACCCTGTATATTAAAGTTTAAAGTTGATTTGCTGAACCGTTCAACTTCCCTATAGAAATTAAAATTCTCCAAATATTTAATATTCTTAAATTACACAAGACTTCAAAATATGTTTTGTGAAATACCATCTATTTTAATTTACCAAACTTTTAAATTATTCTGAACAATTTTTAGTTGCTTCGTGTTATTCTATAAATTTGTTGGCCTTATAATTAAAAATTCTGGAAAAAGGTTTTAATTACTAAAATTATAAAATAGAGTGTTTTGAAAAATTATGAATTATATCCTATATTCTGTTTCCAATATTCTTTAAATTACTACAGTAAGAATTTTTTAAAATTTTAAATGTCGGTTTAAAATTCATGAAATTTGTATTTCGAATTATTAAATTCGTAAAATTTTGAAAACCTTTTTAGATACATAAATTTCTTAAAAATAAACATATTTAAATTTTCGTGGATTTGCGTGAACCCCACCCGTCGATTCCCTAAAAGCCCCTGTGACACCTGGAGCAAAACTGTCATCCTTTCAGCATAACATCCGTCTATTGCTTTTCAGCCTTTTCACTAGATTTTCGGTGGAAGGCTGTACAATTAAACAAAACCTATTTTTGAATTCATTTCAACAGAGTTATTTACCTATTCGCAATAGAACAAAAAAAAATTTATTTTTGCAAAGCTGGTACACATTTAGAACGAGTAACGAGAGCGATATTTCCTTTTTCACCAAATTAAGTAAGAATATTATTCAAATAATGAAAACCGTACAATTTAAATAAACGATAGTTAAAATATCGTGCATTTACTAAAAATAAAACTTAAAATTTTAACAGTTTTAATTCAAAATTTCAATTTATCGTCGATAATTTTTAATTTACGACGATAAATTAAAATTTTGAATTAAAACTGTTAAAACTAGAAATTTTATTTTTGCTACAAAAAATCCAAAATATGAAAGTAAATTCGAAATTCTTATCGAATTTTAGACATGATTTTGAAATGGTTTTCGAAAATCGTTGCTATAACAATAGCAATAGTTACGACAACAAATTCGAGCCATGATAAGCCCATTTAGCATAGAAACACATAGCCTAGACAATTTATTTGAAAATAAATTTGTACATGCATTTCATGTAAAAAGGTTGTATATTTGTCAAAAATAAATTGTATGAGACAAAAAACTTAGATAAACAAATCATACGAATCACCAATATACGCAGAACCTTCTACAAAGTTTATAGAATTTGTACTTAAATCGATCTTTTTTTAAAATTTTTTTGCTTTTCGAGAATTTTGACTTTATCTAAACTAATTAAATGGTTTGTATCTTTCAAATGCTGTAAAAGTGCACTATTGTTTGAATTTATATTTGGATTTGTTACCTCTTTTGTGTTGGTGAATCCGTTTTTCTTAAAACTGCTTTGTCTGCCTAAAGTGTATGTTGCGTTGCAATTGCAACATACTTGGTAAACAATATTTGATTTTTTTTAACGGTATTACATCTTTCATTTTTGAAAAAAAATTGTTATCTAAATTTGTGGTTGGACGTCCTTCAATTTTAAAGTTATAATTCTTAAAAAGGTGTTTTAGTTTTACACAAAGATTTTTGATATTCGGAATGGCCAAATAATGTGAGGTTTCAGTTTGGACATGAAAATCAGGATTTGAGTGAAAATTCCTTTGTTTGTGTTATGTTTATGATAATTAATTTTTTCGAATATTGGTTTACCACTAATGTATGTTTTAGAATTTTTGAATTTTTGGTGAAATTTAGTATCGGAAGCTTTAACATTTTTTGGCTCAAAATTTTAATAGTGTTAATTCTGCAAGTGGTGGGAAGCCAAGAATGAAATCATAACGCTTTTGAGAATGATTCAGAATAGGAATCAATAGCTAAAGCTGTAATTAAGTTTTTTTAAAATAAAATAACCCTAAACCAATATTTAAAAAATTTTGTTTTAATTTAAATTACTAGCTCAATAAAATAAAAATAATTATAAATCTCCTGGTTGAAAAATGGAGACAATTACCGAAAATCAGATTCAAAGTTTCTTCCGGTACATCAAAAATGAATACGGCATTCACACCAAGACAAACATAAAGTCGTTTATCAACGAAAATTTTCATCTGACAAAGCTCATAACAAAGCAACATTTCCTGCTACAGTTTAGAAGAGAAAAGTGTTTCACAAAACTAGGAAGTTACAAAATAATTGTAACATAAATAAAGATGTTTTCCAACGTTTGGGAAAAATATTTATATTCGGTGTAACGAAGAAATTACCGAAACTATAAAACCAATAAAAGCAACAAAAACAGTTTGCTTTTACTTAAGAATTTTCTGAACGAGCAGCAGTCACATATAACAACCATTTCAACAAAATTAAGGTGAGACAAAGAAATAAATTTAATCGAATCATACATGACAGTTTTAATAATATGACGAGTGGTTTACTTTGTACTTGCGACAATAATGGCAGGTACATTTTTCTAATATCGATCTTCCGTTTCACGTCAAATTCGTTTTAAGTTTAGGAAAAAAAATTGTCCAACAACTTATAGCGGTTCACCCAATGCACGCTACACATATTCAAACACAATATTTATTTATTAATTAATTTATTTTATCCAAAATTAACAATAATTACAGTCAAACCTGTTTTTGTGCGGTAGATAGGGACAGAACAAAAAAAAACGCACAAAAAAAAAATATTCATGAACTCCATAAATCGTTATAATAAATAATTTTGTACAAAAATTACAAAAAAAAATTTTTATGCTGTGAAGAGGGACCGCATAAAAAAATTCTCCCTTAGAAAATACATATGTATGTCAAAGTTGTACGAAATAGCGAGAAACTGCTTTCCAAACAAAATAAATAATAAAATTACACATGGAAACATTTAAAAAAAATTTAATTTCTCATTTTTAAATAAAACGGTAAATTTCCTTTTTTCTTACATCAATATGTATATTTTTATAGTTTATGTTCAAGGTTAACAATCCGAGTGGGATTTTGCACAAAAGGTGAGATGCGAGTTTGTATCTCTTTTACTTACACTGAATATGAACACTATTTCGCTTAGTAGAAATATGTTTGAAGCATGCGATCTCACCTAACCAGAATAAAATGATATTCTATTTCAACTTTCATTCGTCTGTGTCTCTCACCAACGAAGGTACGTGGTCGAAGCGAAGAAAAAGAGATAGCCCTTTTACATAACATGATAGACGAAGATCGCAATACAAAAAGTGATGTCGACCGAATGAAATGGAGTTAAAACTTATTCTTTTAAAAAAGACATAAACTCGCTTCTCGCCTTTTGTGTAAAATCCCACTCCAGTATGGGGCTATACTACGCATTTCGTTGGTTGTGAAATAAACATGTCTTTTAACTAAATTATATTCTTTGTGTGCAAGGTAATAGGCAATTACATATTGAAATTTACTGGAATATGTAATATATAAGAATATTGAGCATGTTTAAAGATTAATGAACTTGGCTGATGCAATAGGTATGAAAATGGCTGAACAGAATCTCGATATTCATATACCGCATAAAAAAAGTCGCACAAAAACAGGATTGACTGTACTTAAAATTAATACAATCTATCTACTAAACACAAATGTTACAAAATAAAAAACATAAAGTAAGAATGTGATGAGTCACAATTTAAATTCTATTATACAGAAGGAATATGCAGGTTGCTTTAGCGAATTTAACTAATACAGCCAAATTCTCTTACAATTTTACTTTTTCACGAAAACTCCAAACGGTGTAAATATTTACTCCGATAGAACGAAAATAATCTCTGGGTAGTACCTTTTAAAAAAATCCGCTGTTGACAATTTTTGCATTTACTCCAAACGGTGCAAAAGTCACTGATGAGTGATGACGAACATAAAACAAAATAAAACTTAATTTTTGTTTAACTTTAGTCTCGTCTCGGATTTAGTGGCAGATGCATGTGTGCTCTTCACTGCCAGTGATTAATAACACAAAACAAAATGGTGGTGTTTAATAATTAGAAAATATACACATGTATCATAAATTCAAATAAATTTTATGTGAATAAACTAAATAATTAATTAAAATAAAAGTAAACTATAATTTAATTTAAAATTATTGCACGTTGTTTCAAATGTTATATTGGTGACCCCCATGTCCGATTTACGAGCCTGGAACACGCATAAAAATCGGCGCAGCACATATTTTTTTTTGTTTGTGTGGAGCATTTGGGACACCTGGTACGAACACGTACCAGGTAAATGGTACGTACAAAATTCCGTAAATAATATATACATATATACATTTTTTTATTTTGCCTGCCCACATATGCATGACGCGCGAAACGTACATACAATCGAACACAGTTTCATACGAAGACACTCATACCATCAATCACCACATTGGCGAGAGGCAACACTAGCATCACCGCCATCGTCTCACTCTACGGAGCACATCAGCGCGGTCTTCAACATGACCAGCGGCAGCAGCAAGTTTAATATATCCTTGATTAATTATTTATTTATTTATTTAGATCAACAGTACAAAATACCTCTGATCGACATACGTCAACATAAAATACAATCGAAGTCATTATGAAAAGAACAGAAAAACAAAAATTAAAATTGAATATAATGGAGAATGTTTCTCTGAAAAACGTTCCTCGATATCTCAAAATTGAACAAATTTTCAACCGAGTTCAACAGAAGTGTCGATTTGTTGATCAATTCATTCTTCCCGTAATTTGTATTTCTATTAGGTAACTGCCAAAAATGCACGTCTTCTCAAATTATGAGACGGTACATAAAATGAATAAAGCTTTAAAAGCTTAGAGCAGTCAATGTGTCCCAGAATCATGTCACGCGTAAACATAGCAATCGCCGCGCTCCTACGAGCACTAAGCGATTCCAGAGCTAATAACTGGCATCTTCCATTCTAATGTGGCAAAATGTAATCCGGGCCACGGCCGTCACGAGACAAGGAGCGAAGCGCATATTTAAGAAAACGCTTTTGAGTGCTTTTGATCCTATCTGAATAGTTATAATAAAAGGGCGACCAAATAACAGCAGCGTACTCGATATGGGATCTAACAAATGCCATATAAAAAGTGCGCAGTGTGTATGGATCTCTAAATTCCCGGCATTGTCTTTTCAGAAAGCCTAACATACTGTTAGCCTTTGCAATGACGCTGTCAATATGAAAATTAAAAGACAAAGACAACTTAGGTTTGTAAAGAACACCTAAGTCTCGAATTACAGAAACTCGTTCGATCAGTAATCCGTCGATTATATAATCGATTAAGACAACATTCTGACCTCTTCTAAATGTCATAGTTTTACATTTGGAAATGTTAAGACATAAGGAGTTTCTACTACACCATTCAACGGAATTATTGATATCAATTTGAAATGATAATGAGTCAGAAATAACTCTAAAGGTCATTTTACACGATGCGATTTGCATACAATATTTGTTGTACAATATTTTGCTGCATGGGAATCGTGTAGTGTAAACGTTCGAAAATCAAATTGCATGTAAATTGTGTTGAAATTGCAGCCAACCGCATTTTCATAAAATGTGTGTACAACATTTTTGACAGCTAGCTTAAAATTGCGTCTTGTTGATGTTGTATTTGTGATTTTACGCTTTTTCATAATATTTTCAAATACGAGGGAGTTATTTTTGAAAACAAATTTAAACATTTTAGGACCATCTAATCTTAATTCATTAAAAACGAGACTTTGAACCTCCTTTTCTCCAAAATCTCGTATTTGCAGCCAGTTCCTTCCCTATATCGTCCTATTTTTAATTTTATATCGCTTTAATTTTCTGTTTTTAATAATTGCAATCGTAATTGCGCATAACCCGATAAACATTAAATTTGTTTGGTTTTTCATTCTGAATAAGTAGAAAATTAAACCACTATTCTAATTTTTTTGGGAAGCTCATTCAATTTTTAGTTGTACGGTGTAGACAACGAAAAATTCAGATCTCATCAAAATTGCGGGGAAAATTGTATACGATTTATTTCCCCTATTGTACAATAAATATTGTATGCAAATCGCATCGTGTAAAATGACCTTAATGGTTTTATAGATTTTTAAATCGTCTGCGTACAAAATAACTTCTGAGTTAGAAAGGCAACCAATCATGTCATTCACAAAAATATTAAAAAGGAGTGGTCCCAGGTGACTACTTGGGGTACTCCTGAGGATGCTAGAACGTTCTAAAAATGGAGTTGCTGATTCTAACAGCACCTGTATTTGATTTGAATCTAATTGATAGAGTTTATTAATTAACAAATCGTGATCTACCTTATCAAAGGCCTTACAGAAATCTGTATATAATACATCCGTTTGGAAACCTAACTCAAGCGCCCCTGAAACATAATTATTAAAGATTACGAGATTTGTAACCGTTGATCGACATTTATAGAAGCCATGTTGTTTTGTCGTTATAACATTTTAAATTATAAAAAATAATCGGGGATTAACTAGACTTTCAAAGTGTTTCGGGATGCTTGAAAGTAAAGAAATTCCACGATAATTTCGAACATCACTACGTGAACAAAACTTAAAAATTGGAATAATCGATGATATTTTCCATACTTTGGGGAAAACTCCAGACCGAAGACTAAGATTAAAAATCTTTGCCAATGGAGCCGCATGGCACATCAGCACAACTTACCATGAAACAAGGAGGAATACCGTCAGGCCCAGTCCCCTTTTTACAATCTAGCTAATTTAAAGCTATTAAAACTTCCTGATATGTTAAAGTTAAGTTTGAGCTAATGCTTGGCTTATCACAACTAACCGAGGAGCAACTCTGTGTAATTCCTATAGTATATACTCCTTCAAAAAAGTTGTCAAATTGTTGTTGCAGTCGCTTGGTTATCATTTGAACTATACCATTTAGATGAATTTGAATAGGATATCCACTAGATTTCTTTTTGTGCTTCATATAACACCAGAGCCGCCTAGGGTCGTTTGTTATGTCATTTTCGATCATCTTGATTTTCTAGAGCATTTTATAAAATTCCTATAACTGAGCAGTGAAACTGAAAGAAGACCCTAGGATTTTATTTCGCTTTGTAAACTTGTAAAATGCCCGAATAATATTTCGGAGGCTAATACATTTTGATTGCGAATTAAAGTCATACTTTTTCTGGGCTTTAATGCCTTAAACCAAGTCGACATACATACACGCTTGGTCCATCGATTTTACAATTCTTTCAATCAGTCTAACAATTTGGTTTCCTCAAATTCTACAAAATAGTGCAAAACAATGATAGATATGATTTTGGCACCGATTTTATTGGCACCGATGATCATCTTATAATTGTGGAGGACTTCAATCTTCCCGATATATTGTAGTTTGGCGCGGATGGTGTTTTTTCATATTTTTGATCAATCTTGTATGCTGTTTTTCTAATAAAACCTTAATCAAAATTCATGGACCGCCAACACGAAAAAATCATAGCTTAAAATCATCTGAATTTTTAAATATGGTCGTGGTGGCTCAGCTCAAGAATATTGTAAAATGTCAAAATTCTGTAAGATCAACGTTACGTTGAAAATTGAAAGTAAAATAAAATAAAAAAATTGGACATTTTGAAGTGAAATGCTTGAGCTTGACCGTTTTAAGATTTGTATATCGTTCGGATCATTTGCACTGCGGTATGCATATATTAGACCGAATGGAATGGATAGCAATTTTTCGAGGAAATCATTTATAATTGGCACAGTAGGACATTTGTCCGAAGAAAAAGAGTTTCCGGAATTCAAGTCAGATAAACGGAATTTCCAGAGAATTTGCCATACCACTGAAACTAACAGGGACCTCAAAATTTATGAAAAAGCTCAAATATTTGTTTTATTTTGTATTTTTTATTTCTTTTGGGATATTTGGTATCTAAAAATCTTAAACATTTTGATCCACGGAAGCTACCAGTACCGGTTGGGAAGACTAAGATTGATGGTGACCCAATTACATGAAAATAGCTTGGTTTTGAAGTTCCTGTTTGACTAGTTACCATATGGGCTGTAGAGAGGACACAGGCAGACGGATATACACTGTTGAGCAGTTAATTTATCTGTTTTGGAGTCCCTTGAGTACGAAAAATTGGGTTTGGAAGTCATAGTGTCTGTCTGTTTGTCTGTGTCCTCTCTACGGCCCAGATGGCTTAATTAACCGAACGAAAAATTCAAAATTAAGCTATTTTCTTAAATTGGGAGATTCTGAGGTATGATTAGTGAAAATCGGCCAAACAGAAGTGGCAGCTTCCGTGAACCAGTAAATTTGAGAATATCTCTAAAAACATAAGATTTATAGAGAAACTGTTAAGCACAAAATGTTAAAAAAATTTAGTTTTCAGAAAATTGGTAGAAATTCCCAAAATTCGTGTGTTGCTCAAAGTCGTGTGTTGGCCGCACCTTTTTATTTTTAAATACTCGCATTTTGAACGAAACACCTTGTAAATATACAATACATACAACAAATATAATTCGTGTAACGACCAATTTTTCAGCCAATGTCAAACACGGCTGCAGCAAATAAATACTCGTCTCAAAAATTTCTAGCAAACGTACTAATAAAATATTTCATTAGAGATTCTACATTAAAATATTTAAGATTAGTAAAAACAAAAAAAATAATTTTGCTAGACAATTAATTATCGACATGAATATCGTTAAAATAATTATTTATCAAATTTTTTTGTGTCTTAAATCTATAACATACTCGTACCTCTATAGCTCTGTATGTAATAATAAATTAATTTAAGATTTAGTTGATTTGTATACTAAGATAAATAGTAAGAATAAAAAATCTAACTGATTATAATAAATGACCTGGAATTATTTAAATGACATTCAAATTGATTTTTATTATTACAATTCATTTAACTATACACTTACATACACTTATGTACATGCATATGGAGTTGAAGGTATGAGGGGGGAAAAATATCTTTAAGTAAATTTAATTTATTATTGAAACTATTTTCTAAGATCAAAATCTAAATAAATAATTCGTCTTGAACATATCTTAATTGAAATACATACACATAAAAATTTGTTTATCCGCATAATTCGATGGAATGTTGAACTGGTTTAGTGTGACGCGATGCGCGAAATAAGCCACCTGACTGCGTATATAGCGTACGCGGGCGATGAAATGCTAACCGCATTATAACAGTAAATCATGGCGCTATATGTGCTCAATTAATAGTAAAATAAACCGCAAGATATCGTGCATATTTACGGTTTATTTCTTAATTAGAAGTTAAAATCTTAAATATGTATTAAAAAAAATAGTAATGGTATATAATAAGCTAATTAAAAAATAAACTAAAAAGTATAATTCCAACGTTGTATCGATAAACTAGAAAAATGAACTTAGGCGATGTAACTTTTATTTTTTATATCATAAATGGATATTTTTAATTATTGTAAGACGTTTAATTAAAAGCTAAAATAGAAAATAATTGTTACGTTTTTATTTTACTCGAAGTTTATTGAGATAATTATCATTGGAGATAATTTTTTATTTGGTTTCAATGTTTCTTTTTTTTTGCTGTCGAAGTACAAAGTGTTTCAATTTTAATTAATTTTTTATATAGTCACGTAATTAAAATAACAAATTTGGGTATGAAATTTGTAGACGGCCTCTTCATTACGAATTGCATGGAAAATAAGGCATCATCCAATTTAAATTTATAAGATATCAACCTACATTATGCTAATCCGATATACCAACTCACCCATTCATATAAATTATTCACCATTGTATGGTACGTATCTAACAGACATGACTCGATTTAATTAACAGCGAACAGAATTGGATATATATACATATAAATAAATCTTGTGACAAATTAATTGTGCCCCCAAATTTACAAAATACGAAAAAAATAAAAATTAAGCAGAACACAGAAATATGGGTAGCGCAATAAGTAGAAATAAATTGCATTTTACACACAGCAACAATAATAACAATTGTAAAAATTATGCATGCGGGATGGTAGTTAGGGGCGCCCACTATACACCTCGCTACAATATCTGCATAATGAAAATTCAAGTTAAACTTGAAAATACTTTGATTATAAATTGTTAAGACATTTTACATAACATAATGATAAAAAATGTTGATATTAAATACGAAACTCGTAACTGGACTTTATATTTTATACACATTAAACTACTGACCACTGGTTTTAACATTTAATCGAGCGTATAAATCAAATCAATAAAAAATTACAGTCAAATTAATTAATAAGACATCGGTAATAAATTTTATGACCATTATTAATTAATTTAATTTATCTGGCCAAAAGCTAAGCCAATTTATTTTAAATTTTTTTGGTTTGTTTGTTTTATTTTTACCTTCTTGTGTGTCACACACACACATTATATATGTTCATTAATTAACTGTTGAAAAAGGTCGAATTTTCCAAAAATTTATTTATTGAGCGAATGATTGAATTTTGTTTGCATTTTTAATTGGTGAATGTTTGGGGCGCTTTTGATACCGACTTTGTAAAGTTAATATATTATGTTAAAACAACTTCCAGACTATCTTGACATACATTTTAATATTTAGTTTATATCCCAATTCTGTGTCTAGTTTTGGCTGGTTTTTAGTGTCTAAATTATTCTATTGATTTTTTTTTTTTTGCAATATTTTAAGGTATACTAAAATGCAGGTTGACTGAAACTCAAATTTAAATGTTTAATTGTACATATTATTAAAACTTGATAGAGCAGCACCGAGGTTCGGCACTCAATGTCAAAGTGCTCATGGTGCAGATTGAAGATTGTATCTTAACTATATATTTATAAGAAACAGTTGGCTGATCTAAATGAAAATACGTAGAGTTAAACATTTGGAGCCTGATCGTCAAAAATAATTAGCTGGTTATTACCTGGAAGAATTTTGTATTGAAAGTATCTATAATATTGTCGTTTAAATAACTTTGATAGTTGGTCGATTAACATAATGCATTATTTGTTTTTTTGATATTGGACTAAGTCACCTACTTACGTATAAATGCATTTTATTTTCAGTGATATAATATTCTAACAAGTGTTTTTGTTGTATTTATGTATTTTATAAGGTAATAATTTTAAAATGCATTGCGAATATAATACGTATAGGCAATAGATACACCAATAACATTGCAATGGGCAATTTTTATAATTTTTTTGTGTTTTTAGCATAATGAGAAATTTAATACGTATAGGCAATTATGATTCTCTGTGCTAATGCTATACAAATATATCAAAACTGCTGAATGTATGAGTGAGAAAGTGAGAATATATACGGTCGTAAATAAATTGCAGCCAAATAAAGATATCAACGTATTTCCAACTTTAAATGGTGGTAGTGAGAAACTACCAAAATTTATTTTTTTCAGTATAGTTTTTTCTAATGAAATGACTTATACATGTGACTTATACATGTGTAAATTGATTGTTTTTTAATACATTATTAAACACGAGAATTTAGTACTAATTTAGATACAAGGAAGAACGGAAGTTCAAAGTGCGATTTTTATTCCTTTTAAGAATTTATTAATACATTTTCTTAAACTTTTTAGTAAGTTTGACTATTTTTAAATGTTTTATTCAAATTTAAAATTATTTATACTGGAGAGTATTTCATCCGATAATGGTTCAGGTAAATAAATTTTATTTAATCACATATAAAAATGATATTCGTATTAAAGAGTTTCTTTGAATTTTTACGTTATCTGGTAATGTTGCAAGTCTGAGCATGGTTTCAAGCAATATAAGCTAATAAGGCTATAAACATAATCAGATGAATCAGATCAATGATTTTCTATAAACAATTCAAATTTAGACTTAACAACCTCTTATCTAGAGCAAAATAAAACGAAAACCAGAAAGAGATCAAAAAAATGAAGATAACTATGAACCAAATATTAGAAACCTCAAAAGAAATATTGGCAAACAATACATATATTTCTAGAAATCCTAAAGTTTTTGAAAATAAGAATTGTGGTTGTTCAAAAAAAAATGTTTAAATCTACTAACTTTCGAAGAGCGAGAAACTATGTCTTTCTAAATTTTTGGAACTTAGCAGACTTTTCAAAACAAAACTTGTTTTTATGTGGATTGGTTCATGCATAAAAGATGAAACAAAGAAGACCTCGAACTCGTGAGAGATAACAGAGAAAAAATATCCACAAATTTTTTTTTATGTACTGGATTTCCTGGATCACACCGCAGGTAGAAAATATTTGAATCCTACTCTGGATATTAAGAAAATATTTGGCCTTTTCGTTGAAAAGTGTAAGAAAATAATATTACAATATATATTAATGAGTTACCAAAAAAATATTTAACACACAATTTAATTTACTTGCCAAAAGTGCGATTCACTTCAAATCCAAGCTTCTAGCAATAAAAACGAAAAAGAAAATTTTACACTGCAACATGAATCGCATTTAAAAATTAATGCTGAACAAGCTAGGAATGCAATGGAAGATCAAGAAATGGGTGTTAGTGAACCATATTCATATTTGACCTGGAAAAGGCGCTTGTTTATCACAAATTTACTACTCCAATTGCTTATTTTAAGTGGAATTTGTACGTTTACAATTTAGGTATTCACAACTTTCATAATAAAGATGTGGACATGTACATATGTTTGGGATGAGACACTGACATCACGGGGATTGCAGGAAATATCTTCGTGCTTGACAAAACATATTAAAAATGTCACTACTCAACAGCATGTAATAGCTTACAACAGTGATGCTTGTTGTGGTTAAAATTGGAATATCAAGCAAATTGTTAAGTCTGTCTCCAGATAACAAATTTGTAATATTCGGATGTTCTTTTTTTCATAATGATCGCTATTTTGGAGTGATTGAGATGGAAATAAAAAAGTTGAATTATTTATTTATGCCTATTATGCCTGAAGACTATTTACCCCAGACAGAATTTTTCAGCCGGCTAATTTACAGTCGTGTTAGGGGGTTCTTGGGACTACGAAAGAGCTAGATATTGCTGTTCAATTAAATATTAGAACATATTCGATTCACATATATCAGACTATTTCAATCGCCAAAACCGAACTGACGTTTTCTCATCTCTCAAAAACTGCAAATTTGTTTTTTTTTCGCTAATTTATCCCCTTCCTCCTTCGCTAATTTACTATATAAGTTTAATACTTTAATAATAATACATAGTTATTTTGTTTTTAATTTGTGATGTGAATGGTGGAATACCACAATGGAATTTCTGATAACCAATTAAGTGTAGCATTATACTGGTTAGGCAAATGCCAGTTACATGCTTCAATTCGCATCTTCTTTAATTTCAGCTATTTCAGCATTCATCGCCAAATACTAATTTTTGATTTTTGATATCTTTATCAACACAAACGATATTTCGAGCACATAAATAATGCGTATTTCGCAGTTCCTCGACCGATGTTAGTAGCTATCTGGTCGATGTGTCAAGCTCTTCGTCCCCAGGAGATAGCTATAATGAAATAAAACACAAAACAAAAAAAAAACCGAACTTTCTATTAGAAAATTCACCATTTACTGGCCTCGAAATACGAAAGTCTATTACCAGCATTAAACAATAAAATATTTAACAAAAATTAACAGTTAAACTAAATAATTAGTGATACCAATACACATTCCTATCAGCAACTTTAGCAATCGCCCTGACGTATTACCGCTTCACCAGGGTTGGTTTTAATCCGGTGGTAATATACATATGTCACAATAGTTTCACCGTTTCTTAGATAATTATCCATTGTGAGAAAAACTGCACCGTATCCGAAGTAGTTTCGCCTCAAAATTTCGTATCACCCCGATAATGCATTATATCAGTACTCAGTCAGGTATCGGTGTTTTTGATTTCTTCCACCCCAAACTATCCCACGTAACAAGCCTCAATCAAAATACATTCTTCATACTTATGCTTGCGCCATTTCAGTAAAAAAAAACTTGTCGTGGAATAAATCATAAATCGATCGAGGGCAAACAAATTCAAACTCTACATAACCGATAGCTGTCGTAACGAGCACATCGTTATACAAGCCTTACCCCTAAAAGAATATCGTCCAGGAGGGGAGGGTGACGGATGTAATCAATGAATTTATCGGTTCGATGGGTGTATCGGCAATCCTTCAGGGCAGCTGAGCCTTTTGAAGGCCGCCTCGATTCAATTGAATCGGTCTTCTTTTGCTTCCCCAGGCCAATCTCCTGTTCATTCTGTTGGTTTCCACTTTTTATTTAAGTGCGGTTTACTCATGCATTGGTTATGTCTAACACCTCCCTTTACGTTTCTAATGATTCGGTTAACGGTCAGTGGTGCGCACAAGACTTCAGCACCATCAAATTTTAATCAATATGTGCCTGTGGCATATATTCGTTAAAATTTGATGGTGCTGAAGTATACAGAGTGAAAAATTTGATTCAACAGTTTGATAATGCGGTGCAATTAATTAATTTGACTTCGATTCAGAAGTTGGTTTTCAAAATTATTAGAATTATGTTTAGAGGAAAGTTCAAAAATGGCGTTAGGAATTAGCAATTGGGAAAATCTCAAACAATTAATATTAGACGAATTTAAAATACAGTACACAAACGCAGATATTAACCAGCAGTTACAAATTAAGAAAATGAGAAGAAATGAATGTTTTAGAGATTATTTATTTAAGATAAAAGAAATAGCGGCTTTAGGCGATGTGGAGGATTAAACCATATTCAATTATGTCATAGATGGAATTACTGGTTTGGAATCAAACAAAATGTTTTTATAAGGTGCTAGAAATAAGGCCGAACCACCGAGACATTGGTATTTTACGAGGAGATTGAAGGCGAAACACAGATAAACGAATGGCCAGAAAAAAATATAATCCTATAGACCTCGGCTTATGTGAGAGAAATTGTATTGATTACTGAAAATTGAACGGAGTAGATCATTTCTATATTTGTAAGGTTTTAAATACGATGAATCTAGAAACATGATTTTTCACTTCCAGTGGCAGAGGAAAGCAGATAATTCACCGCGTTTTTTACTCATCACTGTTTCAACGTTTCCTAAATTTCGTGTTCAAAGGTTTAATACCAGTGTTTAAATTCATTTTTTCGTTCCCTTCTTTTATCGTTCATTTCCCTCTTTGTGAAAGAAAACAAAAAATATTTTTGCTGTTTCTTTCCCCGAAAACGAAATTGAAAAACGTAAAATATCTCTCCTCATATGAAACACAAAGGATAGGAGAAAAGAGATATTTTATTTTGTTGAATTTCGTTCCAAAGGAAAGAAACAAAACAAAGGCTGCGGTCGAATTCTCGAGTAAATCGGCAAAATTCGGTAAATGCATTTACCGAAAAAGAGAATAAAGCAAGGAACGAAATTTGAATTTAAACACTGTATTAATACTCAAAAAAAGTCATAGTGTTTATGAATGATGTTAACTTAGCATGAAAAAACGAGGAGGATAAAATGAAGAAATTACGTAATTTCCTCAATGTATAGCTGCGAGTTATGGTTCTTATTTTAAATGAAAATTGTATGCCGATAAATTGAATTTTTGGGCCGTGTTCTATATCAAAAGGAAAAAATTCAACCATCAAGAAGTAAAACAGCTGCTACTTCTAAATTTCGTATACCTACCAATGTAACTAAAACACACATTTTTTTTTGGGGTTGACATTCTATTTTCTATTGCTAGAGCATGAAGAATGTTACAGAATGCATACTGATACTTCAAAATTCCCAGCTTTGATCTTAAAAAATTCATCTACACCATAAAACATATAGGAGTAACACTAAAACGCAACATGTCGACGCTTTGTGTCGAAAACCATATGTCATGTAGAATGAATTTTGGACAAAAATTGAGAACACGCTAAGTAATGATGAAATCCTTCAAATGATAAGAAGTTTGTTGGAATATGGTCCGTACAAGAGCTATTCAGTAGTGTGATAAATTGTTGGCCAAAATTGATACAAAAAGAAGTCATACTGAAAGTTCACAAGACGAGGCATTTTGGTATACAGAAGATGGTTGGGCTAACCATTGACCTGCAAAAACTTTAAGTTTATATTTTCTATTGTAAATTTTCCAAAATTGTTTTGGTTATATCTCACCAAAAACGACATGAATGAAGATGCAAGAAACTTGGTTTAGTAGAGGCACAGCAACAATTCCAGTACTAAGAGGAATCGGCCAAGTTGAACGAGTGAACGCAATAATGCTATAAATATGTTAATGACGTTGAAAAATTTGTAAACTGTACCTGGCAGTGTAACAATAGCAAGACACTATTTGAAGTAATGTTCGCTGATGAAGACGCAGGAATTGCTGATGGAATAGCCGATGAAATTACCGAATCATACAAATGTTAATAATAGGCAGAGAGCAGCTAATATACTAGTGGTCTAATAAATTACATCATAAATTCTTTGGTTCAAACAAGGTAACAGAAGTTCGTTAAAATGAGAGATACAAGGTGCAACAAATTGGAAGCCTTGAATTACTGGTTATAAGTTATAGTTGTACCGAATAAATGAAACCTTGCCTAGACGACCGATAAGAATTTTCGACATTGCAGATAGTATTTTAAGCGGTGAAGAATACGGGGGATTATTAATATATGAAGATAGCACTCTCCAAGATGAATAATTTTACCCTAGACAGGATGGCCGAATGTGGAAATTGTTTGAAACGCATGAACATATTTATCATTGTTCAGGACTTATGTATATAGGGGTTGAGTCGAGGGTTGAGTTCTTGAGTTAGAGATTCGATTAAATTGAGTTCATGTGCACATGTAGTTTTCGAACCGTGTCGATTTAGGTACTTAGTTAGTAATTTTTAATAGTATTTTGTACTAAATAACGTTATAATAATAATAATAATGGTGTTTGAGTTATGAAGTTTAGGTCGAGTTGAAGTTGAGCTATTATTGAGTGAGTCGTTCGGTTGGGACTCATTTGGAGTTTGAATTAAGGCTTTAGTTGGAGGTTACATTTAGTTCATTTGAGCTAATTTTATATAAGCACATATAGTTTGTTGAATCGAATTGATTTCGAGATTGAGTTTACCGTTAAGTTTGGTTTTAACTGGGTTTATCTCAAGTTCAACGAGTTGCGGTTAATGTGATTGTCTTAGAGGTATGATTGAGTTTACCAAACCTCGTCTTTCTTTATATTGTATTTTTATAATATTTGAAAATGTCTTATGAGATAGAATGGTGTGCCAAATTTTAAATTTCCAGTAAGTGGAAAATAATCACAAAACCGTGCAGCCACACAGACATCGTTAATGACAAATTGAAGGGGGTAAAAATAAAACAATAAATTTGGGTTTTTAATTGGCACACATAAAATAATGTATCGTTTCGTACCAAAGCAGAATCGTTATTCAATCTAACCACAAATTACTAATTCGCGCCAATTTCGTACTAATTTTTTATATTAAACTCCAGTACAGTAATGCTGAGCTTAATAATTTATGCGTCATTGTACATTTTGCAGCATTAAATTAAAATTAAATTATTCAGAAACATTTCATAAAGTTACGTATCAAATCTCATATAGGTATTGATTTGTATTTATGGTCACTTTAATATTAATTAAAAATTATCTGCTAAAAATGTAAAAGTTCAATTAATTATTTTTTATTATAATTATTAATAAAACAGAAAAATATAAAAATAAATAAGAAGAAGGTGAATACGAAACCGTAAATAATTGTAATATTACAAGTAATAACCAAAAAGAGAAACTTATCTTGTAAAAATTAATGTACAGCATCCGGTGTAATACAGTCGTGGTGTTGGGATATATAGACGCATGACGTTTTTTTTAAAATAATTATTTGAACTCTATATACAGAATTATGGTCTGGTGTATGTAGAGAAGCAGCACAAGAAAGACAAGAAGAAAATTCGTACCGGTGCTAAATAGTTATAATTTGCTGTTTATTAATTTCTGTTAATTATGCTGTATATTTTATGTTATTGCCGTTGTGTCATCGTCATCATCATCACATGATAACATTATACATATATATGTATAGTATGTACATATATACCAACCATATCTAATAATAATTATAAACTGCGAGACACCATAAAAGTTTATCACGCGGTGTCATTACCCGAGAGAAGGTTGAAAATTATACGAGTATCTGACAATCTATCCATTTGTATTTAGCAGTGTTTAAATTCATTTTTTCGTTCCCTTCTTTTATCTTTTTTTTCTCTCTTTGTGAAAGAAAACAAAAAATATTTTTGTTTGTTTCTTTCCCCGGGAACAAAATCGACAACAGTAAAATATCTCTCCTAATATAAAACACAAAAGATAAGAGAGGAGAGATATTTTATTTTGTTGGATTTCGTTCCGGAGGAAAGAAACAAAACAAAATATTTTTTCTCTTCTTTCGCAAAAAGAGAATAAATAAAGGAACGAAATTTGAATTTAAACACTGGTATTTAGTACTCGTATCTATAATACTCCACACATTTTTAAATTTCAAGTCACGAGCTATTGCAGATTTAAAATAAAATAACGACAAATAATAATAAAAATAATCAGAGATCAATCAACAAATCAACTGCAAGTCTCTATAGACATTTCTCTAAATAAATTTAAGATGCATGCAAATTAAACAAAATGTTATATTGTAAAACCACAAACCAAATCGAAATCGTTACGCGTACCAACAACAACAACAAAAAATTTAAATCATTGACAACAACAACAAAACGTAAAAAGGAAATACGATTTTTTAAATAAAATGTCTAAAAATAATTTTCACATGAATTCTTTCGTCTTAAACACTCAAAATACAATAATTATACAGATTATTATTAGTAGCACTAGGCGCAGTTTAGTATTGTACTAAACATTTAAGATATTTAGAGAGATGGTGGGTCGAGATGAAAAATTAAAAAAATAAAAATAAAAAATTTAAATTCTTGTAACTAAACGAAACCAAAAAAAAAAAAAAAATTAAATTAAGAAACAAAAATTCCTGTTGTCAAAAATATTAATGATTCGTGGCCCAAAGTCATAATATGATATAAATCAATTAACAAAGACGAAATATTATTATTATTGGTGTATTAGAGTACAACACAACAATTAAGAAGATGAAATGAGGAAGAAAATATTTAAATATTCTGCCTTGTGCGAGCGCTTGTTGTTCCATCCAAAAAAAAAAATCGTTTCTTAGTCTGATTGATAGATTCTCTTGTACATATATGTAAATATGTAAGACCGCGAGGATCGAAATAATTTATTTGGTTTAGTTATGTTAGAAATATGTTTTTGTGATGTTTAACAACACAATAATTTAGATTTACTTCAAGTTTTGAGGCAAACACAACAAGTTGTCGATATGTATTCTCGAGGTAATCGCACCGTTTATCGTGTATTTTGGTAATAAATTAATGATTTGGATCCAATAAGTCGTGTGACTCATGTAACTATCGATTAAATTACACGATATAAATAGAAGATGATTTGTCTCAAAATTACTTTTGTTTACTGTAGACTATTTGAAGGAAAGGCAATAATGCGGTCTTCTTGAATCTTGAAGCTGCCTGTATAAGAAAACGTTTCTGGTGAAAAATGTACAGCACAAAATAAATTGTACAATCTGATGTGTGTATTCTCAACTCTATGTAAAATTATACAAACTTGTGTGTCACTTTGAAATGAAAAGCTTTTGTAAGACACTCCATCCTGTTGTTAGAATTTAACAGGTAATCTAATTACTATAAGGTCTTCTTTCCCAAACCATGCTAAATTTTTTAATTGAATTATTGGACAGTGCGCACTTGTTTGGTATTTTTACCACAACAAAGTTAAACCTAAAAGACAGAATAGGTGAAGTACATTTTGTAATAAAAGAAAATTTAAACAAATATTTATGATAAAATCTCATTGATCCATTTCTGCAATGTTGACGAAGCATTACCTAATTTTACGAAATTAGCAATCCTAAATCAGGTCCTTTATATTCGTAGATTCTAATGTACACAACGAATTTAGCTAAGAAAAAAAACAAAACTTTGCGATACAAATTCGGGCCTATAAAGTGGTAAAGAGTGATGAATCGATCCTCACAAGGATAATGTAATTTTTATTACGGATATTATCGACGACCGAGGTTGATGCGATGAGTCGCGAATTGCAGAATAATTGTTATTCAGCAAAATACATCAATGTTCGAGAAGCAAGGCACTGTAACAAGAACAAGATATAGGAGAAATAAAGAAAAGCGTGGAAAGAGAGAGAAGTGCAATTATTGAATGTGCAAATTGCAATGATTACGTCATAGATTTCTCTCGAATAAATACACGCATACAGGGACAATTTTGATGCAACAACGCACAATATGGAAAAGTTCAGAGCAGCGTAAAATCAGTTTAAATTCAACCAAGTGATCTGTGAACAAGGGGGTAATAAAGTAAAATAATAAAGTGATTGAACTAGTGAAATTGTAAAGAGCTAAAAAGTGCTGGAAACAAGCCGGATAAAATTGTACAGTGTTAATAAATGAATCGAGTGTTTTGTAGGAAAATCCAATACGAATCCTGAAAATACCCCGAAGATCGAAACAATTTGGTGGGAGCATATCAAAATCTCGCTTTTTATTTATTTTTATTTAAAAATTAAATTCCCCATTTTGATTCCCCATGAGATTGTGTAACCAACCCCAATTTGGTATCAGAAGTGGGATTTTGTAGTACACAAAGTTGAAAAACATTAACGTGTACATATCTCAACAGCTTAGAATTAGTTGGATCGGTGAGTACTTCCCACGGACGGCGAAAAGACGGAGCTAAATCTTAGGCTTCAAAAGACTGTGAAATTTGAGCAAGAGGAGACTAATGAAGACACTAGTGAAAATGGTGAGACTGTCGGAATGCGACCACTATCACTGGCAGTGCAGGTCGTTGTGTCAAAACCATCATCACCAACAGGCACTAGTATCACAACGACCATCGGCGAAGGAATCATCAGACCTGTCCAATTTAAAAGACTGCGCTGATTAACTTCATTAGAACGGCTTGCAAAGCTCTAAGACAACCAGCTGAAACTTCATTTGAGGACGACAACAAAGGGAAAAAGCAAGATCGTAGAGTTAGCCGAACCTCCGATTCAAAACCTCCAAAAAAAACAGACGCCGGAGATCTCGCTCTCAATCAAGATGTGAAAACATCTACCGCTAAAAAGTCTTTGAGCCGAAGAAGAGTCGCGCACTCCAAGAATCATACATGAGCTAAGGAGTTTTGTACGACTATCTTCTTACTATCGACGATTTGTGCCGAAACTCGGGGATGTCGCTTGATGCCTGCACCGTTTCCCGGAAAATATTCAACCATTCAACTGAGCAAAGGAGCATTAAGTTGCGCTCGTGCAGCTAAAGAAGAAACTTTGCAGTTCCGATTTTGGCGAATTCACGAGCAGGAGATTTTTCAGTAACACGGGAATTGGAGCAGTGCTATTACAAATCTAAGGAGGTGCAGAACGAGTATAAACCTACTACAGTCGCGGACTATTCAAACCAGTAAAAAACTATTGCGTATCAAAAGAGATTTGTTGGCGGTAGTGGATAGCGTCAAACATTTCCATAAGTACCTTTATGGACAAGAATTTCTTTTAATAACAGACTATGCAGCCCTGTAATGGCTAATGCAGTTCAAGGAACCACAGAGACAAGTTGCGAGGCCTACTCGTTCAAAACAGAGCATAGGCGAGAATGGTTACATAACAACATAGATGAAATGCCCAGGAGCCTGTGCAGTAAGCACTGCTCGAAACAGCGAGAAAGGAATTCCATCGCACAAGTTACGGGGTTCAGAGTAGATACTGACGATCGCTGGACCAGATTGCATTTGGTGGAAGACCATCAAATGGATGGAGCGAGGTACCAGCCCGCGATGACATGAAATCGCGGCTTAAAATGCATCCGTGATAAGTTATTGGGCTCAGTGAAAGTTGTTGAAAATCTAGAATGGGTTGCTGATTAGACTTTGGGAATCGGCTGACGGCAATAACACTTATAGCTATGGATATTGCTGGGCCGTTTCCACTGATTAAAGATGGAAATCGGTACATATTCGTGTGTATCGATTATTTTAGTAAATGTGTAGAAGAATATCCGATAACGAATCAAGAAGCTCGAACAGTTGTGGGAGTATTTCTAAACAATTGTGTATGCAGATTTGGAGTGTCGTTAGAACTATTGTACATTCCGATCAAGGCTGAAATTTCAAATCATCCGGGCTCGAAGAGTTGTGTTAAATATTAAACATCAAGAAAACGAGGACTACACCATTGCATCCACAGTCCAATGGCGTGGTCGAGAGATTCAACAGAATACTGGAAGAACATCTACACAAACAGGTGAATGGCATATATGATAATTGGGACTAGTTCATTCCATTGTTTATGATGGCGTATCGTAGCGCAATACATTATACTACAGAAACTCTATACTACAGACTATGCTTAACGTGAAACACTATCACATCAGTATCGTCGTTAGTCTGGTAGATAGAATCGCAGCTACATAGCTTAGTGTAGTAAAGATGGATGAATCGTTTTCTCAGTTAGGCTATGAAATTTATACTACGATTATTTATTTAAATCGACGACCGAGATTGATGCGATGAGTCTCAAATGCAGAATGACTATTATTCAGTAAAATACATCAATGTACGAGAAGCAAGACTAACGCAATACAAGAACAAATAAAGAAACAATAAAGAAAGGCGTGGAGAGAGAGAAAGATAGAGAGTGAGTGCAATTAATTAAGGGGCAAATTGCAATGATTACGACATAGTTTTCTTTCAAGTAAATACACGCATACTTGGACAATTTTGATGCAATAACGGAATATGGAATGTTCGAGAGTTTATTGAACGGGTATAATATAAACTAACCAAGTCGCAGCATAAATGGTAATAAAGTGAAATAGTGAACTAGTGAAGTAAAGTGCTTTAAAGTGAACCAGTGAAATTGTAAAGAGCTATCATGTTCTTGAAACAAGGGTTGCAATTTATTGCCGAGTAAGTTTTACAGTGTATAATAAATTGATCATGTGTTTTATTGCAAAATCCAATACGAATCCCGGAAAGAGCCCGAAATTCGTAACAATTGCCATAATCTGCCCTTTTTAGAGTAAAAACTGTTTCTAATTAATTTTCTGATATTTTTCCACTACATTCCGGCTTTCGGTACTATTTCTGGTTTTTTTACAACCTTTTGAATATTTCATAAATTGCTAGAGAAAATTGCAAAACAATTTCTTCATAATTTCCGGGAGGCATGGTCAGTATTAAGAAAAAAGTTTCTCGGACTATATGACCGGAAGTCTTGTTTGGATTTGATGATTTTTATGTTTTGACTATGTAGTACTACAACTGTAAAGTAAATCATACAATACCAAGGGCATACAATGCCATGTGATTTTTTGTTGTTGTTGTTTTTAGATACAGGGTGTCAAACATATAAAAATTTCATGCACGTGATTTTGTATTTATTGATATAGAAAAAAAAATGACTAATGACCTAAAACAAATGTGATTTGACGTATTTTTGGTCATACAGTACTGTATAATTCCAATCACAGACTGGAATTGCTTATTTTTAATAATTAGCTCGGTTACTACGGGTGAGGCCAATTCGATACATTTGGCATCCAGCACTTGGGCTTTTTGAGTCCTATTTTTTTAGGGAGGTCAATTGTCAAATGATTTTAACAAACTGTACAAAATTTAACTAAAAGCTGTAAACATTTCAGATATAAGAAATTGTATTCATTCCAATTTATGTCGCCGTTATTTTGGATTATTATTAAATTCTTTGTGAGTAATATTTGATTTTAATGAAAATTTCAAACTAACAAACTCATATTTTTTATTTGATTTGAATGTAGCTTGGCACAATTGGCTTTGAATGAATAACGATTTGACTACAATGAAACTTATACTATTTCTGACTAAGCAATATGTACCATGTACCCTCGTGCCTTAAAGCATAGATATATTTCTAAGTTTAATGGTCGTGTATCATAATCTGCTTCTGTTTATAGAATTTCTAAATTCATTTAAATATATTTTATATCATTTTGTGCTTTCTACGTGTAAAAATTGTGTAAATTACAAAGTGTAATTTACTCGCCCAACTATGATTCTCAGGATCAAAACATAGAAAGCTTCCTTTTGCTCATAGGGCCTTACTTTTTAGTCAAACCTAAACGACACCGCCATTACGTTTATCTGTGAAATGGGTTGTAAGAGTTTGTAAATACGTTTTGTCTCTATTTCACAGATATTCATTTTAAGCGTGTACATGAATAAATTCCAGACTATGTCCATGTAATATTTTACCCCTTTACCAGAAAAGCTGTTTCTGTCATTGGACAATGCAGTAATTTTCCCAGTTTCCCAATATTGTAATTACATTCAATATGATTTAGGAGGCCACAGATAATAATATAATACTCTGCGATACTTCTTTGACATTCAGTTCGATCAACGACAACAGGGTGTTTCAATACAACGATACGAAATAGCGGGCCTAGAAAATTACAACAACAATTACAATTAATACTTTGCCACAGTTATTTCAAGGTCCACCAAATACATCACTGATATATAGTGATTTTGCTGGTGTGGCTCATTTGCCAATTAAATTCTGTATTACATATTTTAATAGTAAGAAAATTCTTCAAAGAAGCTATACAAATGAGTCTTTGCCATGAAATTCCGTAAGAGATGAACTACAACGGCTACATAGACTCGCTGGAAGGTGATCGGTGAGCCTATTTGAACTTGGCGCTTGATAAATTTTAATTTACGGCAGGTCTTCCCGTTTGCCCAATGTAGATTTTATTAAAAGCATTGCACTATTTATTCAGTTGACAGAGTCTTCGATTTTTAGCGTAATATTTTGAGTCAATTCAATTTTGGCTAGTTGTGGGCCTGCAATAAACTTTATAAAATTGTGAAGCCAGAACCAATTTACTATCTTTTGAACAAGTAAATAAAACCAGAAAACCAGCTGTTATCTAGCAGCAAAATACGCTGTATGTAAGTTTTTTTCCTATATGTCAGATTTCGGTTTCTAACACAGTGGATTTAGGTAATGCTAAATTAGCCATAAATTAATAAATAACTTCGTTAATTTATCTAAAACGCATTATTTTGGTTATGTACATGTGTACGTCAAGCTCATTAATAATGAATGATTACTTGGATCATTATGACAATATTAAATTATTTAATAAATTATGTTAATGCAGATCCGCGGATACCGCAAGACATTAAGATACAAAAATTTAAAAACCAAAAAAAAAAATCGAATAAAATTTATGAACCGTCGAAACCATTCATCATACTTAGGCGGGTGATTATGTACTTATAGTAAAAATATAAGCTTATCTCAATAAACCATTTCTCAAAAAGCCATCATCACTCGCACATCGCACACATAAAAAGACATTATATCCATTTATCTTAAATGTATACGCGAGTGTCGGTATATTTGCCACCGCACACACAACTTTTTAAATGCAAATTTCATCCGCATATTCACTTGAAGTGACTTTCATTATTACAATTTTTATGATTATTATTATTACTATTACCATTATGATTATTATTATTATTATTGTTATTATGGTTCCAAATTGAATGAAATGGGCTTTTCTTATCTTTTTCATATACTTCTTACGTTATTTTATACATTTTTTACAAACTTTATAATGAAGTCTTCAATTTTAATAATAAAATAAAATAAAATTCTCCGTCTCTCGAAATAATGTATGTATGTATATAGGAGTCGGATGGCGATGTGGTGGCATTAACACAGCATCATTTTCTTTGCATATAAAAATCCATTATCTTAACACCAATTTTACTATATATTAAACGCGCCAAGTATCATGCCAATCATCAAATGGTGTGAAAATAATAAATTTAGCTGTGCGCGATAGATAAAACGTAAACGCGTACATATCTACATATATACCAATAAGAAAATGTTAAGACAAGGCAAAGAAATAATGATCATCACCGCATTTTCTTATTTTTTTATCATGGATTATATTGTAACATTTTCGCGCGCTGATAAGAAATTATGTATTCGGTAAATTATTATTTTTTATATATTTTTGATTAGAATTTAAGATTTTTATGATGATTTGATGAAATTGTATCCGCTGCGAACGCAAATCGGTGAATATTTATGGTTCTTTAATTTAATTTTAAATCGTAACGATGTTTGTGGTATATATACACAGAGGTATTTATATTATTGATAGGTAAACGTTATCTCTAATCCTTGATGACCTGAAATTTTCGGTTCGAATCATTTATTATTATTATGATTATTAGAGGGCAGAGGTTAGTGCTTTTAATAATATTATTTGTAAAGCTTCTCACAAAATTCAAGAAAGTATACAAGATGTATGACTTTTTACAAATCTTCTGGTGCCGCAGACTGTTACTTGGTAGCATACGTGCCTTGATGCCGCATTTTTGATTCCTCGGTTATTTATGATGAACTTACACCATGTACGATTTAAACGGAAAGTCTTCGATATAACGATTGCTGCAGTTTATTGTACTCGAAAAGGAAATTATTTTAATTATCCTAATTAGAACTGTAAAAAGACCGTAAGGTCATAATTATGAGTAATCTCATATCCAGTTTTAGAATAATAAGTTAGCAGAAATCGTTGCATCTCGATCAGGCTTCCCATAGGTGGTCTTTATTTCAGTGAACTTACCCTATTTTTGTTACATTCATGTGGACGTACTAAATATGAGTCGGTCGTTGACGCTCGAAGAGGAAAGGTTTGTTTTTGTCGTGATTTTATTTGCAAGCGTAATAAGTAGTTCCGCTTAAATTAAATAATATCGCATGCGATTTTGTTTAATGAATTTCATGTTCAGTGAATATCATAAATGAGTGTAGTGGAAAATGAAATTAATAGAAAGTGGATGCGAAATAAATTGAACAAGAAGAAATATGTTCAATAACGGTGCTGTTCAGGTACCGTTAGCTAGGTATTTTTATACCACAATATATATGTTATAAGAATTGTGTAAACATTTTTTTTTGTTGTTTCTTTTATTTTATATACATGATTTTGCTTTGGGAAGGGTTGTGTGCTATGCAGTTAAATATTCTAGTCTATACATCGACATTTGTATAGATCATATTATTCTTTCTAATTTTTTTACTATTTTTAACAGTTGTTGGTATGTGTGGTATAAAACTGGAAATTGTTTGTTTGGTACAAGTGTGTTTTTGTGTACGCAGAGTAAATGTGCGTGTGTTCGATTCAAGTTGAATTCTTATACTTCATTAAATCAAGTGCGTTTGAGTCGAATACAGAAACGCAATACATAAAGAATTATATATTTGTGCATGCCAAATTTTAATATAATGTATCGGTTATGGAAATACATCAAAAAGTAGAAACATATAATAATAATTTATGTTTGTATATGTTTGTGATGGGAAAGGGAAATGTACAATGCAATTACAACAGTGTTAAATTTATATTTCTTGTGATCGTTTATTGCTCGGGTTAGTTGAATTGTTCTTATCGAAATAAATATTGTATATTATTGTATCAAATCAACTGTAATTTCAAGGTAAATATATGTTACTTTATATATGTGTACTTTATGTTCAGGGGCCCTGCTTATACCTATTCGGAAATATTCCATTCGTACAAGGGCTTCGAGCACCATCATGTGTTTCTCGTCTATCCAAATGAAAGTGCTATATGTATAGTTGAATAAGACGAGTGCACACACGAAATATTCACAAGTAATAGTATGTTTGGACAGGGATTGGAAACAATTTTGATGAAATGCGTTTACAAATATAAAATTTTAAATTTGGGCTTTGAAATTTGGAATTTGGAATTTGGAATTTGAAAATTGAAATTTAAAATTTGGTGTTTAAAGTTTGTAACTTGAAATTTAGAATTTGGAATTTAAAATTTGGAATTTAAAGTTTGAAGTTTGGTATTTGGAATGTGAAATTTGAAATTTGAAGTTTCAAATTTAGAATTTGAAATTTGGAATTGGAAATTTTGGATTTGGAATTTGAACTTTGAAATTTGGAATTTGAAGATTGAAATTTGAAAAATTTGAAATTATAATTAAAATTTAACATTTAGTATTTAAAATTTGGAATTTGAAATTTGAGATTTAAAATTTTAAATTTGGAATTTCGGTTTTAAAATTTGAAATTTAAAATTTGTAGTTTGGAATTTGAGATTTAAAATTTGGAATTTGGAATGTGGGATTTGAAATTTGAAGTTTGAAATTTATAATTTGAAATTTGTACTTTGAAATTTGGAATTTGAAGTTTGAAATTTGAAAAATTTGAAATTTATAATTAAAATTTAAAATTTAGTATTTAAAATTTGGAATTTGAAATTTGAGATTGGAGATTTAAAATTTTAAATTTGGAATTTCGGTTTTAAAATTTGAAATTTATAATTAGGAATTTGAAATTTGGAATTTAAAGTTTGAAAATTTATGTATGTATGTATGTATTTGGAATTTGAAATTTAAAATTTGTAGTTTGGAATTTGGAATTTGAGATTTAAAATTTGAAACGTGGAATGTGGGATTTGATATTTCAGTTTGAAATTTATAATTTGAAATTTGAAATTTGGGATTTGAAATATGAAGTTTGAAATTTATAATTTGAAATTTATAGTTTGGAATTTGGAATTTGAGATTTGAAATTTGGAATTTGGAAAGAGGGTTTTGAAATTTCAAGTTTGAAATTTTTAATTTAGAATTTGAAATTTGATATTTAAAAATTGAAATTTGGGATTTGGAATTTATACTTTGAAATTTGGAATTTGAAATTTGGAATTTGAAATTTAAAATTTAAAATTTAAAATTTAAATTTCAAATTTAGAATTTAGAATTTGGAAGTTAAAATTAGGAATTTGGTGTTTGAAATTTTAAGTTTTAAATTTAAAATTTAGAATATGAAATTTGGATTTTAAAATTTGGAATTTAAAATTTGAAATTTGGGATGTGGGATTTGAATTTGAAGTTTGAAATTTCAAATTCAGAATTTAAAATTTAAAATTTCGAATTTGGAATCTAGAATTTGGAAATTTAAATCTGAAATTTTTATTTTTAAATTTGGAATTTGAACTTTGTAATTTGAAATTTAAAATTTAAAATTTGGTATTCCATATTTAGAGTTTGAAGTTTGATATTTTGAATTTGGGATTTAAAGTTTGATAATTGGAATTTGGAATTTGAAATTTGATATTTGAAGTTTAGAATTTGAAAATTAAATTTTAAAATTAAAATTTGGTGTTTAAAATTTGTAACTTGAAATTTAGAAATTGGAATTTAAAATTTGGTGTTTAAAGTTTGAAGTTTGGAATTTGGAATTCGAAGTTTGAATTTGATATTTAAAATTTGAAATTTGGAATTTGGAATGGGAAATTTGAAGTTTGAAATTTAGAATTTCAAATTTGCAATTTGAAACTGGAATTTGGGATTTTGAATTTAAAATTTGGAATTTGGAATGTGAAATTTAAAGTTTGAAATTTAGAATTTCAAATTTGTAATTTGAAATTGGAAATTTGGCATTTTGAATTTGGACTTTGAAATTTGGAATTTGAAGTTTGAAATTTAAAATTTGGAATTAGGTATTTGAAATTTGGAATTGGAAATTTGGAATTTAAAATTTAAATTTGAAATTTAGAATTTGGAATTTGGAAGTTAATATTAGGAGTTTGGGGTTTGACATTTTAGTTTAAATTTAAAATTTAGAATATGAAATTTGGAATTTCAAAATTTGAAATTTAAAATTTGGAATTTGGAATGTGGGATTTGAAATTTGAAGTTTGACATTTAGAATTTGAAATTTGAAATGTAGGTTTTGGAATTTATACTTTGAAATTTGAAATTTAAAGTTTAAAATTTAAATTTGAAATTTAGAATTTGGAATTTGGAATTTCAAAATTTGGAATTTAAAATTTGGAATTTAGGGTTTGAAGTTTGGAATTTCAAATTTGAAATTTACAATTTGAAATTTAAATTTAACATTAAAAATTTGGAATTTTCAATTTGAAATTTTCAATTTGGAATTTAAAATTTGAATTTTGGAATTTGGGATGTGGGATTTGAAATTTGTAGTTTGAAATTTGAAATTTAGAATTTCAAATCTCAAATTTGGAATTTGGAATTTAGAATTTGGAAATTAAAATCTGAAAATTAAATTTTAAATTTGGAATTTGAAGTTTGAAATTTGAAATTTACAGTTTAAAATTAAAATTTAAAATTTGGTATTTAAAATTTGGAATTTTAAATTTGAAATTTAAAATTTGAAATTTGGAATTTGATATTTGGAGTTTGAAGTTTTGATATTTTGAATTTGGGATTGAAAATTTGAAATTTGAAAATTGAAATTTGGAGCTTGAAATTTGATATTTGAAATTTGAAATTTAAAGTTTGAAATTTGTAATTTGTAATTTGGAATTTGAAATTTAAAATTTGGAATTTAGAATTTGAAATTTGGAATTTGGAGTTTGAAGTTTGAAATTTGGTATTTGTGAGTTAAAATTTAGAATTTATTTTTTTAATTGTCCAAGGTGTAGAGTTTTCGGATGCAAATAGTTTGTTCATAACATTGTTTATGCATCTCGAATTTCAAATTACATATTTAGTTAGTGATACATTTTCTGTCTTTTTAAGGACCCCCTTCGGTTTCAGAACCTAAACCAACTAATTCTTCTATTAGGGTAGGTTTGAGCCCAAATTTAGTCCAAAAATGAAACTCTTAATACCACTCTTGTTGAAAATGAGGAATTAGAAACAGTTGCATTCTGACGAACTTTCCGTTGTAAAGGACTATGGTACAAAAACATATCCAATTATCGATGGTTTATCAGCGTCCGCAGTCTGGACAAGGAAGAGTTGCAGTTTATGAGTCCCGATAAATGTTGTATCATTTTTCCCTAGACCACTGCTGGTCACTCCACTATCGAAGAAGCCGAGGAGATTAGTAGTGTGGATTCCATTCTTACTGTACATATATTGTTATCAACTGTTTGCTTAGTAGCATTAATAACATTAAGTTACTTGACAAATAATTCAATATTTATACGAATTTTCGAAATTCGAATTTTCCCGTCTTTCCTAGATTTTTACAGGCCTTCCGAAATCATTCATTAATATCCAGATTCTCAAAATATGTCATTGTTGTCCCAATCTATTTAGCGCCACAGTCAGACTCATCACACGTTGTTTCATAAGCTCCTGATTTATCCTGATTTTAACATCCTGGTGGATGATGTTATCGCGCCTACTTCGGACGTTGATTTCGAGATCAGCTGATATTGTGTTTCATGAAACCTTTGACAATCTATCCGATGCCGAGGAATGTATGTGGTCACTAACACTATTTGTTGATTCTTTGGTTTCCTGTTGGTAGGTAGTTGCTGTGTAAATTCTGTGTCGGTTTTCATCCTTTGCAGTATCTGGTCTACCCAAATTTTTTCCATGGCCGTTTTTGTCAGTAATTTCGTATCAGGCGATAGTTGCATGTTTAATACATAGATGAAAAAATATGCAGTTAAATGCAACTTTCATTTGATGCAGAACGTGGTGTGATGTATCGATCAATGGCTGTAGTTTACGAAACACTATTCTGCAAGTAACAACACATATGATTCCATCAACATATCTATACTCAGCTCTTTCTCAAAGTAGCACATAAACAAATTTGCCACAAAACTCGAGATGGGATTGCCCATAGCAATACCTTGAATTTATGAGTAAAACTTAAACTTTTCCCTAAATTTCACAAAACTCTGGTTAATGCAAAATTTTGTTAATCGTAAGTAAATGTCAGCTCCGTGTATAGGGACTTTTTTTTTGAGGAGCCAACCCTCGAGATATATTAATTCTTGATCCCTCGGAATACTCGGGTAAAGCGATACTACATCAATTTCATTTCTAGCCAGTTTAATTTGGCTGAGAATTTTCGTTAACTTGATCGAATTTTTGACATCAAAAGCATCTCAATTAGAGCAACAGTCATTTTGCGATTTTGAAGTGGGTGCATTAATATTTGATGCTATTGGTCTCATTTTATTACCGGGTTTATGCGTCTTAAGTAATGATATGGGATGCTTTTGGCATTAAAAATTCTTGAGGCATCCTTAGTTGCGTCTAACACTTGTTCGCACACAATAATTAGGGGTAACTTTTCACATTGCAAATATCCACCATCTATAAGCGTTTTCAGTACTTTGTTAACGTAATATGTATAATCTAGAAGAAATTTTACATTCCACAAAATAACGAGGATGCGTTGTATCACACTCGGTACTGCTGAAAAAATGTATAATCTAGGAGGGACTATACATTTACACAAACTTTAAATAATTTGGTTTATTTATAGATTTAAAGTTTGTTGGTGCTTGGTACAGATTACTTATGTATTTGGTAATTGGATATAGACTGGTATTTAATGGTTGGTTGTTGGACTTGAACTGATAGAGAGATAGAGTCAAATTTAGGTAGGTGACCAAGTTTATAATTGGGGCGTTTAGGAATGGTTCCATTAAATAATTTAAGTGATATAACTCTGGTGAGTTGGTCGTTTCCAGAGTGGAGCTCGTAATCCTGGCGAGTGGCCATTTGGTGGGTGGTAAAATTTGATCCCGAAGCAAACGAGACCTTCTATGGCGAGTTGATAGTTGTCAGTATGTCACTTGTAATATTTATCGGGGAGGTGACATAGTCTGGTGACCAGTGCTTTCAAAATCCATGAATTAATTGTGGGCTTAATTGTTTAAATTTAGGCTCGGGCAGCACTGTTAATAGTTGCATCATCAGGAAGGATATAGGGGTTAACGATTCCATTCATTGCCATGGAGTTCTATTAAGGCTTCGATAAAAGGTTTAGCTGACTGGTTGGTACGACAATCAGGAAGTTGTCCCATTGGTCGTCGTTTTGATCTGGCATTGCATTGTCGGCCGGTGAAGCACAAATGGATTATTTGTCAAATTAAATTTATCGTTCATGGAATTGCAAATTGTTGCTTTCTTTTGATTAATAGCAACTTGTGACCATGGGGTAATACACTATTAAATATGTGCAATACTTGAATTCTCTAAACGTTCTCTTATTCTCAGCACACCATGGTTGTCAACATGTGGAAAAAGAGAACAAAATTTAGAATGTATCGGTGTATTGGTTTAGGAATTAATAATTAATTTATCTCAAGTTTAAAGGTTTCATATTGAATGAATATGAATAAATAATATTCGGCAGTTGGATTTTCCCGCCACAGGTTATGATGGTAATAATAATTTAGGTTGTAAATTTTATTCTGAATAGACATCTTCTGAAAGACAACAAGAGAGTATTGATGTTTACGATATTGAATTATGGCTACTACGCAACTTTATTGGTGGTACTTGAATCCTTTGCCATAGGATGGTGAAGTACATTGATCAGCTGCATATTTGCTTTTAATAAATAATACCTTCATTGGGCTTATGAATAGTTATCTCCAACTACCGATTCGTATTGTTGTTCTCTGCGGTTAAGGATTTTACTGGAACAACTTCTTCATCCTTCAAGAAACTTTCGATTACTCTTTCTGTACACTGCAGAGCTTCGGTTGGTTCGACGGGAGCTGAGTTAGTTATATTTTCGATTGGCGTTACATCAGGTGGGTTGGAATTAGACATGATTCTTAGTTGTTCACAGTCCAATAAGATTTCGAATGTTGCAGGAACATTACATTCTGGATTGCTAGATGATTTATCGATTTATTCTGTTGGTAACCGTATTGCTTTCGAAAACTCGGTTTGGTTTTGGTTGTGGCTATTAATTGAATATTAAATTTTTAAATTTAATCCGAGGTACATTTAGTTGTCTCAATAAACCTTCGTAATTATCTTTGTTGTCTTCCTTGGTTGTTGTATTGGTCTACATTGAATTGTTATTAATTTCAGGTATCTTATGCGATGTTGCTTCGCCTTAGAGGACTACAACTGGCTTGGTAATTTTAGCTGTGTTGGCTGGATTATTCGACGATTCAGTGAAGTTTGCACGAGCAATTTCAATTGGAGGTGGATCGCTCACGGAGGGTTCATAATCATTGTCTGGCTTAAATGACATAGGACCACAACTGGCTCGTTGATATTGGCTACAGTTTTTGGATTGTTAGAGGCTATTACGAAGTTCGCAAGAGTAATTTTATTTTGTGTTGCCTCAGAAATACTGAGACAATTAAAGCAACGGTTAGTATTTGTGATGAAGTCTCGTCGTGAATGATCAAGCATGTCACGAAATTTTGGACAGAGGAACAACTTGTGGGCTTCATGCTCACATAGTGAACATGCTAGTTGTTGATGTGTTGCGTGCAAGACCTATGGTTCATCAAAACAATATCGTTATAAATTGGAAATTCGAAACGTAGAATTTATACATGTGACGCGATTAACTAACCGACTGTAGTTCACTACACTTGGTAATAATTGCACAAAATATGAAATAACCTTATTGACTCTATGCCATATTGATAAAATGGGATATGGAACAAAAAACAGATTACCTGATTTAGTACCGGTTTGTTGATTATTTAAATCACCGTTGGTAGATGATTCGCTGGCTGCGACTGGTTGCTTACAAACACTGGTTGTGCTTCCCAGTATACGGTTCAAAAGATTTCATAGTAGGGCGGTCTGGCAACGTAATACATTTAAAATGATTGTAAATCACAAAAACAAACTAAATTTCGATCCAGTTCATTTCGGTTAGATAAAGCACAGTAGCTAATTCAATTATCATAAGTTTTCCACATAATTAATCAGAAAATATATTCTCTACACTTCACATTATAATAATAACAACAAACTACTGTAACGCCATTACACCAATTAAATACCTCTTGTCTTTCACAAAAACAACAAAACTAAAAAAAAACTCCCCACTTAAGGATACACATAAGACGACAACAACGACGACTAAACTAAGATATTCTTAATCATGATAAATCGCTTCTAACAAGCCAACGCCTCTGTACATTATATTCTCGTATATTCGTTTCATTTTAAATAATAAAAAAACTATAAAAAATAACCAACTAACTAATATAACAATATTAAAATAATTATTCACATAACAAACAATTCATAAGAAGAATACAAAAAAAAAATGATTCTGTATAAATAATAAGACGATCATGTAGCAGCAGCATAGAAGAAAGAAAAAAGGAATGTCTTAATTTTCTTTATATTCATCGTATTTTGTGGTTTTTCTTCTTTATCGTATCAATTTACGTTTATTCGTTTCAAATAGTTTTCTGCTGCTTATTTCTTATTTATAACTCTTAAATAATCATAATAATAATAAAAATAATAAGAATATAATAAAATTAAGAAGACGACGACGAAAAAAAAAATGTACTGTTTCCCCCCCATCCTCAAACACAGGTACAAATCCCCCATTCCCCATATTTTTTTTTTTGTGTCTTTTCAAAACGTCTTACAAATACAGAAGCATATGCGATTAAGAAAACGAAACGAAACTTGAGAAGTAACAAGTATAACAAGAGATAAAGTATATAAATTTCAGAGCACGATATATTTGTCGATCAATAAATGTATTTCGTATATATGAACAATATTCTGCGGTTTTAATATACCACATACATACATACATAATCGTGTGTATATAAGAAAAGAAATAAGAAACGAATTAAATAATTTTTTATTTTATTTATAATGATAATCAAGATGTTGCTCCACCTATTTGGTAGGCGTCTACTCTTGAATAACTATGCTTTTTTATATTAGCTATACTACATATATGTGTACACGTTTTGTCTTATTAAAAAAATATAAAAAGAAATTTGTTAAATTAAAAAGAAAACGTTTATTTTTTAACATAAGAAACAAAAGAGCGAAACGTTAAGAAGATTTATGCAAAGAAGAAAACCATAATACAGTGATTAACGGATTTTATATTGTGTTGACATGAATTATAAATTACGTATATACGTATGTATATAGGATGGAAATTAGATGTAGACACGTGAAAAATTAATTAGGATTTTATATTGTGTACAATGAAAGTACTGTAGGTTTGGGGTACGGTGCGGGAAATTAATTAAAAAGTAGTGGGAGCTTTTAAAATTTTGTTTCAATCATCTGAAAGACAAAAGCGACTTATTGGTTAAAACCGGCTCACTATTTTGAGATCCCCAAAGATTTATTTTCTCAATTAATTTCAATTCTAGTAACCACTTTCTAGTAACAAACAACTTATCGTTTGGAAACGTTGGAAAAGGAGGAATGTTGAATGGAGAGCGGGGGTCTAGATACCTTAGAGGCAGAATTAGTGCTTCCCAAAAGCCAATTACTACTTTAAAAAAAATACCAAGTGAAATACGATGAACTGCTGTAGATGTGTGATTAGCAGGAAAGTTCAAGTCTCCCAATAGCTTAATACAGACTGTACAAACAATATGAAAAGTAGTGCTCTCACTACACACTGAAAAAAAAACTGGGTAATTACAAACAAAAATAATGATTAAATTAACGATGTTCTATGGTAAAATTTCAACAGTTGCTAGCGCTTGTTTATTGATACTAAATTAACTAGGTTATTTTATAAAGTACAACCTTAGCACAGTTAAAGTCAAACGAAGTGCTACAGTCATTGACGGGTTATTGTAACTTTTGCTGCACATTTAACTTAACTAATGTTTTAAGATAATGTTCCCGTTTAAACACTATTAGCACAGATAAGAATAGACAGATGTACATTTTGTATGGGCCAAATTTACATTAGAAATTTCAATACCAAATTCTAATCTAATCCTTTTAGAGCAGGACGTATATATTGTAAAATACAATTTTGTTTGAAGTTGGTTTATGTTTGCTTTGATATAATCAAAATAGCCATACGTAAAAAAAGATAAAAAGAGACAGAAATGTACGTCCTGCTCTAAAAGGATTGGATTGGAATTTTTGTATTGAAATTTCTAATGTAAATTTTGCCCATACAAGATCCACATCTGTCTATTCTTATCTGTGCTATTAGGTTAAACCAACCTATAATCTTAATGTTCACTTAACTAAGCACAAAGGTTATTTTTAACGAAATTTGCCACTAACTTTTGTTGACCGTTAAAAGAACTAATCACAAAGGTTAGTTTTAACCAAACTTTGAACTAATCGCTTAGTTAAGCCAATTTTCGCTAATAATGCTTTATTTAATGAATAAGCCGTAGCTTTTGTACATCACACATATTTACAACAAGAGAGAATAACTTAAAATTAACAATAATAATATTTCAATTTCAATATAACAACAAATAACAAATATAAAACATTGTACATAATTAATTACAATATGTACAAGAACTTTAATTTGAAGTTACTAATTTTAACATAACCTCTTTAAATTTATTAATGGAACTTATATTTTTTAATCCTGTAGGCAAACTGTTCCAAGTAATAATCGTATTTATTAATCCAGAGTTATTGTAAACATTAGTTCTATTAAAGGCAATTAACGTTCTTAGTTTATAATGACATAGAAAAGATTAATTATTAGAATAATAAAAACAGCAGTTCTATAACAGTAAAACTCAAACAAGCCGCATCCAAAGATTGAATCTTTAAATTCGGACATATGATTAAACTTTCTAAGGTCATGAACATATCTCACACAATTATTAAACGTAACCTCAAGTAACCATTTTGAGGAACTATCACAATTAGAAAATATCACATCACAATAGCTCAAAATAGGTATAATTTAACTTTTAACAAGATATTTGCGTAGGCCAACTGGACAAAACTTTTTTATTAGTTTGAGCGAATATAAACTTTAACTATTGTACAAAACACGCTGGCGCATTGTTGGAACAAATGAGATTATATCATTGTTCAAAAATAGCACAGGTGCAATATTAAGAGAATTATTTCTATGGAAAGTGAAATATTTTTGAACCATGACGAAATATTCCTAAGGCTTGTATTAAGTTGCGTGACAGTTTCCTACAATTTTAACAAGTCACAACTAATATAAAGTTTCAAATCATCAGCGTAAAGATGAAATCAAGAATTTAAAATATGCCAAGGTAGGTCATTTATATAAATGGAAAAAAAGAAAAGGCCAAGCTTTACGATTATCGCCAAGCTTTCGAATTGTTTACGATCACTCAAATCAGAATGAAGTAAAATGGATGGCAAACGGAATTGATTAACACAATCCAACGCTTTAGAAAAGTCTAATAGGACTAAAATTGCAAATGAATTACCTTTGTATAAAATATCAGATAAATCATCAACAATATTCAGAATTGCAGTGGTAGTACAATGGCCAGATTTGTGTCCAAATTTGCATAGATAATCAAAGCTATTGAGGTGCTGAAGAATTTCAAGTTGTATAATTTCTTCTAGTTAGGACCTTAGATAGGGCAGGCAAAATACTAATCGGGCAAATGTCACCAATATTAGAAATCAAATCTTTTTAAGAATAATCGACGCCACTTTCCTCAAATTAGGAAATACTGATTTTGTCAAACACTGGTTAATGATAAATGTGATTTGGGACAGAAACAATTCAATAAATAATTTTGTTACTTTGAGTTTTACCATGTCAAAAGCTATCGAATCCGACTTAACTGTACGAATTCCATTCAAATTCATAAGTTCATTGACACCATTAAAAATAAAAGCATAACTATCAGAACTAATAAAATCAAAATCGGGTAAAAGCAAAACACCTATAAGGATTCTTTGAGTTTACTGAATCCTGCCAAAATTTCATCAGCAGAAAAGTCAATGACTGCTTCAGTCGACGAAACACCTTTTTTTTTAAATTGCTCCACGTTGTTTTAGGGTTGTGCAAATTCCAAAAATAAAATATATTTAGCGTTTGCATTTGTTGGTTTTATTTCTAAAATATTTAAATGATTTAAAATCGACTCGTTTTTTTGTAAGCCAAATCTCTAGGTTGCACTAAACTCAAATTATGTACATTTAATCACGGAGCACTGGGACATTTATTTATACTTGTTAAATTAAAATAAAGATTTAACTAGTCTAACGAAAAGGAACAACTTATAAAATACTCATGATTGATTCCTTTAAAATAATGAACAACAATACAACAAATTTTATCTCTGGTATGACTGGCAAAAATGAAGTCATGATCAGAAATAGCAAGAACAGAAAGCTGTCCAAAAGAAACAATATTATGCTTAGCAGCCTGATACAAAATTATCAAAACCAATAGGCTGCTATCCAAGCCAGTCGGTTGATAAGACAAATAAAATAAATTATGTAAACTCAAGCAAGCACTTAGTTTATTGCTTATCAACATATTAAAGTTAAAATCACCACAACAAATAATTTTTTCATACTGTGACAAATATTCTGAAAAAATTGGTTGTAAATTATTAACATCATCAGTACAAGCAGGTGGTGGGTAATAAATAACTAAAATAAGAATTTTACCAAATCGCCCAACAAATTCAGATGCCAAAACTTCAACCTTATACCAAAGACACCCGAGAACAATTTGCTGACCTCCAAAGTAGACCGAAAATAAATACCAAACCACCCCATCGCGTATTATTAATACGATCAAAACGTATGGAACAACTTGTTACTAATTTTATTGTTAAGAAGAATTTCATGTATAACTATAACATAATAATAGTTTCATTAAAATGTTTAACCAAACTACGGACATTAAATGGCCAAATTTTATAGAACAATTTACGTTTACATGCAGATTATCACCCGGAACAAATTTACTACAGTATAATTTGTAATTTAACGTGTTGTACCGTTGGCTACAGCGGTTGCCCGAAACTTCACTAAATACAAAAATGGATTTTTAAGAGGATTTTTTAGGTTAGGGATGATACAAAGCTATTTCAGCCAAAAGTGATATTGAATCAGCAATCAAAAATATATAGGGTTTTCCATTAAGAGGTTTCATTTTGAATAGCCTGCTATTTGGGCAGCTGTCAATTTTGAAGCTGTTATCTTTTGACATTTGACAAGTAAAAACTACGCCATTACTAAAAATGGTACGATACACGTTTCAGCAACGCATTGAAATTATTAAAATTCACTACAAAAATGGTGAAAATTTTGCAGTCACAGTTCGCAAAACTAAAGAACTTATTGATCGTCGTGAAGCACCTTCTCGGCCGGCAATAGTGAAACTGGTGGAAAAATTTGAGCTGTTGGGACAAGTTAGTGATGTGAAGAATCAAAACCGTATGCGTCGCTCAAAAGCAAGCTGCTGCTGCAGCCCGTAGTGTTGAAGAAAACAAAGGTTTGTCGATTCCTCGTCGATCTTTGGAATTAGATATTCCACAAGTACATTACACCGTATTTTGTATAAAGACTTAGGTATTAAGGCTTTTAAAGTTCAGTTAATACAAGAACTCAGGCCGGTCGATCACCATAAACGTCGTATCTTCGCTGATTGGGTCCTTCAAATCCATCAAAATGATCCGGATTTTCATCGAAAAATCCTCTTCAGTGATGAGGCCCATTTTCACCTCTAAGGCTACGTTAGTTGTCGCATTGTCGCATTTGGGGCTCAAAAAATCCAAGAATGATTGTTGAAAAGCCTCTCCACCCTCAACGTGTCACTGTTTGGTGCGATTTTTGGGCTGGCAGTGTGATTGGACCTAACTTTTTCGAAAATGAGGCTGGTGCAACTGTTACGGGATTGCACTATCGAGCTATGATTAATGATTTTTTATGTCCGGAATTGGAAGATATTGATGTGGACAACGTTTATTTTCAGCAAGACGGCGCTACGTGCCACACAAGCAACGAAACAATCGCAATTTAGCAAGAAAAGTTTCCTGACCGTGTTATTTCTCGAAAAGGTGATCACAATTGGCCACCGAGATCTTGTGATTTAACACCTTTACACTTTTTTCTTTGGGGTCACTTGAAAAATAAGGTCTATGCCAATGCTCCACAATTGATTCCAGACCTTAAAGATGGAATTCGTGAAGTTATCGAGGACATACAGCCGCAAATGTGCGAATTGGTCATGGAATATTTCATGAAAAGGATATGGTGCTGCAAGCGTAGCCGTGGCGGCCATTTTGCTGATGCCGTTTTCAAATGTTAATGGCATACCGTCCTCTTTACAATGAAATAAACATTTATTGATTTTCTTAAAAAATACTCGTTTTTTCAAATATCAAAATGAAACCTCTTATTGGAAAACCCTGTAATTCATTTATCATCAAATAGTTTAGTTAAGTCAGATACCAAATAACAATGGAATTACACTGCTAATGATACTTTGGTACATAAATATACAAACCAAAACCAAAATATTAATTTGCCAAAGAGAAATTTGTTTTATTATGTTTCTCGTATAAAATAGAATTATTCACGCTCGGAAGAATTCGTTGGGTCATATCATTTGAGGTCAAATTCCTTAAATAAAATAAAAGCCACATACAAAGTTTATTGCCGAACACCACAAAAAGTAAATGGATAGCAAGTTTGTGGATGGATTATAATAAAATGTTATATCTAAGGTTTGAGATCTTAAAATAAAATGATTTTCGGCTGTGAAAAACTCCTTCGGCCATATAATCTGGGGTCGGATTTTTAATTAAACCGTGGCTGAAATTCAAGAAATGTTGAGGGACACTGCCAATGATCTAATATCACCCATGATAGCGCTATACCCAAGAAACACAAAGTTACTCTTGTTGCAACTCAGGTTTACGAATTTAAGTTAAATAACGAAACTTTTGTTATAAATTCGCTGCCGTTATATAGTTTTAGTCATATTTTAAATATGAATTGGCTTGAACACCGTCATTTTTATTTAATGATGATACTCAACAGAAGGGGAAAAATCAATCATAAAATCCACGTTTAAAATACAAATACATCCAGAGACAATTTTTCGACAAATTTCAGATGGAAGCATTTGCTACACTCCGTAATATGGCCAAATTCATAAGATATACGATGAAGCATTATGGTAGAAATACAGCGAAATTATTTGATAATTATCCAGATTACGCCACCTCGAAAGGACAGGAGCAAAAGAAAAGGACAATTGCAAAAATTTCATCAAAATTAATTCTACAATTTTATGCACACTTTAATTCTGCATCATTTGAGATATTCGCGGTTTGTGCTGTGCACCGGTCAAACGATACTCGCATTTCTGTTAACAGATAAAATGTTTTCTACAATCCCTGCAGTTCACTCAACACTTAGAAATGGGATATTAAACCCAAAATACTAATATCAACTAGTTTTATATTCCTGCAAACTTCCTAAGCAATAAAACCAACAAACAAAATATAAAGGGCTGAAACCTCATGAGGTGATCAGAACTTGGGTGCTGAAAATTAACTTAACTTCCACATCAATACTTAACTGAAACTCTTAACTCAATCTTCTGCTCAATCTCACATTAAATTTACAACAACCTCCAGCTCAATCGCAACGCAATTTAAAACGCAATCACCAAATTAACCACCAACCAATTCAACCTACATAAGTCGCCTTTCAAATCAATGCTTAACTTAACCCCAAATCAACCACCAAGTAATTCCCCAATCAAACCTCGTACTTAACCCTTACGTAAGCTAACTAAACCTTAACTTAACTTTAACTGAACTTAGCTCGAATCAAATCTTAAACTTTCATTCAACTCCACACTTAACGGCATACTCAATCTCAAAATCAACTGGATGCGAAATCTACATGCGCTTAACTAAAATCAACTCAATCTAACCTCCTACTAAACCCTAAACTCGAACCCAAATTAAATCATAAAACCAAACCACTTACTCAAATTGAACTTAATTTCAACTCAAACCATATTCAACCCTAACTCGACCTCAACTCAACCCAACCATCATGCCGCCATCATACCATTACTATTATACCATTAACCTTATAACATAATACTTATACCATTATACCCTTACACTATTATACCATTATACCATTGCCATTACCACTATACCATTACACTGTTATACCATTATACCATTATCATTACCATTACCATTACCATTACCATTACCATTACCATTACCATTACCATTACCATTACCATTACCATTACCATTACCATTACCATTACCATTACCATTACCATTACCATTACCATTACCATTACCATTACCATTACCATTACCATTACCATTACCATTACCATTACCATTACCATTACCATTACCATTACCATTACCATTACCATTACCATTACCATTACCATTACCATTACCATTACCATTACCATTACCATTACCATTACCATTACCATAACTATTACCATCCACATCGCGTGAGGATTTGTTTAAATATCTTTCGTACATATGTACATCCATACAAACACTCACTTTTATATATAATCAACTGCTCATTAAACCCTAATCAAACCCAAGCTCAACTGCGACACCGCCCCAGTTCAACCCGCAAATGGAATCCAACTCAACCCTCAACTTAATCGCAAACTCAACGCCAAACTCAATCCTCAACCCGGCATATATACAAATCTGGTAAACTGCTCTTTCTTAATCCAACCTCAACACAACTACAACCTAACTTCAACTAAACCCGCAAATTGACTCCTAAATTAAAATTCAACACAAAATCAAATACAGTATCCAACTAAATATTCAAACCAACATATATTAAAAATTGGTAAACATTTATAAAACCAAGTGATTATGAGTCAATGCGTATGAAAGGTACTTAGGTACCCCTCCCTATTGACGTACAGGTTCCAAAAGCTTATCAATTCTGTGCCTTGACAAGCCATTCTTAACATATCATGTTCCGACCTCCAGACATCCAGACATCTAGATATCCTTGTTTTATTTTTATTTTTTAACCTAAAATTTTTATTAATATCTAACTTGAGATGCGATGAGTCTGAATGAGTCTGAGTCTAAATCTGGTCATTCAGCGCCTCCTCCGATTAATTGGGAATTTTATGCAGCTTTATGCAATTTGTTGGACATGTGAAGTATCAGCAAACTGCTTTAATAGAATTTACTTTGGTGAGTATTATTTTTGAAATGATTTTCTTACAGAATTTTCCAATTTTCAGTGTAATTAATTTTATACTATAGAATATTGAACAGAGCGATAGCAGTATTGCATATATATTCCATAATATTTCGATACCTAGCATTTTCTTGGGTCCGCGAATTCCTCCGGCTCCAATATTTAGCGAAAACGATGTCTTTCCGATTCAACTGTAGCATTTACATCTTTAGCCGCAACTTCAGTCACATTAATAATTTATTTTTTAAGTTTTTCACAAATTTTTGATGTTTGAAAATGTGTTTTATGTATTTGCATTCGACAAATAGATTGTTTTAAGTTTAAAATGTAATTATAGAAAAAAATGGGCTTCGCCTTCATGAACGAAGTACTCTGCCAATTCACCTCGCCTGGAAGGTTTTGCCGTCACAACCCTGGTACGAAATGTCCGTTGGCAATGCAGTCATCTGCACGATCACGATTGATGTAATGAGTGGAATGTTCGCGGTTTATCAAAAGTTGTGCAGAGCACACCAAGCTTTTTTGATAACTCGAATTTTGATTAGATCCACTGAGTGGTTTACGAAATACTTCAAATTTGATGGTTAAAATACCAAAAGCATTTTCATTTATTTAAATGCGCTCAACGTTTCATTAAGTTCGTTTCAAATGAAAAAGCGCCATCGGCAATTCAATCGTGTATTCTCATGCATTCCTAGATGAAATGTGGATTTTCGGAACACACCTCCGCCCGAAATACGACTATTAGCACCAACGTCAATATAAAAAGCGATATCTTGCATCTGAGATAGCCACTAGAACAATACTAGTGTGTACCTACCGAATTAAACAATTATTTCGGTGTTTAATTAAAATAATTTCTTGAGATGTTCGATTAAAATCCTTTCGCGTTCAATCAAAAAAATGTGTCACGTGATATCTTAAAGTATCTCAAGTTAATCTACACAAATGTATGTTTGGATCAGCACCAAAAGCCGTTCTTATATATAAACCCACTTTCAAAATGTCTCTGCATTACGCCAATGCAATGTGCAACTTCAAGCCATTCCGACTCAGTAAATGGTACCAAATAAATCAGAAACAATAACAATTGGGATACACAATTTCAATAACCTACTTTAATTTTCATATGTCCGTTTTTAAGTAGCGGGGCAATTTACGAAGTTAAGTCCGTTTTAAATAGCGAAGCAATTTACGTCAACACGAAATGAAGATATTGTATTACAATGAAGCAAATGCATCACCTGTTGCGATAAATCGCAACGTGAGAGTCGATTTCCCTCCCGCTTGAAGTGCTTTCCTCATACATGTGTCTTGCTGTATACTAGTGGAGCATCCAAGTTAAGTAAGTAATTGATGATTTCAGATGACATACGCATAAAGTTACTGGACGCTTTGCGGTTCTAAGTGTCCAATTCTTGCAATAAATTTACATAGTAGCCACGTTCATCACGATGCATCACTCATAGTCTCTGATCCACTTTCATCGATTTTGCACTCGCAAAGATTTTCTGTTGATATTTTCTGCCTCTTTAGACTTCACTTCACTTCAATCGTTTTTCTAGCGCTGAACTACAAAATCAGACAACAGCAAATGTATCTATTTGCACCTCTTTGTTCGACCATTATTTGTTACTAAATATTTGCCAAAGTTTGCTACATCTTTATCATGGATTGGAGCATACAACTTTCGCCAATTATTTGCCGCCATCTGTGCGACTGAGCAAAGACCTTTGCCAAATAGATCAAACCGAGCAAATATTTCCTAAACAGGTTTGGGCAAATATTTGTTTTAAGTAGAATGTGAGTGAACAGCAACTGAATAGTGACTGATAAATTAATGAAAGATTTATGAAAAGCGAGTAAAAGCTGATTACGACTTGAGGGAAAATTAAGTGAAAAATGAGTTAAATTTAAAAGTCATGAACATTTTTTGAGTGAAATTGAGTCAATTTAAGCAAAAAGTGGATGCAAAACTAAGTGCAAATTGAAAGATAAACTAGTGGAAAGTAGGTGAATATTGAGTGAAAGTGAATAAACAATGACTGAGATCTTAATGAAAATTGCGTGGATAGTAAGTAAAAGATGAGTGAAAATTGAATGCAATAGACGAAAGTGAGTGAAACTTTCTTGTCATTATTTGAGGTTTAACTAGCCTTGCAGCTTAATATTTACGTCTGAAATGCTGAAACAAAAAATAGCAAAAGTTTTTTTGGATTAATTTGACTGAAGACTATGATTGCATGATTGCGGATTAAGCTTCTTTAACACACGGTTCAAATTAAATGTTTTTTAATGACAAATTACCGACAAAAATACAGGCAACCGAGAATATACCTTCCACTCCTGATTCCGTGCCCAAAATGTACAATAATTATCCATAAATAAATCTTAAACGCACACAACTATACGAAAAATTAATCAAAAAAAATTAAATTCGCATGTTTTCGTTTATATGCGCGATAAATAATTAATTCATAACAATATTATGTACACAAAAATATGTTTTATGCAAATTTTAATTAATTTATTAATATGACGCATTAGGGAAGAATATTAGCACCAATTACAAAACAAATTTTCTTTTAATAAATTTCCAAAACAAACACAACACAACGATATTACTTTGAGTCACGAACATTGATTTTGTTTATGTTTTTGGAATCTTCCGCACGTACCCCTTGAGCACTATATAGTATGTATAGTATAAAAATATAATGCATGTAGTGTTTTCCAGGTAATATACCTAAACAAAAAAATGGGGTACGGATTTGCGTAAAATCTTATTAACCCATTCATGTTGATTAAGCCGCGTGTATTTGCATTTTCCGTCCATAATTTTAATCCAATTTCATATGTCAAAATTGTTCTTTTTTTACGATTATAACGAAATTATTTCATAAGTTAAGACGTCTTACGAAAGGTATATGCAGATTAAGGTTTTAAAGTGTTATTATTATGATTTTATGTTGCTGCGAGTGCTACCTGCCTTTCATATTTGCACTACATAAAAGGTATACTCGTATATTATGTTGTGAAGTAAAAATTATAAATTCATATAAAATTCACATAAAGTGTTTTTTTGTACGTTTAAATTACCTCTTTATTTTCACATAAACATGCAATGCAAATTTAATAAATAAAATACCGATTTTTTTGTCTTTCGTCTTATTATTATTATAGCGAACACGATAAGCATCTTAGATATTCCATAAATATTTTTTTTTTTTTATAACGTATTCATAATTAGAATGAACGTAAAATTAAAATTCGAGTGTTAACATGCGCTGCATGCAAAAATTCAATTGGAAGTTGAATTGGAAAACTTTTTTTTTTTGTGCTGTTTTGGTTTTGAGCAAATTGAATAAGAAACAAACGAGACATAAACGAAAAAAAAAAAATTGTTGTAATAATTTTTTGTTCGAGTTTTAAGACGCCAAAATGAAATTTATGGCATAACAATGAGATCATATAAATCATAATTTTACATAATACATCATAAGGTTTCTTTTTTTTTTGTGTACTATGTGTATACGTTGTTATCTTGTGAAAAACATATTAGGTGTTTTTCTAATTTTCTAATTTATTTGTTTTAACAGTTGGACGATTTGGTAGAATTTTTTTTTTTTTGCTATATACCTACACGTATTTAATGCAAATTTCCCGACAAAAATGACGTTAAAATGTGTGAAAATAAAAATGGTATAAATGGTTTAATTTTGACATGAGTATCAATCTTGCATAAACACGAGGGAACCAACCTTACATGTTTAAATCCGCATGTATGTATGCTACCGAGATTACACGTAAGAATGTGTGTGTGTTATGTGACTGTGAAAATTCGATTTCGAATAGTTTTAGATTTTTACGTTCTTGTGAAGGAAACCCCAGCCCAAACGGTAGGTAAAAAATAACAAACAGATGGACCCAAAGTCAGAAACCATAGCAATCAGTTTTTCTGATTCAGGGGCACCGAAATGTGTAAAAGCAAGTACGATAATATCAGAAGAATTGTTCATGAAGGTATGGATACTAAGTACACTCTAGCATGCAATATAGATGTCCGAACCGAAGTGTAGTTCTTAGCAAATAACAAAAAATGAAGAAGTGTGAGTCATGTAAATAGTATTTACTCTACTGTGAGTAAGCATTTGCTTAAAGTAGAGTTTACGACAGTGAAAATTTAGATAAAACTCTACGAAAATTCTGGGAATCAGAGGAATTATTCAGTTCAGCTCCATTATTGCCCGAATAAATATGAAACTAAATGACAGCTATTACATGGTAAGATTGCCATTTAATGAAGAGAGGACACCATTGAAAGAGCCACTACATATCGCTGTCAAGAGATTTTACAGTATGGAGATAAAGTTCAAAAGTAGCAGCAACTTCCATAAGAATTATATGGGGATTTTATGGAGGAGTACCAACAACTCGCGCATATGGTAGAAGTGACGTAATTACAACCATGTACACTTGCCACAACATGGGGCTTGGAGAGGCTCATTGGCTACCACCAAATTATGGGTAGCCTTTGACGCGTCGTCCAAAACAAACTCCGGATTCTCGCTGAATGATAACATGTTAACAGGACCAATACTGAAAAACCTATTGGGGAATACATTAATACGTTTATGAGTCAAAAAGATTGTATTTACCACCGACGCAGAAAAAATGTACAACCAAATTTGGATAAATCCCGATACATTGCCAGACGTTACATTGTGGGTCTGATTTTGTGGGCTATAGTTCAGGTGATTTTCAATAAAATTGAATTTTCTACAAAATGTGTAAAAATATTCCAGCGATCTAAATACGCGTTGTCATAACAATTAAAGTTCACAACGCCCATCGATAGAGGTATCAATCATCGGAATCGGAGCACAATTGCAGATTTTCGATTTTGGAGCTCTGATTATGTGGGCTATAGTTCAGATGATTTTCAATGAAATTGAATTTTCTACAAAATTTGTAGAAATATTCCAGCGATCCAAATACCCGTTGTCATAACAACCACAGGTCTCAACGCATATTGATATAGGTATCAATCATCGGAATCCGAGCACAATTACCGATTTTCGATTTTGGAGCTCTGATTTTGTGGGCTATAGTTCAGGTGATTTTCAATAAAATTGAATTTTCTACAAAATGTGTAGAAATATTCGATTGATTCAAATACCCGATGGCTTGACAATTACAGGTCTCAACGCCCATTGATAGAGGTATCAATCATCGGAATTAGAGCACAATTTCAGATTTTCGATTTTGTAGCTCTGATTTTGTGGGCTATAGTTCGGGTGATTTTCAATAAAATTGAATTTTCTACAAAATGTGTGGAAATATTCGAGCAATCCAAAGGTCGATTGGTTTGACAATTACAGGTCTCAACGCCCATTGATAGAGGTATCAATCATCGGAATCCGAGCACAATTGCAGATTTTCGATTTTGTAGAAAAGGTCCAAAGGTCGATTGGTTTGACAATTACAGGTCTCAACGCCCATTGATAGAGGTATCAATCATCGGAATCCGAGCACAATTGCAGATTTTCGATTTTGTAGCTCTGATTTTGTGGGCTATAGTTCAGGTGATTTTCAATAAAATTGAATTTTCTACAAAATGTGTAGAAATATTCGAGTGATCCAAATGTATGTTGGTTTTACAATTACATGTCTCAACGCCTATTGATAGAGGTATCAATCATCGGAATCGGAGCACAATTGCCGATTTTCGATTTTGGAGCTCTGATTTTGTGGGCTATAGTTCAGGTGATTTTCAATAAAATTGAATTTTCTACAAAATGTGTAGAAATATTCGAGTGATCCAAATGTATGTTGGTTTTACAATTACATGTCTCAACGCCTATTGATAGAGGTATCAATCATCGGAATCCGAGCACAATTGCCGATTTTCGATTTTGGAGCTCTGATTTTGTGGGCTATAGTTCAGGTGATTTTCAATAAAATTGAATTTTCTACAAAATGTGTAGAAATATTCGTCTGATCCAAATGTATGTTGGTTTTACAATTACATGTCTCAACGCCTATTGATAGAGGTATCACTCATCGGAATCGGAGCACAATTGCCGATTTTCGATTTTGGAGCTCTGATTTTGTGGGCTATAGTTCAGGTGATTTTCAATAAAATTGAATTTTCTACAAAATGTGTTGAAATATTCGAGTGATCCAAATGTATGTTGGTTTTACAATTACAGGTCTCAACGCCTATTGATAGAGGTATTAATCATCGGAATCGGAGCACAATTGCCGATTTTCGATTTTGGAGCTCTGATTTTGTGGGCTATAGTTCAGGTGATTTTCAATAAAATTGAATTTTCTACAAAATGTGTAGAAATATTCGAGCAATCCAAAGGTCGATTGGTTTGACAATTACAGGTCTCAACTTGATAGAGGTATCAATCATCGGAATCCGAGCACAATTGCAGATTTTCGATTTTGTAGCTCTGATTTTGTGGGCTATAGTTGAGGTGATTTTCAATAAAATTGAATTTTCTACAAAATGTGTAGAAATATTCGTCTGATCCAAATGTATGTTGGTTTTACAATTACATGTCTCAACGCCTATTGATAGAGGTATCAATCATCGGAATCCGAGCACAATTGCCGATTTTCGATTTTGGAGCTCTGATTTTGTGGGCTATAGTTCAGGTGATTTTCAATAAAATTGAATTTTCTACAAAATGTGTAGAAATATTCGAGTGATCCAAATGTATGTTGGTTTTACAATTACATGTCTCAACGCCTATTGATAGAGGTATCACTCATCGGAATCGGAGCACAATTGCCGATTTTCGATTTTGGAGCTCTGATTTTGTGGGCTATAGTTCAGGTGATTTTCAATAAAATTGAATTTTCTACAAAATGTGTAGAAATATTCGAGCAATCCAAAGGTCGATTGGTTTGACAATTACAGGTCTCAACTTGATAGAGGTATCAATCATCGGAATCCGAGCACAATTGCAGATTTTCGATTTTGTAGCTCTGATTTTGTGGGCTATAGTTCAGGTGATTTTCAATAAAATTGAATTTTCTACAAAATGTGTAGAAATATTCGAGTGATCCAAATGTATGTTGGTTTTACAATTACATGTCTCAACGCCTATTGATAGAGGTATCAATCATCGGAATCCGAGCACAATTGCCGATTTTCGATTTTGGAGCTCTGATTTTGTGGGCTATAGTTCAGGTGATTTTCAATAAAATTGAATTTTCTACAAAATGTGTAGAAATATTCGAGCAATCCAAAGGTCGATTGGTTTGACAATTACAGGTCTCAACTTGATAGAGGTATCAATCATCGGAATCCGAGCACAATTGCAGATTTTCGATTTTGTAGCTCTGATTTTGTGGGCTATAGTTCAGGTGATTTTCAATAAAATTGAATTTTCTACAAAATGTGTAGAAATATTCGAGTGATCCAAATGTATGTTGGTTTTACAATTACATGTCTCAACGCCTATTGATAGAGGTATCAATCATCGGAATCCGAGCACAATTGCCGATTTTCGATTTTGGAGCTCTGATTTTGTGGGCTATAGTTCAGGTGATTTTCAATAAAATTGAATTTTCTACAAAATGTGTAGAAATATTCGTCTGATCCAAATGTATGTTGGTTTTACAATTACATGTCTCAACGCCTATTGATAGAGGTATCACTCATCGGAATCGGAGCACAATTGCCGATTTTCGATTTTGGAGCTCTGATTTTGTGGGCTATAGTTCAGGTGATTTTCAATAAAATTGAATTTTCTACAAAATGTGTTGAAATATTCGAGTGATCCAAATGTATGTTGGTTTTACAATTACAGGTCTCAACGCCTATTGATAGAGGTATTAATCATCGGAATCGGAGCACAATTGCCGATTTTCGATTTTGGAGCTCTGATTTTGTGGGCTATAGTTCAGGTGATTTTCAATAAAATTGAATTTTCTACAAAATGTGTAGAAATATTCGAGCAATCCAAAGGTCGATTGGTTTGACAATTACAGGTCTCAACTTGATAGAGGTATCAATCATCGGAATCCGAGCACAATTGCAGATTTTCGATTTTGTAGCTCTGATTTTGTGGGCTATAGTTGAGGTGATTTTCAATAAAATTGAATTTTCTACAAAATGTGTAGAAATATTCGAGTGATCCAAATGTATGTTGGTTTTACAATTACATGTCTCAACGCCTATTGATAGAGGTATCAATCATCGGAATCCGAGCACAATTGCCGATTTTCGATTTTGGAGCTCTGATTTTGTGGGCTATAGTTCAGGTGATTTTCAATAAAATTGAATTTTCTACAAAATGTGTAGAAATATTCGTCTGATCCAAATGTATGTTGGTTTTACAATTACATGTCTCAACGCCTATTGATAGAGGTATTAATCATCGGAATCGGAGCACAATTGCCGATTTTCGATTTTGGAGCTCTGATTTTGTGGGCTATAGTTCAGGTGATTTTCAATAAAATTGAATTTTCTACAAAATTATTATTATTATTATTACTATCTTTATTTCAATAAAATAAATACAAAATTAAAATCTAGTTGAAACAACATTATAAAATATGAAATAAAGTACAGCTCCTATAGACATTATGTCTGTAGTGGAGCAATTTAAAACAAATTTTAATTAAAATTTATATAATATTCTTTGTTTACATAATTAACAATAATCTTCAACAAAATACAAGCTCAGTTATTAAAATAGATATATTTAACTACACGACGGCACATTAGAACATAATGTATGATAATTTAACATTTATACTAAAAATATTGCTCGATATCATCGATGTCAAGTAACCAAGTCCGAATTTCCCTGTTAAATTTATGTTTCTGCGCAGATGGAAGCATTTTGACATTTTTAGGTAAAAGATGGAACCAATAAGGTGCCATATATAAATAAAATCTTCTAAACCTTTCACTATTACAACGAAGACCGACAAAATTGTTTGGATTTCTCATATTATACACGTGGTATATTCGACTATGATAACTATTGCTACGAACAAAAAACATTTTCAATACTTTAAAAACATACAAATACCTTAGAGGCAACAAGTTTAACTCGCGAAAAAGCGGAATAGTGGGTGTATTCCTTGGACAAGCATAAATTAATTTGATAATTCTTTTTTGCGCTACAAAAAGATCTGCAATATTAGCAAAGTAAATTCCACCCCAACTAGTTATACCATACATTAAGATAGATTCAACAAGAGCATGATATAACCTTCTTAAAATAAAAGAAGGGCACAAAGGTCGAAGATTATAAAATTTATGCACTGCAGTAATAACAATTTTCCTGATATTAGTTAGGTGGGAGGTCCAATTTAGCTGTGAGTCAATTGTTACACCTAAGTATTTAAACTCATTTATGCAGGGCAAATCAAAACATTGCCCAAAACATGGATTCTTATCACACGGGTATACGTGATACTTGAAAAAGTTTTGATCAACTGTTATGTCGGGCCGTCTAAAATGCATAATTCTAGATTTTTCACTAGCAACAAGCCGATGATAAAAAAACCATTTACTTAGAGTGCATAAATCAATATAGATAAACCGTTGAATATCAACGTAATCATTAGACGCATATGTCAAAGCCAAATCATCTGCAAACGCTGTAGCACACCCTCTAAGATTAATTTCAAAGATAGAATTGAAATAAATTAAAAACAATAAGGGCCCCAAAACTGAGCCCTGAGGAACACCACATTTTAAAAGACCTGGAGGACTATTCACATTATTAATTTTTACAATTTGACTACGCTTACGAAGGTAACTTATAAACCAATCTAATATTTTGCCTCTAACACCAATACTTGACAATTTCATTATGAGTATGTCATGGTTAACAGTATCAAATGCTTTTGAAATGTCCAAAAATACTGCTGAGCATTTCTGAGAGTTGTTAATTGCTAAATAAATATTGCTCAGAAAATTTAAAAGAGCTTCTTCCGTAGATTTTCCTTCTATGAATCCAAATTGGTGATCACTAAAAAATTTTATTTTACCAAGGTAAGAGACTAATCGTCGTTTAATTAATTTCTCAAATAATTTGGAAAAAGTACTCAATAGTGAGATCGGTCGGTAATTGTTTAATTGCAGAGCATCACCCTTTTTAAAAACTGGAATAACAACAGCTATTTTTAAGGCGTCTGGAAAAATTCCGCTCTTTAGACTTAAATTAAATAAAAATTTTAATACATCAACCAAATACCAGGCACAATTTTTAACAATGATATTATCTACTCCATCAAATCCTTTAGAATGTTTGTTTTTTAACTTCTGAATTTCAGAAATAATCTCCAAAGAATTAATTTCATCGAAATAACAAGAAGTACAGTAACTATCTCGGTTTCCAAAAATAAATTGTTTCTGCTCTCCACTGTTAGTACTATTAGGAAAAATATTGGAAGTTATATCGGATGAAACATTTATAAAAAATTTATTAAATTCATTACATATATTCTGATCATCAGTAAGAAGAACATTTGATTGATATTCATAAATTTGTGTTATTTGGTTTTTGTTTTGGGACGTATTTCTACCCAAAATATCATCAATTTCCTTCCACATAAGCTTAGGATTATTCCCTATTAAACCAAATTTATCTTTGTAATATACTCTTTTGACCCGTTTAACAGTCATATTTACATGCTTAGAGAGTTTTCTTACATAATTTTCTAACCGAGTGTTATTTGGATACCTTCTTAATTTTTTAGAAAATTTTTTAAGTTTATTAATTTTACACAAAAGATAATAATTCATCCAGGGCTTTAACTTCTTGCTACTGCGATAAGTAATTGTTTCTTTTGAAAGTTCAATATGGGAAATTAATTTATTTAAGAAAATATCGAATGCTGTATTACAATTTTTTTCATGGTAAACAAGATCCCAGTTTTCAACTAGAAGACGATCTCTAAGTTTGTCATAATTAACTTTTGAACTCTTTCCACTATAACATATCACAGGTCTATTCGATTCTGCCCAAATATTGAGGGTAATTAAATTATGATCGGAAAAATGTATTGGTAAATTATCAATACTAAAAGTATATGTACTACTGGATTTAACAAAAACATGGTCTAAACATGATAGATTCCTAGTTGGATTGTTAGATACACTGAGGAATCCATATGATGCAAGCATTGCTTGGTAGTTAAAACAGCTTACGTTATTCAATAGATTTATATTAATATCACCTAAGATCACTATGTTATTATTGTTAATTGTTCCCAGCAAATTATCTAAATTATTGCAAAAATCATTAAGATCACTATTACAAAAACGGTAAAAACACAGAAAAATCCAAACATTTTTACCTAGTTGAATGTCCAATCTAAGAACATCAGCTGAAATCCAATTACAAGTACAGCATGATATAACTGTTAGATTTTTATGTATAAAGACACCAACTCCACCGGCGCGGTAATTATCGTTACAGCAAGCTTTAAAGCTGTAATTAGGCAAATTGAATTCTGTTGTTTCGTTCGAATAAATCCAAATTTCAGAAACAAAAATTAAATCAGGTAGAGTATTCAGACTGGCTACAAACGTACTAAACATATCAAAATTTGCTCTTAAACTTCGAATATTTTGGTGCAGTATACTATATTTACTACTCATAAAAGATGCAAATCAAAAATAACTTACAAACAATGATAATAATAAATTGAGCAAAAATATAATATAGAGCAATAATCATAGAATATCGCGTTGAATTTAAAATTCGCTTAATGATAAGAAAAAATATGTTTACGTAAAAATTAAAAATATTAGAAAAAACAAAAAACGAGTAAAACGACCAAAAATAACTTATATCGTGCTTTACATTCATAGCATTAATATTCAATAGTGCCAACGTAAAAGAAATTAAACACAAAAAAATTTGAATAATTAAATCTGTTAAGGAAATGTAAATAGACAAAACAATTGATAGTGGCGATGAAATCGACATAAAATAAAATAAAAACACAAGAAAAAATAAAAACTGAGCTAGTACAGGTAAATAAATCACAATACTTAACAATCTATAAATTTCCAGGTTCCCAGATAGTTCAATCAGATGTATTGCCTTCAATTTTCTTGTGAATGTTTTTAATCCGAAAAATATCGTTGACCGAAGCAATTCGATGAACATCAGACCCTGCAGATTTCCGTAAATATATTTGTCCAGCTTTGCACCATAAATAATTATACTTATATAATGTTTTTATATTTTTAGCCTCACGGTATAAATTTGACTGGAACGCTGTTAAGTGATGCATAATGTAGATACGCTGGACTGGATGGTTTACTGGTAGAAATACATCCAAATCTTGAGTAGACAGTGATTTGTGTTTTCGCATTTGCATTAAAATATTGTTTTTAAGTTCAGTTGAGTTTAGTTTCACAATAAAGAAATCTCTTAACAATGGCTTGAAGTGGTTTCCATTTGCAGCAGCGTTGACAGTAATTTTTTTATCGATCTTCTCAACTGAGACTATTTGATCACCATTTATATTCACCCCTATTTTTTTGATAACACAAGTTATTAAACTACGAATGTCTTCATGGTTAGATGGTAAGCCACTGATAATAATGTTGGATACATTTTGCTGTTGATTTGGTTTATCGATTTCAGCTTCCAAATGACGTAATTTGTTGTCTTGCACAAGCAATTTTTCCTCTAAAACACAAACTTTCGACTTGATTTCCTCATATTCAAATTTTAACGATGTAACAATGGTTTTTAAATCTTCAAGTGCTGATAGCTTACTTTCCATGCGTTTAAGCTGGGTCATAACATCGGATAAACTAACGTTCATATTTGCCGAGTCCGACGCAACCTGATCATCATCCATAATTGATTGGTTTGACGTTGCACGACAGTCTTCACATAACCAATTGACAGACAGAAAAATGTGTAGAAATATTCGAGCAATCCAAAGGTCGATTGGTTTGACAATTACAGGTCTCAACTTGATAGAGGTATCAATCATCGGAATCCGAGCACAATTGCAGATTTTCGATTTTGTAGCTCTGATTTTGTGGGCTATAGTTGAGGTGATTTTCAATAAAATTGAATTTTCTACAAAATGTGTAGAAATATTCGAGTGATCCAAATGTATGTTGGTTTTACAATTACATGTCTCAACGCCTATTGATAGAGGTATCAATCATCGGAATCCGAGCACAATTGCCGATTTTCGATTTTGGAGCTCTGATTTTGTGGGCTATAGTTCAGGTGATTTTCAATAAAATTGAATTTTCTACAAAATGTGTAGAAATATTCGAGTGATCCAAATGTATGTTGGTTTTACAATTACATGTCTCAACGCCTATTGATAGAGGTATCAATCATCGGAATCCGAGCACAATTGCCGATTTTCGATTTTGGAGCTCTGATTTTGTGGGCTATAGTTCAGGTGATTTTCAATAAAATTGAATTTTCTACAAAATGTGTAGAAATATTCGTCTGATCCAAATGTATGTTGGTTTTACAATTACATGTCTCAACGCCTATTGATAGAGGTATCACTCATCGGAATCGGAGCACAATTGCCGATTTTCGATTTTGGAGCTCTGATTTTGTGGGCTATAGTTCAGGTGATTTTCAATAAAATTGAATTTTCTACAAAATGTGTTGAAATATTCGAGTGATCCAAATGTATGTTGGTTTTACAATTACAGGTCTCAACGCCTATTGATAGAGGTATTAATCATCGGAATCGGAGCACAATTGCCGATTTTCGATTTTGGAGCTCTGATTTTGTGGGCTATAGTTCAGGTGATTTTCAATAAAATTGAATTTTCTACAAAATGTGTAGAAATATTCGAGCAATCCAAAGGTCGATTGGTTTGACAATTACAGGTCTCAACTTGATAGAGGTATCAATCATCGGAATCCGAGCACAATTGCAGATTTTCGATTTTGTAGCTCTGATTTTGTGGGCTATAGTTGAGGTGATTTTCAATAAAATTGAATTTTCTACAAAATGTGTAGAAATATTCGAGTGATCCAAATGTATGTTGGTTTTACAATTACATGTCTCAACGCCTATTGATAGAGGTATCAATCATCGGAATCCGAGCACAATTGCCGATTTTCGATTTTGGAGCTCTGATTTTGTGGGCTATAGTTCAGGTGATTTTCAATAAAATTGAATTTTCTACAAAATGTGTAGAAATATTCGAGTGATCCAAATGTATGTTGGTTTTACAATTACATGTCTCAACGCCTATTGATAGAGGTATCACTCATCGGAATCGGAGCACAATTGCCGATTTTCGATTTTGGAGCTCTGATTTTGTGGGCTATAGTTCAGGTGATTTTCAATAAAATTGAATTTTCTACAAAATGTGTAGAAATATTCGAGCAATCCAAAGGTCGATTGGTTTGACAATTACAGGTCTCAACTTGATAGAGGTATCAATCATCGGAATCCGAGCACAATTGCAGATTTTCGATTTTGTAGCTCTGATTTTGTGGGCTATAGTTCAGGTGATTTTCAATAAAATTGAATTTTCTACAAAATGTGTAGAAATATTCGAGTGATCCAAATGTATGTTGGTTTTACAATTACATGTCTCAACGCCTATTGATAGAGGTATCAATCATCGGAATCCGAGCACAATTGCCGATTTTCGATTTTGGAGCTCTGATTTTGTGGGCTATAGTTCAGGTGATTTTCAATAAAATTGAATTTTCTACAAAATGTGTAGAAATATTCGAGCAATCCAAAGGTCGATTGGTTTGACAATTACAGGTCTCAACTTGATAGAGGTATCAATCATCGGAATCCGAGCACAATTGCAGATTTTCGATTTTGTAGCTCTGATTTTGTGGGCTATAGTTCAGGTGATTTTCAATAAAATTGAATTTTCTACAAAATGTGTAGAAATATTCGAGTGATCCAAATGTATGTTGGTTTTACAATTACATGTCTCAACGCCTATTGATAGAGGTATCAATCATCGGAGTCCGAGCACAATTGCCGATTTTCGATTTTGGAGCTCTGATTTTGTGGGCTATAGTTCAGGTGATTTTCAATAAAATTGAATTTTCTACAAAATGTGTAGAAATATTCGTCTGATCCAAATGTATGTTGGTTTTACAATTACATGTCTCAACGCCTATTGATAGAGGTATCACTCATCGGAATCGGAGCACAATTGCCGATTTTCGATTTTGGAGCTCTGATTTTGTGGGCTATAGTTCAGGTGATTTTCAATAAAATTGAATTTTCTACAAAATGTGTTGAAATATTCGAGTGATCCAAATGTATGTTGGTTTTACAATTACAGGTCTCAACGCCTATTGATAGAGGTATTAATCATCGGAATCGGAGCACAATTGCCGATTTTCGATTTTGGAGCTCTGATTTTGTGGGCTATAGTTCAGGTGATTTTCAATAAAATTGAATTTTCTACAAAATGTGTAGAAATATTCGAGCAATCCAAAGGTCGATTGGTTTGACAATTACAGGTCTCAACTTGATAGAGGTATCAATCATCGGAATCCGAGCACAATTGCAGATTTTCGATTTTGTAGCTCTGATTTTGTGGGCTATAGTTGAGGTGATTTTCAATAAAATTGAATTTTCTACAAAATGTGTAGAAATATTCGAGTGATCCAAATGTATGTTGGTTTTACAATTACATGTCTCAACGCCTATTGATAGAGGTATCAATCATCGGAATCCGAGCACAATTGCCGATTTTCGATTTTGGAGCTCTGATTTTGTGGGCTATAGTTCAGGTGATTTTCAATAAAATTGAATTTTCTACAAAATGTGTAGAAATATTCGAGTGATCCAAATGTATGTTGGTTTTACAATTACATGTCTCAACGCCTATTGATAGAGGTATCACTCATCGGAATCGGAGCACAATTGCCGATTTTCGATTTTGGAGCTCTGATTTTGTGGGCTATAGTTCAGGTGATTTTCAATAAAATTGAATTTTCTACAAAATGTGTAGAAATATTCGAGCAATCCAAAGGTCGATTGGTTTGACAATTACAGGTCTCAACTTGATAGAGGTATCAATCATCGGAATCCGAGCACAATTGCAGATTTTCGATTTTGTAGCTCTGATTTTGTGGGCTATAGTTCAGGTGATTTTCAATAAAATTGAATTTTCTACAAAATGTGTAGAAATATTCGAGTGATCCAAATGTATGTTGGTTTTACAATTACATGTCTCAACGCCTATTGATAGAGGTATCAATCATCGGAATCCGAGCACAATTGCCGATTTTCGATTTTGGAGCTCTGATTTTGTGGGCTATAGTTCAGGTGATTTTCAATAAAATTGAATTTTCTACAAAATGTGTAGAAATATTCGAGCAATCCAAAGGTCGATTGGTTTGACAATTACAGGTCTCAACTTGATAGAGGTATCAATCATCGGAATCCGAGCACAATTGCAGATTTTCGATTTTGTAGCTCTGATTTTGTGGGCTATAGTTGAGGTGATTTTCAATAAAATTGAATTTTCTACAAAATGTGTAGAAATATTCGAGTGATCCAAATGTATGTTGGTTTTACAATTACATGTCTCAACGCCTATTGATAGAGGTATCAATCATCGGAATCCGAGCACAATTGCCGATTTTCGATTTTGGAGCTCTGATTTTGTGGGCTATAGTTCAGGTGATTTTCAATAAAATTGAATTTTCTACAAAATGTGTAGAAATATTCGTCTGATCCAAATGTATGTTGGTTTTACAATTACATGTCTCAACGCCTATTGATAGAGGTATCACTCATCGGAATCGGAGCACAATTGCCGATTTTCGATTTTGGAGCTCTGATTTTGTGGGCTATAGTTCAGGTGATTTTCAATAAAATTGAATTTTCTACAAAATGTGTTGAAATATTCGAGTGATCCAAATGTATGTTGGTTTTACAATTACAGGTCTCAACGCCTATTGATAGAGGTATTAATCATCGGAATCGGAGCACAATTGCCGATTTTCGATTTTGGAGCTCTGATTTTGTGGGCTATAGTTCAGGTGATTTTCAATAAAATTGAATTTTCTACAAAATGTGTAGAAATATTCGAGCAATCCAAAGGTCGATTGGTTTGACAATTACAGGTCTCAACTTGATAGAGGTATCAATCATCGGAATCCGAGCACAATTGCAGATTTTCGATTTTGTAGCTCTGATTTTGTGGGCTATAGTTGAGGTGATTTTCAATAAAATTGAATTTTCTACAAAATGTGTAGAAATATTCGAGTGATCCAAATGTATGTTGGTTTTACAATTACATGTCTCAACGCCTATTGATAGAGGTATCAATCATCGGAATCCGAGCACAATTGCCGATTTTCGATTTTGGAGCTCTGATTTTGTGGGCTATAGTTCAGGTGATTTTCAATAAAATTGAATTTTCTACAAAATGTGTAGAAATATTCGAGTGATCCAAATGTATGTTGGTTTTACAATTACATGTCTCAACGCCTATTGATAGAGGTATCACTCATCGGAATCGGAGCACAATTGCCGATTTTCGATTTTGGAGCTCTGATTTTGTGGGCTATAGTTCAGGTGATTTTCAATAAAATTGAATTTTCTACAAAATGTGTAGAAATATTCGAGCAATCCAAAGGTCGATTGGTTTGACAATTACAGGTCTCAACTTGATAGAGGTATCAATCATCGGAATCCGAGCACAATTGCAGATTTTCGATTTTGTAGCTCTGATTTTGTGGGCTATAGTTCAGGTGATTTTCAATAAAATTGAATTTTCTACAAAATGTGTAGAAATATTCGAGTGATCCAAATGTATGTTGGTTTTACAATTACATGTCTCAACGCCTATTGATAGAGGTATCAATCATCGGAATCCGAGCACAATTGCCGATTTTCGATTTTGGAGCTCTGATTTTGTGGGCTATAGTTCAGGTGATTTTCAATAAAATTGAATTTTCTACAAAATGTGTAGAAATATTCGAGCAATCCAAAGGTCGATTGGTTTGACAATTACAGGTCTCAACTTGATAGAGGTATCAATCATCGGAATCCGAGCACAATTGCAGATTTTCGATTTTGTAGCTCTGATTTTGTGGGCTATAGTTCAGGTGATTTTCAATAAAATTGAATTTTCTACAAAATGTGTAGAAATATTCGAGTGATCCAAATGTATGTTGGTTTTACAATTACATGTCTCAACGCCTATTGATAGAGGTATCAATCATCGGAATCCGAGCACAATTGCCGATTTTCGATTTTGGAGCTCTGATTTTGTGGGCTATAGTTCAGGTGATTTTCAATAAAATTGAATTTTCTACAAAATGTGTAGAAATATTCGTCTGATCCAAATGTATGTTGGTTTTACAATTACATGTCTCAACGCCTATTGATAGAGGTATCACTCATCGGAATCGGAGCACAATTGCCGATTTTCGATTTTGGAGCTCTGATTTTGTGGGCTATAGTTCAGGTGATTTTCAATAAAATTGAATTTTCTACAAAATGTGTTGAAATATTCGAGTGATCCAAATGTATGTTGGTTTTACAATTACAGGTCTCAACGCCTATTGATAGAGGTATTAATCATCGGAATCGGAGCACAATTGCCGATTTTCGATTTTGGAGCTCTGATTTTGTGGGCTATAGTTCAGGTGATTTTCAATAAAATTGAATTTTCTACAAAATGTGTAGAAATATTCGAGCAATCCAAAGGTCGATTGGTTTGACAATTACAGGTCTCAACTTGATAGAGGTATCAATCATCGGAATCCGAGCACAATTGCAGATTTTCGATTTTGTAGCTCTGATTTTGTGGGCTATAGTTGAGGTGATTTTCAATAAAATTGAATTTTCTACAAAATGTGTAGAAATATTCGAGTGATCCAAATGTATGTTGGTTTTACAATTACATGTCTCAACGCCTATTGATAGAGGTATCAATCATCGGAATCCGAGCACAATTGCCGATTTTCGATTTTGGAGCTCTGATTTTGTGGGCTATAGTTCAGGTGATTTTCAATAAAATTGAATTTTCTACAAAATGTGTAGAAATATTCGTCTGATCCAAATGTATGTTGGTTTTACAATTACATGTCTCAACGCCTATTGATAGAGGTATTAATCATCGGAATCGGAGCACAATTGCCGATTTTCGATTTTGGAGCTCTGATTTTGTGGGCTATAGTTCAGGTGATTTTCAATAAAATTGAATTTTCTACAAAATGTGTAGAAATATTCGAGCAATCCAAAGGTCGATTGGTTTGACAATTACAGGTCTCAACTTGATAGAGGTATCAATCATCGGAATCCGAGCACAATTGCAGATTTTCGATTTTGTAGCTCTGATTTTGTGGGCTATAGTTGAGGTGATTTTCAATAAAATTGAATTTTCTACAAAATGTGTAGAAATATTCGAGTGATCCAAATGTATGTTGGTTTTACAATTACATGTCTCAACGCCTATTGATAGAGGTATCAATCATCGGAATCCGAGCACAATTGCCGATTTTCGATTTTGGAGCTCTGATTTTGTGGGCTATAGTTCAGGTGATTTTCAATAAAATTGAATTTTCTACAAAATGTGTAGAAATATTCGAGTGATCCAAATGTATGTTGGTTTTACAATTACATGTCTCAACGCCTATTGATAGAGGTATCAATCATCGGAATCCGAGCACAATTGCCGATTTTCGATTTTGGAGCTCTGATTTTGTGGGCTATAGTTCAGGTGATTTTCAATAAAATTGAATTTTCTACAAAATGTGTAGAAATATTCGTCTGATCCAAATGTATGTTGGTTTTACAATTACATGTCTCAACGCCTATTGATAGAGGTATCACTCATCGGAATCGGAGCACAATTGCCGATTTTCGATTTTGGAGCTCTGATTTTGTGGGCTATAGTTCAGGTGATTTTCAATAAAATTGAATTTTCTACAAAATGTGTTGAAATATTCGAGTGATCCAAATGTATGTTGGTTTTACAATTACAGGTCTCAACGCCTATTGATAGAGGTATTAATCATCGGAATCGGAGCACAATTGCCGATTTTCGATTTTGGAGCTCTGATTTTGTGGGCTATAGTTCAGGTGATTTTCAATAAAATTGAATTTTCTACAAAATGTGTAGAAATATTCGAGCAATCCAAAGGTCGATTGGTTTGACAATTACAGGTCTCAACTTGATAGAGGTATCAATCATCGGAATCCGAGCACAATTGCAGATTTTCGATTTTGTAGCTCTGATTTTGTGGGCTATAGTTGAGGTGATTTTCAATAAAATTGAATTTTCTACAAAATGTGTAGAAATATTCGAGTGATCCAAATGTATGTTGGTTTTACAATTACATGTCTCAACGCCTATTGATAGAGGTATCAATCATCGGAATCCGAGCACAATTGCCGATTTTCGATTTTGGAGCTCTGATTTTGTGGGCTATAGTTCAGGTGATTTTCAATAAAATTGAATTTTCTACAAAATGTGTAGAAATATTCGAGTGATCCAAATGTATGTTGGTTTTACAATTACATGTCTCAACGCCTATTGATAGAGGTATCACTCATCGGAATCGGAGCACAATTGCCGATTTTCGATTTTGGAGCTCTGATTTTGTGGGCTATAGTTCAGGTGATTTTCAATAAAATTGAATTTTCTACAAAATGTGTAGAAATATTCGAGCAATCCAAAGGTCGATTGGTTTGACAATTACAGGTCTCAACTTGATAGAGGTATCAATCATCGGAATCCGAGCACAATTGCAGATTTTCGATTTTGTAGCTCTGATTTTGTGGGCTATAGTTCAGGTGATTTTCAATAAAATTGAATTTTCTACAAAATGTGTAGAAATATTCGAGTGATCCAAATGTATGTTGGTTTTACAATTACATGTCTCAACGCCTATTGATAGAGGTATCAATCATCGGAATCCGAGCACAATTGCCGATTTTCGATTTTGGAGCTCTGATTTTGTGGGCTATAGTTCAGGTGATTTTCAATAAAATTGAATTTTCTACAAAATGTGTAGAAATATTCGAGCAATCCAAAGGTCGATTGGTTTGACAATTACAGGTCTCAACTTGATAGAGGTATCAATCATCGGAATCCGAGCACAATTGCAGATTTTCGATTTTGTAGCTCTGATTTTGTGGGCTATAGTTCAGGTGATTTTCAATAAAATTGAATTTTCTACAAAATGTGTAGAAATATTCGAGTGATCCAAATGTATGTTGGTTTTACAATTACATGTCTCAACGCCTATTGATAGAGGTATCAATCATCGGAATCCGAGCACAATTGCCGATTTTCGATTTTGGAGCTCTGATTTTGTGGGCTATAGTTCAGGTGATTTTCAATAAAATTGAATTTTCTACAAAATGTGTAGAAATATTCGTCTGATCCAAATGTATGTTGGTTTTACAATTACATGTCTCAACGCCTATTGATAGAGGTATCACTCATCGGAATCGGAGCACAATTGCCGATTTTCGATTTTGGAGCTCTGATTTTGTGGGCTATAGTTCAGGTGATTTTCAATAAAATTGAATTTTCTACAAAATGTGTTGAAATATTCGAGTGATCCAAATGTATGTTGGTTTTACAATTACAGGTCTCAACGCCTATTGATAGAGGTATTAATCATCGGAATCGGAGCACAATTGCCGATTTTCGATTTTGGAGCTCTGATTTTGTGGGCTATAGTTCAGGTGATTTTCAATAAAATTGAATTTTCTACAAAATGTGTAGAAATATTCGAGCAATCCAAAGGTCGATTGGTTTGACAATTACAGGTCTCAACTTGATAGAGGTATCAATCATCGGAATCCGAGCACAATTGCAGATTTTCGATTTTGTAGCTCTGATTTTGTGGGCTATAGTTGAGGTGATTTTCAATAAAATTGAATTTTCTACAAAATGTGTAGAAATATTCGAGTGATCCAAATGTATGTTGGTTTTACAATTACATGTCTCAACGCCTATTGATAGAGGTATCAATCATCGGAATCCGAGCACAATTGCCGATTTTCGATTTTGGAGCTCTGATTTTGTGGGCTATAGTTCAGGTGATTTTCAATAAAATTGAATTTTCTACAAAATGTGTAGAAATATTCGTCTGATCCAAATGTATGTTGGTTTTACAATTACATGTCTCAACGCCTATTGATAGAGGTATTAATCATCGGAATCGGAGCACAATTGCCGATTTTCGATTTTGGAGCTCTGATTTTGTGGGCTATAGTTCAGGTGATTTTCAATAAAATTGAATTTTCTACAAAATGTGTAGAAATATTCGAGCAATCCAAAGGTCGATTGGTTTGACAATTACAGGTCTCAACTTGATAGAGGTATCAATCATCGGAATCCGAGCACAATTGCAGATTTTCGATTTTGTAGCTCTGATTTTGTGGGCTATAGTTGAGGTGATTTTCAATAAAATTGAATTTTCTACAAAATGTGTAGAAATATTCGAGTGATCCAAATGTATGTTGGTTTTACAATTACATGTCTCAACGCCTATTGATAGAGGTATCAATCATCGGAATCCGAGCACAATTGCCGATTTTCGATTTTGGAGCTCTGATTTTGTGGGCTATAGTTCAGGTGATTTTCAATAAAATTGAATTTTCTACAAAATGTGTAGAAATATTCGAGTGATCCAAATGTATGTTGGTTTTACAATTACATGTCTCAACGCCTATTGATAGAGGTATCAATCATCGGAATCGGAGCACAATTGCAGATTTTCGATTTTGTAGCTCTGATTTTGTGGGCTATAGTTCAGGTGATTTTCAATAAAATTGAATTTTCTACAAAATGTGTGGAAATATTCGAGCAATCCAAAGGTCGATTGGTTTGACAATTACAGGTCTCAACGCCCATTGATAGAGGTATCAATCCTCGGAATCCGAGCACAATTGCAGATTTTCGATTTTGGAGCTCTGATTTTGTGGGCTATAGTTCAGGTGATTTTCAATAAAATTGAATTTTCTACAAAATGTGTAGAAATATTCGAGTGATCCAAATGTATGTTGGTTTTACAATTACATGTCTCAACGCCTATTGATAGAGGTATCAATCATCGGAATCGGAGCACAATTGCCGATTTTCGATTTTGGAGCTCTGATTTTGTGGGCTATAGTTCAGGTGATTGTCAATAAAATTGAATTTTCTACAAAATGTGTAGAAATATTCGAGTGATCCAAATGTATGTTGGTTTTACAATTACATGTCTCAACGCCTATTGATAGAGGTATCAATCATCGGAATCCGAGCACAATTGCAGATTTTCGATTTTGTAGCTCTGATTTTGTGGGCTATAGTTCAGGTGATTTTCAATAAAATTGAATTTTCTACAAAATGTGTAGAAATATTCGTCTGATCCAAATGTATGTTGGTTTTACAATTACATGTCTCAACGCCTATTGATAGAGGTATCACTCATCGGAATCGGAGCACAATTGCCGATTTTCGATTTTGGAGCTCTGATTTTGTGGGCTATAGTTCAGGTGATTGTCAATAAAATTGAATTTTCTACAAAATGTGTAGAAATATTCGAGTGATCCAAATGTATGTTGGTTTTACAATTACATGTCTCAACGCCTATTGATAGAGGTATCAATCATCGGAATCCGAGCACAATTGCAGATTTTCGATTTTGTAGCTCTGATTTTGTGGGCTATAGTTCAGGTGATTTTCAATAAAATTGAATTTTCTACAAAATGTGTAGAAATATTCGAGTGATCCAAATGTATGTTGGTTTTACAATTACATGTCTCAACGCCTATTGATAGAGGTATCAATCATCGGAATCCGAGCACAATTGCCGATTTTCGATTTTGGAGCTCTGATTTTGTGGGCTATAGTTCAGGTGATTTTCAATAAAATTGAATTTTCTACAAAATGTGTAGAAATATTCGAGCAATCCAAAGGTCGATTGGTTTGACAATTACAGGTCTCAACGCCCATTGATAGAGGTATCAATCATCGGAATCCGAGCACAATTGCCGATTTTCGATTTTGGAGCTCTGATTTTGTGGGCTATAGTTGAGGTGATTTTCAATAAAATTGAATTTTCTACAAAATGTGTAGAAATATTCGAGTGATCCAAATGTATGTTGGTTTTACAATTACATGTCTCAACGCCTATTGATAGAGGTATCAATCATCGGAATCGGAGCACAATTGCCGATTTTCGATTTTGGAGCTCTGATTTTGTGGGCTATAGTTCAGGTGATTGTCAATAAAATTGAATTTTCTACAAAATGTGTAGAAATATTCGAGTGATCCAAATGTATGTTGGTTTTACAATTACATGTCTCAACGCCTATTGATAGAGGTATCAATCATCGGAATCCGAGCACAATTGCCGATTTTCGATTTTGGAGCTCTGATTTTGTGGGCTATAGTTCAGGTGATTTTCAATAAAATTGAATTTTCTACAAAATGTGTAGAAATATTCGTCTGATCCAAATGTATGTTGGTTTTACAATTACATGTCTCAACGCCTATTGATAGAGGTATCACTCATCGGAATCGGAGCACAATTGCCGATTTTCGATTTTGGAGCTCTGATTTTGTGGGCTATAGTTCAGGTGATTGTCAATAAAATTGAATTTTCTACAAAATGTGTAGAAATATTCGAGTGATCCAAATGTATGTTGGTTTTACAATTACATGTCTCAACGCCTATTGATAGAGGTATCAATCATCGGAATCCGAGCACAATTGCAGATTTTCGATTTTGTAGCTCTGATTTTGTGGGCTATAGTTCAGGTGATTTTCAATAAAATTGAATTTTCTACAAAATGTGTAGAAATATTCGAGTGATCCAAATGTATGTTGGTTTTACAATTACATGTCTCAACGCCTATTGATAGATGTATCAATCATCGGAATCGGAGCACAATTGCCGATTTTCGATTTTGGAGCTCTGATTTTGTGGGCTATAGTTCAGGTGATTTTCAATAAAATTGAATTTTCTACAAAATGTGTAGAAATATTCGAGTGATCCAAATGTATGTTGGTTTTACAATTACATGTCTCAACGCCTATTGATAGAGGTATCAATCATCGGAATCGGAGCACAATTGCCGATTTTCGATTTTGGAGCTCTGATTTTGTGGGCTATAGTTCAGGTGATTTTCAATAAAATTGAATTTTCTACAAAATGTGTAGAAATATTCGAGCAATCCAAAGGTCGATTGGTTTGACAATTACAGGTCTCAACTTGATAGAGGTATCAATCATCGGAATCCGAGCACAATTGCAGATTTTCGATTTTGTAGCTCTGATTTTGTGGGCTATAGTTGAGGTGATTTTCAATAAAATTGAATTTTCTACAAAATGTGTAGAAATATTCGAGTGATCCAAATGTATGTTGGTTTTACAATTACATGTCTCAACGCTTATTGATAGAGGTATCAATCATCGGAATCGGAGCACAATTGCCGATTTTCGATTTTGGAGCTCTGATTTTGTGGGCTATAGTTCAGGTGATTTTCAATAAAATTGAATTTTCTACAAAATGTGTAGAAATATTCGAGTGATCCAAATGTATGTTGGTTTTACAATTACATGTCTCAACGCCTATTGATAGAGGTATCAATCATCGGAATCGGAGCAAAATTGCCGATTTTCGATTTTGGAGCTTTGATTTTGTGGGCTATAGTTCAGGTGATTTTCAATAAAATTGAATTTTCTACAAAATGTGTGGAAATATTCGAGCAATTTGGATTGCTCGAATATTTCCACACATTTTGTAGAAAATTCAATTTTACTGAAAATCACCTGAACTATAGCCCACAAAATCAAAGCTCCAAAATCGACCTTTGGTCGATTGGTTTGACAATTACAGGTCTCAACGCCCATTGATAGAGGTATCAATCATCGGAATCCGAGCACAATTGCAGATTTTCGATTTTGTAGCTCTGATTTTGTGGGCTATAGTTCAGGTGATTTTCAATAAAATTGAATTTTCTACAAAATGTGTAGAAATATTCGAGTGATCCAAATGTATGTTGGTTTTACAATTACATGTCTCAACGCCTATTGATAGAGGTATCAATCATCGGAATCGGAGCACAATTGCCGATTTTCGATTTTGGAGCTCTGATTTTGTGGGCTATAGTTCAGGTGATTTTCAATAAAATTGAATTTTCTACAAAATGTGTAGAAATATTCGAGTGATCCAAATGTATGTTGGTTTTACAATTACATGTCTCAACGCCTATTGATAGAGGTATCAATCATCGGAATCGGAGCACAATTGCCGATTTTCGATTTTGGAGCTCTGATTTTGTGGGCTATAGTTCAGGTGATTTTCAATAAAATTGAATTTTCTACAAAATGTGTAGAAATATTCGAGTGATCCAAATGTATGTTGGTTTTACAATTACATGTCTCAACGCCTATTGATAGAGGTATCAATCATCGGAATCGGAGCACAATTGCCGATTTTCGATTTTGGAGCTTTGATTTTGTGGGCTATAGTTCAGGTGATTTTCAATAAAATTGAATTTTCTACAAAATGTGTGGAAATATTCGAGCAATCCAAAGGTCGATTGGTTTGACAATTACAGGTCTCAACGCCCATTGATAGAGGTATCAATCCTCGGAATCCGAGCACAATTGCAGATTTTCGATTTTGTAGCTCTGATTTTGTGGGCTATAGTTCAGGTGATTTTCAATAAAATTGAATTTTCTACAAAATGTGTAGAAATATTCGAGTGATCCAAATGTATGTTGGTTTTACAATTACATGTCTCAACGCCTATTGATAGAGGTATCAATCATCGGAATCGGAGCACAATTGCAGATTTTCGATTTTGTAGCTCTGATTTTGTGGGCTATAGTTCAGGTGATTTTCAATAAAATTGAATTTTCTACAAAATGTGTAGAAATATTCGAGTGATCCAAATGTATGTTGGTTTTACAATTACATGTCTCAACGCCTATTGATAGAGGTATCAATCATCGGAATCGGAGCACAATTGCCGATTTTCGATTTTGGAGCTCTGATTTTGTGGGCTATAGTTCAGGTGATTTTCAATAAAATTGAATTTTCTACAAAATGTGTAGAAATATTCGAGTGATCCAAATGTATGTTGGTTTTACAATTACATGTCTCAACGCCTATTGATAGAGGTATCAATCATCGGAATCGGAGCACAATTGCCGATTTTCGATTTTGGAGCTCTGATTTTGTGGGCTATAGTTCAGGTGATTTTCAATAAAATTGAATTTTCTACAAAATGTATAGAAATATTCGAGTGATCCAAATGTATGTTGGTTTTACAATTACATGTCTCAACGCCTATTGATAGAGGTATCAATCATCGGAATCGGAGCACAATTGCAGATTTTCGATTTTGGAGCTCTGATTTTGTGGGCTATAGTTCAGGTGATTTTCAATAAAATTGAATTTTCTACAAAATGTGTAGAAATATTCGAGTGATCCAAATGTATGTTGGTTTTACAATTACATGTCTCAACGCCTATTGATAGAGGTATCAATCATCGGAATCGGAGCACAATTGCCGATTTTCGATTTTGGAGCTCTGATTTTGTGGGCTATAGTTCAGGTGATTTTCAATAAAATTGAATTTTCTACAAAATGTGTAGAAATATTCGAGTGATCCAAATGTATGTTGGTTTTACAATTACATGTCTCAACGCCTATTGATAGAGGTATCAATCATCGGAATCGGAGCACAATTGCAGATTTTCGATTTTGCAGCTGTGATTTTGTGGGCTATAGATACAAGAATCGTCTGTCGAAAAGCTCCTGAGTATCAATCATCGGAATCCGTGCGAAATTGGAGCTCTGATTTTGTGGACTATAGTTAAGGTGATTTTCAATAAAATTGAATTTTCTACAAAATGTGTAGAAATATTCGACTGATTCAAATACCCGATGGCTTGACAATTACAGGTCTCAACGCCCATTGATAGAGGTATCAATCATCGGAATCGGAGCACAATTGCAGATTTTCGATTTTGTAGCTCTGACTTTGTGGGCTATAGTTCAGGTGATTTTCAATAAAATTGAATTTTCTCCAAAATGTGTATAAATATTCCAGCGATCCAAGTACCCGTTGTCACAACAATCACAGGTCTTAACGCCTATTGATAGAGGTATCAATCATCGGAATCCGAGCTCAATTACCGATTTTCGATTTTGGAGCTCTGATTTTGTGGGCTATAGTTCAAGTGATTTTCTACCCGATAGCTTGACAATTACAGGTCTCAACGCCCATTGATAGAGTTATCAATCATCGGAATCGGAGCACAATTGCCGATTTTCGATTTTGTAGCTCTGACTTTGTGGGCTATAGTTCAGGTGATTTTCAATAAAATTGAATTTTCTACAAAATGTGTATAAATATTCAAGTGATCCTAATACCCGATGGCTTGACAATTACAGGTCTCAACGCCCATTGATAGAGGTATCATTCATCGGAATCGGAGCACAATTGCCGATTTTCGATTTTGTAGCTCTGACTATGTGGGCTATAGTTCAGGTGATTTTCAATAAAATTGAATTTTCTACAAAATGTGTATAAATATTCAAGTGATCCTAATACCCGATGGCTTGACAATTACATGTCTCAACGCCTATTGATAGAGGTAACAATCATCGGAATCGGAGCACAATTGCAGATTTTCGATTTTGCAGCTGTGATTTTGTGGGCTATAGATACAAGAATCGTCTGTCGAAAAGCTCCTGAGGGAAATATAAATATTATGAACTACAAACATAACTCATGTCATGTCCTCAGCGCCGTACTTGGCAAAACGAGTGGTCAAACACATAGCCGAAATTAACGCTAAACAGTTTCCAGGTGCATGTGAAGCATTATCAAGAGATATGTACATGGATGACTTGTTAACCGGCGCGTAATCCGTATTTGAAGCAGTCAAGTTAGCAAAACAACTGGCGTCTCTAATGGCGGGCTTCGGATTTAACCTTAGAAAATGATATTCCAACTCTCCCGAATATATGAAGGAAATAAAAGCTGCTGAATTAAATTCATCCCTTCCAAAGACACTCGCCGAAGATCCAACCGAAATAAAGGTGTTGGGGTTACAGTGGCAACCAGCTGCAGATACATTTACATATAACGTTAGGCTGAAAAACAATATACCAAACACGAAGAGACCCATATTATCAGAAGCTATTCGGATATTTGACCCATTAGGTTTGGCGTATTTGTCATTAAAATTAAATGTTTCTTCCAAGCATTGTGGATGGTTGATATAGGATGGGATAACAAATTACAACCCCAACTTCAAAATTTGAGGCGAAATGACCGCTCTATCCACTCTATCAATACCCCGAGATGGCTATTTCTGACTAACCAAGAATACCAATTACATGAATTTTGTGATTCGAGTGAAACGACATTTGCAGCTATAGTGTCTATCTTCGAACATATCACAATGGAAGCTATGCTACTAATTTAATCGCTACAAAAACGAAGGTGGCACCGATTAAAAATGTTTCCTTACCCCGTTTAGAATTAAACGTTGCATTGTTATTAGCCCGATTAATCAAACGTGCCCAGCATCTCTTAAGTGTACCAGATTATGAAATTTTTGGGTGAACGGATTCCACAATTATTCTCGATTGGCTCTCTGAGCTACCACGTAAATGGAAGTAATAGAAACCTGCACTAGTATTCCTGCAGTTAGAACCCGATCAGTGGCCAATTTCTACAAAAGTTGAACCCGTAAGTTATTTTGGAAAGAAGAGAAAACAACCAAATTATTGTCGCAAGCTGCACAACAACGCCGAAACCTGTAGTGGAACATTTGGTAGAGAAGCACGCCAGCTATATGATAAAGCAATACGTGTACTAATGTATATCAAAAAATTCATTTCCCTAAAACATCAACATTCCAAACTGGCGTCCCCATTTATTACTCGATCCGATTGGGTATCAGATGAGACTACGATTTTGCGATGTGCCCAAGCAGAAGTTTTCGCGGAAGATATTCAAGCGATCAATAAGACCGATTGTGGATTATCAAGCATCATTTATGGACAGTAATGGATTATTACGAGTTGGGGGACTGATATTTATTAATCGGTAACATCGATGCCGCGAAACCATCCCCGCCTAATCATTTAAAAGAGGTGATGTTAGTAATTTTAATAGTGCAGCCGATGATTTTATTACTGATTTTCAAAATATTTAGAAATATTATGATGATGAAAATTGTCCATATTACCATAATTACGTTAAACCTCCTACAACATTTTATACAAAATACCGCAATCGATTAGTATTATGCAACAAAACCTTGATGCTTCGGCCATTTCCGTAATGAGTTAATTCCTAATTAAAAGATAAATCAGCAACAATAAAATTTGACCACACATCGCACACGCAGCAATTAATTACCCAAAATGACGAATTAATTTATTCAAATTACCATTTCTCGAACGAACGAAAAAAAAAACATTTTTGGATATTAAAACATAAAACTTCCTCTAAAATATGGTAAAGATACATAACAAAAATGTCTTCTTGGAATTTTAATTTCTTAATTAAAATTCAAAACATAAATATAATTTTTTTTTTTGGTTAAGTAAATCCGATTAGTGAATACCCAAACAATATTACTCGTGTCGATGGAGACGGAGATCATATCTTATACGAAAGATAACTCGTCTTTTGTTCTACACAGCGGTAAATAATTACCTAGTTGACACCCCCTATTCCGATCTGTTGTTTTGTAAAACAAATACTTAGGTGGTATAAGATCGTTTCGAAGAATTGCTTTGTATGACCGTTCACAAAACTATTACTATGTATCTATATAAGTAGTCATAAAGATAGTTTCCAACTTATTTATTTTAAATCACGTAAAAAACTATTTTTTTGCTTTTGTATTTTATACACAATTTTTTATATTTTTTTTCAAGACACGATTGAAAATTTAATAATCGTGATTTTTCTTTTTTCAAATTAATAGGTTATGTGTTTCTGTGTTTTTCAATTTTCGTTATAAAGTTAATAATAAATTTTCGATTTGGATATGAAAACATAATTTTTTGACTTTTCATGAAACTACTTGTATTTATTATAAAAATTATTGTTCATAATTCCTTGTACATGATATCGATTGTTAAACATTTTTTTTATTCTAACCAGCTAATAATGTTTATATTTAGAAATAAATAAATTGGAAATAATAGGTTACATGGTTGTAAGAAGGGGTTTCAATTATTCAGTTTTGCTTTTAATTGTGAATGTAAAACGTAAATCATAGATTATATTATGAAAATTGTGCTATAATAATGTTCCACAGTTTTGACTCTGCTAAATTTTACATTTTTCTGCTATTTAGGGTGAGAGCTTGTTTTCAAAACAGAGTCTGCCTTTTAAAAATGTCACATTGAAGAGAGAGCAACTTTAAAAACAAAAAATTGTGGGCTTTAGAATTGATGGGGCACACGTCCATTAGTATCGAACCAATCCCACGATGACGGTGGATTATTAAAAATGCTGTGCAATTATTCCCACGTAGATGTTTTGAGGTGGACTGTATTTTATAAGATGACCACAATTTCGATTCACTTATTAAATAAAATAGCTGATTGTAGCACATTATAATTTCGTATTTTATTCACAATTTTAATTGATTTGATCGCTTTGACCAAACTACAAAAATACAATTTTCACTTCATACATTGAGCATGGGGCAAGAACATACGGACCTAGCGAATTAAATTCACTAAATCAAAAACTCAAGAAATTCCTCATGATGTTTTATTCATAAAACACACAGAAATGAGGGTTTTCGTTGAATTTTTGATTTAGTGAATATAATTCGCTAGGTCAGTACGTTCTTGCCTCATACTTAAAGTATGAAGTTTGAAGGCTTTTAAAATTTGTTCGGTTTTTTTTCAATATTTTCAGATTTCCAATAATTTACACAAATCATACACTCCAATCATACACTCCTAGGTGCACCAGGCAGGTGCCAAGGCCCATGAATTTTGGGGGCCAGTAAATTTCGTGCTCCATTAATGGAGTAGCCGTTGTTTTTTCATAACCACCGTACCTCATTTTGGAAGACAGACTATTCTCGATAATGCGACATTGGAATATATTCCAGATTTCCTCAATATTTTGGAACAGTTCGTCTGAACTCCTGGAACTTTTTATTTTCTCGCTTAACTTCTGTCCTTAAGTTTCTCGGTTGGGTTAAGGTGAGGCCTTTGCGGTGGCCAGTCCAAAACATTGATTCTTTAAATCTGTAAACTAACACTTCATTAACGTTGAAGTGTGTTTAGGATCGTTATCCTATTGAAAGACATAACAGAAACTTTAATAACTTTGTTACCGTTCCAGTTAATCAACTAACTACACCTCGAGGTAAACAAAGGTAACTTCAGTAAAATAATGAACAAATCGTCTTGCAGTTTTGGCCCATAATCAGGAATCTCTGCTGAACAAGCTCAGTCAACTTGGTTGCTAGTTACGGCTATTGATTTATAATCACTTGATTTCATTGGACCACCAATTATCCATCCCAGCTTGTCCTCCTGAAAAAGCGCTAAATTTTGGCCCAGTCGAATTCGACCTCGAGTAGAAGGTGCCAAAATATGCCAAACCCCAACAAGTCAACCTTGTGGGGGTTAAAAATATTAAGAACAGCTAAAATCTTAACATCGGGTGGAACGTTTATGGTCCTTGATCCTATTAGAAATATTGGCTGGGTATCGCCTATTTTCGCAATGGGGCGTTAGCGTCAGACGTCTTTGGCTTGCTAAATTGTCTTTTGTTATGCGTACTTACTTGGTCGACCATTTCATGAACACTACCCGAGGATTCTTTACTCACGTTATCCTCATATCGAGTGCATAGAGCACTTGTAAAGTTCGCCTGTGAAGCTTCCATCTATTAAAAGATTGGCATGGCAGGATCCACTAAACATGATTTTAAAAATCTAACAGATGAACATCATTTAAATCACTCTCATTTATAATCATAGTGGTAAAGTGAATTTTAAAATCCATCCAATCACTTTAAGATCCACTAAATCTGGAGGTGTTTGAGTTTTGGTAACTCGACATTCTTTGTTGATAATATAACCGATTGGTTTTGGGAAGCAGTTATATCAGGAACTGGTTTAGCAATAACCAACTTCTCATCGATCTACGTTAGAAGTGCCGCTTTAGTGTTAATGTAGTTTTCCTCAATACAATTTTTGGTTTGAAAAAGGTAAACAAAAACTTAAAACTAAACTTTTCATTGCAATAAAAAAAACCTAAAATTGATCGTTATTGGGGCGAGAAATGAATTATTGGGGCTTAGAAGACAGCAAATGGCCCTCCCTTGATGTATGTATGTAATTAAAGCCAAAACCCCGGTGGCACAGTTGTTAATATGCTTGCTTTAAGCTCCGTAGGTCCCGGGTTCGATTCCCGGCGGGTGATGAAAAAATCACGGCTGGTTAATGCAAGGATCAATGAATTAATCACTCATTATCCGTTGAAAATCCCTCTATGGGATGTAGCGCCAGCAAAAAAAAAAAAAGCCAAAACTAGTTTTTATCGCGAATGTCGAATATCGGGGGCTGATGGGTCCCGGTACACAAATTTTGTGATTTAGTAGTAAAGTATTTGGAATGGTTTTTATGGCATATTGCCTAATGTTGGAAAGGAGATAAACTAGAGAACTTAATAAAAAGTGCGAAGATCACGATCACTCTTAGTTTTTTTTTATTACAATATTAAGTTGAGTTTTAAGGTATTACTATAGATTTCAAATATTTTTAGAGTTAATGAAAAGAAATCCGTATGGCCAAAAATGAGTTATTGAGGCTTAAGAGATAGCAAATGACCTACCTTTTCGGCCAATTCAATTTGGCAAACGATGCACCAAACACTCTGCATAATAAAAACTTGTCAAAACATTCTAAAATTCAATCTACCCTATTAATGTGCATTGGATGGGTTTTCAATTGGGGTCTGGTGTATGTAGGAGTGCATTTATAAGAGAAAGTTTATGTGTTTGGCTCTCAACTATATCTAAAACATAAACAATGTGATGAAATTCATAAATATATGATTTCTACGAATGGTATAAATAGAAACGGATGCAAAAACTAATTTATACAGAAAGGAAAATTCTGGTCAATAATTAAGTTTGACCCTCGATGAACAAATGGGTTTCAAAAAGAAACGTTATTTGATTGTGAATTTACATTATTCTAATGGTTCATATCATAATCTCGGTTTGATAAGAATTTATAGAAGTAATTGTTACGGCTGACAAATCTACCCGAGCGGAAGCTAAGATGATGAATATAACCAAAACGATAAGCTAGGTAAAATTGCTGTCAAAACTGATACTGTACAAATCATTAAATTGTTCTACCAAAAATTGCAAAGATTGAGCTTGGAAAAGAACTAAATTTTATGCTCGATTCTTCAACGCGATGGAATAGTATTGTTCCGATGCTCGAACTATTTTTGTTGATGAAAAACAGTATCAAAAAGGCTTTAAAGGATCTAAGTTCATCATTATAGGTATAGCTGGTAGAGGAGGAAATTTCCAAGATACAAGAATTGCTTCACGTTTTGAAAATAATGGAAATAGCAGATGAAGCTTTGAGTGAAAGAAATTGTAATCCAGTTACTTCTGGGGGAACTATTAAATTTTTATTAAATTCCCTTTGTGAAATATCTGGTTATTTGTCGAAGGATTTTTTGGAAGCTCTGAAAATAATTTTATCGGACACTGCAATGACCTCATTACGCTCGTGATGTTTCTACAGAACCCGGAAAATTTTAAACCACCAGCTGAGAAGTACATATAATCATGTTTTTTTTTTCAAAATCATCGATATTCTGTATCGCAAATGGTTTAGATAAAAAATATTTTAGGATCATGAAGAACAGTCAGGTAATCAATCGAAGAAACGGATCGTGATGTTGACAAATAATTCCTCTTAAGTTGTCTCTGGCAAAGGCAATCACAGCTTCCCTAAGACACATGGAATTTAAAATCAGGTCAATTAAAATCAACTATAATAAAGGAGATGAAACTTTATGAAGCTACCGAAATAATATCAAATACACTGAAACGTATTTACAATTCGTTGGTTACCATTCAGCCGATTCCAACTAAATCTGAGCTTTCTCTATTAATCAGAGCTCCTTGAAATAATATCGGATTATCGGATCTTGATATTGTGAATTTGAACGGCCAAATTGGGTTGAAGTTGGTGGGCATATATTCGATATTTTTGACATTAAAATTGACAAAAATTCAACATTTGTGGGATTAGGATGTAATCATTACGTGCTCGTTGATGTTACTGGCATGGTTCGAAATTATTTGACAATTTACAAGGATTCAAAATAGCTGCCTTATGTTGAGTTGTATTAGGTATGTAATATGATCATCTTACAGTGTGTTTGATTTTTAGCCGGTAATATTTAAATATTATGAACAGACAGTAATGTGTTTCTAGCCCATGGATACAATATTGCTTTTTTATTAATTGTTCATGGAACTTAAAAACATTTAGCTAATTTAGCATTTATTCAGCTTTCTTAAGAAGTTATTGATGAAATTACAAAAGAAAATTTTTACTTTACGCTTTGTTGAACTACGTTCATGTACCAAACGGCTCTTCGGAAACGGGTACAAAATAATAAATCGAATTTTCTGCGATATGTTTTGTCAAATAATTGATAAGACTGGCAATATCATCAATGTTTTTTACGACACAACTATAAATATCCACTCTGTTCTTATCGAAGTTGTGATAATGATAAATTACTAGTCTTCCTCCAAATTACCGAAGACAGTCATAAATCTGTTGACATTCGACAGTCTGACGTTTATTTTGGCTTATTCTTAAGTATTTTGTTGTCAATTGACGCAGCTCAGTAATTCGTTTAAATTCTAATTCCCCGATATATTTGCGCGTATATGTTTGTGTAATTGTACTATAAAAGTGTGGGTGTAACTAAATGGAAAATTGTACACACTTTTACATGTATACCTACACTTTTTCAATACACTTAGACTTTCATTAATTTGTGTAGGTACTTTTTGCATACAACACATAAGCCACATAAATATTTTCAATTTTATCAAAATTTGTAATCTTTGCTGTATACACAAATAAGACAACACACTGGTAACCAATTCGTTAAAGAAAACAACGTATCGAGTATAAAAAGCAGCGTGCGCAGAAATAAAACATAATTTTGTAATTTTATTTAGCATTAATCACAATTTGACCTATTACTTTAGAGTACATAAGTGTTTATACAGAGAGATAATGTCAACAATAATTTACAATTAATTTAATAAGACATTAAGTTTTTAAATAAATTTATTAATAAAATGTTAATGCCGGCGGAGAAACAGATAAAGAAAGAGAAAGAGAGAAACAGAGAGAGAGACATACTCACACAAAGAATAAAACCTACAACAATTTTTGTGAGACGTAAGTAAAATAATAAAAATTAATTTTATTCGAATCTTATATTATTGCGCTATGCATTTTCTTCTTCCTCCTCTTCGTCTTATTCTTATTCTTATTATATGGTACAGCGTTTTATTAAGAAAATCGTACAAGAAAATTTTAATTTTATAATAAGATAATTTGATTATTCGAATGTTATATGCTGCTTATATATACCTCTCGTTTAAACATAGTTAACGAACGATTAAATTGTGTGTATTTAACATTTTGTGTTGTTGCCTGTTAAATTTTTACATGAAAATTCAATTACATAACAATTACTCATAATAAAAAATGTGTACAACGAGTATTAGGTATATACATAGTTTAAAACTTAAAAGATTTTGTTAAAGTTAAGAAATGTTATAAGTAAATATTTAATTAGATATTATAAAATTGTTTGGTGCTTTGAAAGGTGAGTTGTGTTAATTATAATAGGTATAGAATATAGATGGTTGTATCTTGTATGCTACTAATAATAATACGACGTTGAACGGTTTTAGCACTTTAACGGGGATTTAGTAACACCGCCAGCGTTGAAGTTTAACGCTTTGAGTCAACTAAAATAAAATATCACTCTAATCATAGTTTTTAAAATTATGTTCATGTTGAGACTAAATGTTTAGTTTAATATAGAAAAAAGGGTTTTTGGACTTACGTATCGCATCCCCCACACTGAAAAAATCTTACATCAATGTAGACAAAAACTACATTATTAGTAAGAAAAATTCGTTAATAGTATGAAAATCATTCGTTAATGGGTAATGGGTTTTTGCATAGAATATATTAAATGGTATCGGTTTAATGAGGAGTTATGTATATGAAAGTCGATGTTCTAAAAGAAATTTATAACACACTCTGCGAAGATATCAGAATGGATAACTTAAATAAAAAAATGATGAAATGTTATATTTGTATGGTGCATTCTAAAATTCTACAGCTCCGAGCATGAGCGTCATAAGATCTTGCTTCGTAAAATATTCGTAATAAATTATGTATAGAGACTAAAAAATAGTGACAAAACTGAATATATTTAATACAATTACACTATCTTCAATTATTCACGTAAAAAGAGCCGATAAGACTGCCGAAAACACTAACATGAGGGCTTACAGGAACCGGAGCAGCGTCACGACAGTATTTTTCGATAGTGCTACAACCAGACCTCTTTTGATGATTGTAAATGTATATGATTAGTGCTATTGGTAATAAAAGCAAAAGAGAATTTGATTCATGCAAATGTGGCTAAACTGAAATGGTTGTTAACTCATTTAAACATTCAGTTTCAGTTAAACATTTGCATAATTTACCTACACCTGATTTACGATTATAAAGTATACTAAGCGTAAGGCATATTCTACGTAAAAATTTCCGGCCCTGTTCCATCCTTCAATGAAGCCAATTTTTTGTATAAAATATCACCACTCGAATATTAAATAAGACCGTTTACCTTAAAAATATATTTTCTTATACAACAACTTCATAAATTATTAAGCTATCAACTTCCAATACATACATACACATTTTTAACAATTTTTTTGTACCCTTTGTGGTACTGCATGAGTCGTTTTCACGAAAATTTTTAAAAACTAGCTCAACATAATTACAAGAAACAGTTTTGCTATTTGTTTGTACCAGAAATGATAAAAATATCGCAAATTGTTAATATGGGTTATTTTATACATACCAAAAATATCCAATTAAAATGATCGTAAGTAGTTCTTCTCGAGAAAAATTCCCCGAAAATTTCTCGGGAAAATTAAGAAACAACCATTTCCCATCCTCCGAAAAAAAAAAATTCTCCGAGTTATTCGTATACTATTCACTCTGTCATATTTATTTTAAATGGTTCTAAACATTTCACTTTTAATACGTAAAAAAACCATATAATGTTTAAAGCATCATCGACTAGTATGCTTCCGAGCCACTTAGGAGGCATACACAGTTTAAAAAGGCAGAAGCCGGAATTTCTAGTTATCAAACAAAGCGTTACAAGAGCGATAATAACTATCACAAATTAGATAAATTTCTAAAGTAACAGCCTTAAATGGGTGAAGTAATTCGAAAATAGCGGCAATTGATGGATTTACACGCTCATTACAAAATCCGGTAATTGCATACTTGATTTTCTGGTTTTGCAAATTCAAGTGAAAATCCAGTGAATTTATTGTTAAAAATCAAGAAAAATGAATTTTCTAGTAAAATTTAAAAATGGATTTAACCGATTTCTAGTGAAATTGCAATCAAAACCAGATTTGGACTATTTTCTAGTTAATTTCCAGTAATATTTTAAATTATACTGGAATTCTAGTGATAATCTGGCACAAAAAAATACTAGAAAAATACTGGATGGTTAGTTTTACTTTCTAAAATGGAATATCTAGTAAATTAAATGAAAATCACGTAAATTTACTCGTGCGGAGTTGCTAGACTCCCATCGGGCGCGTCCCCAGGTGGCGGATAGGGGAAAACTCTTACTGACTTGTCGGGCGGGTAAATGGGAAATAAAATACCATTCGCGGACCAAAACTAGCTAAGGGTGGTTCCCTGAAAATAATAACCAATATGGGGGACTCGAAAAGAGATAACCTTACGGCGCAGGGAATCGGATACCCAGTGCCGGCGACTTTGAGGGGTGAGCAAGCGGGCTCCCAGTCGTCGATATCCAATGACCGCAATACCTCAGAGCTGATGAACTCTGACCCATTTGGAAGAAGTTCCATAGTGCAAAGATCACCAACATCATTAGCTAGAACAGTTGAGATAGAAAATGCAGAACTACGCAGACAACTATGTAACATTGAAAAAATTACGTCGGATTTAATGAACGAAGTAAAATCTCTTAAGTTAGAAAATGAGAAACTGAAAAATTCTTTACAATCAAAGGAACCTGAGGAACAGGATGCTTCAGTTTTCCATGAGAGAAATGCTTTGCAACCCAAGAAGCCAGAAGAACAGTGTGCTACAGAGTACCACACTGACGAAGAAGAATTAAGAGAAGAAACTGACTGGATCTTAAAAAAGAACAGGAAGAAAAGACCTGCGAAAAAACGGAAGGCAGAATCTTCTCCAGAGATTGTAGCTTCAAGCCACACTTCAATAACTGCTGTATTAAATCAAAATCAGCAAAATGTACCAGCTCAGGAAAACCAAACTGCCAAAATTAAGGAAAAGGCTCCACCACCAATCAACATTATTGGCGTAACTGAATATAGTACTATCCAATCGTTAATGAAATCGGTGACTACAAAAGATTACAGAGTTGTAGCACTGAACAACAATATTTGGAAAATCAATACAACAGATATTGAAAGTTATAGAGCCTTGGCTTCAAAGCTGACAGATGACGGCAAGGAATGGTACACATATGAGGACAAAAATGATCGTCCGATTAAAGTGATGGCCAGAGGTCTTCATCCAACCTGTGCAAAGCAGGATATAATGGAAGACCTTAAACACCAAGGCTTCAAAATAGAGGATGCGGTAAATATCCTAAAGAAAGAGAAAACTGTAACTGATCAAGGGATTAAAATGAATAAAAGGGGGCTCCCATTGTTTATGCTTACTTTTAATAGCACGGAAAAAGTGGAAAAAATTTTCAATATTAGGGCAGTCCTTAACATGAGAGTTCGAATAGAAGCGTTAAGAAAATCCACAGGCTTGATACCTCAGTGTAAGAAATGCCAAGGATATAATCACACGCAGAAATATTGCAAACGAGAGCCTAGATGCGTGAAATGTTCGGGAAAACATCTCGCCCAAGATTGTAGGTTCACAAAAGCTACGCCTCCAAAATGTGTAAACTGTAATGGAGAGCATCCCGCTAATTATAGAGGATGTGAAGTAGCCAGGGAACTTCAAAATCTGAGAAATAAAAAACAACAAGGCCCGCTAAACCGTGGGATGTTCAATAATAAGACAATATCTAAAAATCCAGTGGTAGAACTACCACTAACAAGTGCAATAGCAGGCCGAAAAACATACTCCCAGATTGTACAACAGCGGGAAGTAGTAAGTAACAACGAAGACGGTCAAAGCCTAATTCTTGAAAAAATTTTAAAGAATATAGAAGCATTAAACTTAAGGCTACTAAAACAAGAAAGAAGCCTGGACGCTTTAAATAAGCGGTTAAATAAGCAAGAAACAGTGAATGAAATCACTTCTATGATGTACTAATCTATGAAGATGAATGCAAATGGGCTGTTGCAACAAATTCCAGAGTTAGAAATTTTCCTAAATATAGAAAAGATAGATATATGCCTAATTTCAGAATCTCATTTGACAAAAGATTCATTCGTTAGAATTCGAGGATACCAGTGCTATCACGCCATCCACCCGTCAGGAAAAGCGAGAGGAGGTTCAACCATATTTGTGAAGGAAAACATCAAACATTACGAAGGAGTAAAAATTGAAGAAGAAATTATGCAAGTAGCCACCATTAATGTTCGAATAAATAGTCAAAAGGTAATCAACATATCTTCAATATATTGCCCTCCACGTTATAATCTGACTAAAGAAAACTATGTTACGTTACTCAAATCGCTCGGTTTTAACTTCATAATCGGAGGCGATTTTAATGCTAAAAATACATATTGGGGATCAAGGCTAACAACCCATAAGGGTAAGGAGCTATTTGCAGCTGGTCGGGCACTAAACTGCGAGTTCCTGTCTGGAGGTAAACCAACATATTGGCCAGCGGATACAAATAAGATACCAGATTTGATAGATTTTTTTGTAACAAAAGGGATATCTGTAAACTACGTATTACTCGAAAACAGTGAAGGAATTTCATCTGACCACACACCTGTCATTATGACACTCAGTGATACCATTATCAAAAAAGAAAATTTACCTAGGTTAACAAATAATAAAACAAACTGGGACCTCTTCCGGAAAATAGTCGAAGACAATACGGAACTACAAGTACCAATTAAAACTCCGGCAGAACTTGAGGTTCAATTGGAGCTGCTGAACAACAGTATTCTGCAAGCAGCATGGCAGAGTACTCCTCCTACTTGTAATCAAACGAAAAGTTACATCAACTACCCAGTAGAAGTGAGAGATCTGGTTAGAGAAAAGCGGAAAGCTCGAAAAATCTGGCAGAGGAATCGAGCACCACAAAGCAAATCACGACTTAATTATTTAAGCAACAAATTAAAAATGCTTATCAAAGAAGTCAAGAACAAATCTTTTAATGAATACCTGGCTGGCCTTTCTGGCAACAAAGACACTAATTACTCCCTTTGGAAAGCAACTAAAGGTCTTAAAAGGCCTAAAGTACAAATAGCTCCTATCAAGAATGACGATGGAACTTGGGCTAGAAGTGCCAAAGAAAAAGCTGCATTGTTTGCAGACTATCTTGAAAACACATTTCAACCCCTCCCAAGGCAAACAGCTGAAGAAAATATAATTTCAGTAAATAAAGTGGATAACCTAAACATAAAACCTGTAACACTACAAGAGCTAAAAGGTGAAATTAAAAACAACTTAAGTTCAAAAAAATCCCCTGGTTATGATTTAATCACTGGACTTATAGTTAAAACTCTCCCAGAAAAAGGAGTACGAAAATTACTGCAAGTAATCAATGCAGCCTTCAGATTAAAATACGTTCCATACCAGTGGAAAGTGGCAGAGGTGATAATGATTATAAAACCTAACAAGCCGCCAAACAAGAAAACGTCGTACAGGCCGATTTCCCTACTTCCTATAATTTCAAAATTATTTGAAAAGTTACTACTCAAGAGATTAAAATCAGTAATAGAAGACAGAAAACTCATTCCTCCTCACCAATTTGGATTTATAGAGAGACACTCTACCATAGATCAAGTGCATAGAATCACAGATCTAATTGAAGATGCTCTGGAAAATAAAAAAATATGCTCAAGTGTATTCTTGGACGTATCTCAAGCCTTTGACAAAGTATGGCACCGAGGCCTGGAATATAAACTACACAGAGATCTGCCGAAGCAGTTTTACCTGACTTTAAAGTCATATCTAGCTGATCGACGCTTTCGTGTGAAACATGAAGAGGAATACTCCGAATTAAAGAAAATATCGGCGGGAGTTCCACAAGGGAGTGTTCTGGGGCCGATACTCTATATACTTTATACGCGAGACGTGCCAAGCACAAAAGGAACAAATATTGCAACATTTGCGGATGATACTGCAATCTTGGCAACTGGAAACAACATAGAGGAGTCAACCAGCAAATTACAAAACGCTGCTAATTCATTGAGTAATTGGACGAAGAAATGGCGCCTTCAACTCAACGAAACTAAATCTGTACATATAAACTTTACCAACAAAAATGTTAATTGGTTACCTGTTCGACTGAATTCACAACTTATTCCACATGCAAACACGGCAAAATATTTAGGAATGACCCTTGATGCTAAACTCAAGTGGAAAGAGCATGTTAAAAAGAAAAAAGAAGAGTTAAACATCAAATATAGAAAAATGTATTGGCTCATAGGAAGGAACTCTGAGCTAACATTACATAATAAACTGCTATTATATCGGCAGATATTGAAACCTGTATGGACGTATGGTATACAGCTATGGGGCTGTACCAAGAAAACTAACGTAAAAGTAATTCAAACTTTTCAAAATAAAGTCTTGCGTAGTATGGTCAACGCACCATGGTATATAAGGAATGATAACCTTCATAAGGATCTAAAGATGGAGTACGTCAGTGAAGAAATTAAGAAATATGCTAGGAAACACGTACAGCGCCTCAGTCAACATGAAAATGCGGATTTGCGTCGTATGCTGAACAACCAAAATCCAGTAAGACGGCTTCGAAGAACGAAGCCCTTAGAACTAGGACAGATAAATTAATGAAGTATCCAACCTGGAGCTAACCGATGGGTTATTCTCCTCAAACAGTTAACATCATTTAATATAGATAAATTACTAGATGAAATTGTATTCAGTTGTAATATTTGTTAAATAAAAAAAAAAAAAAAAAAAAACGTAAATTTTATTACCAGATTTCCAGTAATAATAAAAATTACTTGAATTCCAGTTAAATTTTTGCATCGCCATATTTTTTAATGTATAGTTACCTGAAATCTAGTAAAATTCTAATTAAATTAAATTAAATACAAGATAATTCCTGTTTGCTCGTATATGGAATTTCTAGTAAATTAAACAGATTCTAGCAATATTCTAGTCAATTTTAACATACATTAAAATATTACTAGAATTCTAGTAAATTTAGCCGTTTGCTCGCGTATTAATTTCATTTTTGTCGTCTGATATTCAGTATCAGTAAAATCTTGAATTGCGTGGTGTGTTGTGGTGAAGTAAAAAACAAAGTTGTGCTATTATAAAATAAGTAAAGTGAGTATTGGCTTATTACCAACACGTAGTTTTAATATTTTATGCAACATAATTTGCATAATTACATTTTTGGCCAAATTGAATTATTGATGCCAATCAACAACTGATATAAATTTTATCAACAATAATTATAAAAAATAATTAAAACTAAATCCAGAAACACATAATAAGGAAAATAGTTTTAGTTTTTAATAAAAAGTACACTGCTCAAACCTATTTTTGTGAGGTCCTTTCTGCGCGATTTTTTTGGTGCGATTATTTGTTTTGCCATTTTTTTTCTATGCGGATGGAACAAAAATGTCGATCAACATAAATAAGGTGCCTAAATGTCCAAATGTAATTGATTCTCAAATTGCATATGTATGTACATACTTGTGAAGTTTCGAATTTGTTTTTTTTCAGCGATTTTTTATGCGGTCCCTAGCTATCCACCACAGAGAAACAGGTTTGAGTGTATTAAAATAAAACACTATATTATAGATAGTGTGGTTCTGCATGTATATGTGTGTGTAAATATTATTTAAATTTTTTTTATTTTACTGTATAGATCAACAAATCGATGAATCTGCATTTATCTGCCTAAATTACACGGATTTTGCAGAGATGTAAATTAAAATAGGACCACGTAAAAAACTGGATGCACTACAAATTTTATTGGCCCCACAATTATAGTGCAGTAATTATCGATCGGAGATTGATTCATTACGTAGCGAAGCAAATATATGTACTATCCATAGAATTTATCGACTTTCTGGGAACACCTAATTCTGGAATTTATAGCTCAGTAAAAATATTTTTATCGACTATATGCAGAAATAAATTTAATTATTATTTATAAAGGAAACTGATTTAAAAGCATGTTTGCAAATCAAAAATTTTGCACTACATAGAAAATTGGGGAACAATCATCAGCTAAATCATACCGATACTTTAGATTTAATACGAATAGCTGTAGATAACTTAATATTCAAGTGTATGGAAAGTAAGCTGTGCAGTGTGCATTAATATCTTTATACAAACTATATTAAAATATTTTACAATCAACCTTTATTATAGTTATCCTCAAACTACTGACAAAATAAATTATGCGAAGGCCGTTGTTAACTGTTATCCAAAGCTAAAATGTATCCTAATGGACATAGTTTTATCAACATTTACTGAACACATTTTATTTTAGAGTTTATGGTTTAATCCAAAGGGATCTTTTTGGATATTAAAAAAAGCGAATAAGAGGATTGAATTTCGTCTAAGTAATATAAGGAAAATCAGCCAATCGACAAGAAAAAATATTATGTCAAAGTGAAATTTAGTTTTTAAACCACAAGAGAGTCAGGTACAATTTTAGTGCACTAAGTTTCATGACATTGACCCACCTACATGCCCTACAGCTTAAGCAAAATTTTAAATTCCAAAAATTCTTTAGGTTATTTATAATCAATTGGATAATTTTACCAATTCAACAAATTCTATAATTGTTTAATATTCTACCTATTCTACAAAATTTCTAAATTCTACAAATTCTATTAACTTTCCAAATTCTAACAATTTGATAGATTTTATTCTTCAAATCCTTCCAATTTATTTAATTCCTTGATTCCTTAAAATTCAATAAATTCTGTTAATTTATAAATTTTATAAATTAGGTCTCAACATTTTTTTAAAATTCTGTAAACCCAATAAATGTAAGTTTAGAATTTCGAAAATTCTAAAATTTTTCAATTCCGTTTATAACGCTCTCGTCTACTTAAGAATTCTAGAAATTCTACAAAATCTTTAAATTTTTATTTTCTTTCAATTATAATTCCAAACCTGTTCAATTCTGTATATGCTTTGAATTCTGTTAATTTGACAAATTCTTTAATTTCATTAAATAATTTTAATTTTTTTTTTAATTTGATAATTTTTTTTTTAAAAAACTTTAAACTTCTCCTCCAGCGATTAAAGCTGCTTTATATTATGTAAATTCTTTTATACAAATTCTTTAAAGTTGGAAAACTAAATCCCTAAAATCAATTCTGTCATTTCTATTAATTATTAGTAACGCGCTCCCAACCAAATGCAAATATAACTTGTTAAGTGGTGTAACGCAATGACCCTTCACAACAAATGACAAAAATTAATTGAGCCTATCAGCCCGTTAGTGGAAGCCCGTGCTTGATCAGTCGACCGGGAAAGAAAATCACTTGGATAGCCGAATGAAAGTGGAATATTTTAAGTAAACAATTTAATTTGAGGGGACTTATCAGTTGTGGTTCCAATTTGTAACTCGTTCTGCGGAATGCTTGAAGCTTATAACACGAAGCTTGGAAATAGTTTCCAAGCGATCTATACACTGTTTTTTTATCTGACCAATTTCATCGTTCATAATTTTATTTTTTATTTTTATTAAACGCAGGCAGACAACAAAATTTTAAATTAGCACAATTTACTGAGCAAACCATATCACTGCAGAAACTGTACATTTAACACACACTTCTTCGTTTCACACATTTATATTATATTTTTCAATTCAAACTCACGACATATGGCTTGACTTTATTTCTGTTTTTTTTTTTTTCACTTCTGTGACCAAATCTTGATTTCCCTTAAAAAAGGGATGCACAAACAATAGATTCACTCGCGTTAACCAAGATTTTTAAGTCACCACCATGTTGTGCACATTTTTTTTAACTTGAAACACACAATCACGTTTTTTCCTGTTACTTGAGTTGTTATTTAATCAAAAGCCGAAAATATTCTCTTCCCCATCATGCGGTCGCTCACCTTTATCTCATTTATTTTGTTTAACTATCGCTTGATCCCTCTCTATTTCGCATGTCGATGCACAATACAATATTTTTGAAAACAGTACAACCGTTAGTACTTAAGAGGGTTGGAGTATTTGGATGCGAAAACCTGAATAATTCAAAGGAAGATTCAAAATGGATTTTGGAAAAAATGGCTTAGAAACCACCCTGACCAAACCAAGTGACCAAATCAAAGCACACAAAATTAAATTTACCAATTTTCATGTTCTTCTCATTCCATTTCTTTCTTCATCTCCTGGGTTACCCCTCCAATCAATTCTTCTTTGTTGTATGTTATGTCAGGTGGTGCCGCTGTAATGCAAAAATTTGGAAGACTCTCCTCTGCGTATCAGCAACTGTGCTATAACCAAGGCACTAACTTAGCAGTTGTAAAAGTTTTATATGTGAATAAAATGATTCCATTTTCGTTGAGGCATTACAATCGGACAATAATGATACTAATGACGTTGAACTCTCTGATAACTTTTATGATTCAGATAATAGAAATTATCGAAATTAATGATGGCTGTATATGGCCAACGATTGCAACAACCATAAATGCCATACGAAAAATCGTAAATAGTTGTACTAATTCTCCAGTTCGCAGCGTAATTTTACAAACCGAATTAAAAATAAAATTTCGAAATTAGAGAATTTGTTGGATGTTGGTATTCAGACATCCAACGTCCAGACATCCAGTCAGACGGACGGACATTTTTTTGCTTTTTCAGCCTCAAGGACTTTCAAAACGTCAAGAAAAGTGGTTTTGAACCAACCAAATGTTTCGTAATTTTTGACAAAATTTCAATACTTAATCATCGGATTTATGTATTCGCCTAGGTTATAATGGGCCAGAAAATATTTTTTTCACCAACAGACTACCAAATAGGGTTTGGAGTCGGGCCAACAAAAGTAGAACCTCGCGGGAGAATCCCTACCCGATCAATTGACGACGTTGGAAGTGGTCTAACCACCCTACTGTAGTTGTGTAATTGCTTGGTTTAAGTGGGCTCTCTATTGACTTAAAAAAGATTTAAACAAACATTAGGACAGTTATGTAGGTAGGAGTTAGCAGAAACGAACAATAAACGACACATTATAATCGGTAAAATCGATATCATCTAAACTCATTTAATAAAATAAATCACATCGATCACCAGCGTAGCAGTTAGTTCCTATTATGTTACCGATATTTATTTTTATTGGTATGGCGTCATTTCTGATATTTTTTTGTTTACCCCCAGTGACGGAAAATTGTTTAATAACGTTAACAGAAAATTAATTTCAAGTTTTCATTGGTAATCGATTGTTAGAGCATTTTGTCTCCCTAACGTGTTTGTCTACGAGCACACCAGAATTCAAAACTATATAGTCATTACTTTACACATGTTATAATTTTGCGCTTTTCGTACATCACAGATATCATTAGACATTACAGCGTTTTCGATCATGTGATCGTAATACTTTTTAAGTTAATCAAAAGTTTCTCGCCGAAAGTAAAATGCCGATAATAATTCAGCCGATAGCTTTTAGTCTTTTATTTATTAGCCGATTTTCAGCCGAAAGTTACCATGTATGTATACAGGGATTAGGGATATCTATTAAATACTTTTGTCAACAGACATAAGTGATGAAACTCATCTGCTCCATTTGTTAGTAGAAAATTGAGAAAATCTCTGGAAACAAAAAAAATATTTAAAATTGGTAAACATTAGCATCTAGAGTGTTAAACCTTGTTAAAGTTAGCCGAAAGTAAAAAGTCAATAATGCCGATAATATTCATCCAAAAGTTGTGTATGGATTGCTTAAAAACTTTTGTCAATAGTCATTTATAGAAAACCTTGTTCCACTTATTCATGGAAAATCTCGGAACATCTGATGATAAAAAAAAATATTTAAACTTATATAAATTCAGCTCCTGCTAGAGTTGTATGTCTGGAGATGAATTGCAATGATGTGATTTATCAATGGGTATCGCTGAAGGAAAATCGGTTCAAATTTCCCTTGGAAAATCTGCAAAAATTCGATATTCAACATAACATTACTATAGGTTTGCATAAAATCAGCTATTTACATGGGTATAATTTAGCTTTGTTTGTATAAAACTTTCTAATAATTTTTAGAAAATCAAATTATCATAGATTTCTCAAGGGAAACGTGAACTGAATTTTTTTAATAAATCATATCAATGCAATTCATCTCCATACATAAAGCATCTACATGTTTTTGATTTTCAGCAGCTGGGATGCTAATAATGTAATCTGCATTATCGACTTCTCATAATCGATACAATATAGTTACGGGTGTCATCGTTGATTTGCCGATAGAGTTCTTAATGCTTCTGTACACTGAAAATTCACATATATCATGGTCAGTTTCAAGTCAACTTAAATTTTAAATTTATATGCCGATATTTCAATAATTTCTCCTGATTTTATTAATTTCTAAAAGATTTTCTAATTACGACTTTTTTATGTGAATTTTGTACCGAACAGTGTTTTTTTACTGAACATTAGATTGCACGACAATTGGACGCGACCAATTTTAACATTGATAATTTTAAATTTCAACAGATAAGTCTTACAAACTAAATCAAAATTTATTGGAATTCTATATTGGTCCTTCGAGCCATAAAATAACAAACGGCAAGATATTTATCAAGTACGCCAAACAAAAACGGGCGGGATAAAGCTATAAAACAGCACTTTGTGTGTATCACATTATAAATACAAATCCAGCATTAAGGAAACATTAAACTATCGCTGGAAACTATGCTTACCCATGAGCCATTAACAACCGGCGGATCGCCACAATTCGACGTAATCCATATACAACTAGAAATACACACCAACAAACTGTTTACGCCTTGCAGTAGCTACATTGGGCATAACAAGTGTTCAATCCAGATTGGTGAATATCCGGAACGCCGATCGAGATCAATATAAAGCGACAACAACATAAACAATTCTCGAATCTCGAGTCACGACAAAATGTCAAGGGTATTCCTATTAAAGCCGCGAATTATTGGCAATATAAGAATATAAATTCAGCAATGGACAAGGCGGAACATCTTTTAAAAGCTGAAAGCAGCCACGATCAACTGCAACACAACCTGTACAAACTCGATGCAATGATGACCGCAAATGGAGCAATTGCATGATGAACTATTAATAGACGTCGCGCCTGAAGAATAAGCTACTCGCTGCTCTACTTCAAAGAAGACTACTATTCAGAAAATTGGAGATACTGAGATTCAGAATCATCTGGGTGCTGAATAATCCAAAACCAAGGGGTCCAGAAAAATACGGCCTTCCATCCCCTTATTGGGAGCCAAATTGAGAGCCATAACAATACAAGATCTTTTTGAGCGCCAATCATAGTGGAAGACACACCAGATCTATTGGTATTAAAACAACCCATATTGGGAGCCATAGCAGCCCCTTTTGATAATTTATTTTTGAAGTACTCCAATTTTAATACCATAAGAATGTTTATGGTATATGTGGTGAGATTTATCAATAAATGCCGAAAGAATGTAACCAACCATGAAGCTCCCGCGGCAGATGAAATAAGACATGCCACGCAAATTCTGATCAAAATAGCGCAGAGCCAACATTTCAAAAATGAAATTCGATATCTTGAAAATCAGAAAGGAATATCAAAAATAAGTAAGATTAAATCTTTATCTCCATTCCTACATGACGGTGGTCGAGTTCAAAATACAACAACCGGGACCTACGATGAGAAACATCCAGTTATCATTCCAAAGGACCATCGAATCGCCAAGCCACTGATTCAAGAAGCACATGAAATCTATGTGCAGTGATCTGTATAGTGACAACGGATTTAATTTTGTCGACGCTATAAAAACCAACTTGATCGAGATTTGGCTCAACTATTACTAACTATTGCCAAACAATGGAACAACATGGCATTTCATACCTTCAGCCTCACCCCATTTTGGAGGACTTTGGGAAGCGACAGTAAAGGCAGTGAAAAAACATTCAGTATAGGTCATTGAAGAAGCTCCAGATCTTACAGATATCACTTTAAAACAAGATTTCTGGACAAGATGGTACTCCGAATACTTAGATAAACTTCAACATAGAAGAAAATGAAGATGTAATATCATTAGAACACTATGTCAAATATTTAGATGAGGACGGTCAAAAGGGATGTCAAGCATACAACATGTTGAAAATGTGTGATGTTTAATACTTAGTACAACAATTGAATGAACAAATGCAAGAGATTACCTCATTAAATAATCTACTTACTTCAACTAACAAGAAACACGCACTAAGAAAGCGGGACATTGGAAATACAATTGGATTTGGTGACGCTTTTAGCATCATGAATCAAAGAGATGCTTCCCATATAGAACTGCAGCAGAAACCAACGAAACATATTTAGTAGAACTCATCAAGAACCAAACATCGAACATAGAAGCAACCACAAACATTTTTAAACATGAAAAGGAATTGACCGACAAGAATTTCCGTGCTGTTTTCAAACAGTTCTTGTATCTAGACAAAAGAATTGACAAGGTGTTAGCAGACAGTGATCATTACAACAGAGTGCAGACCATCACAACCTTCACGATTCAAATAATGTTGGTCATGTGGCGAATAGCGGAGAAGCAGATAATCATTATCGACGTCATCCTCAGTTCTTATCGTGGCCATTTCTATCCAGTAATGCTGACTCCACAACAAATTCCTGAGGGGAGAATAAAAACGATCTTCGCAGCTTTTACAAGATCTTAACGGTCCACACAAGAGTTACAGCAGACAACATTCTATTCCTTGTAAATATGCCATTGGCATACACACGTGTGTACCAATTATTCAACATAATTCTCATTACCGTATACGAGAATGGAAAAATGCACATCATAATACCTACAACTGAATTGCTGATAATCGACGATTACAACGATGCAATAAACTAAAACTTAATAAGTATTTCTGCAATATTTCGCCACTTTATAACACACAATCGAAGCAGGCTCAATGTGAAGTTAATCCGCTGAAGCACGTAAGCCAGAATCTCGCAAACTGTATAACAAGAATGGTAAATCAACAAACCTACTGGACTCAGATCAATGGACTTTCTCAGTGAGCATACCCCAAACCGCTCACCTTTCGGGTATTTCACAACTGAACCTACATATAATTACACAAAAGAAGTCAATATGAAGAATAGAGGTGTCGGTTAGAGTTGATCTGCTCAACAGGTCAGCTCAGAAGATGCGTCTTAACATAAATAAAGATTTACTAATTAAAGTAAGGTACATAAAATCAATATTCAAAACTGCTGAATAAATTAGATAAAATAAAAATATAAAAAATCTGTAGAATACTTTTGTCAAGATTAAACTAAGCATTAGTCTAATTGACACAATTAATTTGCATTAAAAGCAATACACAAAGCTGTTAGAATTGAAATAAATTTTTATTAAATATCGATAAATTCAATAAATAGCCAAAAGGCTACATTAGCATTATTGAATTAAATATAATTTATCACTTCAATGAACTTTTATGTGTATTCGAGTCGATATAATAGAAAGGTAAAATATTCAAAGACAATAAATAAGTTATTCAACTTTATTCATATAGACGCGGTGTTGTGAAAGTCATTAGGATGTCATTGAAAAAATGGTCTGTGAGAAAAAAAAATTTGTTTAACACTTTGTCCATAATCAATTATGTGGGGCGATACACTCAATTTGGATCCACCGCATACCTCATTAGCGCGCGCTTCAGTGTGCACAAGAATCCATCGATTACACAATTTCTATATTATTACAAGTACATACATACATACATAAATATACAAAACAACCTCTCATCACCTTAATCATTTACAAAATACATAAGATGGAATTAAAAAATTAAATTTTTATTCAATTTCGTAAAATTTTAATAGTCATAATCCGCGTCCATTCAATGCATGCAACAATGAAACGAGCGAGACAATCATTAAGCGCGAAGAAAAATAACAAAATAAATTCTTTATTACTTATAAGTGTGATCGCAGTTACAAATCGAGCAACGGATGATCATGAAGAAGAAGAAGACAGAAATTATTAACAATAAAAATATTCTTTAGAAAATTAAAATCAAAATCCTTAATTCATTATAAAAGTCGCGCGATGTTGGTGGCGACTAATTAATGATAAATGGGCTTGAAATTTGTACCAAAATGAAATTACAAAAAAAAAAAAAAAAAAAAACAGCGTGGCGATAAATCCCCAGCGAAGATCATTATAATGAGAATCTATTGCTTACAAAAAGTTTGGTTAATGATTTATGATATTCGATTATAGTTAAATATCGGTAGTTTACTTTTTAAGCCTTTATGTGTATCAAATGACCACAATTATGAAACGTAAACTGTATCAATGTGAAAAAAAAAATTTTTATTTTTTTTAAATCTGAATTAATTCTTTGTGATTTATTTATTTGAGGACATCACACAATTTATTGTGCATGTATACTAACCAACCAAAAAAGCTAAGAAGCGACATTTACAAATTATATTGCAGACTCTTAATGTGGCATAAAATTCTTGTTTATAGGATTAATTTAAAAAGTAGCGGTTGTAGCACCTATCCATACCAGATTTAGTGTAAAATATTCACAAGCATTCTAATAATTTCATTTAAATTATGAGATTTTATTACAGTAGCAATGATGGACGCAGATTAGATCTCCCATCACTTCAAAAATTATTGTTAAAGCTTCAAAAAAATTGACAGCCTAGTTGTAGGGTACAAAATAAAATTCGCCCTATTTTCACTCGTTTCAAAAAAAAATTATGGTGGCTTACAGGTGAATTTAATTCAAAAAATGTGCAAAACCAAAGTTTTAATTGTTCTCAGTTTACAATTAGAGTGGCATTCGGTGTTTGAATCGTTTCTTACATACAAGGTAGATGTGGTGAGGTTACAGCATTTCTTTTATATGAAAAATTTAATCATTTTGCATTGAATTTGTTTTATGAAATAAACTGCAAATTTATAAAAGAAGAAACAGGGGGAAAATTAAAATATTTAGCGGACTTAATCTCATTTTCGATAATACAATTTAGAACGAATGGCATATTTGAAAAAAAGAATAAAACGGATGACCTATAAAAAATAAATTTCAATGGACCATCAGTAGAGGCGTGAAGTAGTTGTTTTGTTAGTAGTATATTTTTAGTCAATTATTTAGCACAAGACAACCCAATTTCGAGTTCATTTATTGCTTAAGTTCCTGGAAAGCTGCTTCAGGTTCTTCAAAAATTTCCTAAATTTAAAATCTGCATTAATCTTTATAATAACTATTCTAAACTTAATTAAATATCAATTAAATTCTCTGAAATAAATTATAAATTATTCTTTATGTCCTACAAATAAATTAACATAAATTCACTAACTAAATAACCTGAAATTCGAGATGCATAAACAATTTTAATTCTAAATTATGAATATTTAATACTAAATATCTTTTTTTAATAAATTTTAAACTAAAATTCTAAAATCAGTAACTAAAAATCCGAAACCCCATAAAATTTCATTTCCAAATCTATTGCTATTGACTCTAGAAATTGCGTCAAAAAAAATAAATATAAATAATTTCTTATGGCTATTCTGCTTAAAATCGAAACAATTTAGATTAGAACTGGAACTAATTAAATAATAACAGCTTTAAGTTGTCCATACTAAATTAAATTAAATAATTTGAATATACACATCATTATGTTCTTATTAGTACCATATATGACAAACAATTAGCACAAATATATGATTTGGCTAATAAAGTTTATTTTAATTTTAAACACACAATCTGCTAAACAAAAATCCCGCTTCTAGCGTAATACATCTTCTTCACATTTAAAAGTATCATTTTGATTTAGAATTCTGAAACTTTATTAACCTTGCCCCAACCAACAATATTATGAACAAACTAATAATCTCCAAATTCCAAACTCAAATTCCAAATTCCAAATTAATTTCAAATTCCAAATTTTAAATTTTAATTCTTAAATTTAAAAATCCAAATTTGAAATTCCAAATTTTAGATTGAAAATTAATAATATAAATTTTAAATTTCAAATTTCAAACTTCAAATTCCAAATTCCAAGTTTCAAATTCTAAATTCCACATTCCAAATTCCAAATTTTAAATTTCAAATTTCATAATCAAAATCCCAAATCCCAAAATCCAAAATTTCATATTCCAAATTTTAAATTCCAAACTCCAAACATAAAATTCTAAATTTTAAATTCCAAATTTCATATTCCAAATTTCATATTAGGAATTCCAAATTCTAAATTTCAAATTACTAATTCCAAATTTCAAATTTAAATTTTTAAATTTCAAATTTCAAAGTTCAAATTCCAAATTCCAAGCTTCAAATTCTAAATTCCAAGCCCCAAATTTAAAATTTCGAATTCCAAATTTCAACTTGCAAATTACAAATTTCAAATTCTACATTCCAAATTTCAAATTTCATAATCAAAATCCCAAATCCCAAAATCCAAAATTTCATATTCCAAATTCGAAGCTTCAAATTCTAAATTCCAAGACCCAAATTTAAAATTTCGAATTCCAAATTTCAATTTGCAAATTCCAAATTTCAAATTCCACATTCCACATTCCAAATTTCAAATTTCATAATCAAAATCCCAAAATCCAAAATTTCATATTCCAAATTTTAAACTCCAAATTCCAAACTCCAAACATAAAATTCTAAATTTTAAATTCCAAATTTCATATTCCAAATTTCATATTGAAAATTCCAAATTCTAAATTTCAAATTACTAATTCCAAATTTCAAATTTTAATTCTTAAATTTCAATTTCAAACTTCAAATTCCTAATTCCAAGCTTCAAATTCTAAATTCCAAGCCCCAAATTTAAAATTTCGAATTCTAAATTTTAAATTTCAACTTGCAAATTCCACATTCCACATTCCACATTCCAAATTCCAAATTTTAAATTTCAAATTTCATAATCAAAATCCCAAAATCCAAAATTTCATATTCCAAATTTTAAATTCCAAATTCCCAAATCCAAACATAAAATTCTAGATTTTAAATTCCAAATTTCATATTTAAAATTCCAAATTCTAAATTTCAAATTACTAATTCCAAATTTCATATTTTAATTCTTGAATTTCAAATTTCAAACTTCAAATTCCAAATTCCAAGCTTCAAATTCTAAATTCCAATCCCCAAATCTAAAATTTCGAATTCCAAATTTCAACTTGCAAATTCCACATTCCACATTCCAAATTCCAAATTTCAAATTTGATAATCAAAATCCCAAATCCCAAAATCCAAAATTTCATATTCCAAATTCGAAGCTTCAAATTCTAAATTCCAAGACCCAAATTTAAAATTTCGAATTCCAAATTTCAATTTGCAAATTCCAAATTTCAAATTCCACATTCCACATTCCACATTCCACATTCCAAATTTCAAATTTCATAATCAAAATCCCAAAATCCAAAATTTCATATTCCAAATTTTAAATTTCAAATTTCATAATCAAAATCCCAAATCCCAAAATCCAAAATATCATATACCAAATTTTAAATTGTAAATTCCAAATTCCCAACTAACTCCAAACATAAAATTCTAGATTTTAAATTCCAAATTTCATATTCCAAGTTTCATATTGAAAATTCCAAATTCTAAATTTCAAATTACTAAGTCCAAATTTCAAATTTTAATTCTTAAATTTCAAATTTCTAACTTCAAATTCCAAATTCCAAGCTTCAAATTCTAAATTCCAAGCCCCAAATTTAAAATTCCGAATTCCAAATTTCAACTTGCAAATTCCAAATTCCAAATTTTAAATTTCAAATTTCATAATCAAAATCCCAAATCCCAAAATCCAAAATTTCATATTCCAAATTTTAAATTCCAAATTCCGAACTCCAAACAAAAAATTCTAAATTTTAAATTCCAAATTTCATATTCCAAATTTCATATTTAAAATTCCAAATTCTAAATTTCAAATTACTAATTCCAAATTTCAAATTTTAATTTTTAAATTTCAAATTTCAAACTTAAAATTCCAAATTGCAAGCTTCAAATTCTAAATTCCAAGCCCCAAATTTAAAATTTCGAATTCCAAATTTCAACTTGCAAATTCCACATTCCACGTTCCAAATTCCAAATTCCAAATTCCAAATTTCAAATTTCATAATTAAAATCCCAAATCCCAAAATCCAAATTTCGAATTCCAAATTTTAAATTTCAAATTCCAAATTCCAAACTCCAAACATAAAATTCTAGATTTTAAATTCCAAATTTCATATTCCAAATTTCATATTTAAAATTCCAAATTCCAAATTTCAAATTACTAATTCCAAATGTCAAATTTTAGTTCTTAAATTTCAAATTTCAAACTTCAAATTCCAAATTCCAAGCTTCAAATTCTAAATTCCAAGCCCCAAATTTAAAATTTCGAATTCCAAATTTCAACTTGCAAATTCCACATTCCACATTCCAAATTTCAGATTTCAAATTTCATAATCAAAATCCCAAATCCCAAAATCCAAAATTTCATATTCCAAATTTTAAATTTCAAATTCCAAACTCCAAACATAAAATTCTAAATTTTAAATTCCAAATTCCATATTCCAAATTTCATATTTAAAATTCCAAATTCTAAATTTCAAATTACTAATTCCAAATTTCAAATTTTAATTCTTAAATTTCAAATTTCAAATTCCAAATTCCAAGCTTCAAATTCTAAATTCCAAGCCCCAAATTTAAAATTTCGAATTCCAAATTTCAACTTGCAAATTCCACATTCCACATTCCAAATTCCAAATTTCAAATTTCAAATTTCAAATTTCAAATTTCAAATTTCATAATCAAAATCCCAAATCCCAAAATCCAAAATTTCATATTCCAAATTTTAAATTTCAAATTCCAAATTCCAAACTCCAAACATAAAATTCTAAATTTTAAATTCCAAATTTCATATTCCAAATTTCATATTTAAAATTCCAAATTCTAAATTTCAAATTACTAATTCCAAATTTCAAATTTTAATTTTTAAATTTCAAATTTCAAACTTAAAATTCCAAATTGCAAGCTTCAAATTCTAAATTCCAAGCCCCAAATTTAAAATTTCGAATTCCAAATTTCAACTTGCAAATTCCACATTCCAAATTCCAAATTTCAAATTTCAAATTTCATAATCAATATCCCAAATCCCAAAATCCAAAATTTCATATTCCAAATTTTAAATTTCAAATTCCAAACTCCAAACATAAAATTCTAAATTTTAAATTCCAAATTTCATATTCCAAATTTCATATTTAAAATTCCAAATTCTAAATTTCAAATTACTAATTCCAAATTTCAAATTTTAATTCTTAAATTTCATATTTCAAACTTCAAATTCTAAATTCCAAGCCCTAAATTTAAAATTTCGAATTCCAAATTTCAACTTGCAAATTCCACATTCCACATTCCAAATTCCAAATTTCAAATTTCAAATTTCAAATTTCAAATTTCATAATCAAAATCCCAAATCCCAAAATCCAAAATTTCATATTCCAAATTTTAAATTTCAAATTCCAAACTCCAAACATAAAATTCTAAATTTTAAATTCCAAATTTCATATTCCAAATTTCATATTTAAAATTCCAAATTCTAAATTTCAAATTACTAATTCCAAATTTCAAATTTTAATTCTTAAATTTCAAATTTCAAACTTCAAATTCCAAATTCGAAGCTTCAAATTCTAAATTCCAAGCCCCAAATTTAAAATTTCGAATTCCAAATTTCAACTTGCAAATTCCACATTCCACATTCCAAATTCCAAATTCCAAATTTCAAATTTCATAATTAAAATCCCAAATCCCAAAATCCAAAATTTCATATTCCAAATTTTAAATTTCAAATTCCAAATTCCAAACTCCAAACATAAAATTCTAAATTTTAAATTCCAAATTTCATATTCCAAATTTCATATTTAAAATTCCAAATTCTAAATTTCAAATTATTAATTCCAAATTTCAAATTTTAATTCTTAAATTTCAAATTTCAAACTTCAAATTCCAAGTTGCAAGCTTCAAATTCTAAATTCCAAGCCCCAAATTTAAAATTTCGAATTCCAAATTTCAACTTGCAAATTCCACATTCCACATTCCAAATTCCAAATTCCAAATTTCAAATTTCATAATTAAAATCCCAAATCCCAAAATCCAAAATTTCATATTCCAAATTTTAAATTTCAAATTCCAAATCCCAAACTCCAAACATAAAATTCTAAATTTTAAATTCCAAATTTCATATTCCAAATTTCATATTTAAAATTCCAAATTCTAAATTTCAAATTACTAATTCCAAATTTCAAATTTTAATTCTTAAATTTCAAATTTCAAGTTTCAAATTCCAAATTCCAAGCTTCAAATTCTAAATTCCAAGCACCACATTTAAAATTCCGAATTCCAAATTTCAACTTGCAAATTCCAAATTTCAAATTCCACATTCCAAATTCCAAGCCCAAATTTTAAATTTCAAATTTCATAATCAAAATCCCAAATCCCAAAATCCAAAATTTCATATTCCAAATTTTAAATTTCAAATTCTAAATTTCAAATTCCAAATTTCAAATTCTTAATAACAATTTCCAAATTTCAAATTCGAAACTTAGAATTTCAAATTGTAAATTTAAATTTTCAAATGCCAAACTTCAAATTTCAAACCCCAAACTCCAAATTTGGTGAAATTCTGATTTTCCAAGATTTCCCAATGTTTGATATATCCGGTATGGGATATGTATCTGATTCTGTTTCAGCGTCTATTCTTTTGAAATCTATAACTATCCTATAATTTTTATGCCTGAGGCATCCAACTTTTTTCGATTACACTAATTGTTGAGTTGGAAGGGCCTTTAGGCGTCCTTTCGATTTCATCCTTTAGAAATTGATGTGTTTGCTTCTCCACTTCTTGCCTCATGCTGTCTAGATTGGATAGGCGTAGGTTTTCGTGTCGATTAGCTCATCTGTTGTTGTTTTTATTTCTGCCTTTACATTAACACCAATTTCTTCAATGTTACTGACTGGTTCAAATAGCATTTTGAATTTTGCAACAATTTCAATGAGGCTACCGTACTAGAAGCACCAAACACAACTCTAAATTTTGTCGTAGTATACTGGAAGCCTGTGAGTCACAATGATGCGGTAAATATTAATTCATTGTATCAGGTTCTTCGAGTAACTTCATGTGCTCAAGAGATTGATATTCCTTCATAAACTGCTTGTGCAACTCTGCAAATTCTTTAATTTTTTAAAATCGTTTCTCTATCGCTCGCAATCGAAACGGCAACATAACTACGACTCTATTATCCTGATCTCGCCTTGTTATTTTACAAAATAAATCTTCACACTTCTCTTCATCCTTGGATCTTTTGCTAATTTTCGGAGCTTCTGCGACTTCCCAGAACAGTCGAAGTCTGTAGTCGGTATCGAAAAGAACACTGAAATTCTGTACAGCTGCATTATCTGATAATGGATGACTAGCAACCACCCAACCAAAACTAATATTTAGCGTCAGCAGATTGCTCGATAATGCAATTTTCCCTCCTTGAATTACTTTTATAAATATATCGACCCCTAGTAAAACATCTATCATACCTGCTCCATTGAATTTTGGCTCGGCTTATTCCAACTTTCGTATTATTAATTCACAGTCTTTTGGAAGTAATTTACAACTGGCTTGCCGATACGCCGATATGAGAAATTATAAATGCCTTTGTGGAAATTTCCGCTGTGCTGACTAAACATGACTCGATCAGTAACTCTACACCACCACGAGCATACCCAAGTTCGGTTTGTCCCATTCCTTGCCGTAAACATGTCTAATTTCAATTACTGCTGTGGTTAGTATGGCTGAAGTAGCATTAGCAGTCATTTTTAAAAAAATGTGTGGCTCCGTAATAATACTGGTTGCCTTAACATTCAAGACACTCGATGTAGAGTTTTCCATTTGCTTCGCGTTCTCTGCCTCGGTAATATCTTCATGAATAAGAGAATGACGTTTTCTACGACATTGCTTGCATCTTGTATACAGTCTGTAATTATAGACCCGATGGGTATTGCTAAGGCAATTAGAGCATCTATTAGTGTCCTTGATCACCTTAACTCGATCCAAATGCGGTATTTCTTTAAACGTGCCACATTCGTACATTCAATGTTGCGTTTTATAGCATATGAGGCATTGTTCGTTTGCTGTGGTAGTTGTAGTGGCATGCGTTTGATATCTCTTCACTTGAACTACTTTGCCACATGCTTTAAATGACTCCATGGCATCGACTCGCTTTTCAAGAAACTTTGATTAAGTTTTCGAACGACGGAAATTCCTGCTGTGTATATTCTTGTGCCCATTGTGCTTTAGTCTCATTATCTAACTTCGTGACTGATGAGTGTATCAGCCATGGATCCCTTTCCTTTGAGGCCGCGAATGACTTTATCCGATATATCCATTGGCATAATTTTTGAAAACCTCTATATAATTGCCTTCTGTGATTCTCTTATGTTTTTAATCCTTGACTATTTTGGCATATTGACAATGTTGACATAATAATAGAAATAATTTACAATGAATCTACATAAGTGAGTATAATTAAATTAAAACAAAATGGATTTTATAAAATTTTAGCCTTATAACTACTATGCTGCCTCATCTGGATCAACTAATAAATATATAAATGAATTAAAAACTTTTAACCGGTATCAAGATTATTTTATTTCTTTTATTAGAACATCTGCATAGTTCGGTAAACAACAAAAATGCTTTGCGATCTTTTTTTGAGACATTTGCCCGGAAACGAAAGCTTGCCTGGGGCCTGGATTTTCCTTAACCCACCACTGACAATCAGCGCATTTCTGCTGAACAAATAGTCCTTTAGCCATTTTCTGCAATAACAATAAATACAAAAAAAAAATAAAACTTCTTGATGGTTGGAAGTAATTAAGAAATTTAGAATTTTTTGCCATATGGTACTGATTTTGGTTTTAAAAAAAATTTCCGTTTATAATTTTTATGGTGACAATTCTTCTTATTCTACATAACTATCAATTTTATTACATACATCATAAGAATAAAGCGCATCGCGCATAAAACGACAAATCTGTAATAAGTTAATTTGTTTCATTTGACATTTTTAATTTTTTAGGCGTAACGAGTAAAATTATTATTTGTCTTGCAAGTTGGAACGGCTTTCGTCTATACGTACATATGTATACATGATAAAACATATAGTATTTCAATATGCGTGCGTGTGTATTTCTCTTGATGATGCATATGATGATATGGGGTTAAATATTTTATTTTTTATGCTGCTGTTGCTGATGTTCTATAAAATTATGTATACGTCATGTCGAATCGCAAACGGAAATTACATTATAAATTTGCATGAAATTAGCGATTGAAGTGGAATAATTAATAATTTGATTCACTTAAGAAAGATACGAGTTTATTATTATGTTTGCAATGACAAACCGAGTTGAATACATATATACATATACACCTATATATAAATGACCTAAATACCTGAATGAATCGATAATAATTAATAATAAAATTGCACGATCTCGAATTGATTTAACATAAAAAAAAAAATAAAAATATAAAAATAAAACGTGGAAGCTGAAAATTAATATCTTAATAAAAATGTTTAAGATCATAAAAACAGAAATTCGTCCTAAATCATATTGTCTGACTTTTATAGTACCTTCGTACATATTCTCTTGTATAGCTATGCGCTTATATATAGCGGAGAGATAATATAATCAGTGAATATGAATTGGCCTGGAGCCACAAAAAAAAAAAAAAACGTAAGATGGAAAATCGTAAAAATATATAAGAAAGAATTAACGAATTTAAATTATATTTTAATGTTTTAATTTAAATAAGATAATTCGAAATGAAAAATAATTACTGGTTTATTGGTTTGTTCGCTCTGGTATACAATATACATACATTTAAATTTGCGAATGGCCACTCACTCTTGGTAATCAATAAGGCATAAAAAGTTATAATTTAATTTTTTTATATGTTTCTCTTTTATGTTTTTATGTATGCATCCAGTGCATACCATATATGATTGTATGTACATATATATCCTGCGATGCTGACGATGATAATGATTTTATTTCGATTGAGGTAAATCCTATTTGTATGTTTAATTTTTTTTAATGGTTTTAAAATATCTGCTGGTCTGGAAATGGCCATAAAATTATTTTAATGTTTTAATTTTTAACTCGTGAATGGCCTGAGGATAAATTAAAAGGAAAAAATTATAATAATAATCGTTTATTATTAGAAAATACTAAAATATCCAATTTAATTTATAATTACATTTAAAAATATCCTACATACCTAAATGGTGTATATTCAATCAACCATATTCATTTAATTAATGCTCTATATAACCCAAACATTTAAATGCAGATGGTGTCCGCCTAACGAATTCTTGCAACAAATTCCAAATATATGCTACAAATATACAAACTATTTAACATACATTGATTAGTAAGATGATGCTATTTTATGTTTTTATGTGTCATTATCACTATATATATGTATAATGTGTGAAATATATAAACCAAAAAAAAAAACAGACCAAAAATTCTCATAAATTTGGAACTTAACCACGTTAAAAAACTTTATTATAATAACACTTAACTATATCGGTTGGTGCGGTATATACACACATATGTTGCCCAATAAATTTTTGACAAAATAATTTATCATATATTTTTATTATTATTAAATAATACAATAAACCATCCACTAATTATAAAAAATTAAATTTTTATAATTTATTACCATGAAAATATTTTCTTTCTTAAGCCCAGTGTAAAATGACAAACATTTTCGGACCACCAACATGGAATATTTTTGGTATGGTGATATATTGCAAGTAAATACAGGGGTACCTCATATAACGTTGTATCAACGGTTTTATGTATATTTTTTGCCTGTGGAGGAGCAGCAATAACGACACCCACACAAACTACCTCGAATATGGTAACAAACAACTGCTATACCCAGTTTAAATTATTAGAAAACCTACACAATAAATTCAGCACCAAATGAAATTAAATATCATAGTACTTTTAATTTCCCTAACACTTTACCTACTATTTCAACGGCAAAGGTAAGAAATAAATCTCTTTCCACTTGTATTCGCACTAAATATTATTGGGAGGATCGTAAATGTCGAAAATTGGGAATTTCCGAAATATTTTTATTGAATGAAACAGGTGGAAGACCTATAATTTATACCGGACTGAGGAATAGTATATTTAGGTGCTTTAGGTCACGAATATGAATCATTTCTCAACAGTGCTGATGTCAAAATTTTCAATATATCGTCTAAAGTTTAAACAGCGAGCCTACTCTAAACGTATTTTCGGGTATTTATGTGCAGAAATTAAATATAATGGAATTGAAAACCCGATTCGAATTTATTTGGTGCCTGGATTAAAACAGGCGTTATACTTGGGCATTGATTTTTGGAAACATTTTAATATTTTTCCAAAGACCATTTCAGAATTAAATAAAGAAATTCCCGGACACCAAATTTTCATAACTCTCTTCTGATCAACAAAACCCGCCTCGATTTCATTAGTAGTTATAGGTAAAATTTCCCTAATATTTCATCATATAGATAGATGGATATGTACAAGAAGCCACCGGTCAAACAAATATATTATCTGAAGATATCTGCCAGTTAATGGATATGGTGATTCCACATGAGTTTCATGATCGCATTTTGGAAATCTTGATGATCTTTTGAAAACTTCCAAGTCATTTCAGGGACATCTTATTTTGTTATCAATGGTTGCTAAGAAGTTGTCAGATTCTAGCTTAACGGACGATACTGTAAAGAGTCAGTTTCTGCTCAAAAGAATTACGTACCTGGGGTAAGTGATAGGAGGTGACATCCTAACCACTAATCAGGAAAAATTGCGGCTATCTGCGATTACCCTGTTCCTTCCAATGTTGAGAAACTGCAGCAGTTTTTGAGAATGGCGGGTGGTAACGTCGTTGTATATTTTCTTACGCATCCTTAGTAGCATCACTCACAGAGCTAACCAAACAACATAAAACAATTATTTATACCAAGAAATCACAGTAATCTTTCCAAAAGGTAAAATTGGCTCTAACAAATGCACCTGCACTGGTACATTTAAATTTGATTAAACCATTCGGGATGCCAGTGCGATGCCAGTACTACTGGAGTAGCGAGCCTGTTATTTCAAACGGGAGAGGACGGAGAGGAACATCGGATAGCATATATATCCCAGAAAATAAACGCAGCTTGTATTTATTTTTGTTTTATTTTTAATTTTAGTTTTAGATTTATTTTTATTTTATATTTTTTATTTATATTTTTTTTTATTTTTTCTATATTTTTTTTTATTTTTAGGTTATGATTAATTTTAATTTTTTTTTTATTTATATTTGAATTGGAATTGGAATTTTTAATTTTTTTTTTTTTTTATCTTAATTTAGTTTTAGTTTTATTTTGATTTTTAGTTTTAGTTTTAGTTTTATTTTTATTTTTAGTGTTATTTTAATTTTAATTTTTAGTTTATTTTTATATTTTTTTATACATATATATTTTTATTTTTGTTTATAATTTTAATTTTTATTTGTATTTTATTTAAATTTAAATTTAAATTTTAATTTTTATTTTTTAATTTTTATTTTTGTTTTAATTTTTTTTTTAATTTTAATTTATTTTTGTGTTTAGTTTAATTTTAATTGTTATTTATTTTTATTTTTATTTTTATTTTAATTATTATTTTAAATTTATTTTAATTTTAATTATTCTTGTTAGTTTTATTTTGATTTTGATTTTTAGTTTTACATAGTTTTATTTTTATTTTATTTTATTTATATTTATATTTTAATTTTTTTTTAATATTTATTTTTTTATTTTGTTTTAATTTTATTTTTAGTTTTATTTATATTTACAGTTTTATTTTTATTTTAATTTTTATTTTTAGTTTTATTTTATTTTTATTTTAATTTTTATTTTTAGTTTTACATAGTTTTATTTTAATTTTATTTTATTTATATTTATATTTTTTTTTAATATTTATTTTTAGTTGTATTTTAATTTTATTTTTATTTTTAGTTTATTTTTATTTTTTTTTATTTCGATTTTTATTTTTATTTTTTTTTTTAATTTATATTTTTATTTTAATTTTTGTTTTAAATTATAATTTTTATTTTTATTTTTATTATATTCTAATTTTAATTTTCATTTTAAATTTTATTTTTATTTTTTTTAACTTTAATTTTAATTTTAATTTATACATATATAGTTTTATTTTAATTTTTATTTTTAGTTTAAGTTTGATTTTTATTTATTTTTTTTTTATTTTAGTATTATTTATTTTTAGTTTTATCTTAATTTTAATTTATTTTTACGTTTAGTTTTATTTTAATTTTAATTTTTATTTTTAGTTTATTTTTTATTTTTGGTTATAGTTTTATTTATATTTTATTTTATTTACATTTTAATTTTTATTTTTTTTTATATTTCTTTTAGTTTTATAGTTTTTTTTTTTTTTTGTTTTTTATTTTGGTTATATGTACTTACATATTTATTTAGTTTTATTTTAATTTTAATTTTAATTTTAAGTTTTAATTTTATTTTTATTTTTAGTTTAAGTTTTTTTAATTTTTATTTTTTTTTTAATTTTTCTTATTACATATTTTTATTTTTCTGTTTATTTTTATTTATTTTATTTCTAGTTTTATTTTAATTTTGATTTTTAGTTAAATTTTAATTTTAATTTTTTGTTATTTATATCTATATTTATTTTTTATTTTTATTTGTATTTAAATTTCTAGTTTTATTTTAATTTTTATTTATTTTTATGTTTAGTTTTATTTTATTTTTAGTTTAAGTTTAAGTTTTATTTTTATTTGTTTTTATTTTTTATTTTAGTTTTATTTACTTTTAGTTTTATTTTAATTTTAATTTATTTTTATAATTAGTTTTATTTTTAGTTTAAATTTTTTATTTATGATATATTTTTTTTTATTTTTTCTATATTTTTTTTATTTTTAATTTTATTTTTATTTTTAATTCTATTTTTATTTTTAGTTTTATTTTAATTTTTATTAATGTTTATTTTTAGTGTTATTTTAATTTTAATTTTTAGTTTATTTATATTTTTATTTTTGTTATTATTATATATATTTTTATTTTTGTTTATACTTTTAATTTTTATTTGTATTTTATTTATGTTTTAATTTTAATTTTTATTTTAATTTGTTTTTTTTTTAATTTTAATTTATTTTTATGTTTAGTTTTATTTTAATTTTTATTTTTATTTTGTTTTAATTTTATTTTTAGTTTAGTTTAATTTTAATTGTTATTTATTTTTATTTTTAGTTTTATTTTTAGTTTTATTTTTATTTATATAGTTTTATTTTAATTTTTATTTTTAATTTTACATAGTTTTATTTTTATTTTATTTTTATTTTAATTTTAATTTTTAGTTTTACATAGTTTTATTTTATTTATATTTTTATTTTTATTTTTTTTTAATATTTATTTTTAGTTGTATTTTAGTTTTATTTTTATTTTTAGTTTATTTTTATTTTTTTTTATTTCGATTTTTATTTTTATTTTTTTTAAATTTATATTTTTATTTTAATTTTTGTTTTAAATTTTAATTTTTATTTTTATTATATTCTAATTTTAATTTTCATTTTAAATTTTATTTTAATTTTAATTTTTTTTAATTTTAATTTTAATTTATTTTTATGTTTAGTTTTATTTTAATTTTTATTTTTAGTTTAAGTTTGATTTTTATTTATTTTTTTTTTTTTATGTTAGTTTTATTTATTTTTAGTTATAGTTTTATTTTTATTTTATTTCATTTTTATTTAAATTTTTATTTTTTTTATATTTCTGTTAGTTTTTTAGTTTTGGTTTATTTTCGTTTTTTATTTTGGATATATGTATGTACATGTTTATTTAGTTTTATTTTAATTTTAAGTTTTAATTTTATTTTTATTTTTAGTTTAAGTTTTTTGAATTTTAATTTTTTTTTAATTTTGATTATTACATATTTTTATTGTTATGTTTATTTTTATTTATTTTATTTTTAGTTTTATTTTTTTTTTATTTTTAGTTTTATTATAATTTTACGTTTTAATTTTTTATTTTTATTTATTTTTATTTGTAGTTTTATTTTAATTTTGATTTTTAGTTTAATTTTAATTTTTTGTTATTTATATTTATATTTATTTTTTACTTTTATTTGTATTTAAATTTCTAGTTTTATGTTAATTTTAATTTATTTTTATGTTTAGTTTTATTTTATTTTTAGTTTAAGTTTAAGTTTTATTTTTATTTGATTTATTTATTTATTTTTATATTTAGTTTTATTTTAATTTTTATTTTTAGTTATAGTTTTATTTTATTTTATTTATATTTTTTTTTTTTTTTTTATATTTTTTATTTTAGTTTTATTTATTTTTAGTTTTAGTTTAATTTTAATTTTAATTTTTTCTATATTTTTTTTTTTATTTTAGTTATAATTTTTATATTTTTTAAATTATTATTTAAATATATTTTTATTTTTAATTTTGTTTTTATTTATATTTTTATTATATTTTATTTTTATTTTTTTTAAATTTAAATTTTTATTTTTATTTTATTTATATTTGTAATTTAATTTATATATTTATAGTGAGTTTTATTTATTTTTAATTTTATTTAGATTTATTTTTATTAATATTTTATTTTTATTTATTTTTATTTTTAGTTTTATTTTTTGTTTTAGTTTTCTTATTTTTTTAATTTTTCGTTTTTATTTTTATTTATATTTATGTTTTTATTTTTATTATAATTTTATTTTTTTACTTATATTTTTATTTTAATTTTATTTTTTTTTTATTTATATTTTTATTTTTATTTTATGTTTATTTTTAGTTTTTAAATCAAATTTTCAATCAAGAAATTAAAGAGATTTTCAAACAAGAATTTTTAATTTATTTTTATTTTATTTTTATATTTATTTATATATTAATTTTTATTTTTATTTATTTTTAGTTCTATTTTTATTTTTAATGTAATTTTTTTTTTAATTATATTTTTATTTTTATTATATTTTTTTTTATTTGTATTTTTTATTTTATTTTATTTTTAATTTTTTTTTTATTTATACTTTATTTATAAATAATTTTTATTTATATTTTTATTTATTTTTAGTGTTTTTTATTTTTACTTTTATTTTTTGTTTTATATTAATTCTTAATTAATTTTTTTTATTTTAATTTTTATTGTTTTTTTTATGTTTTGTTTAATTTCATTTTTATTTTAATTTTTATTTTTTGTTTTATTTTCATTTTAATTTTTATTTTTATTTATAATTTATTTTTATTTATTTTTAGTTCTATTTTATGTTTAGTTTTATTTATATTTTCAATTTTATTTTTAGTTTAAATTTTTATTTTTTTTATTTATTTTTTATTTTTAGTTTTAGTTTAATTATTTTTTTATTGTTGTTTTAGTTTTATTTTTGTTTTTAGTTTTATTTTTAGTTTTACTTTTATTATTATTTTTATTTACTTGTAGTTTTATTTTTATTTTTAATTTTTATTTTTTTTATTTTAAAAAAACCGAAACTTAAGGTCCGGTCCGTACAAATTCAAAAACGAAACTGGCATTGCAATAACAATTATCGGCCAGCGCTACAGATCGATTATAATCAATTTCTTGTGGCCTCAGCTGGATGAGCTGTATACTGTTGGCATGCGGTTCCATCAGGACAGCGTTACGTGCCACACAGCGTATTATGTAGCAGTCTACATTCATCTCGCGCGGCGGCGACGTGAACTAGAACTGAGATCGTGTGACTTAACGCCTTCAGGCCCTTAATTTGGGGCTGTCCTAAATCGCAGGCCCATGTGAATAAACGGCAAGCATATGATGCCTTCAAAGTCAACATAACGAAAGCTATCCAGCAAATTCAGCAAGATTTATTCTACCAAGTCATCGAAAATTGGACCTCCCAAATACGTGCCCACCAAACAAAGCCAAGGCGACCATTTGAACGACGTTATACTCCTTACTTAATGCCATAAAATATTCTTTCAAATAAAAAAAATGAGCGGACATTTCATACAATTTGTTTTGTTTAACTTTAAAAATCTTTACTGAAAAATCCTTTATATTTGAAGATTTGTATATTTGTCTATTTGTCTATTTATATTTTTCAAATAAGCTTAATTCTTTCGCGGATATAACACGATATGCCGTCTAACATACTGTTTATATGCATTTTTCGTCGTTTAAATCACTGCAATAGAGAATTTATCTGTATGCCCCAGTAAAATATGTGTAACATTAATTTAAAACAATTTAGACTATCATAGTGGGCGTTTTATTTAGCTATTCGAACGAAATCTTATTTGAATATGGAAAATTAGTTTATGCACAGGCAGACCCCCCAACACTTTTTTTACGCGAGAAAGTGTTAAAGATATCGTCTTAAACTTATTTGGTTACTTTGCAACATTTCTTCTTTTGGTAAATATCTCCTTGTGCTTCGAAAGACTATGATTGATTTATTAAGAAACCTATTAAATTGAGTTTAAGTATTCCCAGGTTTACGAGTGTGGTATGTCATGATTAGTTTAAAAATGGAAAATTATTCAAGGAATCGATAAATTAATAGAAAAGTATCGTGTTTTCAACCCACAAACGACCAAAATCTCCCCAAAACAAAAACAGAAAAAATACAATTTAATGTTCTCGCTAATGTGATACCAAATCGTGGTCTTAATTCACGATCCCATGATCTCTTCCATGTATTCTTATATGTTTGCTTCATTTTGTTACCATTATACAAAATGTTCGATTATAAATTCTAAATACATAAAAAACGAAATATTGTAGTAACAATGGATTGAACACTCAAAATAAATAAAATAAAAAATTTCTTATCTTATACATATGTGAATATCATAATAAGAATCAGAATAATACCAAATACTAAACAAGTCTATTTACGAATCAAATTTTTTTTTTAAATAAAATTATTAAATATAATAATCTTATTATTACAATAAAAAAATATATTACTGCACATTTAAGAAAACATAAAAAAAAATCTCTGGTTCGAAGACAAAAAACAAGTCGATTTGATTTATTCTGCACGCTTTGAAATTTATACTTACCACTTTGTAAAAAAATGTTTGTTGCTTGTGTCTTTTTCGTTTCAAGCAAATTTATTTACATGTCTAAAGTTTTTTTTTTATTGAATTTAGATTGTATGTATGTATTTCAATTTTGAATAGAAAAATTTATGTACAAAATGTTCAATTGAATTTGTGTAAAAAATTAAGTGATGAAAAATATTTGCATTGCTAATTTGGTTTACAGAAAATTTAGATAGAAATAACCGCGTGCGCTTTTGATACTGACGGTTTGATATTTTGATTGTAGCTAAATGCGCGCAACATTTTTCATTTTTTAATACCTTCCAATCCTATTTATAATTTTAGCTATCGATTAATTTTTATTACAGAAAATTGCAAAAACGTTTTTTCTTTTTTTCTTTTATTTTTTCAGTTCATGACGATTAAGATGATGTGAATAATTTTGATAATTTGATCAAATTACGTTTAACGATTTCATTAAAATAATTTTTTTTGTTTCTTTTCGTTTGCGTTAAAAATCTCATTTTATGCAGGCTACGTGAGTGTTTTATATATTTTGTTATTTTTTTATGTTTGCGATAAAATTACAACACAATTTGATAATAATTATAGACCTTTTTGATTATATTTCAAGCAATTTTATGTTATAATTTTTTAATTTTATATCAGAGATTTTTATTTTATGATGTGTTAAAATTAATGTTTTATTGTAGTCTAATTAACACTTCAATCACCACATTAATGTTATTCACAAAATAAGATTATCCACATGATTGTAAATTCAGGATTTTACGAATTTTATGTGTTATTTAAAAATATTAACAAAAACATTACAGCTGAAGGCTATAGTTTGCCTTTTTTCGTTGAACAAGAATTTCATGATTTTTCGCGCTGTTACTTAAAGTAATTTTATCGCTCATAGCAGAGTATTTATAGGACGGGTTCAGTTTTAGATACAAATTTGAAACTTGCACTAACGTTTAAATACCTTCAATGAAGAATACTAAAATTTATAAAACTTATTTTGCTTCTTAAAATCACTTCACATTCTTGAGTTATTGTGAAAAATGGCTTTAGTATAAAAGCACTACGTAAATTGAACTAAAGATTGTACGATGGGAAATGTCGCCATTGTCAACAATTAACAGAGAGCTGCTTAAATCAGTCTTCGACCTATCTTCGAATTAATTTTATTAAACAAATAGGAGTACTCTACTGCGTTAAGAAAATTCAGGATGCTTGCCAGTAATTCATACGTTGAAATTTTACAAAATTTCGTTAAATGTTCAACAAAGACATGAATACATTCATGAAATCTGATTTGGTATTTTCTAGGGTATTTTTTTGGTTTTAATGTCTTCCCAAAATGGAGTAATTTTCATTATAGTTCCGACCCTCTCCACAAATTGAATCTAAATATTTGAGAAAGTCATGCTCTTCTTTAATATTCTAAGGAAATATCTGAAGGTGTTCTATGAATCGTACACTTTACAAGCTTATACTGGAAATTTACACAATCGGATTTAAGTACTTTACTAAACGATCTAAATGGTCAGTGACAACAAAGATAACTACACATATATGTAATGTATGCCAAAATTAGGAAAGAAGGTTAGGTTACTCGATTATTTCGGACCTACTAATAAATTTGGTAGCACCCTAAAATGTAAGTTTCGGGAGATTCATATCACTGCCTTTCGGCATATAGCTGTTCTGAATAATCATGAAAGTCTGCATCAAATAAATTGGATCGTACACTTATATGCCTGCCATAAATATATCCACACACTAAAATAGTTTCAATATATCTAAAAATTAAATTAATTTTGTTCTGAAAAATCATTCTGCAAGAGAATTAATTATATTGACCTAAATATTTAAAATTTACAATTTTCGGATATTTATAACGTTTGGATGTGTCCAATACCAGAGTACGGCCTTGTTCATAATGTTATAAAATATCGTCAGAGGCTATCGAAAGTTGTCATTTTTGTTGAATATTGTGACAAGATTTTGTCCATCGTGGACACGCTGCCCTTGGTTTTATTATATTGCAGAATATTTTGTAGCTTATTTTTCAGTCCCCCCGATACTGTTGCATCCCTGTCAAATTCCAACTTAATAACTCCTTGACTAATGACAGTGTTGTGATGAAGCTGTCCATTGTAACATTTCATCCCTGTGTCCCCAGGGTCGTTCTTATATATTTAGGCGCACTGGGCTAAAAATATTAGGCGCCTTTGTAGAAGCAAACAAATTCACAGTGCAGAATCATCTTCTGTTTTAAAACCAGTACATTCGACACAATGAAATTCTAGAGAAAATACAAGACATGAAGTTCAACCAGCATTTAGAAAGAGAGGCAATTAATTCCAGAAACGAAAAAAACGTTAGTGATTTCGATGATCGGAGACGATCCAATGAATAAAATGAGAACACCGGATGATTGTGAAAATCCGTACTAACATTGATACATCTATTAATAGGCGTTGAGACCTGTAATTGTCATACAAACGGCCATTTGGTTCGGTCGAATATTTCTACACGTTTCGTGGAAAATTCAATTTTTTTGAAAATCAACTGAACTATAGCCCACAAATTCAGAGCCACAAAAATCGAAAATCTGCACATGTGCTCCGATTTCGATGATTGCTACCTCTTTTAATAGGCGTTGAGACCTGTAATTGTCATACAAACGGCCATTTGGATCGGCTGAATATTTCTACACGTTTCGTGGAAAATTCAATTTTTTTGAAAATCAACTGAACTATAGCCCACAAATTCAGAGCCACAGAAATCGAAAATCTGCACATGTGCTCCGATTTCGATGATTGCTACCTCTTTTAATAGGCGTTGAGACCTGTAATTGTCATACAAACGGCCATTTGGATCGGCTGAATATTTCTACACGTTTCGTGGAAAATTCAATTTTTTTGAAAATCAACTGAACTATAGCCCACAAATTCAGAGCCACAAAAATCGAAAATCTGCACGTGTGCTCCGATTTCGATGATTGCTACCTCTTTTAGGAGGAACCCCACAAGGAGGTGTAATGTCCCCCATTCTCTGGAGTGCAGTGATTAATGGATTGCTGCTGGAACTAGAGAGAGAGGGGATAGGGGTTGTAGCATATGCTGATGATGTAGCGATAGCTGTCTCAGGCAAATATCTAGATACGATTAGGGATGTTATGCAGAATGCACTCCTGATCGTTACGAAATGGGCCAGCAAGTGTGGACTGGGGATTAACCCGTCCAAAACAGAGCTGGTACTATTTACTAGGAAATATAAAATTCCTGTGGTTAGCCCTCCTATCATAAACGGCAGCGGACTAGTTTTTGCTGACCGAGCGAGATTTCTGGGCATAATCTTTGATAGTAAGCTCAGCTGGAAGCCTAACACTTTGGAAAGAGTGAATAAGGCTATTGTAGCCTTATACTCGTGTAGAAACGCTATAGGTAAGAGATGGGGCTTGAAACCGGAGCTGGTATACTGGCTCTATACCGCCGTGGTAAGACCTGTGCTAATGTACGGGGTGGGCGTTTGGTGGCCAGCTCTAGATAAGGTAACTTATAGAAGTATGATGGAGAAGGTGCAAAGAACGGCCTGTATGCTTATAAGCGGGGCGCTTAGGACAACACCTACACGCGCTTTAGAGGTTATGTTCCACCTTATTCCAATCGACCTTTATGGTAAACAGATGGCAGCCAACGTGGCTACGAGGCTCTTGGCTGTCTCTCAATGGAAGTGTTTTCAGGTGGGACACTCGACGATAGGTAGATTCGCTGGCGAAGAACTGGCGAATCTGGATTATATCACACCAACGTTGTGCTTCGATAAGGGTTTCCGTACCATCTTTCCCTCAAGGGAATCCTGGAGAAACGGATCAATCTTGGAAAACGAGGCAGTGCAATTTTTCACGGACGGCTCGAGGCTAGACGATCAGGTAGGAGCCGGAGTCTTCTGTGATAAACTTAATGTTAATATTTCTGTTCGTCTCCCTGACTACTGCAGCGTGTACCAGGCTGAAGTGGTGGTGATCGGGCAAGTCGTGACATGGTTGAAGCATAATGTGGTAGCCGGGAGAGATATCGCAATTTATGTGGACAGTCAGGCAGCGATCAAGTCACTTGGGGCAGTTTGTCTGAAGTCGCGGGTGGCGCTGGATTGCCGATCATCTCTTAACGAGATGAGCGAGTATTTCAGCATCCAGATAATCTGGGTCCCGGGTCACTCGGACGTCACGGGGAACTGCAGGGCGGACGAACTAGCTAGGTACGGTACGACTCTCCAGATGCAGCCGGAAATGGTAGGTCTGGGGAGGCCTATGGCAGTGCTAAAATGGGCGCTCAGTAAAAGGGCAATCGCCTTGACAAATGAGAAACTGGACTAAACTAGACTTGCGGCGCTCCAAGGTACTAATATCCCTGGGAAGACAAGAAATAGGATTGGTCGTAGGGATAATGACAGGTCACTGCCTTTTTGGGGAGCATGCGAGAAGGCTGGGGATACAGACGAATGACTTTTGTAGAAGTTGCATTGGTATGTACCCTACGAAGAGGAGGAGGAGACTTTGGAACACTTCCTATGCTCATGTCCGGCGCTATCATACAGAAGGCATAAGTATTTGGGTGTGTACGGTATGGACAGCCTTTCGGAACTCGCGGACTGTGGAGTGCGAGATTTATTACGCTATATAAATAGCTCTGGTTGGTTTCAACGGGAGTAATGGGGAGATGAGATCCTGTGGTATCACAACGGGCCATTGCTGGCCTAAGTGTGCGATAGCAGCCACTTTAACCTAACCTAACCTACCTCTTTTAATAGGCGTTGAGACCTGTAATTGTCATACAAACGGCCATTTGGATCGGTCGAATATTTCTACACGTTTCGTGGAAAATTCAATTTTTTTAAAAATCAACTGAACTATAGCCCACAAATTCAGAGCCACAGAAATCGAAAATCTGCACATGTGCTCCGATTTCGATGATTGATGCCTCTATTAATACGCGTTGAGACCTGTAATTGTCATACAAATGGCCATTTGGATCGTTCGAATATTTCTACACGTTTCGTGGAAAATTCAATTTTTTTGGAAATCAACTGAACTATAGCCCACAAATTCAGAGCCACAAAAATCGAAAATCTGCACATGTGCTCCGATTTCGATGATTGATGCCTCTATTAATACGCGTTGAGACCTATAATTGTCATACAAATGGCCATTTGGATCGGTCGAATAGTTCTACACGTTTCGTGGAAAATTCAATTTTTTTGGAAATCAACTGAACTATAGCCCACAAATTCAGAGCCACAAAAATCGAAAATCTGCACATGTGCTCCGATTTCAATGATTGATGCCTCTATTAATACGCGTTGAGACCTATAATTGTCATACAAATGGCCATTTGGATCGGTCGAATAGTTCTACACGTTTCGTGGAAAATTCAATTATTTTGAAAATCAACTGAACTATAGCCCACAAATTCAGAGCTACAAAAATCGAAAATCTGCACATGTGCTCCGATTTCGATGATTGATACCTCTATCAATAGGCGTTGGGACCTGTAATTGTCATACCAATGGCCATTTTGATCGGTCGAATGGTTCTACACGTTTCGTGGAAAATTCAATATTTTTGAAAATGAACTGAACTATAGCCCACAAATTCATACAAAAATCGAAAATCTGCACAAGTGCTCCGATTTCGATGATTGATGCCTCTATCAATAGGCGTTGAGACCTGTAATTGTCATACCAACGGCCATTTGGATCGGTCGAATAGTTCTACACGTTTCGTGGAAAATTCAATTTTTTTGAAAATCAACTGAACTATAGCCCACAAATTCAGAGCCACAAAAATCTAAAATCTGCACATGTGCTCCGATTTCGATGATTGCTACCTCTATTAATAGGCGTTGAGACCTGTAATTGTCATACAAACGGCCATTTGGATCGGTCGCATATTTCTACAAGTTTCGTGGAAAATTAAATTTTTTTGGAAATCAACTGAATTCAGAGCTACAAAAATCGAAAATCTGCAAATGTGCTCCGATTACGATGATTACTACCTCTATTAATAGGCGTTGAGACCTGTAATTGTCATACAAACGGCCATTTGTATCGGTCGAATATTTCTACACGTTTCGTGGAAAATTCAATTTTTTTGAAAATCAACTGAACTATAGCCCACAAATTCAGAGCTACAAAAATCGAAAATCTGCACATGTGCTCCGATTTCGATGATTGATGCCTCTATCAATAGGCGTTGAGACCTGTAATTGTCATACAAATGGCCATTTTGATAGGTCGAATGATTCTACACGTTTCGTGGAAAATTAAATTTTTTTGAAAATGAACTGAACTATAGCCCACAAATTCAGAGCCACAGAAATCGAAAATCTGCACATGTGCTCCGATTTCGATGATTGCTACCTCTATTAATAGGCGTTGAGACCTGTAATTGTCATACAAACGGCCATTTGTATCGGTCGAATATTTCTACACGTTTCGTGGAAAATTCAATTTTTTTGAAAATCAACTGAACTATAGCCCACAAATTCAGAGCCACAAAAATCTAAAATCTGCAAATGTGCTCCGATTTCGATGATTGCTACCTCTATTAATAGGCGTTGAGACCTGTAATTGTCATACAAACGGCCATTTGGATCGGTCGCATATTTCTACACGTTTCGTGGAAAATTAAATTTGTTTGAAAATCAACTGAACTATAGCCCACAAATTCAGAGCCACAAAAATCGAAAATCTGCACATGTGATCCGATTTCGATGATTGATACCTCTATCAATAGGCGTTGAGACCTGTAATTGTCATACAAACGGCCATTTGGATCGGTCGAATATTTCTACACGTTTCGTGGAAAATTCAATTTTTTTGGAAATCAACTGAACTATAGCCCACAAATTCAGAGCTACAAAAATCGAAAATCTGCAAATGTGCTCCGATTACGATGATTACTACCTCTATTAATAGGCGTTGAGACCTGTAATTGTCATACCAACGGCCATTTGGATCGTTCGAATAGTTCTACACGTTTCGTGGAAAATTCAATTTTTTTGAAAATCAACTGAACTATAGCCACAAATTCAGAGCCACAAAAATCGAAAATCTGCACATGTGTTTCGATTACGATGATTACTACCTCTATTAATAGGCGTTGAGAGCTGTAATTGTCATACAAACGGCCATTTGGATCGGCCGAATATTTCTACACGTTTCGTGGAAAATTCAATTTTTTTGGAAATCAACTGAACTATAGCCCACAAATTCAGAGCTACAAAAATCGAAAATCTGCACATGTGCTCCGATTTCGATGATTGCTACCTCTATTAATAGGCGTTGAGACCTGTAATTGTCATACAAACGGCCATTTGGATCGGTCGAATATTTCTACACGTTTCGTGGAAAATTCAATTTTTTTGAAAATCAACTGAACTATAGCCCACAAATTCAGAGCCACAAAAATCGAAAATCCGTAAATGTGCTCCGATTTCGATGATTGCTACCTCTATTAACCACTTAACGCGTAGCTCCGTGACATACACGGGCGGCGTTTACTATCAAAATTGTGTAGCTCCATATACGTCACGTGCATAAAATATTCTGTTAATTTAAATATTACAGTTCTTATAAACTACGACACACGCCTATGGAGGATGGTTCGGTAGCTTGATGATCTGTGGCGTTGGGGGGGGGGGGGGGGGGGGGGTGAGGTGGGGGCGATTATAAAATGTGACCATTTAGCGGTTTTTAGAAGTTGAATACATTTTTGTACTGTAATAAGTCATAAATATTTTCCGAAAATTTAAAGGCTATAAAAGTATGTCGAAAAGGAGGGTCTAAATTTGTAACGTTGTTTTATAGAAGGGTATAAAGTTTTGCGATAATTTGTGACAGAAGGGCAGAGGAGTTTAAATTTAAAAATGATCAAAAAATGCGTGACATAGTTTATTAAGGAGCACTTAAGTCACGTTTTATATTAGATTTATTCTAGAAATTTAGATTTGTATACGTTACGGTATTTTTTCACTTAGTTTGTTTATTTTAGTTTAATTACTATCAGCGAACACACGAACAAACAAACAGCAAACGAAATGAAAACAAAACGGGAAAGTAAAAAAGAACTGAGAATAAGCAAAATAGAGACAAAACCTTACATTTTTTTCGATTAAACTCGATTTTCCTTATTTTATTCTCTGTTCTCAGTGTACATAATATATGGATTCTGAAGTATACAAAGTTTTCTGAAGCATACAAAAATAAAATTTAAAAACAACATTTTTTTTAAATAAAGTAATAAACTAATTAAAAACAACATAAATTATCATTTTCTGCAAAAAAAAAAATTGTTTATTTTTTACCCCAAAACGATAAAAATATTATGCGTTAAGTGGTTAATAGGCGTTGAGACCTGTAATTGTCATACAAACGGCCATTTGGATCGGTCGAATATTTCTACACGTTTCGTGGAAAATTCAATTTTTTTGAAAATCAACTGAACTATAGCCCACAAATTCAGAGCCACAAAATTCGAAAATCGGTAAATGTGCTCAAATCAAACTATATAATAGATTAACTAGGTTTTCCAACCATCAGACTTTTAATAAATAACAATTCAAATTAAATAGACACTATTTCCATATAACTTCATATAGCAAATTTTTGTTATTAGAAGTCTCGTAGTTTACTATTGTCCGCTTAAGGCACTTTTTCAACTTTACCAGTCGTCCGTCAATGCATAAAATAACTATCGCGACGAATAGAATAAATTTATTATAATAAAACGGTTTGCATTTCCTTTGAAGTGAAAAATGAAATTCAAATAAAAAGTTGTTCTCTAAAATTGACTAGGTCTTTTAAATTTGGTGGCGCCCTAATAATGCGGCGCCCTAGGGCTGCAGCCCTTATAGCCCCATGGTAAAGATGGCGTTATGTGTCCCTGTATATTGCAACCAGGACCCGCATAATTCTCCCCTCTTAGTTGACATCATTGTCCTTGCATTGAATATTCTGATGCCGCACTCTGCAGGTTTGGATGGCTTATATTGGAAAACTTTGTACGTCTCATGGATCCGAACAACTTCCCATCCACTGTAAGGTCCATCCACATAGGGTTGATAATGAGTTCGAAGATTACAGTTCACAAGGTCAAAAAAATCTATTACGCCAATCAAAGCGTATGAATCACAAAATATCTGTGAATGGTTTACGCGACATGGTTGCTCGATACAGCGGATGGGATTTCTTTTTTTAGATAGTTCAGAAACTTGCTCTTGGCTCGACTTATGGCAGACAGCAACCAGCAAAATTCCTAGCAGAGCAGAGAATTCGCTATCCGTAATTATTTAACTAGATTTTGGATATTCCACTGAGAGCATATAGCGCTTTTCTATATAAGAACTCATGATGCAACTAGTCGGATTTGGTACTAAACAAACTCGCTATAACTGCATTTACTCGATTTTTGCATTTGCCTAAACATGTATGTACAAAAAATGTTGGCACAATCTTTGTTAAATAGCGTATTTGTGCTATTTTAATAAAATATTTCATTTTAGTTAATGCACTAAGCGAGTTTGTACTGTATCTTATCCCAAAAAAATTCAATATACCGTATTTTCTAGAATTCTAAGATGCCCTCGATTTTATAACGCATGTTAATTAAAAGCTACTAAAGCGGTTTTTTAATCCATAGATTGTAAGGCGCTAAAAACCCACCTGGATTCAGCTACAGCAGATAGATATTTAATATATTTGACATATATTACATTATTTTATTCCGAACACACAATGTCTCTAGTTAAAAATACTTACAAAACGACAAACTTATTTGGCTTTCATTTTGAAAAATATGACAGCCAACAACAATAAAAAGCCACAATAGATTTGAATACTTTTACTAGTAGGTATACCACATAATGCAAATTTGTTTATTTTTTTACATTTTTCCCTTTCGATGGTGGCCGTAAATTTTTTAAATTTGATTTCAATATAATTTCGTTTTCATATATACTCGTATAACATCACATGTAGTCAAACTACCATTTCTGTCCTTTTCACAAATGAGCGAAATCGTTTTCGTTGTATCTTACGATCTTTCAATTTGATACATAATTAGAAGTTTGTAAACGTGCGATATTTGAACGGTTCCCATACAAAATATACGGTGGACACCAGGGTGGGTATTGGTAAAAAACGTAGTCAAAAACTCCTGGTAAAGAGAAGTTTAAACCAAACCAATGAAATTCGTAATAAGTAGTATTTACCGTAGAACGCTAACACTAACATACCCAACGTACATTTCTATGCCATAATAGTCTTTTTCCTTTACAACAAAAAGACAGCCAAAATTCCGTTACCCAAGCAATATTATTTAATAAATAAAAAGAAACAAATTTACATAATTCATCATCACACATTTGAATTCCAATACGTGTGATGCGTAAATACCTGTATAACGATACATGAGAGTACCGTTAGTTTTTACAAATACAATTTCTAGAATTTATCGAGTGCTCTAATTTCAAAACTTCAAAAGTTTTAAAATTCAGTCTTTATTCGTTAAATAACATATTACTTAAATAATGAGTAATTTTAATCCCAACTTTATCCAAACCAAATTCACCTTTATTTATATATAACTATTGATTATTTTCCAAATCAAATTCAAATTCATTAGTTATGAAAATATCACATTGAAATTAAAAATATCAGATTGAAGTCTTTTGACTCACTGATAATTATCGTATTTAGAATTTTTGAGGTGCTTTTTGACCAATATTTTTGAGATTATATTAAAATTATTGAAAAGTTTCAAATTATTTCAAGTTTTGGATATTGATCTGCGGTGTAAAAATTGTTTTCCTCGATTCAAAGATGAACCAGGGGAAACTTAATTATTTGTAGCGATAAGCGGTGGAGGATCTAAACTTGCCTGGAACCCTATTTTCCTTAACCCGCGACATAATGAGAGAGTTCATCGCAGTTTCTCGTGAAATGAGTAGCTGTTGGTTTGTAAATGTTTTCTTTTATACCAAAGAACCATATGTATAGATTTTGTACTCCAAATTCAACCTTTTACAAAACACAATCATTCTTTTCCAAATCAAATTGAACCGTAGACGATATAAAATCAACAGAATTTATTTAATTTAATATATTTACTGAATTAAAATTCTAGATACAAAATAACAAGTTAGCCTTAGATGTCATCGTAAAATTCACTGTGGAATTCATCCCAAATTGATCTAAATTCAATATAAAATTCATTTCCAAATGTATCATATAATGGCTTCCTAAATAAAAATTAACTTAAAAACGCACGTTAAAGTTCATCCTAAATTCACCCCAAAATTAATCCAAATTCAACATAAATTTACTTCAAATATAATTTAAAATTTTTCATAAAATTACGACAAAATTTTAAAATTCATTCTTAAAATCAACCTACAATTCACTCTAAAATGTATCCTATACCTTTACATAAAATTCATAAAATATACCCTTATTCAACCTACTTACAGAAATCATCCTAAAATTCACGGGAAGACCCCCTCTAAAATTTACCCTGAACTTCACAATAAAATTCACCCTAAATGACAGAAATTTAGAAACTCAAAACCCTCTAAGGCTTAAATAAGAATTTTGTCAAATTTAAGAATTCTGGAGTTTTCAAATTTTAATAGTGGAAAAATTAATTTAGGATTTTACAAATTTTATAAAATCGTTAAATTTAAATTCATGATTTTTTTGGAATTTGGAATTATTGATTTTAGAAATTAACGAATTTCTTTCAGAAAGAAAAGAAATTAAAATTTAGGAAAATTTAGAAGGTTTGTATTGAGGGATAAAATTATGACAAATTTGGAACGTAAAAATGGAAAATGGGAATTTAAACAACTAAATCTTTAAAGTTAGTATAAACTAGAAATTAGCCAAATTTAAGAATCCTGATATTTAGAGAGATTTTACATACATATTTGAAATTTATAATTTATATTAGGAATTAGTTAATTTAGTCAGTTAATACTGAATACAATACATTTAATTTTAGATTGTGGAAATTTAGAAAATTGTCAAATATGGGAATTGTAAATTTTAGGAATATGGAACTTTCAATATTTTAGAAATACAAGAATATAGAGTATTATTTGGAATTCTTGATTTTAGCAACATGTACATATATGGTTCTGTGGTATAAAAGAAAAAATTTAGATACCAACAGCTACTCATTTCACGAGAAACTGATGGACTCATTCAGTCGCGCATTAAAGAAAACCTACCACTACAAACAATGGTTTTTTCCTGGTTCATCATTGAATCAAGAAAAACATTTTTTACTCCGCAGACCAATATCAAAAACTTGGAATAATTGTAAATTTTCAATAATTTCAATATAATCTCAAAAATATTGGTCACAAAGGATCTCAAAAATGCTAAATACGATTATAGTGAGGAAAGAACTTGAACCCCGATGTGGGGGATTATAAATGATGAGTTTGAATTTGATTTTGAATGAATATGTTCCTAAAAAGTTTGAAGGGGAATTTAACTTGGAAAAGAATGAATTTTTTTTTGAATAAAGATGAAATTGATTTGGAAAAGAGTGAATATGTTTTGGATAAAGATGAATTTCATTTGCAAATTGATGAACCTGATTTATAAAAGGTTGAATTTTGAGTGCAAAACCTATACCATAATTTAAAATTTAAAAATTAAAATTTAAATTAAATTTCCATATTCCTAAAATTTCTTCCAATTTTCAAAATCATTTAGTATTAAATGTCTAAATTAACTTATTCTTAATACAAATTCTAAATTTTAAAAATGTTGTAAAAATTCTCGAAGTATCAGGATTCTTAAATTTGACGAATTTCGCAGAAGTTTATACTAACATTAAAAATTTAGATCTTTAAACTTCCATTTTTCCATTTCTACCTTCCCAAATTCGCAATAATGGCTGTGTTTTTTTATTCGCTCCAGATAGCTGCTATCGGGAGCCGTCTTATAAAATGTGGCTCCCGATAGCGCTCCGTATAAATAGATAGAGCCAAATATTTTTTATATCAAGTTTTCGCTAAACAATTGAAATAAAAATGGGGATTGAATCGGTTCACCGCGAAAATAAGCTCACCGCTTTACGTTATACCGCCTGCTTAATTCACCGTTTTTACGATTCACCGTCATAATAGTTCACCGCTTACGATTTACCGTTTTCACTATAATTTTTTTTGGGACAATTTAAACGGGCATACAAGAAAATATTAATATTTGATGGGGGATCGATATAAAATATTGCAGTGTCATTAATAGATTCTATATATAATCCGCACCTACGTGCGGCACGCAGTGCGACATGTTTGCTTATCCTGGCTCCTAAGTTAAATTAGGGATCTCCATTTTCCAGAATATTTTAAAACTAATTTAATTTTTTTATTTATAAATTTGTTGCCAGTTAATTATTTTTGTGCGCGGTGAAATTTGCTGTCGGTAAACCGTCGCGGTGAAATTTGCTGTCGGTAAACCGTGTGCGGTGAACTGTTAAGCGGCGAACCATGGGCGGTAAACCATGAGGCGGTGAACCGTACCCAACCCATAAAAATGATAGTTTAATGTTAAATAAAATTAGTTTACCAATAAATAGCGAACCAAATTTAAATTTAGGCATTTAAAAATGACGGCTCTCGATGGCAGCTGTCGGGAGCGAATAAAAAAACACAGCAAATATGTATTATTAAATTCTATTATCCCCACAATACAAAACTTCTAAATTTTCTAATTTCTTTTCTTTCCAAACTATGTTACAAAATTTCTAAAATCAATAATTCCAAATTCCAAATGAATTTGAATTTAACGATCACATAAAATTTATAAAATTCTAAATTAATTTGTCCACTATTAAAATTTCCAAATTACAGAATCTCGTTCCTTATTTTGAATGAGTCAAGCAAAAATTCTGAATATTGCCTTGGAACATAGTCCAGTGTTTTAATGTAAATGTATGCAAAAACAAGATCGAAATTCAACATGTCTACGAACTAATTTACAGTACAGTATAAATCGGTCATTTTGCTTGTTCGTGTGGAAAAATGCTTATATATTACGCTTTAGGGGAACAACGGGAGACAATAAACATATTAATCGACTAGAACTAGAGCAACAGGAAGCAAAAGGTAGTAGCATTGATGAATATCGACTATAGCACTTGTCGACAGGAGAGTTTAACTCTATAACCGGAGGTGCCGTGGATATTAGTTTATTAATTAATAATTATTAAGTTTAGAATGTAAATAGACATGGGCGCCATATATTCAGTTATTAGTAATATTGATTATTTACATTATTTTTCCAATCTTAAGTTAGAAACTAAAATTTATCCAAATTTGCAGGTTGTGACGGGACAACAAGTGAAAGTTTTGGGGTAAATATCAATAGTTGTTGAGAATAAATTCAAGTTCAGTTTGACAGTAGTCGATGTGTGTTAGAATTTTATACCACTGCTTGAAAGGGATTGGAATGACATTTTGTTTCCAGGATGGCGAAACTATTTCAAAAATAATGGACGAATATATTTGAATATCAACAGTACCACATTAAAGTTCAATGCAGGACATAATTTAATCACCGAGTTGCAGCAAAGGTATCATAAACTATTTAAGCAGTCGAATGAACCGATTAGGCAATTTGTTGCTGATATTTGTCTCAAAGATAAGGCGACACCAAATTCTTTAAACCGTATACAGTTCCTTGGTCAATGGAAAAATCAGTAGGAGAACAATTGGATCGAATGGTACAAGAAGGTATAGTTAAATTGGTTAACTACGGTAAGTGGACATCACCAATGTTTGTGGTTAAGAAAAAAAAGTAGTTCGGTTCGATTATGTGGAAATTTTAAGGTAACTGTAAATCCGGTGAGTAAACTCGACATATAATCCAATGCCCTTAATAGATGATTTAATTATGAGGTTGATAGGGAACTCTTATTTCTGTGTATTCAATTTAAGAGGAGCTTCTTTGCAATTAGCTGTTTTACAAAATACTCAGACATTTTTGGTTGTGAATACATGCAAAGGACTGTATCAATTTTTGCAGATGCCATATGGTATAAGCACAGCCCCTACGATTTTTTAAAAGCAATGAACTAAGTAATTCAAGGCATTGAAGGTGTAGGCGTTAATCTGGATGATATTTGTGTTGCAGGGAAAACAATAGAGGAGTGTCGAAAAAGGTTGGAATCAGTGTTTGATCGCCTCATTTTGTATAACATCAAAGTAAACCTAAACAGATGCAACTTTTTTGTGCATTAGGTTGAGTATTTAGGTCATGTGATTTCAGGAGATGGCATTAAACCATCATCAATCAAATATAAATCAATACTAAATGCTCCTCCGTACACTGATATTACAACGCTAAAAAGTGTTTTGGGTTTAATAAATTATTATTCAAAATTTCTCCCAAACTGTTCAAATATTTTATCCCCGCTATAGATTACATTATTTTGTTCCATCGGGATTTTGTATCCTCGGAATTTTGAACCCTCGCGATTATGTATCCTCGAGATTTTGTACTATTTTCAGGTTTATCCAAAATAAAAAAATCCCAAAAAATTAAGTTTTTTAATTATAACAAATTTTTGAAATATTATTATTTCAGTCAAACTATGGTTTGTGTAACCTAGCAAAATTTCACTATTTAGCTGCGTGTGTTAGGGACGGCAAAGCTTATAAATACATTCAACCTTTCTCAATTTCAACTGAAAATTATTTGATAGCGTGGAAAAACCCAACCGACTATTATAATGACGAACTAATAATCCAAAAATTGAATATGAAAAGGATTTACGAAATTAAAAAGCCCATCGAATATTCGGCATCATCTCTTCGAAATCTTATCGATGTTATTGTTAAAAATCATAATTCTTTAAAAGCGTTAAAAGTTTCAGTTCACACGCGGGATATATTCCTTATTCACCATTTTACTAATCGGTTGGAAGTTCAATTAAAAATTGCCAATACAAGCTAATTTTATTACTGGTGACATGTGTAAAAGTTATCATTAAAATCAGAACCGGTTCATATCAGAATCTCCAGAATAGGCGGCGCAACATCAACAGTAACCAAAAAAGTAAATGTTTACATCGAATTACGAACATCGGATTTTCAATGTAATTTGCATTGTTTGGTAAGATCTAAAATTTTCGAATTTCTCCCCTCGTACCCGATACAATACAATAAAACCGTTATAAAAGATCATCTTCAACTAGCAGATCATTGGTTTTACAAACCGGGCGCCATTGATCTATTAATTGGTGCTGAACTATATTCTGAAATCGTTTTAAGTGAAAACTTGTAGTAATGAAAAAGACAATAATTGGTAAACCTTCCTCGAATCATAATTTTGAAATTTCCAATACTTCCAATATGGTTTTCAGCGTCTTCAAAATTCTTGAAGAGCAAATTCAAAAATTTTGGTCAATTGAAAATATTGAAAATTCAAAACGCACTCCATTGAGGAAAAATTGTGTGAGACTCATTATTCAAAAAATGTCATTAGAACGAAATCAGGTCGGTAGCTCTTCCAAAAAAATCAAATATTAGTGAGTTAGGTAATTCTTCTATCACAGCTGCCAAACAATTTTTTACAATGGCGAACCGTCTTCATAACAATCAAGAATTTTTTGAGCAGTATTCTCAATTTATGGGTGAGTACATCGATTTACAGCACATGCTAGAAGTATCTAATCCAGATGAAATCGAAAGTAAGCAAAATAATTTTTTTATGCCTTATCATGTAGTTATACATGAAAGTAGTAGCACTACGAAATTACGCGTCATACTCAACGCTTTCTCGAAAACTTCTTCGAATGTATCACTAAACGATTGTTTAATTGTTCGTCCTACAATTCAGTAGGACTTATATTCCCTTATCATGACATTTCGGAAACATACAATCGGTATTACAGGAGATATAACTAAAATGTATATAGATAAATCTTACTGCATGAAAAAGATCAAGATTTGCAACGAATTTAGTGGCGGAAATCTAATACTACCTGCATTCCTTGCTATCCGTATATTAATTCAGCTAGCTGAAGATGGACAAATACATTTTCCTAAAGCGTCAAAAGCGCTTAAACGAAACGGTGCCGACAGTCTTGAAACAACAATCAAATTCAAAATTGACCTTGTTAATTTATTGTTAAATGTAGGGTTCGAACTTCGAAAAATTTGGTTGAATCATTCGGTTATAGCATCTTCGTATTCTAATGATCAATCCAATTCGATTGAGGCATTAGGAATAAATTGGAACACAAATACCGATAAATTTAATTTTTGATTCAAAAACTATGTATATGCAACTACTGATCAGTGTACAAAACGAACAACATTATCCGAAATCAGTGAAATATTCGATCAAATTTATGTGCACCAATAGTGTTTTTGGCAAAATCATTTATGCAGAAATGATTTGTAACCACCTCAACTTTAAGAATATTGGAATCGATGAAATATCCATTCCAAGATGTGTCATAGTTCCAAACGCAACATCGATCGAGCTTCATGGGTTTGGAGATTGTTATATACACTTAGATTATATCGTTCCTCTAGTAATGAAACAGCGTATAAGAAAAATGGTAGTTTTAAAATAATCCGCAATTAAATGTTTTTTGCAAAAAAATTTTAAAATAAAATCTTCTATTTTATAGAAAATTAAATTTTCTATCAAATAAAAGATTTTGTTTCAACAAATGTTTTCAATAAACATTTAAATGCGAATTATTTTAAAACTACCATTTTTCTTATACGCTGTTTGATTACTAGAGGGACGATATACAATAATGTATTATATAATGAACATCATTTGTATTCTACAGGCTATACTGTATATTTCATATTTCAATATTTTATTTGTTTGAATGCTAAAACAATACGAATGTAATCTTTTTTAGTTGATATGATTTTTGGTTTAAACAAAAGTCAGTTGAAGTTATATTTCACTGATCGAATGATCAATATCTAATAATAAATGAATTTATAATTATAATCACAGAAAGGAATGATTCATTATTTTCTGTGATTATAATATTAAATTAAACTAAAAGTCTTTCATTATTGGTGCTTTGAAAATGGCAATTATACGGTTGGTTATTCTTAAGGTGAATCTTATACAAACATAAACATAACAAATTGGTGGCAGCGGAAACTATATAAAATTTAAGTTAAAAAAAACAAAATTGTGATTTACCACAACGAAGATAACCTTAATTGCCGTAGTGTACATATAATTTGCCTAAGCACGAAGACTTTAATTTTTCTTAAAATAAATCAAATTTTTTAAATCAAATTACGTAAAGAAGTATAATTATAATTATAATATATATAAGTTTTTATTAAAAAAATATATAAATTCTGTGTAAGTGCTGTTAAAGAAAAAGTAAAGAAAACAGTGTAAAAAAGCCACTGTATTCATAGAATTTCCATGTGGTTGGAACATTCGTCGAAGGTCATTGTTTAAACGGTATCTACGATTTTGGTCTACCGTACAACCGCATGATCTTCTCAAAGACATATTTTAATTTATCATGAAAAAATTTCAACATAAATACAAAAATAATCTACATACACACGTGCAACGATCAAACAAATTCAATTTATTGTATATAAGATACATATTTCAACATATGTAATTTCAACAAGCAAAATTCATATAATCCAGCGAGGAACCAATTCATCAAAATTTCATACAATATTCATCTTTATCAATGAAATTAAAATAGATCATTCAACTTTATTGTACCATTACATCATAACGTCGCATCACAAACAATACAATATATAACTGGGTGAAACTGGCATTGGGATCAACAATAAATTCATCAATAAATCAACGGTTCAAAATAAAAACAACTCAAACAATTCTAATAGTTTGAAAAATGTTTTATTGAATATAATTATACACAGCATCATCAAATAACTGTAAGTATCACTATTCATTTAACTGCACAAATTTAAAAAGTTTCAAACCTTTACGCGATCTTTACAATTAATACGTACTCGTATACCTGTAATAGTTTATCATAACAAAAAAAAAATAATTGTTTGATACATCTCAGTGATTTAACCTTGCTTATGCCACCTCGTAGAGCCAAAAAGAGACGTTCCATTCCGAAAGCCGAACAGAAACATAAAATTACAATGGGGTTAGATATCAAATCAATGTTTCGGATTATTCCAGAATTTAACGGTAATTCATGTGATTTACACAAGTTTATTTCGTGTTGTGAAGTGGTTCATGATCCGTTAGAAGACGACGAAGAAATCAAATTATTTTTAAATTTAATAAAATCTAAATTATCGGGAAGTGCTTATAACTTAGTTAAATACCATGATTACAATACATGGGATGATTTAAAAACAGATTTATTAGAACATTTCCAAGAAAAAGAATCAATCGAATTTTTGCAAGTGGAATTAGTCAAATGCAAACAAAATAAGCTGGAAAATGTTCGAACTTTTGCAACTCGTATTGAAACACTATTGTCGAAACTGAATGATGCTTGTATTTCCCGTGAGGGGAGGGAAGCTGCTAAATACATTCAAAATTTAAATTCTTCCACTGCCTTGAAGCCATTTCAAGACGGATTGACGGATCCACTTAAAGTAATTATAAAAGCTTGCCGATTTGCGAAATTAAAGGAAGCAATTACCAAGGCAATAGAAGAAGAGTCAACAAATGTGGAAAAAGAAAAATTTAAGAACTTTCCCAGTAGTTCTAAATCTAACTTAACCAAATGTCAATTGTGTAATAAAATAGGGCATACAGCACAAAAATGTTATTCCTTAACACGGCATTCAACTCAATATAACCAATCTTCTGCTAACACTTTTCGTCAAGTAAACACCAACCTAACTAAATATCCGACAAGACCAACTTCACTTATTTGTGCGTACTGCAAATTTACCGGTTATCACATTAGTGAATGTAGTAAGAAAAAATTTAGCGATAATAATCAAGTACGTTTCAATTCTTCGCCTCAAATTCCAAAAACGGTCGAAATCAACAACTCAAACAAAAATAATTCGGAAAACTCCGAGAAGCTCGATCATGCCTCAAAGAAGAACATGTATGTTCGAGTGAACGATCTATAAAATCATGTTCTATTAATACAACCGCTACTTCCAGTAACGAATTCAAACGTACCAAAATTATTACCTCGTTAAATAATCCAAATTTTGAAAACTCAAATTCATTATATGTTAAATTAAATGCCGAATTCTTACAAAATCCTAACGATTATTTTCTTTTGGATACGGGTGCTGATATAAGCGTTGTAAACAGAAACGTTTAAAATCCACAAACAGAGTGTATACCAAATATAAAATACAACATAAAGGGTATAAGTTCTATACAATTTGAAACGGTTGCATTATGTCCAACCAAAATATATTTAAACGAAAATCATGATTTTCACATACTTCCGAAGGAAATTACTATTCCTGTAGCCGGAATATTAGGCTGCGATTTCCTAAATTCTTTTAAATGTTTAATAGATCTCAAAGATAAGTCAATAAAATTTAATGTCAATGATCAACCTGTTGTTATAAACTTGTACAATTCAATGAAGCAAACTGAAGATATTCCCCCAAGAGTTGAAAAAATTTGTCGTATCCATGTTAATGCAGAAGATGGTGACTATCTTTGCTCTTCTAAGGAAATCGAACCAGGTGTATGTTGTGCAAATTCAATAGTGCAAGTTAATAAAAAAACTGCTTTTATAGGTATATTAAACAGCAATCAACATTCTATATCTACTGAAAATCTAAACATAATTCCTGATTCTCTCGATAATTATTCAATTTACTCAGTCTCTTCTTGGAATAATAATATCGAAAAGCGACTTGATCTATTAGAAGACAGTCTAAATTTAAAAGAATTAAATTCAGAAGAGAAAAGTTCAATTCTCTCTATTTGTAGACAATATAATGATATATTCCACCTAACCGGGGATAAACTTACTATATCGAATTTTGGATTCCATGAAATTCCCCTAATTGAAAATACAAGACCTATTTATATTAAACCATATCGTTTGCCCCATTCATCGAAAACCGAAATTGATAAACAGGTATCAAAAATGATGAATGATGGTATTATCGAACCTAGTCGAAGTCCATGGAATTTTCTACTCTACCTCTTTCCACTCCCTAACATAGATGATATCTTGGATAAGTTAGGTAACAGCATGTACTTTTCTACATTAGATCTGGCGGATCGGTATCATCAGAAAGCGATGAACCCTGACGATAAAACTAAAACCGCTTTTAGCACCGATCGAGGACATTACCAATTCACCCGAATGTCATTTGGTTTAAAGGGAGCACCAGCTACCTTTCAACGAACAATGAACACTATTCTTACTGGGTTAAATGGATTAAAATGTTTGCTTTATCTTGACGACGTAATTGTTTACGGGTATGATCTGAAGGACCATAATAACAAATTGAACCACATATGAGCCGTTTATTTTGAAAGTGACCTAAGTCCATTTTTCAAAAAAATCAAGTTAATGATAACAATAGATAAATAACAGTATAATCTTTCTAACGATAAATAATTTATTGTCAAAACAAAAAAAATATTAATCTCTAACACATGTGCAAAAAATAAAAAAATTCAAAATCCCATATGTTTTTTTATTTATTGTTTTTCTATTCTTTAATTATCTCGTTTCAACAAAATATGGACTTAAGCCACTTTCAAAATAAACGGCTCATATTTTCTCTTTTTCGACAATTTAATCTCAAACTTCAACCAAGCAAATGTTTCTTTTTAAAAAAGGAGATTAGATATCTTGGGCATTTAATTACAAATGAAGGCATAAAACCCGACCCTAAACTAATTTCAGCCGTTATTAATTTTCCTACTCCAAAAACTCAGGATCAAATAAAATCTTTCGTAGGCCTTTGTTCATACTATCGTCGATTTGTAAATAATTTTGCACATATAGTAGCACCTTTAACGGATTTATTAAAAAAAGGAAAAAGCTTTATTTGGGACGCTTTCTGTGACGAAGCGTTCAATTTAATGAAAAAATTACTCACTAATTTTCCGATCCTCCGATTTCCCCTAGCTATAAGTGGAATACTGTCTCAAGAATTCGATTCGATCGATCTGCCAATTGCTTATGCAAGCAGAGTATTGAACAGTACAGAAAACCATTACAGCACAGGTAAAAAGGAATGTTTGGCGATCATATGGTGTATGAAACGATTTCGCCCTTATTAATATGGTAATAAATTTATAATTCGAACAGATCATCGAGCTCTAACTTTCCTCCATAACTCCAAAGATCCTTCTTCCCAAATTACACGGTGGCGCCTTGAACTGGAAGAATACGACTATGATGTGAAATATAAACCAGGTAAACAAAATACCAATGCTGATGCACTGAGTCGAATAGAAATTCCAGATGAAGATCAGCCTTATAAACAAAATGTTAATGTCATGACGAGATCCATGTCCGCACAACAGAAATCTCAACCAAGTCTTACCCCTAATCCATCAAATATAAACTCACAAAATCTTATTACTAATTCTAAACATCCGCCAATACTAACAAATTTGCCAGATCCAACAATAATTCCTATACATAATACTTCAAAAAACATACCCAATAATAATCAAAGTTCCACATCCAATTCTTCTAATTCTGTTATTAATCCAATAAAACCTATTATTAAAACTACAGACAAATATGATCAAGCCTCTACAGAAAAAATCATTTATATTAACGATGAAAATGAAATTGAAAGAATTATTACAGAATTTCATAATAATCCGTTGGGAGGACATCAAGGTGTTCTTCATACTTATAATAGAATCAAACGATATTATTTATTTCCCAAAATATACGTAAGAATAAAAAAATTCATAAGGAAATGCGCTATGTGTCAGAAAAATAAAATTTCCTATTCGAATAAATGTCCGATGAAAATTACTTCCACTTCTATGGTTCCATTTGACAAGATTTACTTAGATATTGTGGGACCATTACCAACTACATATACTGGTCACAAATATATTCTTACGATGTAAGACGACCACACCAAATACTCAATTGCCATTCCTTTAGTTGACCAAGAAAGTGAATCAGTTGCCAAAGCTTTTGTTAAAAATTTGATCTGCAAATTCGGTACCCCTAATTCTATCGTAACTGACCAAGGAACTAACTTCATGAGTCAACTATTTTCTGATGTTTGCAAATTATTAAAAATTAAAAAATTGAGGACTTCAGCTTATCACCCACAATCCAATGGCGCATTAGAAAGGTCTCATCGAACCTTTACCGAATATTTACGAAATTATACGATGAATGACAGAACGCAATGGGATGATTGGATTGATTTTGCTATTATTACATTTAATTCGACACCTCATACTTCCACCTCATTTATGCCTTTAGAATTATTACTCGGTTTTAAACCCAATTTGCCTAGTCAATTAGTAGAGAACATAGAACCATATTACAATTATGATGATTACTGTGCTGAACTCAAGTTCAGATTACAAAAATCATGGCAAGTGGCACGAAACAAACTTATTGAATCAAAGAATCAGGCAAAAAGAATTATGATAAGTCTAGCAACATTGTAAATTTTTCTGTTAATGATAAGGTATTAATAAAAAACGAAATCAAGTCGAATAAGAAATTTGAACCAATTTGGACCGGCCCCTATTCTATAATCAAGATTCTATCAAATGAGAACAGCGTAGTACGCGTGAAAGGACGAAATAAAACTATTCATAATAATCGATTGAAAATATTTGTCCAAGATGATGAGTAAGGGTATGGTACAAGTGCAATGTGCTTAATACATATTATGTTGAAAACAAAAATAGAAACAGAAAGATTTGTTTTCTACATAATTCCCTAATTTTTGTATATTTTCTTTAGAATTAAGTAAACATGAATTATTACATACAAATATACTAAAATAATTGAAATTTCTATACATGTATTTAATTATAAAAACATAATAATAAAGGAAAAATCTCTAAATTTAAGTAATTATTAAAATATATGATTTTTTTATATTAATTCTGATATTATATATATATATAAACAATTATATTTACATTTATATTATATATTTTTTTTATATATAAACAATTTTTGTAAAACCTTTTTTTTAGGGGGAGGGGTGTTATTTACACTTAGATTATATACAATAATGTATTATATAATGAACATCATTTGTATTCTACAGGCTATATACTGTATATTTCATATTTCAATATTTTATTTGTATGAATGCTAAAACGATACGAATGTAATGTTTTGTAGTCGATATGATTTTTGGTTTAAACAAAGTCAGTTGAAGTTATATTTCACTGATCGAATGATCAATATCTAATAATAAATGAATTTATAATTATAATAATAAATTAAACTAAAAGTCTTTCATTATTGGTGCTTTGAAAATGGTAATTATACGGTTGGTTTCTTAAGGTGAATCTTATACAAACATTAACATAACAAGATTAAAAAACGCTAATATTCCCTACAACATCAAACATCATAGTTAGTAGTGCCAGGCTGTGTGCCCCAAAAACGTATCATACCGTATATAGATCATTCCAGAATGTGGGAATAGATTTCTGTGTTCCATTTCTTGCGATTAGTCAAGTAAAATCTAAAGTGCAATTGAAAGCCTACATTGCAATTTTTATATGTTTTGTTACAAAGACCGTCCACAAGGAAGTGGTGCCTGACCTCTCTAGTTAAGCTTATTGAGCAATTTTATTAGCTCAAAATCTGAATTAAAGGAACTTCACAGTTTATTCTTGTCGGAATTTCATCAAAGCGAAGTAATTAAATTTTGTATTGATTTCCATTTTCAATGGTACACCATTCCTCCAAGGTCGTATTCGTCATTTTCAATCGAGCAACTTCACACGAGCATGGTTTAAATTGACAGATGTCTGAAATCATATTTTATTGGCCCTATATCAGATAATCCAAATGATTTTGAAAGTCTGACTTCTGGTCATTTTTTAATCGGCCAAACGATTCATTTTATGATTTAAAATAATAAAAGCGTTTAAAATTTGTTACAGAAATTTCAAAAATATTAACGGCGCCGGTAAACATTCTAAAACTATTTTATTGAATGATCTAGGCAATCATTGTAAGCAAATTTCATTTCTATAGATAAGAGAGCTGCCAGCTTTCTCACGGGTAAAAATGTATCTAAACATACATAGAAACGAAAGCAGGAGCAACGACAAAAAATGATGGTAAATTGGGGGTAAATGCTGGACTGACTAGCACACACCCACTCAGACTATGGCTGGATTCAATTTAAAATTTGTGAGATATATTGTTAACCGAGTAATCTAGCAAATTTTTGACTTGGAAATAATTTGATTGCTAGCCGGTTGAGTAAGTGCTTAAATATTTGGTAAGTTACAAGTAGATGAAATAGCAACTGGACGACTAATTTGGCGGTCATATTGGTGATTTTTTGCAAAATGCTCTAGGAGTATTCAAATCATTCAAATAGCTATAATGTTCTTATTTTAGTCAATTTTAAGAATCACTGATACCTAATAAATTACTTAAAAAACATCTCTTTAGTTCATATAAATAATTTAACAACCGATTTATCAAAACAAAATTAATTCTTCCACCAACCATAAATAATAAAGTCATTTTAAACGCGAAGCGCATAAAAACTCCACACTAAATCATTCTACCAAAAAAAAAATTCTCCTTCCTATAAAATATTGTTATAAACTGACCATTTAAAGAAATTTTATATTAAGCGGGTGTTTTTTAACTTCTCGACTTAATTTTTATAAACACCGCGCGGATCCGCATAAAAATAATAAAATCATAACAATAAAAATCTTTAGAAAAAAATAAAAAAATTTATTTAATGATGAATAATTTATGGTAATTCGATTTTTATTTTTAAAATAAAATATTTCTTTGATTTATTTGATTTTTGTAATTTATTAATTTTTACACATATTATAAAAAAAAATTAGGAATCAATTCTAATTATTATTATTAAAATCACATAAATTTTGTTTTTAATATTTTTTAGGTAGTTTTGTGTTTTGATCTCGATTAATGACACCGATCACATTAAAAAGTAAAATATAAAAAAGGTGTGTAAGAGGTTGCGCTTCTTTATAATTACCTTTTTATCATCGAAAATAATCCCGGAAATTATTGGATAATAATTATTACTTTACAAATTATATTGTCCAAAATGACGATAAGCCGGTAATTAATGGTTGCCTATACATAAATATAAATTTAATCGTTTTTTATCCCACGATTTATTAAAATGAAAATATTCTTTTTTGTTTAATTATAATTTCTTTCCAAATAATCTAGGTTTGGCCCAAAATTAAGGTGTATTCGAAGCAACATATATACTTGCATATCTTACAAAAATAAAAAAATACAAAAAACGACGTAACACCATAAAATTAAAACATTCAAATTTTTTATTTTTTTTTATTTGGCAAATTGCTGCTTATCCCCATCAAATTTATCCAATTTAAATGTTGCGCGCGTTTTTAATGGTTATTCTCAAAACAGTCATCAAAATGTTGAACCAAACAAAAACAAAAACAAAAAATTCATTTTCTTATGATGCATGAATTGAATATGTTATATAGCTAATAAAATTTAGCACTGAAAGTCTGAGAAATCATAAAACAAAAAAAAAATCTGCAAAACTATACATAAGCAAATATATTTTTTTAACGATCATCATCGTAATAATTTTTTAATGCTCTTGTGCGCGCGGGGTTGCAATCTGTTGTGTGTGGACGCAGTTTGATTTTAATTTCTTCATTTTTCTTCTTGTTGTTGCGCTGCACATTATTATTATATTTTGACAGAGTTCATAATAAAAAAAAAAAAAATATTGCATGAAAATCTCTCTAGATACACATAATCAGCATACTGTAGAAGATGCAAAAAAAAAACCAATAAGATGAAAAGAAAATTTATATTTTAACATCTCCATTAACAAGATTTTGAGATTTTTTTTTTTTTAGGTTTGGTTTTTTAAAACATTAAAACATTAAAAATTAAAAACATATTCGATAGGCGTTTTAATTTTTCGAAAAGAAAATTAATTGCAGCAAGAAAGCACTTGTTAAAAATTATGTATTAATGAAATGTAATAATTAAAATCAAAATAATTAATTTTCTTATATATAAACGATCAGCAGTTATAATGGTTTGATCGGACGAAATTTTTTGGTTTAATTCATCATGATTGTGTAAAGATGGAAAATTGATAATGGAAAAATCATTAAATAAAGTATAAAATTTGGGTTATATTTTTTACACACAGTTTCAATACGCGTAATTATCCTTTAGTGAGGCAGCTAACCAGGGCCTGTCGCACGAAATAATGCAATGCTCGTAAACATCTCAACAGCAGAAGGTAAATAAACCAACGATTTATTGGATAGTCTCAGGCAGTATCCAAACAATCTACCAAAAATTGCCTAATATAAAAATACACCTCTACCAACTATGTAGTTATGACAACGACAATGAAAAATCGGGGGCCTAACTATGGATAGCGACGACTATTTTCGACGGCGAGCGTTTTATATTAGAAGGTACAAGAAAAAAAAGGAAAACAATAACTATTGTTTTCTTTTTTCTTCTTGCACCTTCTAATATAAAACGCTCGCCGTCGAAAATTGTCGTCGAATTCCATAGTTAGGCCCCAGATCTAATACACACTACCTAGTAGTGTTGGAAAGCTATCGAAAATTTCAACTATCGATAGTTTCGGTAGTAAAATAAAAAACAATTGATAGAAAACAATCGAAACAAATTAACAGACTATCGATGAGGCGCCCATTTCCAAAACTGCCTAAAAGGCATTTTTGAAAAAATCACATTATTAGAATTATATGACAAGAGCTACAACACAAAATCTAATATAATAAAATGCTAGCGTGAAGCATTAAAATAGGACGACAGGAACTAAAAACGTGTACTGTTTTCCCTTTTTCGCAATTTATAATTTTTTTTCGATTTTATCAAAGCCTGCTAGCTATATCTAAAATCTAATATAATAAAATGCCAGCCGACATAAACATCCGAAAACGAGCCAAACTGGAAACAAATACAATATCTGTACAAAACACTATACTTAACACGATTCGCGAAGAATATAACGTTGTGCTTACCGTTGCTTCTAACACTCCCAGTTTAAATTACCTGTGCCAATCGAAGAAACCTCAACTTCCTCTACGCGAATAACATCTATTGACGCAGAATTAATTAGCAAGGCAAAATTAATTCTATGGGATGAAGCTACAATGGCACCTGGTTGCTATGAATCCTGTCGATAAGCTTTGTAAAGAAATAATGAAAAATCAGAAACCATTTGACAGTAAAACAATGCTACGTGGTGGAGATTTTAGGTAATCTTTACCTGTAGTTGGACATGGTGGTCAGCCTGCAATTGTTGAAGCTAGCTTGAAATTTCATAGTCTTTGGGAGAAGTTTAATGTTCTTAGGCTCCAGAATAACATACGTTCAGTGGACCCACAATATAGCAATTGGTTACTTAAATTAGATGATGGAACTATAACCAACAATCATGGTCTTACCGACGACTTAATTGAAATTCCGAGCAACTTTATTTGCAATAGCTCTATAATAACCATAATCTATGGTGAAGCTCTGTCGCCAGTTGATGCCGAAACATTTTCAAAAATGGCAAATTTATGTTCAAAAAATGCAGATGTGTCACGTATCCGTCACGTATTATATCATTGACTCGATTAATGATGCAAATGATTAAGACATTCAGAACTACCTGACAGAATTCCTAAATGATTTAATGCCATCATGGATGCGGCTTCATAAATTTAACTTAATTGTTGGAAGTATTCCCTCCAAAACTCTCTAAATGTTTCGTTGAAACCCGCAACAATGACGATTTAGCAATCGAGTAAAATATTTATTTGTTAGTACTATTTTATCACATATAAACCTATTAAACGATAAAAATAATAATAAATAAGGTATTTTCTCTTCAACGTATAGTAACCCCTCAATATTATGTTGTTTGGATAAACTACTTTCGATTTACGAGATGAGAAGTGGAAACCCAAACCAGATAATATAAATTGACCTACTCTCAACTGTAAAAAGTACATTAAATAGTGAGTTTTCTAATTGGTAAGAATATTAATGGTTTAAAATAATGATTGAATGCTTCCTTCCGTATACCGAGGGATTACTGTACATACTAATATTTTGTCTTACCACTACTATACTAATAAAATAGTTTCTACTTTTGAATAACAAACGGTTTTTTCGATTTAAGTTTTCCCTTTAAAGCGATTTACAAGTTGTGGATGTGGTGTTTTGTTAATAATTTAATAGAGTAATAATGGATTTTGAAGAATCTGAACGTATCGAAACAAAACCGCAGTTGTGGGATTCAGGAGAAGGAAGCAAAAAAGTCAAAACAAAGAAGATTGGACAAAACCAAGGAAGAAAATTTAAGATAACCTATTATTATTATTATTAGCACGTTGTTATTGCATAAAATATTTGTTGAAACAATTAGGGATACCGCAGAACTTCTATAAAAATAAATTAAAAACGGAACTTTTGTAAATTATTGCATCCGGCAATTTTGCGTGACTCATGTCCAGTATAAACAAATAATAATGGTTCTTCTGCAAAACCAATTTCAACCAATTATTTTATTCCAAAACTTGAAGGTAAACGACCAACAAAAGTTAAGGTATGCCAAAAATGTATTTTAGAAATTTTGAAAATATTTCGTTTCTGTCTTCAAAGAATGTGCCGAAACAAAAAGCAAGCAACTAAAAGAGAAACGCAGTGGAAAGCGATTTTCGCAAATTTACAAAGACAAGTCCGATTCGGCCTTGAAATATATTAGCAGTTTAAATACGTTACAATCGCATTACTGTCGTAACTCAAACATAGCTAAGCAGTACCTAGCCAGTGATTTAAACATCATTTGCTGCGTTTATACTGCAACAAAATTAGCATTGCTAAACCGAAATCACAACTGTAGCAGCGGTGTAAACGCGACATATACCTAGCTCATCCAGCTAAAATAGCATTGCTTATACCGATAGGTTCAAACGCAGTCGCATCGGCAGTTCACCAACAATTAAACTTAACAAACTTTGGAGAAGCTATCACATCCGTTAAAATTTTTTGTGATGAATGTGAAGGGCAAAATAAAAACCGTTCCATGATTTGTATGATTACAAAATGGGTAAGCAATGCCCCAAAACATTTGAAACAATTAACAATAATATTTCCAACCGCAGGACACTCGTTTATATCCTGACAGAGTTTTCGGACGTATTGAGAAATTCATAAATCGAAGTGAAACGATTTCACAACCTGAAGAGTACATTAATATACTTAAAAATCATGGAACAGTTTTTAATTTGGAGTAACTTCCTATGTACGAGTGGAAAACTGAAGCTGAAAAGATGTTTAAACCTTTAAGAAGCTGGAATTTTAAATTTTCTCTGTGTAAAAAAATATATATTTGAACAACGCAAGCAACCCAAATTCTAATTCAAGGTGAAGTTAATTATAAGATAGGATTAGGTTACTCAACATCTATTTTTAAAAGATTTCAGTCACAGAATGATATTATCTAAACTTAGTGCCGTTAGGAGCAGTGGTAAAGAAGGCCAAATTTGAAGATGTCGATCGATTATTAAAAAATCACTTTGGATCAGATTGGATAATTAATAAATCACTTCATTACTACAAGGAAGTTATCGATAGCTGTAGCTCCGTTGAATTTGATGCTATTCCGCTGAACGAAGATGAAATGGTCACATCTTGCCATTTTGGTTATCGATTTAATTTTTTTGCTTTGTTTAATTATTTCATTTTAATGCTTTATGTAAATTATTTTACACTATCATAATATTGAAAAAGATAACTAATTAAATTTATATAATATGTAGTATCATAATACTGTGTACAAATTAATGTTCCTAAACTATCCAAAATCAGTTCTTGCTGTTCCAAAATCGTCTATAAACTAACTTTGTTTCCAAAACTCGCCATTTTTGTTTTTATATCTAGTTTAGAAGAATAACTAAAAATTTCCCCACGAGCCAAATTTCGTTATTTGAACCTTACGTACTTCACGAATAAAACAAAAACAAAAATTACAACAAACGTTTCATAAATGAAATTTGGGTTTTGCAAAAAGTTAGCTTAACTGCGAATAGGCAGTTTTGAATACGGACACCTCAATCGGATAATAAATGTAAAAAGCTTTATTCAATAAAAAAAAAGCAATTCACATATAGGTTAACTACACTGAAAAAAAAATATACGCATATACAATAAAAAAGATTATTGTTGCAATGAATTTTTTAATAACTTGGATCCTTAAACTTTGTTGATTGATTGAATAAACTCAATGTTATTAGTTTAGAATAGCATTTATTAAAAGCTAACAAATTAATATATCCAATGTAACTATTTATATTTTTTTGTCAAAAAAAATTAATAATTTTTTTAATTAATACAACGCAACACAAAATTATCATTTTGTAACCAATTTGGTTAAACCTTGCAACATTTTATTGAATCAATGTACTAATTTAATAGAAGTTTCACTAAATGTTATGCTATGGTTTATATTATTGATGAATTGATTAATCAATCTTACTAATATTTATGAAGCAAAATGATTGATACAACACCTATATTTATTAATTTAAATAACTAATTCATTGGCACAATGTAATAGATAATATTGGATTGGTAACCTCATTTCACGATGTATGAACTTTGTGTTTAAATCAACGAATAAATTAATCAAAACTGTCGCAACAATGATTGGGGGGAGGGGGTTAATATATATATATATATATATATATATATATATATATATATATATATATATATATATATATATATATATATATATATATATGGGATATTATGGTTTTAAGGGTAATGTTTAAAACGCTTGCTTTAATGTTCAACCTAAATTTTTTATATTTTCAACGATATTTTCTCTTATTAATTAATGATTTTCATAAAAAATATCCAATAAAGGAATTCACGAAATAACAAAATAAACCAAAATTAAGAAATTAAACAATAAATTAATGTTGTAAAATTAAACACTTAAGGATAATATAAACCTACGTACTAATGTCATTCAATGTTAAAAAAATTTTAAATAAAGATAAATTGAATTGAATCTTTAATATTTAAATATTAAATAATAAAATTTAGATAAAATAAAATTTTATAATAAAATTAAAAATACTAACAACCAACAAAAATACTAACTTACATTTTCTAAAATTCAACACTTATATAATTTTAAATTACAATAAGTAACTACATAATTTTTATTTATTTATTTTTTTTTTATTTCGGTGCTAAGTATTTCGTTCAATAAAACATTAACATTCGTATTTTCAATTTTAGCTATTTTTATGCCATTAAATAGTTCCTGTACAAAACAATAGCAATTTGTAGCATCGATAGGATACTCCTAATTGAAAACATGGAGTATTTTGAAGCATATGTCCGTTGCCAGCAAAATATTATTGAATTCGAATCGAACACCATCGAAATATACACAAAGTCTCACTAATTTCTTCAGCGGTATTTCCCACAGTCAAAATTATAGGCTGAATAGGCGCTTGTTTAGCACTTAAAAATCGGAGATGATCTTCAATCTCTTGGTCGTCTTCCCTATATTTAAAGAATGCTCTTACTAGTCTTTAGTAGTAAATTTTGTAACCGCCTTCTGGCCCGTGCTGGAGTTTGTTACCATCTTTTTCGTTGGCACTAAATAGCCATGTAATGCCCATAGCAACAACGACAACGAGTCCAAATTATCTGTAAATGTATAATTAAATATCACATTATGTTAATGTTTTTAATATATTTCTGTCGAGTTTAGAACCAAAAAAACTGACGTAAATAAAAAAAAACTGCACTAAATCAATTTCTACTAAGTTCCGGTTCTTATTTACACCAGTTTTTTTGTCCCAATACACTCGACATAAGTAAAGTTAAATTTTAGTGTAATGTTTCACTTACTTTTCGAAATGTCATTCTCCCTCAATTTGCGTTAACATGGAACAATACCCCTATCTTTTTCGTTTCCTGGTTCTGATAGAAATTGTTTAAGAGACATTTTGCATTCCGGCATTTTAGTAAAATCTCACTAGTTTCTGCAAATAGGACCTGGAAATCCATGTCAATCTGGAAATAAAGAAACATTTTGTTAATTATTATTCTAATCTTCTGCTAATTTAAAAACTTACTAAACGATATCCCGAAATCTGTTTGTAGAATGGATATTTCCCAAATACTGCAGCGGTGTTGTCTATGTGTAATGGCAAGCTTGCATAATGCGGGCAAATTTAAATTTATATAAAATATAATAAAATTCAAATTAATATTTATTTATACTAGTCCAGTCATTATTGGGGGTTCACTTCGGAAAATGAGATACCCAGTATATTATTACGTGAAAACTTGTATTTTGGCATCCTAAAACTATTCTTAAAATTCGAAAATAATTGGATGGCCGCAAGTTTTAAAATCAGGGGTCAAAGGTCACAAAAATCGATTTTGTCTACTTGTTTTGCAAATATCTCGGTTTCTATGGGTTTTACGCTAATTGTATTCATTATCAATATTGTAGAGAATGAAATTCTCTACAACTTTTGTATTTAACATTTTTTCATACCTCGAATTGTTTTCGAGATAGAGGGCGGAGAGCGCGCGGTCAAAGAATCATGTGAGGTCAACTGATAGTCCCGATCAAAAATTTGTAATATTAAGGTTATAAATTATTGTTAAATATATAATTATCATTATTTTATCATTAATTAACCTCACATGATTCTTTGACCGCGCGCTCTCCGCCCTCTATCTCGAAAACAATTCGAGGTATGAAAAAATGTTAAATACAAAAGTTGTAGAGAATTTAATTCTCTACAAGTCTACAATATTGATAATGAATACAATTAGAGTAAAACCCATAGAAACCGAGATATTTGCAAAAAAAAGTAGAAAAAATCGATTTTTGTGACCTTTGACCCCTGATTTTAGAACTTGCGGCCAATAAATACTTTATCGATTCAACGAATTATTCTTTCAGAAAATCATATAAATACGTATATTTAATCTATTAATCATTTAAGTGAAATAAACTGGTTTTTACTAGTTTTTCCTTATTAACTTAGTTTATAAAGTTGTTAAAACTTTTATTAACTTCCCTAGATTTCAGGATATCATAGAGAAATCCGTCAATAAATGTCTATTAATTGAATTGACAACCCGGTTATTAATTTACAATCGTGATTATTTTAGAATTAATGTAACCAGTTAATAAATTCATTGGCTCAAAGAATTTTTCTTCCGAAAAATTTAATGAAATGGATTCATTGAATTATTTTTTTCAGTGTAGAACCTGAAAATATAAAGCAGTGTTGTGCGTCTATGCATTTGTGTGTCGACAATGTCGACAATAGCATAGATACTAGTTTTCAACGTAGACAATGTAGACAACGTAAAAAATTCGTAGACAATTTGATCGGGAGATTAATTAAAATAAATCATTTATTGATTGTTTAGTCTTAAAATAACGAGTAACATTTTTGATACCGATGGAAAACCCGAAAGATATAAATAAGGATCTGATTTTATAAACGATTTTCGAATTATCTGTTTACTCACATTAGATATTTGCATAATTTAAGAATTCTGCTCGTTTCTTAGAATTTTCACGAAATCATCATAAAAACCAAAATGACCCCTGGCAGTCTTCAAAACGTTTACATTGGAATTGGCACATAAAAATAGTTTTACTTTGGGAGCTTATCGAATTTGTAGTATTTCGTTCTTAGTGCAAAATTTATTAGTCCAGTTATTGCTAAATTTAAAATTTGGCAAAATATTTACAAATCTGTTCCTGATGTTGATTTGTAATATCTCGACTAATTCAGGAATGCCACTATTTTAATCAGCTACAATTTTAGGATACAGAATAAAATCTTTCTTGGAAGGTAAACAAAATGTTTATTCTAAATTTAAGGTTTCCAAAACGTCCTGAGGACGATCTCCTAAACCTGTTAAATCTATGGTACCTTCCTCTTCATTAATATTTCGTGTCTCATAGCTCTGGGAAAGGTTGTTTCTCCCGCACAAGTGAAAGTTTGTGTTGATAAAGAAGCCTAAGCTGGACAGACCGTTTTTGAAAACTTTCTGGTTTGGGTTTGTTCGTCATTTGGAGTTATTGTCTAAACACTTTTAATTTTAATATTTCCCTATTGAACCAAACAATATTTTAAAAATTAATATTCGAAAGTAAAAATATTTCTTTAATTTCTCGATTATAAATCGAAAAGATGAATTTTTCTTCTAAATCTCGGAAAATTTGATCGATCATTTGAATTCGTTTTTATATGTCGACTAACCGGAAAAATGGGCTATTTTCAAGATTATTTGCCTTTTCACCAATTGGAATTTGTAATGTTTTTAATTTAAGCGCAGTAAAATTCAAATAAGAAGCAAAGCACAGTTCAGATGCAACTATCGAGTAGTTGCAGTCATCGAGTACTGCAATAAGTAAGTTTATTCTGTAATTTCCATCCTTTTCTGTTAGAAAACCGTAAAGTATAAATATGTATGTTAAATTGTATAAGTTAAGCATGTGTAAATATTGTGTTCTATCACATATTTCTGTTGATAAAGCCTACAAAAGCGACAGAGGCTATAATTTCTTATACATTTATTGTGATGAAAAGCATAAACGTAATAAATCGAAACTTTTAGTATTTTTGTTGCTGGGAATTGCCGACGCACTGCCTACGTTGTCGACGTCATTTTTTTAATTGTCTACATCAGCGATGGTGAGGTCGACAATGACATGTCAATTATTCAATGGCCGACGTGTCGACAATTGTCATTGTCGACTTCTTGATTTAAAACAACAAAATGTCAACAATGTCGAATATGTTAACAATAAATAATTTTTCGATATTCAAATGTTTTTCATTGAATTTTAATTTAATTTCATAGTATATGTATATAAAAATAAAAGATTTTACTATATTTCTAAGAATCTCTATAGGAGCACCATCTGGTATCACATGGCATTTTCATCCTACTACCACCCATATTTACTATCATTTTTTCGAGATTCGGATGTTTGAGTTCCTTTAGAATGGTTACACATCGGTCAGACAGTTAGGATTGTTATCTGAGAGTATATCTTTAGATAACAAATTGCCGATGTAGCTATTGTAAGTCGTGTGCTACTGAAAGCTCAACCTTCCCATTTTTATCATATTTGCTGCATTGTCTGATACAACGACATAAATATGAGTTGTATACATTTCAAGCGCTAGTTCAGTTGCTTCTCCTGTTTCAGACTCTGTTGTGAAATCCCACTAATTTATGAAAGCCATTTCACCGGATGTGTTATGGATCATCGTTAACGGTTTTTGAATTATTGGCCGTATTTTACCATCCGTCAATAACCAGAACCGAATCTTTACTACAATTTGCGGATATATTATGAACAGATTTCTCATATAATTGATTTAGCATTTTTGATGAAAGTGATTGTCAGCCAGGTATTTTATCGGCGTAGCTCGGCCGTAAAGCTCTGATAACATTTTTGAAGTGCTCTGAATCTACCACACTAAATGGTATATTAAATCCAAAGAAGAATTTAGCCAGCAATTCATTTATATTTTCTTCCTCATCTTTAGTAAGGCAGTCAGCAAACCCTCTCATCTATTTTCGAGAATTTATAGTTTTCCGTGATTTCGTCAGAGTTTGGCTTGTTAATTTATTTAGCGTAGCTATTGCTGCGTTTATACCACTGCTAAACTAGCCGAGCTACAAATGTCAGTTTCATAGCAATGATATTTAGCAATGCTATTTTAGTTGGCTGAGCTAGGTATATGTCGCGTTTATACCGTTGCTATAGTTTTCATTTCGGTTTAGCATTGCTAATTTAGCTGCGGTATAAACGCAGCAATTGGCAAATAAGTAATTATTTCTCGATAAAATTTCTGGTTTACTAGATGCCGACAAAAATTGGGATTCTGAGGTTGTGCCACTGGATACCTCAATAATTTGAATTTCTGGTTCGGAACATTGAGAAACGATCGGGTTTACGTCTGAGTCTGACTCAAGATATACTTATCTTGTTAATTGTGTTGTATTACCACTAGTTGTTTTAGAAAGTGGAAAAGAAATCAATTAAGATGAGCCAGAAATGGTTGATGATGTCATTCCGATTCCATCAGGAGTTATAGGATATAACGATAATGCCGTCAGCGGCAAGTGCTGGTTGCTAAAATAAATACTAACCATAATTCTTAATGAATTATTTTATAAACAAGGCTGCACGAATTAAAAGCTGAATGATGATTATGATTTGAAATTTGAATTTTTTAATTAATTTTAAATTTCAAAGAATTATTTTTAATTTTTTTAATTCAGCTATTGAGAGAGATAATAAAAATAAAATAAAAATCCTAACCAGTCCGCAGTTTTCGATTTTAATAAAAGATTTTAAAGCAGCCAATAGTTTTTATGTAAGAAAGTCAGCAAATCAACATTTTTGGCTTGTAGTCGAGATTGTCGATCACTAATAATTTCCTCTGTTGCGCTAGAGACCCATTCGGATTCCACAGGTACTGGACAAAATTGTGTGCTTTTCTAAAATAAAATAAAATTAAATTTAATGCACAATTATCTCGCGAATATAAGAATTATATCAAAATGTTGAAATGACTTTCCAAAACTCTACCGAATTGGATTTTCTGTTAACTATAGGAAGTAATTATTCTGCTGCCTTTCCCTAATTTTTATTTCATGAAACAATAACACGTGCCCAGAAACTTCAGATGGTGTACGAGCTGCTTGGCCACTTGGTGCATTTTCTATTTGGTTATCACAGGACTTGCACAATTCATTTTGCAGTAGAATTCCGCGTTTTTCTGCGTTTCCTTTGCGAAGAAACCCAATACTTTTAAACGTTGATCTAAAGATTGTTGCGTTCATGACAATATTTATTACGTCATATGGATACAGTCGCTTAATAAAATTTTCAATTATCGGAGCACAGATTCGTTTCATCTTCGGTTTTCATATTTTTCATTTATTTGTAGCAAGTTTAAATATAAACCGTGGGTCATTGGAATAATAAACATAACTTTGGGATCTAAGCTTATTTATAAAATTTCGATAACCTTAGTTGTCTACGATGCTGAAGATTTGCAAAATTTTTGCAATCATTATTGTGTCCAATTCATTTTTTACGGTGGTATTTGTGATTATACTGATCTGTTAAAAAAAATGTACAACTAACTGTCTTTTCAGATGTTGCCTGGGTGAAACCTTCTGATTTTAGATTTATTATTGAGGTACACCTCTTAATATGGCCAGCTATGTTGTTCGTATTAAAACTTGTCATGTATAGTCTTTTCTACAGGAAATGCATTTTGCCAACTTTAAAAAACTTTCAAACTTCTGAGGAGTGTGACGCATTTAAACATCTTGCTTGTTCATCTTAATGTACTTGCACTTTACAGTCCGGTTGAAGCTATTTCTGTTAAACACATTATTTAGGATTATAATTTCAAAGGCTAGCAAAATTATTAGTATATTTAACCTAAATAAAAATCTTAAACTAGGCTTCATATTCAAAACAATGTTGTTGATGACATCCTGTGCTTACTCCACTATCGACCATTGTCTCGGAATTGATCCATCCGTCATGAAATGTTCAGCTAAAGTGACCCTAGTTTCAGTAGCTGAGGCAGTTGCATTATATATCCTCCTAAATTCCAGAAATAACATTATTTAAATTAAAAAAAGTTTTTGTAATTTAATTAAAGTATTACTTTGTCTTGTAATTTGCGGTAAGCTTTCCAAATTTGCTCCCCCAGTATTGTTCTCGCGGCACCCTATTTTTGGAACTAAATACTTTCGCTCGTGTGCCTTTGTCGATTTCTCTGCCATTAAACAAAAATTGTGCAAACAAACAACAGCTAGTACAACTTTGTCTGAGTTTTCGATACTAATACACAGAGAATTTTTTAAAACTCTCCATTTGCTGACAAGTAAGCCAAAGGTATTTTCGATCACTCGTCTCTCAGCCTCCAAAACTTCAAAAAATATATCCGCTCCTAGTAGAATATCTATTCTCTTTGGTATATTATAAGATGGAGTAGCCAGCTCTAAATTATGTTTCATCAGTTATTCAACAGCTGTTGCATCTATCTTGTATTGTAGAAAGTACCAAAGCTACTAAGCTTGTAGAAGTCAACCTTGTCAGAATGAAAGCATCTATGTTTAAATAATTGTTCTTTTCGAGCCTCGATTGCAAAGTAAGCTTCAAGACACCTTTAGTTACTTTAGCCTTACTGTGAGAAATATCGGATAGTCAAACCACTGCTGGCGATCGCTTGAGCTGTAATTTTTGTACCAAGCTTTCAATAATAAATGTAGATTGCTATCCTGAGTCTAACAACCCCCGAGCTAGAATATAAATTCCGGCAGAGTCACGGACGTACACCGAAGCTGTTGGTAACAAGTCAGACGCGATGTAGCAGTGTGGAAGAAACTTGAATCTATTTGAGAACTTGATTCTGCACGCTTCGTAATCTCCCATAAACTTGTCAATATTCACACGAGGTAATTTAAGAGACTCAGACGAATTATTTATCGAACGTTCAGTATTGGCTTGTGTCCTCTCAGCAAGGCTTTCTAGAAATACTTGCTGTTGATCTAACAATCTAACAAAAGAATTCGAATTTCCAGTAGGCGCATTATAGTGACCGCTGATTTTCTTTCACAAAGTGACTTTAATAATATGGATTTGGTTTCAAAGAATTTTGTCTCAAACTATTCTTGCTTCAATTCTATATTCGAGGTAGGATTATACTTGAAAGCATTAGCGCAATTTGAAATTCATATTCAAAAAACTCAGTCCACAATCCCTCAAGTTTTTGTAATCTGATCTCGATATCAATAACCGAAATCTATTTAATAATAGTGGTGAACTTACGAATTATAGTTAGTGATTTTAAATAGGGTATCAATAAATTTGGTAATTAAATTATACCCACAGACCCGATTGGCTGCACAAAACAAAATATGCTTCAATTCATGCCACTTCAATTAATATAAAATATAGTATAATTAAAATCTTCCGTTGGTTGTAGTCTTTGAGATGACCTTAACTGTAAATTCAATTGTATGGCAGCGTGCTTCTGAACTATCAGCGAATGTTGTTCATTCGTAAAAATATAGTAGAATGGCGGAAATCCAATAAACCCCAAACCAAACATGTTTTTTTCGCACAAACTGGCGGGTTATTTAGGCAGCAAAATGGTTGGTATCCAATTCAGTAATATGATGAACCGCGTGCTTGTTCGTGATATAATAATGGCGTCCCTTAAGCAGCAATATCAATTCGATGATAAAACGTGAATTTATTACACGATCAATACACAAACTATACGCAGTTTGATTAAAACTACTCAGTCTTACATAATCATACACGAATTTAGTGCTTACTAATAATAAGGCGCATGTCTCGTCTCATATTTAGTTCAGTGCTCTAATTGATTTTTACATGCTTCAGCCTTATAATATTGTTCGAGTAATTAAATCTATCAAAACAAATTATATTGCGAATTCTAAATACAAATGTGACCTTTATCACATTTTTACTTCATACATAAATAATTTGCCCCACATTCTGCCTTGAATATTTATATAAACATAAATGTTACATAATTTTTGCGTTTATCATAAAATTATTCATCCGTTTAATAAATTCTTAATTATAATTTCTTATGATAATTACAATACATACATATATAATACATATACTCATTTATTTAATGAAATGGCATCATGATGAAAATTATCAAGTCAACCTCAAAACAGCTCTTATCGCTCGCTCGCCCCAAGTCATTCGTGAAAAGATACAATTTGTTCTTATCAAATTTGTTGTATTTTCTTCGCTTAAAAAATTTCAATTTCCTGTTTAAATCCAAATGTTTGCTTGATTATCTGAACGCTATGCACACACATTTATATACAATTCTTATCATTCCACAAATAAAAGAAAAGGTTAATTATTTAATTTTAAGATTCAAAATTTTATTTTTTTCATGCCATAATCCCAATTAATATGACTGATATATTCCAATTAACCCTGCGCGAGATGAAAACAAAAAAAAAATTATCTCGCATCAAGTTGCTTGAGTGCGTTGTGTGATTACTCTGGAAGTTTCACAAGATTATAATTTATCAGTATCAGCAGTAAATTACAGTACGGTTATTATTATTATTATTTTTTTGATAAGATGACCTCGAAACTAGTATTAAATTTAATTATATGATATAGGATGGTTGCGCGTTATGGCCTAACATTATTTTTTTGTATTTTGTAAGCTATAGTTAAAAAATCGCAAGATATAGGATTTAATTACGAATTGAAAATTTAGATGTCTCTTTTACTCATAACGTAAATTGATTGTGGATCAATTGATGTTAATTAACAATTATCCTAAGCATGATGCATGTCAAAGTTTTATATACTGGTATATAGTATAGTCATTATGTCTCGAGATAATTAAACCCAATTCTTAGAATGGAGTCTAATAGTCTAATAAGACAAGAAGAAAAAAAAATATTTTATGATCTCTTTTGATGTAACATTTTAAAGACAAACAAACAAAACCACATTATGTATTTCTGTATGTAAGTATGTACAAATGTATATGGAAAAATATTATATTGAGAAGGAAACATTTTGAAATCATTAAAAATTATAATTTTATAGCAATATAATTTATTATCTGTCACGTGACACATGTGAAAATAGGTTTTGTTTTTATTTTTATTTTTTTTTGTAAACCGAAAACTTATCGATTCGTATTACTTGAGGCACTCAAGATCCGATCCGCCTTTTTCAAATTTTAATTATCAAGAAATGAATTTTTCATTTCCTCTAACGCTTAATGCTCCGTGAAAAATCGGTCCACAATCGAAAAATGAAAATTATTTAATTATTTTGACAAATCATCTACTCCTATATCCTGAAAATAGCTTTTACTAATGATCTGAATAAATAAAAAAAAATGTTGTGTATAGGCCAAACGTATTCCTTTTTGTATGGACTGTAGGTGCAAAGTATTTTGTAAATGTTAATTTATGGACTTATTTCAATTTTTTTTTTACAGTTACATATTTAGGGATTCAAATTTGAAATTGCCACAAAAGGATATTATTTTCATATTATCCCATATTAAATATCCTGACCACAACATAAATCATCATCCTTTCAGAAACAAAAAAAAAAAAAACACACGACTCCTAAAACAAAAAAAAAAAAGGATACCGACACAACACAATTTGTGAATTTACTGTGTAAGATAACACATTTTTTGTGTGCGCCTATATCTAGGATTGTATTATGTTTGTGTATTAAGGACCTACCAAAAAAAAAAACCAAATTAATTGTTTGCAAAATAAATGAGGCTTTAAACGGTCAAATAGACGATTCGGCATTTTTAGGGTTTGTGTGTAACTAAATAAATGGATCTTGAAAAAAAACACACACATAAAATAAAAACACAGAACATAAAAGAGGAAAGTACCACCCATTGCAGACGATAAAAATACGCCTATGGCGCCTTCTTAATTTTATTTGGTTGATTCCTTAATTTTTTGTTTGGGATCAAAATCGATTAATTATAATTTTTTTTTTTTTTATGATTTAATTTGTTGCTATGGGAACTGTGAAATTTTATTGATTGCAATGGGATTGTAACGATCTTTTAATTTACTGAGGCATTTGTGAGATAAATGTGGATTATATTGCATTTGATTTTTGTTCAAAGAATCTTCACATACCCGATTTATAAATAAAATTTGTTGTTTAGCTAACTATACTACTAAATATTTCTAGAGACCGATTTAGTAAATATTTCAAAGGTGCACAGATACTTTATTAAATTGATTATTAATAAGCAATCGTTCTACTCACTCCACCACCGAGAGCTTTGATTGAATATTATCAAACAATCTATTAGCTCATTCTCTGATCGTTATTGAAATATAAATGTTTGTCCCAAGAAAAGCATACTATTCTCGAATCAAACTTATATTCGTATTAAAATTTGAAGTTGAAATAACAACTTATGCTTTATATTAAACCAGTTGATTGTTTGCGCTCAAACTGAAAAAACTACTTTGAATAAAGAATAAATTTATTGACGCAAATCAGCGAATTTTTAATTAAACGAAATTTGTATGAATATAACCATTCGGCTACAAACATTCTTAAAACTCACAATTTTAATACAAAATTCAACATTGCTTTGCTTTAGTACAAGCGCTGATTTGTTTAAAGTTAAATAATTTTCGTATAAGGAAATTTGATTTAGTTTGAACGCCTTTCATAAATTTTGTATCAAAATTTGTCAAATTTTATATTTAAATAATTATTTTTTTCTGTGTATAAGTTATTTAAAAACTTTTATATTGAGTTGCAGTAAGCCATGAGAATTTTTTGGTAAGCATTTTTTTCCTATTATAAACTCATCATAGCATGCTATGTTTGAAACAATATAACAATGAAAGTAAAATAATTAAGGTTGAACGTGTCTTAGTAGTAACGTATTGGACTAGAGCGGCTAAGGTCTGGGGTTCGATTGTGCCCAAGGCATTTTAGTTTAGTCTTTCCAATTTATATTTTTTTGACGTTACCACGTCTTATACCGCATGTTCAGAAAATTGAAACGAAATTTTGCCTTTGGTCGTGGGCAATTACTGTAAGCATTACTTTTAATTTAAATGTATGGTTTCTTAGGTTGGTCCTTAGGCTTCATGCCTTACGCATAATATTATCGCAACGACGTCATCAGGTGGCGACTCAAGCCGGGCCGCGAACCTCGGGACGCTTGGACCAGAGAATGGCTCATCCGATCCGAGCAATTCTGAAGTCAATTTTTGCGTAAAGCAACAGTGGTGGTTAATTTATTTTAAATTATAATAATAAATTTCCACACTAATTTTAATTTAAATTAAATTTACAAAATAGAGATTTACAGGGTTTGACTGCACTATAACGAGAGAATGCCTCTTCTGATCGGAGTAATTCTGGTGCTAATTTGTGCATAAAAAAAAGCTGTGGCATATAATTTATTTTAAATTAAAATAATTAATCTCCACATACATTTTAATTAAAATTAAAATCTACAAACTAGCGATTTACAATGCTTGTGAGCAGTGTAGAGAGAGAATGCCTCTTCTAATCGAAGCGATTCTAATCTCAATTTGTGAGTAAACAAATAGTGGTGGATAATTTATTTTAAATTAAAGTAACAACAACCCTCCACATAAATTTTAAATGAAATTGGTATCTTCAAAATAGCGATTTACAATATACAGGGTGTTTGGTGCATCGTTTGCCAAATTCAAATGGCTCAGAGGAGGGTCATTTGCTATCTCTTAAGCCCCAATAAATCATTTTTGGCCCTCTGGATTTCTTTTCATTAACTCTTAAAATATTTGAAATCTATAGTAAAAACTGAAAACTCAACTTAACATTGCAATAAAAAAAAATACTAAGAGTGATGGTGATCTTCCCACTTTTTTATTAAGTTCTCTAGTCTATCCCCTTTCCAGCACTAGGCAATATGCCCTAAAAACCATTTCAAATATTTTACTAAATCACAAAATTTGTGTATCGGGACACATCAGCCTGATATTCGACATTCGCGATAAAAACTGGTTTTGGCTTAAATTACATACATACATACATACATTAAGGGAGGGTCATTTGCTATCTGTTAAGCTCCAGTAACTCATTTCTATCCCCAATAACGATCACTTTTAGGTTTTTTTTTTAATTGCAATGAAAAGTTGAGTTTTAAGTTTTTTTTACCTTCTTCAAACATTTTACGAGTTAATAAAAAAAATCCGTAGGGCCAGAAATGAGTTATTGGGGCTTAGGAGATAGCAAATGACCCTCCCTTAATGTATGTATGTAATTTAAGCCAAAACCAGTTTTTAACGCGAATTTCGAATATCAGGCTGATGTGTCCCGATACACAAATTTTGTGATTTAGTAAAATATTTGAAATGGTTTTCAAGGCATATTGCATAGTGCTGGAAAGGAGATAGACTAGAGAACTTAATAAAAAAGTGCGAAGATCACGATCACTCTTAGTGTTTTATTTATTGCAATGTTAAGTTGAGTTTTAAGTTTTTACTATAAATTTCAAATATTTTAAGAGTTAATGAAAAAAAAATCCAGAGGGCCAAAAATGATTTATTGGGGCTTAAGAGATAGCAAATGACCCCTCCTTTGAGCCACTTCAATTTGGCAACCGATGCACCAAACACTCTGTATAGTTTAGAACACTGTAGAGAGAGAATCCCTCATATATTTGTGCGTAAAGAAACTTTGGCTTATAATTTATATTGAATTAAAATAATTAATCTCAACATTTTATAAACGTTATCACGCATAATACCTACGGCCGTGTAGACGACACAGAAAAGCAAAGCTCCCGCTGTTTTTCGGTCTGTAAGGTTTTTGTGGGATGCCCGAACACATGTAAAATCATCCTTAAAAGCCTGTAACGATTTTATCGCTACGTCTGATCCTACTAAATTGGTTTGTTCGGTATATGCGGTTGTCGAGTGATCTCCCTTCTATGGCATGGTAAATTGGGTTTGGTGGCTGCATATTTCTATCCACAGATGGCTTCCTGAATTTTTGGTTAGTGCTTGGTTTGCTCGTTATGCGGTTTTATCGGTTGGCGTTATTAGTAATTATGCGAATGGTATGATATAAAAACCGAAATGACAGTGGTTCGGGGGATAGAAAGAAAAAAGAAGAGAGTGAGAAACGACGCTGTTCTTGTTGGTGGATATGTCATGTAAATGGCGGATTAAAAATTTACAGTCTAAATCCTAACAAATAAGTAATATCTAGTTAACAATAAAAAAATAAAAAAAATAAAAACGATATTGTGATAAACATTTATGTGAATTTTACGTTGTGCAGTATAGTGGCAAGAATCCAAAAGAATCCACAAGTAAATCGGCGAATACAAACCATTTTTCATTTGGTAGTATGTGATATTCGTGGTAGTGGAATCTAAAATCCACGGTATACATTTATACTTCGGTTCTAACGTGGGTTCAGTAGCTGCACATTCCAATAAGAAGGCACCCTATTTTATATCGGGTACATACACGGCAAACGGTGCACACAATCACCTGTAACATAAACAAATTTTCACCGGAAAATCGAACAAGCGTCATTCAAAATAGCAGCGGATTGATACCGGTACATGTAGCAGCGTAGAGATAAGCGCTAGTTAGAGGTAAAACCACTCGCTGCAACCATTACTTTTGCATGTGGGAACGGCAAGGTCAGCTATACGCAAAATACAACGGGACGGAGGGTATATATCACCAAAGTAGTCATACATATGTACATAGAGGCAACCGGGTAATTCCCCAAACATAACCCATTTACCTAAGTATAGCCAAATAATTCTTATTTATTTTTTTGTTGTCCAATATATTTTGTTATTTGTTATTTCCTTTAATTGTTTTGTTTGTCTGGATAATTATTTTTGTTGTGGTCGATATAGTAGAGGTTATTCATTTACGCCAGTTAATGCTCTGTTTCTTGTTGTTTTTTTTTGAGTTTATTTATTTGCAGGTCCGAGGTGAAACGTATGGTGAGCTCGCTTATGTCTTCGCCACGGATGAGGATTATCTATTCAAGAAATTTATTTCGTTTCTACAGTAGCGTCGAATTAATAATTTCGAACACAAAAAAATATTCTTAACAGAATAATTATTCAGGTTTTTTTTGTAGTTTTACTTAAGTTTATATCACATCATTTATAGTGTAAATTTATTTGCTACTTTGGCTATACCATCCAATTTAAGTAAGTGGCAGTAATTTATTATTTTTTTCGGGAGATGAATGACGTGGCCAAATGAGGCGTAGGTGGACCCCTGGATTATTTTTTTCTTGCCAAATTTGCAGCATACCTAAGTTTCACAGGACATCACCACTATGAACCACCCCCACCCTGAGCGATAGCCGACTAAGCTGCAGGTAGTGACTGTGAAATAATCTAGTTACGGGACGACCAGCTTCGCTGATATGGGCAACTTGATTAGGCCGCACATGTGGACGGTACAGCGCCGGATCGGGCGTTGCTTCTCAGTGGCAGATCTGTCGTCTTCGTTACAAGCCCTTACTATTTGGTGTAAGGTCTATTTCAGGTACAATAATCCTTAAAAGCCTTAAATCACGAGCTATTCCTACTCGGCTAAAAATATATCAAATGATCAAATGCTGATTGTGGCAGCAACCACTGGACATCACCATTATATATAAATTGTATCCGTCCTAGGACGGGCTGTACCCCCTAGTAATAATATAATGGCATCCTTTTTTACAAAATAGTAGGCGATATTCAGGATTGAAAATTGTCGTGGCAACGAAGAAATTTCAAACGAAAACAAATTTAAATTATTTGGCGTTTGCCCAAATACGCAGATTGGTGGTTATTGTGATGCTGATGGTATGATGGTTTTATGGTGTTATGGTGTGATGCTACGATAGTGTTATGAAGTTATGGTTTGATAGTATGACTGTATGATGGTACGACGATAAGATGGTAAGATGCTATGATGGTATGATGGAATGATGGTATGATGGTACGACGGTTTGATCGTGTGATGTTATGACAGTAAGTTGGTATGATGGTACGACGGTATGATGTTATCATTGTATGTTGGTTTGACGATATGATGATGTGATAGTAAGATGTTACGATGTCATGATTGTATGTTGATTTGATAGTATCACGGTGTGATGGATTAATATTAAAGAGGTACAATAGTATGGTCTAATGGAATAATGGTAGAATTTTATGGTAAGGTGGTATGATTCTATACGATGGTGCACAGAGAAAAATAGTTTAATAAGATCTCCCATTTAGCACATTTTACGGGATGCTTTTTTATTTATGAAAGTCTAAAAGGATTTCTACTTAATATTTAAGAAGAATTCGTATTAATTCTGGATGAGTTTTCACATAAAAAAAAAAACTATAAGTTTTCCTTCATTAAAATATTAAGAATTTCTAATGAAATAAAAAAATTATAAGCAATTTCTTATTAAAATAAGACAATAATGTGTAAATAACCTATGAGTGGTTTTGTAATAGTAGCGTTTGTGCAAATACATATTTGACCAAGTGCAATAATTTAATAATGGATAACCTAACCGTAAATAATGAATCACCTCTAACAGTGTTGTATGTAAGACCGTTAGAATTTAGTCAAGCAGAAATAGACGAAATAATAAAGCTTTTACAATCGCGGAGCCTTGCTCTACTAACATGTGATATTATGCCAGGAGGAGGTATATATACTCTCCAGCACTTGGAATGCTTAGAACTGGAACAGGTGGACGAAATCTTGCTTTATTTGCAATAAACTTTTAACAGAAGGTAAAACAGTTGTGGTTGATCGTGGAATGCCAACTTTAATCGAGGCTAGTGTCGCGAGAGGTGATGAGTTTACTGAGTATTTAAGAACTCAAAAATCCGTTACAATACACGTGGATTGCAGAAAATCAAACACCCGGAAAACTTCAATCGCTGCAGTAAAAAGACAACGTGAGGAGGAACAGGCTAGTACTTCACAAAAAAGTCCACCTCGTACTAGAACGCGAGTAAGTGAATCAAATTTTTGTTTTAAAAAATACTGTTTATTTTGTGGCAATGAAGCCAATGAAGAAACTGAGAAAAAGAAAGCACAGCATCTTCAAAAAAAAATGTATAACGTGACTACACTAAAACTCAAAGAATCCCTGTTGAAATTAGCTAAAGATCGTTCTGATGATGTTTCAAAGGCTGTTCTTGAACGTATTAATTTTGAGTATGATTTAGTCGCTGCTGATGCAAAATACCATGACAGTTGTTACAAATCTTTCTTAAAACCTAATACTGGTGGTAAAATTGGCCGTCCACATGATGAAACTGTAAACTCTGCGATGGATAAAATTTTTCAATTCATATGATAAACGAGTGATGATTGCCAGTTTTCGTTGGATGAATTGAAGAATGTTTATCAAGATGGAGCTTAAGATGACAGAACTATAAAAATACGATTGAAATTGAAGTATGGTAGTAGAATTATTATTATAGAGGAGCCTGGAAAATTAACATTTATTTGTTTTATTGACAATTACCAAGATATTTTAAGTCAAGTCTGGTCTGATAAAAAACACTTGGATGAAAAAGACAAGCGGTTAAAATCTTTGAAAGCTGCGGCAGCAATTTATTGTTCGTGAAGATATTCAATCTTGCGTTTTCGATAATACTATGTACCCCCCACCAGGTAGAATGTTCGAGGATATAAATAACGATATTCCCGAATCATTGTCATATTTTTTGGAACAAGTCATTTTAAAAAACAAGCGTCATAATTTAGATCATCTAAAGTTAGTTTGTACGAATATTAGCCACTGCATCATGACTGCTGATTTGGTTCGAAACGTCGCATACAAATTTTCTCGTCTTTTGGTTTATGCGCATCTTACAGTGAAACAATGAACAATGAATCAGCAGCAGTTTTCAGTCGTTGTCGCAGCGAATAATTTTGAGTATCGCGCACAACACTTAAAAAAAATAAGTTCACTTTTTACTTGTCACAAAAGTTATTCGAAAAAAATAAAACCAAGTACAAATTGAGGTAAATTGAAGATCGAAACAAATATCACCATATAAATTGATTTATTTAAACAAAAACTTTAAGAATATCATAAACAATAATCATAATTAAAGAATATCACTAAAAAGAATATTATATCATATAACTATAAATTTTTATAAATAAAATTTAATAAAAATTGCAGTTAATTAAGAAAAAATATTTTTTAATAAAGTAAATCACTAATTTTTGCAATTGCAAAAAAGCTTGTAGTGCCAAATGTGGCTGTAAAAAAGTCGGGTTGCTGTGTTCTCCAGCGTGTACCAATTGCCAAGGTCAGTCTTGCTCAAATGTCCAGTTGAGCACAATAGAGGAAGATTCCTGTGATTTTAATGAAGAGACCAATGACTCAGCCACATTTGAACAATTTATGAACATCCAGTAAGAGGAAGAGGAAGAAGAAGAAATCGAAGAAGACATGACTGTTGAAGTAGACTTTCAAGAGTATGAATCTGATAAAAATATCATGTATAATGTTACTAGGAATGATATCTTAGGAATGGTAACTGACCGTTTTCGAGAAAAATCCAAAAAGCCTCAAATTTGACCTTTGACCCCGAATAACTTTTGTAGCACACATAGGATCGATGGGGATTTTTAAAGCTTTATTTGTAATGGTAAACCCCAGCTCTCCACCAATATTTCGCTCTCCAGGAATTTTTGTTATTTGACCACTATTTTTATGTCTAAATTGACCGGACTATAGGTACTAACTGGGAAAATTTAGAAGTTTTATGTTTTTTTTAATAACATAAAATACAAAGTTTTCACATTCATAAAATGTGTTGACATAATTATAAAATTAATTTGCATTTATAAATTAAAATACTCACAGATATCAAAATTAATTTGGACATTTTTTAAGAATATTTCTTCGATCTTTCCTCAGAAAAATTTTCTGAGGTGTCAAATTTAGTTAATAAACTAAATCATAATAATTAAAACTATTATAACCCGACTTAATTGTTTTATGTGTGAGTATTTTAGTTTAAGCGCAATCGATATTATCAACCATTTCAAAAAGTTTCATAACTCTCCTGCGATAAATATATACATAAATTTAAATGTAAACAGGATAATTGTATGCAAAAATTCCAAAATATTTACGGAGTTAAAAAGCATACCTAAAAAATAAAAGTGTTACTAATTCAGATTCTTTTGCTAGTGGTAAGAACCTTCTATTAAAAAGAGCTGAAAGCCATAGATTAAATTTATATTAAATTAATAGATGTGTTCATCGTCATCACCGATCGTAATCAGATGATGAAAAAAAAATCACTTTTGCATCCCGTCCCTATAGGGATTCGAACCCGGTACCTTCCGATCCACCCGCTGTACCTTTAACCACTGCGCCGTTTGGTCGGCTACCGAAATTTTATTTACCAAAAATTACCAACATTTTAATATTTTAGTAGCAGGATTTACATTGAGCCGTGATATTAAAGAATATACAAATAAATAAATTACAATATGATGGAATAGAAGTAAAAACGAATAACGGATCCTAAAAAATCTATTTTCAAGTAGCTCAAATACTTGGTGATAATTTAGCATTGAACACTGTCTATAGGTTATGCAAAATCATTTAGCGTACATACATTTTGTAGGATCTGCCTTAGGAATTAATCTCAAACCCAAGTTGAATGTGTAGAGGTGTCTGAAGCACTTAGGAATATAGAAAATTACAACAACGAAATTATAATGATTGGTAGTAGCGAGGTCAGTTTAAAAGTAAATTTCTGTAATAAATCAAATTGATAATTTTCACGTAACTCAAAATATTGCAAGTGATGTAATGCACTATGTATATATTGGTGTCTGCAAATATTATGACTTGTCTAAAATTTTTAACTATTTTTTGTATACAAAAAACTGCTAACACTTAATACTCTTAACTACAGAAAACAAATGTTTAATTATGGAGAAACAGAAATATCAAGTGCTTCGTTTAAAATAAATGCTTCAGCAGTACATGAAGCGCAGCATCATTTCTCAAAACTATATGAGCATAATATTACTTCAAGAATAAATATTCCATTAACATTAAGCATCAAAGCTGGTTTAAATCATTCCTACCTAGTTATGTCTGAAAACTTTTTTCAAGAAGAACTCATCATCAAGAAAAGCACACAGTTCTCTATTTCAGCACAACCATATTTTAGCAGACTTCAATTTCGGGTAGAATACCCATGTTCAACCAACCACTCATGTGACTCAATTATATTTCGAGGGTATTAGAATACAAAAAAGGCTATGCCCTAAATAGAACTTCACAATCTGTTGTACCTAAAGTATGTGAGATTATCGATATAATAATATCAAATAACAATCCGTACGTTGCATGTCAAGTATGGAGTGTTACAAGATTTTGTAACCATTTCCAGTACATAGTTGGAAAGCCATTGGATTAAGCATTTAATAATCTCATGTGTTTTGACGGTCCACCAATTCATTTCTACCATCTAAATAATGGACAGAAACTAATTCGTCCAAAAATGTATTTTTTATGATTCCACGACAATTCGCAGAAAAACAATTTGCAGAAAAACAATTCGCAGAAAAAAAAAATACAGAAATTTTGGAAAATGAAGATTTTATCTTACTTATCCAGAATTTTGTGTTGAAATATTTTGGAAAAGGGAGATTTTAATTCTAATTCTAATATTAAATCTCCATTTTCCAGATATTTGCGCGATTTTCTGGGAAATACTATTATTTTTTCCGTAAATTTTCTGTGAATTGTTTTTCTGTGAATTTTTTTTCTGTGAATTGACGGGATACCATTTTTTATAATTAAATTTATTTTTTATTAAATATTAAACATAGCAAAATAATATTAGAGATAGCGATCTTTAAGCGGCTTCAAATACATTTCAAGACTCCCATGCTCCTTTCTATTTGAGCTGCACAATATTAAAACCTCTCGAAGCTAACATAGTAGCTAAACTCTTCAGCAGTGACCTATAAGAATTTACATTTTTCATGTTTTAGGTAAGTACGAGGCTTTTTTTTAGGAATCTGCCTAAAATTGTATTGTGTCCGATATACTGCCAGCCTACAAGGCTTGTAGCTTACGATTACGTAAGCAAATAAACACTTTACCGCATCTGGTAGTTGGCCTAAATTTTAAATATTGCTCTAAAAATTTCTTCCAGAGTACCTCTATCACCACCAATTTTCTGTCTCAGGTCGGTAACAAGCATACTGCAAAAATTATATCATCACCAAAGGAAGAGTCCATTATTTAAGTAACAATTTTGTTCTTTGTCCTTTCAAATAAATTAGCTATACGCAGCTGCATTGCGGAAAAGTATAAATGAGAAGAGAGTTGAAAAATACTTCGTATAATAAAAATTAGAATTAACGAAAATGTCCAAAATTCACGGCCTGTTAAGGAGAAAAACATGCGATCAAACGCCACAATATTGTAGGAATTCTATTCATCAAATAACAAACTACGATAGTGTTAGTAGTAATTCTGCCGGTAAAAATAACCTACTAAATTATGAAAAGATACTGATCCATTTAATATACAACCAATCTTTAAAAGTAGCGGTTAGATTAATATTTCCGAAGGTTTTTCTAAAATAGTAGCTGAGCTTTTTGATTTGATGACGAATCGACAAGTCACTCCAAAGAGTATAGTAGAAAAGTCTGTTAAATGGAATTTGCCACTTTATTTCTTCTTCCTCATCGCTTTTTCCTACTACTGGAAAAATAGAATCTTGTTATTTTCGAGGCATATGTGTATTTCTACGCCACAATACTTCGTGGCTGTTCTCGATATATTATGGAGACCTATCTTTTCAAAGTGGCATTCTAAGGCGTCGCGGTTTCTCTAAATGATACTGAGGCCAGTCATCTCTCCAAAAGTGCATAGTTAGTCCTTAGTTACATATTTAGAAATTAAAAAGTTTACACATTAGCCAATAGTAACTGGTTTGCAATAATATGACAAAAAAAAAATTTAACATATTTTCGATTCATTTGTGCATCCCGAAAAATTGGACCAGTCATCGCATTCTTCTATTCAAATCATGTAAATAAATCAAATGTCTGTAATACACATAAACAGACAGCAACTTTATTCTCATATACAAAAAATAAATAACGACCCTATTTCTATATTCAGGGACATGATAATAAAACATCACCATTTTATTATAAACAAAATATAAAAATATGGCGAATTAGAACCAATAAATAGATGCGATACAAACTCCTCAAATGAGCATAAAGGTAATTACAATAAATCACTTATGATTTTAATTCATCGACGATTATGTTCTGTTTTTATTGTTCTGCTACTTTTTTTTTATAAGCGTATATCCTTTCCAGGATATATATATGAGAACAAAATTAATATTTTGAAGAGTCCATTAAATATAAACAAAACAATCGAATAGGGACTTTTTATATATACATCCAGGTTGCTCGCTTTATTCAATAAAATAAATGCAGGAAAAACAACTTTAACCCCTATAAGCGCACGATATGAATTTAATATCCGAAAAAAGGGTGCCTTAATTTTTAATTTTGTCTACAATAAATTTAATATTCTTAATTTTTTTTATTGTTAAATAAAATTAAATTAGATAAAAATAAAAATAAACGAAGCATTAAAAAATCTGGATGTTTTTTTTTGTGATATATGAGACAGCTTTTAGTAAATTAGTTGTCTGTTAAATCATATTTTTTTGACGTCAAATTTACAAAATTATCGCGAAGACAACAATAATTGATAACATTTTGAACTTTAAACAAAAAGAAAAAAAACAAACATTTTTCAATGTGTTAATACAAAATATAATTCCAGTTATTTAGATTAATTAATTTACAAATTAAAATTTTATTAATTAAAAATAATAAATTGATAATATAATTAACTGTTTACGTTTTTGTAATAAACAAGACAACAAAAAAAAATCTTTTTGCGTTCTTATCTCACATAAATTAACACATCTAATTGACTTCTTTGTAAATAACAGACAGGGCGGGCAGTAACACTGATTAAATGAGGGGGGTTAAAATTAGCGAAGTGTTATTTAATCGTTTGTCTAAAAATACAAGATTGAAGTCATGGCAACATTTTTGTAGGACAAGGTTTGCGCGGTATACGCAAGCATTCAATGCCCATCTGCGCGAAATAATTTCATAACACAAAATAATTATCGGTGCGGTCATAAAGTCAATTAATTGAAGACAAAAATAAAATAAACAAGATTTTATGAAGTGGAAAATATATGACGATGATCTGGCTTTGTTTTAATATTAAATTAAAAATAAATTTATTACAGTACAAATAATTTTTTAATTATGAAATTTGTTTTGTGCTTAATTGTAAAATTATTTTTTTTTATAAACAAAACACTTTGTGCACATAATGTTATAAATTATAATTTATAAGATTTAAGACAGAAATGTTTTCTTTTTTTAATGTGTAATGGCGGGTCGACACACTTCCGGTAACGATAAAATCAAATTTATCGTTCGTTTTGAACAAATTCGTTATTTGTTTGGTGACCTAACCTTTTATGCCTATGAATCTTATTCTTATCGATAAGTCATTTTGAATACACACATAATAATTTATGATAATTAAATTTTATAAAATCGTAGATTATCGAAGATTTATGTACTCTGTATATGAGTCGATACTTCACATATAAGCCAATTAAACATTGAACTCTCTGGGGGTAGCGCTCAAAGTGCAAAACTTCACAATAGAATATATTCCCATAATTAAGCAAAACAAATTATTTTTATTTTGCAACCACAATAATATTTTGAACCCGTGTAATATAGACATGTTTGCGATCTTTTGACATTTTTTACTTTACATATAGTGTATGGTAATTTTTTTATATTTTTTTTAGAGTGATAGACATTGGTAGACAGTTAAAGTTAATTAAGAAATGTATGCATATATGGAGAACTAATGATAATTGACCGTTTATACGTTTTTAAAGAGATGTGCGCAGATATGTCAGTATAAGAACAGCGCATGAGAACAAATCAAAAGTCATTGAGTTGAACCAATATAACAATGTTAATTGTTGTTAGTAAAGATTTTGTGGTAAAATACATTTCGATTTTCATAATCGATTGGTTCTCTGCGGTGTAATGAACCTGATACAAGTGGTTCACACAAAAAATAGAATTATTGTCGAACAGTCCTATTTTCCTAATTTTAATTAGCCTCCATTTCAGTTAAATTCAGCAAGAGAAAGAATTTTACTTTGGTTTGAATTTAATCAAATTGGAGGATAAGTCGCATACCATTCTCGCAATAATTGGAACACTTAAAGTAATTTCATCAAAAATACTGTTGAAAATAGTTTCCCATACGGTCCAAATTCAGAATCTAGTTTTAAAAATAGTTCCAAAACTAACTTATATTGCTTTTACTGGCGCTCTATTTAACATTTAACCAAAGAGAAATAATAAGCAGGGTTTTGCCACGTAGTCCACTTGAATAATTAATCAATTGTCTACTCGTGTAGACAATGTAAATCGACAATCCAAAAAATAACGTCGACAATGTAGACAATGCTTCGAAATTTCCTTCCAGCAAAATGAGTCAAAGTTTTGATTGACGTATGGGATTTTGTGCCGCCCCGGTGGCACAGTTGTTAGCATGATTGCTTTAAGCTCCGGAGGTCCCGGGTTCAATTCCCGGCGGGTGATGAAAAAATCACGGCTGGTTTAATGTAAGGATCAATGAACTAATCACTCATTATCCGTTGTAAAAATGATTACGAAACTTCAAAAATGAAGCGGCCAAATCTCTCCATGGGATGTAGCGCCAGCGAAAAAAAAAAATGGGATTTTACTGCAATATGTAGTTTGTTCGATTTCCCTTTAAAATTATTTCCAATAAAATGTAGATGTTGAGCTCTCACAAAAAAATTTAGTTCTACCACGTAAAATGTAAAATGAGGCTAAAACTTTTGTAACGATTCCACACCCAAATATAAAATATAAAATATAAAATATAAAATATAAAATATAAAATATAAAATATAAAATATAAAATATAAAATATAAAATATAAAATATAAAATATAAAATATAAAATATAAAATATAAAATATAAAATATAAAATATAAAATATAAAATATAAAATATAAAATATAAAATATAAAATATAAAATATAAAATATAAAATATAAAATATAAAATATAAAATATAAAATATAAAATATAAAATATAAAATATATATAATATATGATATAGAATATAAAATATAAAATATAAAATATATATAATATATAATATAGAATATAAAATATATATAATATATAATATATATAATATAAAATATAAAATATAAAATATATATAATATAAAATATAAAATATATATAATATAAAATATAAAATATAAAATATAAAATATAAAATATAAAATATAAAATATAAAATATATATAATATAAAATATAAAATATATATAATATAAAATATAAAATATAAAATATAAAATATATATAATATAAAATATAAAATATAAAATATAAAATATAAAATATAAAATATAAAATATAAAATATAAAATATAAAATATAAAATATATATAATATATGATATAGAATATAAAATATAAAATATAAAATATATATAATATATAATATAGAATATAAAATATATATAATATATAATATATATAATATAAAATATAAAATATAAAATATATATAATATAAAATATAAAATATATATAATATAAAATATAAAATATAAAATATAAAATATAAAATATAAAATATAAAATATAAAATATAAAATATAAAATATAAAATATAAAATATAAAATATAAAATATAAAATATATATAATATAAAATATAAAATATATATAATATAAAATATAAAATATAAAATATAAAATATATATAATATAAAATATAAAATATAAAATATAAAATATAAAATATAAAATATAAAATATAAAATATAAAATATAAAATATATATAATATAAAATATAAAATATAAAATATAAAATATAAAATATAAAATATAAAATATAAAATATAAAATATAAAATATAAAATATAAAGTATAAAGTAAAAAATATAAAATATAAAATATAAAGTATAAAGTATAAAGTATAAAGTATAAAGTATAAAATATAAAATATAAAATATAAAATATAAAATATAAAATATAAAATATAAAATATAAAATATATATAATATAAAATATAAAATATAAAATATAAAATATAAAATATAAAATATAAAATATAAAGTATAAAGTATAAAATATAAAATATAAAATATAAAGTATAAAGTATAAAGTATAAAATATAAAATATAAAATATAAAATATAAAATATAAAATATAAAATATAAAATATAAAATATAAAATATAAAATATAAAATATAAAATATATATAATATAAAATATAAAATATAAAATATAAAATATAAAATATAAAATATAAAATATAAAATATAAAATATAAAATATAAAATATAAAATATAAAATATAAAATATAAAATATAAAATATAAAATATAAAGTATAAAGTATAAAGTATAAAGTATAAAGTATAAAATATAAAATATAAAATATAAAATATAAAATATAAAATATAAAATATAAAATATAAAATATAAAATATAAAATATAAAATATAAAATATAAAATATAAAATATAAAATATAAAATATAAAATATAAAATATAAAATATAAAATATAAAATATAAAATATAAAATATAAAATATAAAATATAAAATATAAAATATAAAATATAAAATATAAAATATAAAATATAAAATATAAAATATAAAATATAAAATATAAAATATAAAATATAAAATATAAAATATAAAATATAAAATATAAAATATAAAATATAAAATATAAAATATAAAATATAAAATATAAAATATAAAATATAAAATATAAAATATAAAATATAAAATATAAAATATAAAATATAAAATATAAAATATAAAATATAAAATATAAAATATAAAATATAAAATATAAAATATAAAATATAAAATATAAAATATAAAATATAAAATATAAAATATAAAATATAAAATATAAAATATAAAATATAAAATATAAAATATAAAATATAAAATATAAAATATAAAATATAAAATATAAAATATAAAATATAAAATATAAAATATAAAATATAAAATATAAAATATAAAATATAAAATATAAAATATAAAATATAAAATATAAAATATAAAATATAAAATATAAAATATAAAATATAAAATATAAAATATAAAATATAAAATATAAAATATAAAATATAAAATATAAAATATAAAATATAAAATATAAAATATAAAATATAAAATATAAAATATAAAATATAAAATATAAAATATAAAATATAAAATATAAAATATAAAATATAAAATATAAAATATAAAATATAAAATATAAAATATAAAATATAAAATATAAAATATAAAATATAAAATATAAAATATAAAATATAAAATATAAAATATAAAATATAAAATATAAAATATAAAATATAAAATATAAAATATAAAATATAAAATATAAAATATAAAATATAAAATATAAAATATAAAATATAAAATATAAAATATAAAATATAAAATATAAAATATAAAATATAAAATATAAAATATAAAATATAAAATATAAAATATAAAATATTTAAGAGAATTAAGCCGCAATAATGACTTCGGATATAAGAGCTTATTTCCGAAAATATTATTTGATCATTATAACTTCGGATGCATCAGCGTATGGTATTGAAGCCGCTATACCCCATCAATATCAACATGGTTCCGAGCACCAGATCGCTTTTGATTGAAAAACTCTTGGCAACAACGATATTCACAAATTGAGAAAAATTACCTTTCCCAATTATTTATGAAGTGATCAAATTTAATCAATACTTGCAAAGATGTAAATTTGAGTTATTAGCTAGCAACGAACTACTTATTTCCTTGCCCCACTCAAACAAGCAACTTTCGGCACACTCTATTAACAGGTTACAAAGATGGACAAAGATTATTTTGATGGGATATGAGCATAAAGTCACCTACACACCCAAATATTATAACGGAAATATTGATGCAGTGTCACGATTGCCTGGTGGTCCAGACACACAGTTCGATGCTAGCAAACAAGCTTGTCATAGCCTAGTATTCGCTATGCAAAAAAGAAATAAGTAATCATTACTTGATTGTTATCCAACAAATTTCGAAATTATCCGAAAATATATTATAATCGAATCTGCAAAATGGGTTTATACAAAATGGTTTTCCAGCCAACCAAATCACTTTTTTAATTCACTTTTTAATCTTTACACTATCGCTTACCAAAAACGAATGTTCCAATTCGAACTCGTTCGCTCCTTATATACTGAGGAGATCAACGCGACCTAAAACTAAGACTGCACGATTTGATAATTCAAAAGGAAATATGTGACATACACCAAAATGATTTGTAAACCCATTTTTTTGATTGTGTTTTCCAGGAAAACTATATGCGTTGCTATAGAAAAATAAGATTTATGATCAATTGGGGTTGGTTCTACTTAGAAATTTAGATAAAAATAAATCAGATTAATCATAACGATTCAGCTTTATAAACTTTTCAACTTAAAAGTTGATTTTCTAAAAACTTAAAAAAATTCTCTAACGCCAAGTAAGAAGTCAGGCTGCGATATGTGGGCATTCAAGATTTTAATCCAATATAATAACAATAAATTATAAATATGCAAATGGTGTTGTAATATTTCCATTGTGGAAAATATGGCGAAAATGGCTATACAAAGTGAAAATGACCAGGTATATTAAAGTGCCTTGCTAAATAAAAGTAATGGGAAATTGCCGACGAGTGCAGCGAATACCCCTTAAGCCCATTTATTTTAGTTTTGTTTTAGAGCGACTCATCGAGCCCTTTTACAAAAACTCAAATAAAGGCCGGCTCTCGAAATATAAATGGTGTTACAAGTTTCCCGCCATTTATTTAATAGTTTAGTAGTTTCCTTATAACTATTAATTTTTCTAAATCAATTAACTAAAATATTTGAAAATTAAAATCCGTTCAAAAAAAATTACTAAACAATAATTTTTTGTCTATTTCGTTTATCATCTCTAACCCAATTATAGTTGCTATATCTAATTTCATAAATCTGACACCAAATGTTGGATTTTTTTTTTAATAGTTACCATTATGATTATTATTCACTTAACAAATAAAATTTACAAACAATTGATATCCCATTTAAAACGTTTACAAAATCGTACGACTTTTTACAAACATGTGATATATAGTACAACGCATAATACGAGTATGAATATAAGAAAGGGATCCCATTTGAAATCAAATCTGGATTTCTCAAACAATGAGGGATGTAACCATCCAATCGTATCAACTTAAAAACATATTAATGTTATTACTATTGTCGTTTATTGTATTATGTATATTAAATGTTATTATTGTTATTATTGCACCCTGAAATATCTATTTAATACATATTTAATATAAGGGTTGTGTTAGTTTTTCACTTATTATCATCAATTTTTCACCCTCGATAATTTTTTATACAAACACACACACATTTTTGGGTATAAATAAAATGACTTTCCAAAAATGTATTCCTCTCCTAAATACTGTCACAAATTTCTCTATTAAATTCTAATAAATATAATTAAGTGAATGACTTTGGAATTATAATAGAATATTAATAGACTTAACTTTATGGGATACTTATTGGCAAAATTATGTGAAAAAGTTCATTGATCGTAAATGACTGTCAAAAATTCGTGTACATAGAATAATCGTACATATATTGACAAAATCTTTCAGTCTTTATATAAAATTTATATAAATTTACACCTGGAGTTATAAATCTTAAATTCATCTTACGCACCCGACACAAATTATAAGAAAAATAATTTTTCTTCAATATTATTAATAGAAGCTTTTAAGAAATTAAATAATGATGATCATTTATAGATGGTATACACACAAAAGGAAGTTAAATATTTATCCATTTTTCACTTCATGCGTTTTCTTCGTTAAACAAAAAAACAAAAAAAAAAAAAACTGAAACTGAAAGGTAGTTATTATGATTTTAATAAATGATGTTAATTATCCAGATGCGCTTGTCTTGTAGTCTTGTATATTTATGGATTCTTAATAGTTAAGTGTAGAATGATGATTGTTAAATATGGTAAGTGTTTAATTAAATTAAACGGGAGGTGTACTCGACAATATGTTCTTTGGATTGATTAATGGGTAAAATTTTTTGAATTCCATTTTGGTGTTTTCGAAAATTTATGATGGTGTATATATGTACATCAATTATAAAAAGTTTAGGTTAAAATTAATGGCGAACAGTTAATTGAATGGTGGTTATTAATCGTAATTTTATTTTGGTGTTTTTTTATACTAGCAGGCTGGGTAAAACCTAATTTTCTTAGTCTTTTTTATAGCTCGTCCAATTGGTAACCATCTCTTAAATACGTCATTTGTATAGTTAGTTTTCTTTGGCAGTAAATACATCAAATTACTTTAATTTTATTTACCCGAAACATTTTCTGTAATTAAAAATTTTATAAATTATTCCACAATTAATGCAATTAATTAAAATGAATTTTATTTTATTTGTATCCTAATAGTGAAATTATTTTATTTTAAGTTTAGTTATATAACCTAAATCTAGAGTAAATAATTTTTTTGGCAAATCCAACTTTGATTAAACTTTAAAAATTTACAATCCGTCACTTAAAAATAATAAGATAACAAAATAACGGCAACATTTTGTCGTTCTTTTTATAAACGGTATAGCCGAAATCTATCGTACACAAATTTGAGGTATTTATACGAAAATAAAAATTATTAATCTAAAAATAAAAAACATTAAATTAAATTATAATTTCAAATTCGTTGATGGTCTCTATAAAGCCGAAATCTACCGCAAATTAATTTCTTGTGTAATAACACTTAGAATAGAAATTATAAAATTAAGAGTAAACATTTTAAAATTAAAGTTAAAAACATTAAAATTAAAATTAAATTGCAAATTCGACACTACAAAAAGTTCGTGTAACGAAATTCCGATACATGTAACTATGGAATTTCTTCGTCGGCTTAATGGTCATTATAGCCGAAATCTACCATAAATTATTTTTTTGTCAAATAAAGCTTTGACTATTTTTAATAAAAAGTTGTAAAATAAAACTTGAAAATTTTAAAATTCGAATTTAAAATTATAAAACTAAAATTAAATTTTGCTAAATGTCGCTAAATAGATCGTGTAACGAAATTCGAATAAATTTAAAATTCGTCACTAAAGAATAATCTAATAACAAAATAACGGCAGAATTTCGTAGTTTCCTTGATGAACAGTGCAGCCGAAATATATCACAAATAAATTTTAAGTCTTTATATGAAAATAAAACTCTGATTAACTTTGATTAAAAATTATTAACCTAAAATTACAAAACATAAAGTTAAAATTTAATTTCAAATTCGTATATCGAAATTTCGATATAACGATAAAATTTTAACGTTCCATTGATGGTCTGGTCGCTATAGCCAAAATCTACGGTAAATTAATTTTTTGTCAAATAAAACAATGATTGAAAAATTTTATAATTAAAATTTAAAATTGTAAAGCTAAAATTAAATTTAAATTAATAAATAAATTATTAAAATTAACATTAAATTTCATCATATAGCCAAAATTTATCGTAAATTATTTTATTCTTTTTTTTGAAACAAAGCTTTGATTAAAAATTATAAAATTCAAATTTATATATTTAATATTTTATATAAAAAAAAACCGTAGATCAAAATAACGACAAAGTTGCGCCCAACGTAAACAATTTTTCAGTATTTATATGAAAATAAATCTTTAATTAAGTTTGATTAAAGTTTAATTTCAAAACATCACTCAAAAAATTTGTTGTAACGAAATTTGGATATAACGACCAAATTTATTCGTTCCCTTGATGGTCGGTCGCTATGTAGCAAACATCCACCTTAAACTATTTTTTTGTGAAATAGGTAACACTTTGATTAAAAATTATGAAATTAATATTATAAATTTTAAAATTAAAATTAAAAATTATAATCTTAAAATTAATTTTGAAATTCTCTACCAAAAAAATTTCGTGTCACGAAATTCGGATATAACGACGGACATTTATCGTTTCATTGAGGAATGCCAGTCTAACGGAAATTTATTTATTTATTTTATTTACATAGAAATTTACTAATATTTTAGCACACTGTATTTTGAGCTAAAGCTCATTCACAATACAGCGTGCCAAAACGTTTGATTTATTTATTTAAAAAAGCAGTAAAATTATCAGCCATGCTTATCCATCCAGCAATTGGTCAACTTCGCCTCGGCAAAAAATAATTTTCAAGCCAAGCTTTTACCATTTTTCTCGACAATTTTGAATTGGCCATTTCCTATATGTGTTCGTATGTAATCAGTACTCGTGCGTGCCGTACCATTGTCCGGTGGTTCGTCGTAAAATCGGGCAAATTTTTTTCAATGGTTCAATCTCTTCACCATCTATTTCTTCGGATTCTTCTCCATCTATATCTGCTCGTTCAATCTTCTGTGATGCATCTACATCCAAATAATTGAAACTGGATTCTTCCCCGTAATGATTCGTCGGCGTGTCCCCATAACTGACTTCCTTCTCTATTTTAATTGTGGAGCTAAAACCACCATGATCGGCGGGTGACATGTCTGTAATTCCACATTGTGTTATGATAGTTTCAGACGCTTTGCACTGTTCCACAAATTTATACGCAAAAAATAAAAAATAATTTACGAGACTAAATTTTCAAAAAAAACGTCCAATTGACGTAAAAGTCAAAGGCAACTTCTACCATAAATAAATTTTTTGTCACATAAAACTTTGATTACCTAACTTTAAAATTAAAATTAAATTTCAAAGTGGTCACTAAAATAAAATCATGTAACGAATTTCGGCTATTACGATGGAATTCGTTGCTATAGCCTAATTTTACAATACATTTTTTTTTGTCAAATAAAACTTTGACTATTTTTAATAAAAAGTTGTAAAATAAAACTTGGAAATTTTAAAATTCGCCGTTAAATAACGTGTAACGAAATTCGGATAAATTTAAAATTTGTGACTAAAAAAATCATCTAACGAATTTCATTGTTCCGCTGTTGGTTGCTACAGCTGAAATTACCGACAATTATTTTTTTTCCAAATACAACTTTGATTAAAAAGTTAAAATTCATCACTAAAAAATAATCAGATATCAAAATTGTGGAATTTTGTCGTTCCCTTGATGGACTGGCCAAAATCTATCGTAAACAAATTTTAAGTTTTTATATTAAAATAAAACTTTGATTAACTGTGATTAAAAATTATTAACCTAAAATTATAAAACATTACATTATATTAAAATTTAATTTCAAATCCGTAGAACGAAATTTGGATATACCGATAAAATTTTATCGTTCCCCCACTATATAGCCGAAATCTACCGTAAATTAATTTTTTGTGTCATAACACATAGAAATTATAAAATTAAGCGTAATCATCATAAAATTAAAATTAAAAATTATTAAATTCAAATTAAATTTCAAATACGCCACTAAAAAAAATTGTGTAGCCAAATTCAGATATAATGTCGAAATTTCATCGTTCGCTTGATGGTCGCTATAGCCGAAATCTACGGTAAATTAATTTTTTGTCAAATAAAACTTTGATTAAAAAATTTTAAAATTAAAATTGAAAATTTTAAAGCTGAAATTAAATTAATTCAAATTAATAAATAAATTATTAAAATTAAAATTAAATTTAAAATTCGCCGCTACAAAAAATTCGTGTTTCTAAATTCTAAATGTAGCTATGGATAGCCAAAATCTGCCAAAAATTAATTTTTTGTCACCTTTGATTAAAAATTATAAAATAAAAATTAAAATTCGTGTAACGAAATCAGGATATAACGTCGACATTTCATTGTTTCCTTGTTGGTCGCAATAGGCGAAATCTACTGTAAATAATTTTTTTGGTCAAATACAACTTTGCCTAAAAAATTTAAAAATTTAAAATTCATCACTACAGCAAAAAAAATCGTAGGACAAAATAACGGTAGAATTTCGCAGGTTCCTGAATAAATTTTTCATTAAGTTTGATTAAAACTTAATTCCAAATTCGTAACTCAAAAAATTTCTTATAAAGAAATTAGGATATAACAACAAAATTTATTCGTTCCCTTAATGGTCGCTATATAGCGAACATCCAGCGTAAACTATTTTTTTGTGAAATAACATATAAAATTAAACTTAAAAATTTTGAAATTAAAATTAAAAATTATAATTAAATTAATTTTGAAATTCGCTACAATAACGGATATAACGACGGACATTCATCGTTTCCTTGTTGGTCGCTCTAACTCAAAATTCACCATAAATTAATTTTTTATCACATAAAATTTGATTAAAAATTATAAAATTAAAATTAAATTGAAAAATAAAACTAAGAAATTTTAAAATTAAAACTCAAAATTATAACACTAAAATTAAATTTCAAATTCGTTGCTAAATAAATCGTGTAACAAAATTCAGATAAATTTAAAATTCATCACTAAAAAAAATCATCTAACGAATTTCATTGTTGGTTGCAATAGCCGAAATTACTGTAAATTATTTTTTTGCAAAATACAACTTTGATTAAAAATTTAAAATTCGTTTGTAAAAAATAATCTGATAACAAAATAACGGCGGAGTTTCGTCGTTGCCTTGATAAACGGTACAGCCGAAATCTATCGTAAACAAATTTTGAGTCTTTATATGAAAATAAAATTTTGATTAAAAATTATTTACCTAAAATTACAAACCATCAAATTAAAATTTATTTTAATTATAACGACACGGGTATAACGACAAAATTTTTTCGTTCCCTTGATGGTGGCTATATAAACGAAATCTACCGCAAATTCATTTTGTGTGAAATACAACTTCAAATTTTTAAAATTAAATTTAAAAATTTTAAAACTAAAATTAAAAATAGTAGAGCGAAAATTAAATATAAATTAATAAATAAATTATTAAAATTAAAATAAATTTCAAATTTGTCACTAAAATTTGAATGTAATCTCATGTTTATGGAGAATTCATCTCAGATGAAGCTTTTGGTTTGCGCATCTTGTTCCAAAATTAGTGCGATTAAAACAAATGTTTGTTTTATTTTATTTTTAATTTTATTTACCTCTTTAAGTATATTCAAAATTTATTTATTTTTAATTTAGTTATCTGAAGATAGGTTTCCATTACCAGGTGATGTCCTCAGTTATTGAGAATGTTCCGATTATTGAAGCAGATCCCCTTTTATAAGGAGGGAAATAAAATGAAAAGTCAAATAAAATCAACTTTTGTTTTATTTTAATTAATTTAAAAGCTGAAATCTACCGTAAATTAATTTATTGGCAAATTTTGATTAAAAATTATTATACCAACTATTAAACCTAAGTATTTGACCATGTTTTATTAAATACTAATATTGTTCAATTCCATTGCTGGACATCGACAAATGTTAATAAGATTATTAATATAGTGAGTATTTTTTTAAATTATCGCCATGATTTGTTAAAGTTTGTCAAATGATTCATCCACATTTACATCATGCTAGGATTTATTTTCTACAAAGGAAAGCACACCGTATATACAATTACAAATTATCTGTTGTTGTGTACGACATGAATATAAGTTTAATTAACCAACTTTGTTGCTGTAATTTTATTTTAGAAAGTAATAAATTGAATATGTCTAGAAATATGTATTCAATTTAATTTTTAAAGAGAGATATTCAAATTATACACGACGAAATGAATCATGAATTGTTTTATTTAGAATAAACATGGTACATATACATAATAGCATTAACTCGACAACAATCTCCTACACACTGAAGTAGATTAAAAAAATGTGTGTCTTACATACTATGTATACGGATACCTACACACATTGAGTAGCATTGACAAACAGCGAACAACACAGTTTGTATGTAACACGCCAATTTAATAATAATCAAAAGGACAAATGGTTTAATGATTGTTGACGCATTCTCATTGTTCCCCTGTTGATTAATTAAACATATATACAAAAAAATGGTCAAAGGTATACCATAATGTAAGAAAATTTTCTTAGAATTGTTTTTATTATTCTTATCTATTATCTTTTGGTTGTTTTATACATACATTTATGGGTTATATTGTGTCTTAAGTGGAACTAAACGAATAGACAAAAAAAATGCGTAAGACACTAGATATCAAACCCACTTTTTAAATTATAGGACTTATTGTTGAATTTTGTCATGGAAAGGTGTCCACTCGGACTCTCATATAGTGTGTCCATATAAATGATTTTCTAGTTAATTTATTTAACAATAAACTACTTGAGCACGCTCTAAATTTCAGCTCTAAACAATGCACCCCGTACAATAGAATGAACCAGAATTGTAGGCACGTTCTATTGTTAAACAATAAAAAAAAATTTAAAATCCATTATTTAATTATTATGGAGAATTCCTAAAAATTTTACAATTGAACGTTAATTTTGTTTAAGATCTTCTAAAATCTTCCTTTTCGGTCGAACACCGGGGGTGCTTGTGTATATTGAATCTCTGTATAGATAAGAATTTAATATGATTTTTTTATTTTTCGTAAGATGTTACTAAACCAATTGCTATATATAGAGGTAATTAGAATAGGAATGGCGCTAATTTTTCGAGTCCTTTTAAAAAAATATTTTGTTGTGTAACCCAATATAAATGTATACAATATCTCTAGGTATAGATAGATAAGATAGGTACAAGAAATGTGTAAAAAAAGATGCAACATGTGGTTATGTGATTTGCCGACAGCATTTTTATTTTGGTGCAAATTTGTCTAAGAATAAAAGTAAATATAAATTCAAGAACCGTAATTATATAACGAAGAACCAATTATCTCAAATATAATTCTGTCAGAGAGAATCCCACTCAAAATTAAAACCTCTATATTTACATAAAATTCTAAAAAATAAAAATAATAACAAATAGTAAATATTAACATTCAAATATTAAAACAACAAAAATTATTGCTGCTACTGTAAGATATAAACATCTACGATTATACATAGTTACATCACACTAAACAATTCTGAAACTCCAATTAACACTTTTTTATTTTCGTATCTATCATCTAAAAATATGAAAAAAAAAAAAATCTTAATTTTCCATTTCTAACAATAATATTGTTTAAACATTTAACAACAACAAAACGCCATAATTTAAAATATTTACGCTAAACAGTTTTTTATTTGTTATTAGAGATGATGAAAAGAAATAAAAAATAAAAAAAATTCTAAATTTGTGAAAAGCTTTGTGTGAGGTCTTTTTTGCCGCGTCGGCTAACATTGAAATCATATTTAATTGATTTTCTTGCTAATTAATTATACAAATACTAATAATAAATAATAAAAATAAGGAAAAAAAAAATTATTTATACAGCAATAATGAAACAATACCGTGTTGTGTTAAAAATTATTATTGGAGAGGTGAAAAAGAAAATGTTTACATGAAACTAATTTTGTGAAAGTAGTTTCGCCTGAAACCAGGATTAATCAGTGATGCAAGGTAGAAATATTTATTCTTCAAAATAAAAACTAACTCTTCAAATTGGGGGAGAACTCTTCGAATACTCATGTTTGTGCTGAAACTATCTTGGTATTTCTGCATAAATCTGTACCAAAATTGTACAATTTCAATAAAATCCAAACGTGATAAAAATCTCAAATTAAATATTTATTCCAGATTTACTTACGTTATTGCAAATGTTACATATATAGCATAAATATTCCAGCTGATATATGTAGATTTTGCTGTTTATCTCAGTAATAGTAGAACATTGAAACGCTTAATCTCCCTCTCAAAACATTTGGATCATATGGAATGTTCTCTTTTCTTTCACTAGGGTGAATTCGAAAGGACCACCGATATGCATCGCAACAGCGATCATGCTACTGCTGTACGAAATAAAATTACGTCCCTCCAATTATATGCATATAAAATTAAAGTCCATCAAACTGTCTTTAATCCGCTTCATTATGGTATAGCAAACTATTTCAACAATATTTGGTACATATTTGCTTACGCTCGGTTTGAAGCTAACCGGTTAAATTTAATAAGACATATTCAAAAACTCTTCGTGTTGAATCTTACAGAAGACTTTTGGTTTATGTAAATACCATCTTCGTTTATCGGTGGTCCAACGTGCATGTGTAAATTGTACCAAGACAATATGGCTATTGTTGGGATGTTTGGCCCTCCAGAATTATTTATCACTTTTACGTGTAATCCGGCATGGGAAGAAATAAAGTCAGAACTTAAAACATTCCTAAATTCTTCAGATCGTCCTGATACCGTAACCTGAGTTTTTAATTTAAAATTATAGGAATTTCTTAGTGATATCGTAAAACAGCAAATTTTTTGAATATGTCAGAAACCTCATGCACACTATTTACACTCGCTAAGCAAATATTCCTAATTTCAATGATAACGGCAAACTTCACGAGGTGGTTCTTAAATATAATGTATATGGTGTAGAATTTAATCTACAAGAATTGCCAACAATACTATAATGTTATCTGTTCACCTAAAAGATGGACAGTAGGTTTACTTTCAAGAAAACAATATAGAAAGTGCTTTGTGACGACAATCTGCCACTTGGGCGGCATTTTTTTAACTTAATCTCATAGACACCGATGCTCAACAATTTTTTTATAGCGACATCTCGAATCAATATGCAAGAACTCGAAATGGAAAAGCGATCTATAAATTCTCTTTTTGGTGGAAAAACTATTGGCAGAAGTTTCAATAACAGCGTTACCAATTCCGACTAATTCTTCTCTTTGTTAAAGGTACTAAATCTACATCATTTGAAGTAATGAAAACTTTTATTAATGTAATATACCTAACCTACAAAGAAGCAGCATTTGGCCTAATGTATTCAAATAATTTGCGGATAAATATTTATCCGAAATTTCAACCAACCAACATAGTACAGCTTGTAGTTGTATGCTAGACTTAAAAATTCAATGTCAAAAAGTAGAGTTTGATTTTTTTTTAGTAGTGTCAATACCAAACGTCCCTGACACGCACATTCGTTAATATTTAATTTCACCCGATGAAGGGTCACGTCATACCAAATTCGAATTGGGCGATAATTTTTTGCTATATCGCCTGTAAAAGCCACAGGGTATTTGCGAAACCTGAGAAAAATACAGAATAGATTTTACTGAATGGTTGGTCCTATCATAAGGTAATCGTTTAAAGATAATCTTGTTGTGAAATAATTACGTTTTATAAATTCAAAACGTTTTTCAGGAGTGAAATTGGGCATCAATGAATTTAGAACATTTTTATCTAGTATAGGATTTCTCTTACAAAATATGCAACTATTATTATTTGAAACTGGAGATAGAATTGGTTTTGAATTAAATTGTTTCCTAGAACGATTATCTGGATTCGATGTGATTGGATTAAATGAAGTCATTTTAAGTGATTCCAGAATCCGAATTCTTTTTTTTTTTAATATCTATGAACTCAGTAAATTGTAAAATTGCATTTTCCGGTGTACTTTTTATAACTTGAGTGTGTGATTCAGGTTCTAATTTTTCACACAGCTGATGTGTAAGAAATAAATTCCATTCATCAATAGCGACTTTCATAGTTTTCAATGCATTGGCTTGCTTAAGCACAGTTTCAACAAATATTTTTAATGAGTCACTTGGTTTTTTCATATCATAAATGCTCTTCATATGTAATTGACACTTCATTATTATAGTGATCAAATACAGTTATATGAAACGTTAGAATTCGGACTATAGTTACAGAAAGTGCCTCAAACAAATGAAAAGATTTATCATCTCGTAGGCAAGATATTAAAAAGTGAAATATCAAAAGTAGTAAATCACAACAAATGCTGCGAAAATTCAACCAGCCAAATTAGGATCCTTCAAATTTAGGAAACACTATTTGTAGAAGTTTAAAGGCAAGCGAAGTTTTTACGGAGCCAATTCTTCAACCCCAATAGTAACAGAAGTCGATGCTGCATAATCGGTTGCAATTCACCAATTAAGAGACTGTCACGCGATTTAAATTTATTTTTAAAATACGTAAGTTTGCCTTTGTGACCCCTTCTTTGATTCCTTAGCAAATTTATGTCCATATTGACAAATTTAAGATTATAATTATTTACTCGTTAACGATAATGATTTAATCTTGCACCGATATTACCGAAGACAAACAAAATAAATGAAATTTAAATTCACTTAAATAATGTGAATATTTAATCTAACACAGATAACACTTTAGAGACGAATTGCAAACCAATTTTAAATATTTCTTGGGGATTCGCGATATTGTCCACATTTTCCACGATGAACTGGAGGCAAGTTTTGCCACTTAATATTGATAAATGTCTTCAATGCTATCCATACAACCCCAGTAATTATCGGGTAGGCACTATCAACTGATTACGACTTAAAGTTTTTATTTTTGGCTGGGATAACACAATCCGCATTACCGATTTTTTCACTTTCGAGGGAATTCGTAAATTTGTATTTCCCACTAATGTATTCCCAATCCTTCCTGCTTTAGGCTAACTAGTGGCCTTATAAGTACCTACTCGAATTTACTTGTTTTCAGACCGACTTTCCTTTTAAAATTATGTCGAATATCTTTAAGCCCAACTTCTTACATAGAGTTAACGTTTAGAGTTGTAAAATCCAAATTCCAATTGAGATTTTGATTTGACATTTAGGAAAAAAAATTAAATGAGATTTCTGATAAGAATTCTGAAAGCTTATAAAATAAAACTGTTTTGCCCAAGTAATATAATAGGTATAGTTACTCAATATTGAATTAATCATATAAAACTCTTAAGCAACAGGACAATGAGCTAAAATGTTTTATCTTCAATTTGTTACAAATTTGCTGTTTTATTAGTTTTAAAGTTATAATTTCAGCTGCTCTTTTTGGGACCCCAAAAATGTGTATAATTGTCCTTTTTGATCCTACGATTAATGAGTGATATTCAGCCAAACAACAAAATCCAATAAATTTTATTACCTTTGACGTCATCACACAATAATTTATTAAATTATTATAAGTTAATTTAATTTATAGTTCTATGTAAACCAAAATATTTTATCGATCTCTCAAACTGATAAGGATACTAAAACTGAAACAAAATTAAATTGTTTCGATACAACATGAGCCCAAAAATTGATTCAGATGTATCACAAACAAACAGTAATAATTTTATCTTATTGAGAAATCTTTTGAAACCCGAAAAAAAAAATTTTTTTTTTAGGATCTTATAATAAAATCGTATATTAACCACTGGACATAATAATAATAATATTTCTGTTATCTCTAATTATCAAACCTAGCTATATATTATAAATTGTTATATATGGACGAGAGTAAAAAAATTACGAAATAACAAAGCGTCCAATTAACTTCGAAATATAAATAAATATTTTTTGTGTAAGTTCGTTTAAGATAAAATCACATTTTTTATTTTTTTTATTTAGATATATAATTTAATTAAAAATATAAGCATGGTACGTTTATAACGTATAGTGAACGAATTAAGGACATATGTTGATAAATTCTGGATAATTTTTTTTTTTTTTTTAAATCCCAATTTTTATACCAATTATACGGGTATTTTCTATTTTACCATGACACACAAATGACATCGGAACGGAATATTCATTTGATCTAGCTAATCTAAATCCGCACCCTCTTACTCGTTTATATTATGTGCGGATATCCTTTTGTGTGTTTATATGGTTAACAATTTTTGTTGTTATTATGAAATGTTGAAATATTGTGTATCTAGAATTAGAGTTATAAGAGAGCACAGTCTATATGGTTATGCCAATTTAATTTGTGTACCATTTTGACCATATCCGAGTACAATTTATAATGAAATCAAAATTCCCATAAACTTATCGTGTACTATAAATCAGTAGGATAAATAATACATCATGGGCAATAGATTTGTTTAAATTAAAAACTATTTGTTTAATTTGGAGACAAACAAAATAAATAAATAAACAAAGCGATTAATCAAATATTAGTTCGATTAAATCAATGGATCGCATACAGGACTATTTTCACAACATCATTAAATTTTTTATATATTCATAGTTTTACATAAGCGAGTATAGATGATAAGAATCTCCCTACAAAAGCTACTTCAACAAAGAAAAAACTGATTTTTATTTTTTTTTTGTTTTCGGTCTTATCATAAGAATTTCATCTTAATCCTTCGTTAACGAGGTGTTTTGTTTTGATGTTTTATAGTTTTTTGTGTATTTACATTTTCCAATAATTCTCTTTATTTAAATTAAATATGTATATAGGGGACTTGTTAAAACGTTTGTTAAGCTTTTAACAATGGGACTTAAATGATCAGGATTAAGGTAGTATGGTATATATTTGACTATTTAGAATAATTCAATTTGAGGGTAGATTTTTTTTTATATCACGGTAACATTATACAACCAAAATAAAGTTAACCTGAAATTTTTCTAAAGCAGGCAGCAAAAACTAAACAATTCTGGAATTTAGAAATTATTTAAAACAAAAACTTCAAAACCTTAAAAAACTTTTCAAGGAAATTTGGGCAGAACCAGAAAAGTAATAAAACCTAAATATCAGCCGATTGGCTTTACTTGTGCAGTTTTGATTTCGAATAATAAATCCGTTGCTCAAATTTCTAATATGCGAATTTTTGACGATGCATCCAATATGCGAAACTCCTACCTACTCGTGAGAATAATGCAAATTGGTGAAATTTGTAAAAATGCGTCCCTTTCGGTCCCATATAATTTTATTTTGATAAGTTTGACGCACAACAATAATTTTAGATTCCTATATTTTCTTTCTGGATTCTAAAGATTAAAAATTAGAAACAATTTATTACTCATTATCCATCAACTAATGTTGTATCATCTACATAAAAAACTTCTCATAGAAAAATATTTCCTGGGTTTTTTTTTTGTCTCAGTCATCTAACCGGAATCGCATTTCCTGAGTTTTTATACCTTTAGGTTTTTTTATACGAATAAAACCCATATGAGAAATTTGCTATCGAACCGGAATTCGGGTGCTGGCGAGGTTACTTTTCAATTTGATTTTCATGTAAAGCGTGCTTGGATTGGGTTGGTATCGTTATCCAAAATAAAAAATGTAGATTTATAGCTTTTAATAATTAATCTTGAATTTTATTATTTTTAAAGAGATTTTTGTTAGATAGAATATCATTTAACCTACCCTTGTTTTCTTATTATAATGAAGTTGTTCGCTATTCTTAGAGACTAAATTTATATTATTGTTTCACTATTATTTTGTTGACTATTTCTCGCGGAATGTGTTGTTCTTCCCCGTCTAATAAAGTTGCAGCAATTCCAGATGAACGATTGCCAAAGCAATCTTACTGTGAGAACGTATTTGTACTAATATAAGCGGAATTTAAAATATTTTTTCAGTTCCCACCTGGTGCATCAAGAAAATAAGAAACCACCTTTTTGAGCAGCGGCTGGATAGTAACTGGATCGTACATTAATTTTTGTTCTGCTAACAATTTTGATTCATTTGTTTGAACATATTGTCCACGTGGCATATCATGATTTAATAAACATTTGCTGGTCGATTGGGTGATGGCACCTCCCAATTTCATGAGAGGTTTCTTCGAAATCATCATGCATAAATCTTCCAGCTTATCTCAAAGGTAAATTTTTTTTTCCCATAACTCAGGTGGGTTTGTTGGAAAACATGTTGTCAATAAAATGGCAAATAATCTTCATATTTGTTGTGGCGATGAACAGACAGCAGCACGGCAAGAGTTGTATCTCAATGTGAATATTCTTCTAACAATTTTAATGCTCAGCTTGCATCATGATTCTTTGTATATATATACAAAATTGAACGCTAACCATTTTCAAATAATCGAATTATGTTGGTCCTGGAACATTCGCGTTGCCGTAATTTTTGCGTTGCTGGGGATTTTTTTTTGGCGCGATCTGTCAAAGTGTCAAGACTGATTATTTCTACTCATAAAGTTAAATTTAACAAATAAATCAAACATTTAAAGAAGGAAAAAATATTTTTTGTTACAAGGAAAGATGCATTATTTTAAATTAGCGGAATCGCACCCAGAACATTATGAAGTGTAACGCGCAGATAGCATTACAGCTAAGCAAGGTTTATATTCCAGTGCACCAAATAAAGAAGAGTTTTCATCCAGGCTGGAAAGGAATTTTTGGGGCTCATATTTCAACTAAGGCTCCTATATCATCTGGGTTCCCTTCAAGTGAATGTTATCCACAGAATTTTGATACCATGCTAGAAAATTAAAGCTATTAAATGAAAGCGAAATATGAATTGGTTCTTGGGTAAAAGAAAGCCCTTGATACCGAGGTTCAACTGCTAAAATCGGTTAGCTTAAAACAGTGAGCCGATCAACCTGCAGGATGCAATCGTTGATACTCATAAGCAGCGCGAAATAATAAAAATGTTATAATATCTGGATTGCCGGAAAATAATACTCATTGTACAATGTTTCTAAACAATTTTTAATTTTTATAAATTTCATAAATTCAATAAATTCTTTGAATTCTATAAATTTTAAAAATTCTGCAATTTTGATAAATTCAATAAATTCTATAAATTTTATAAGTTTTAATATGCCTATATACCTACTCTATAAATTTTTATAAATTTTATTAATTTTATAAATTCTATAAAATCTACAAATTCTAGAAATTCTATCATATAAATTTTATCACTAATATAAATTGTTTAAATTTTGTAGATTCCTTGTGTTCTATTAATAGCTTCAAGTTTGTCTGTTTTATAAATTCTACAAACTCGAATTTTATTTGTTTTATAAATACAACAATTTTGAAAAATCTAAATTCTATAAATAAAGTTTTAAACTTTTACAAATTTCTTAATTCTACAAAGTCTATAAATGTTATAAATTCTAATACAGGGTGTTCGGCACATGAACCGACACAATTTTTTTGGGAATTGGTTGGGTCATTAGCTAGTTTTCACCCATACGACCCTACGTCCTAAGTGACACGGTCACTGAGATATGAATTTTTTTCGTTTTTTATTTAAATTACCTGAAATTTCGCTTTTAAATCGTCATATTTTTTTTGTTTGTGATTGTAATAGCACGAAATAACTTTTATTGTATTCTGCAATGTATTTTTAGTCTAAATAAATCACTATTTGGTACAAATAGCTTCAAGAAAATAAATTATATGAGCTTCGAAAGTCTTGAAAATGTGTAAATGTATGAAAAATTTCTACTTCTAAATTCAATATAAAAAAAAATAAACATTATTTTGAACATAGGTTTGTTTTAAAAAGTTGTCTAGTTTATACTCTTTCCAACGGTATGCTACATGTTGGAGAAATGATTTATAGTATGGTCAAAATAAGAGATAGAAGTTGTCAGGGTCAAGAAAATTCTTTTTATCTTTATTATGTTTTTATTAAATATGAGTTATAATATTTGTTCGAATTGTTCTCCTCTACTTTGTATGCATGCACGACACATTTTCCTTATTTCAAATGTTATTGTGCGAAGTCGCATTTCTATTTTCATTATTTCAATGCAGCTGTAATTCGCTCCATTAAAATTTCTCGTGAGGGCACCTCTGCATAAACCAATTCCTTTGCACGTAAATAACGTCCTGACGTAAAAATTGAGCGGTGTCAGGGACGTAGGGTCGTATGGGTGAAAACTAGCTAATGACCCAACCAATTCCCTAAAAAATTGTGTCGGTCCATGTGCCGAACACCCTGTATTATTGTGTTACTGAAATTGTAACCAGATTGTATATAAGTATAAAGTTGGTAAATAAATAAATGAATCCTAATTCCCAGAAAATTCCCAAAAATGCTTAAAAATTCCCAAAAAATTCCCAGAAAATGCCCAAGAATTTCCAAAAATTCCCATAAAATTCCAAAGAAATTCCAAAAATTCCCAAAAAATTCCAAAAATTCCCAAAAAATTCCCAAATATTCTCAAAAAATTCCCCAAAAACTCCAATAACACCCAGAAAAAGCAAAAAACTCTCAAAAATTCCCAAGAAATTCCAAAAATTCCCAGAAAATGGCCAAGAAATTCCATAAATTCCCAGAAAATTCTAGGTAGTATTTTTTTGGTATTTTTTGGTTATTTTTTGTTAATTAAAAATTTCCAAAAATACCAAAAATTACCAAAAAATTCCCAAAAGTGCAACAGAATACCAAAAAATACCATAAAACACCACAAAATTCCCAAAAAATTCCAAAAATTCCCAAAAAATGGCCAATAAATTCCAAAAATTCCCAGAAAATGCCCAAGAATTTCCAAAAATTTCAAGAAAATGCCCAAGAATTTCCAAAAATTCCCAGAAAATGCACAAGAAATTCCAAAAATTCCCAGAAAATGCCCAAGAATTTCCAAAAATTCCCAAAAAATACCCAAGAATTTCCAAAAATTCCCAAAATATGCCAAAGAATTTCTAAAATTCCCAGAAAACTTCCAAAAAAATTTAAAAATTCCAAGAAAATGCCCAAGAATAAAGGAAAATGGCCTTGAACTTCCAAAAATGCCCAGAAAATGGCCTTGAATTTCCAAAAATTCCCAGAAAATAGCCTTGAATTTCCAAAAATTCCCAGAAAATGGCCTTGAACTTCCAAAAATTCCCAGAAAATGGACCTGAACTTCCAAAAATTCCCAGAAAATGGCCTTGAACTTCCAAAAATTCCCAGAAACTAGCCCTGAATTTCCAAAAATTCCCAGAAAATGGCCTTGAATTTCCAAAAATGCCCAGAAAATGGCCCTGAATTTCCAAAAATTCCCAGAAAATGGCCTTGAACTTCCAAAAATTCCCAGAAAATGGCCCTGAACTTCCAAAAATTCCCAGAAAATGGCCTTGATCTTCAAAAAATTCCCAGAAAATAGCACCGAATTTCCAAAAATAAACAGAAAATCGCCTTGAACTTCCAAAAATTCCCAGAAAATGGCCCTGAACTTCCAAAAATTCCCAGAAAATGGCCTTGAACTTCCAAAAATTCCCAGAAAATAGCCCTGAATTTCCAAAAATTCCCAGAAAATGGTCTTGAACTTCCAAAACTTCCCAGAAAATGGCCTTGAATTTCCAAAAATTCCCAGAAAATGGCCTTAAACTTCCAAAAATTCCCAGAAAATGGCCCTGAACTTCCAAAAATTCCCAGAAAATGGCCTTGAACTTCAAAAATTCCCAGAAAATAGCCCTGAATATCCAAAAATTCCCAGAAAATGGTCTTGAATTTTCTTTGAATTTTTGGAAATTCAGGGCTATTTTCTGGGAATTTTTGGAAGTTCAAGGCCATTTTCTGGGAATTTTTGGAAGTGCAAGGTCATTTCCTGGGAATTTTTGAAAGTTCAAGGCCATTTTCTGGGAATTTTTGAAAGTTCAAGGCCATTTTCTGGGAATTTTTGGAAATTCAAGGCCATTTTCTGGGAATTTTTGGAAGTTCAGGGCCATTTTCTGGGAATTTTTGGAAGTTCAGGGCCATTTTCTGGGAATTTTGGGAAATTCAAGGCCATTTTCAGTGAATTTTTGGAAGTTTAAGGCCATTTTCTGGGAATTTCTGGAAGTTCAGGGCCATTTTCTGGGAATTTTTGGAAGTTCAAGGCCATTTTCTGGGAATTTTTGGAAATTCAGGGCCATTTTCTGGGCATTTTTGGAAATTCAAGGCCATTTTCTGGGAATTTTTGGAAATTCAGGGCTAGTTTCTGGGAATTTTTGGAAGTTCAAGGCCATTTTCTGGGAATTTTTGGAAGTTTCGGTCCATTTTCTGGGAATTTGTGGAAGTTCAAGGCCATTTTCTGGGAATTTTTGGAAATTCAAGGCAATTTTCTGGGAAATTTTGGAAATTCAAGGCCATTTTCTGGGAATTTTTGGAAGTTCAGGGCCATTTTATGGGAATTTTTGGAAGTTCAAGGCCATTTTCTTTTATTCTTGGGCATTTTCTGGGAAGTTTTGGAAATTCTTGGGCATTTTCTGGGAATTTTTAAAATTTTTTGGAAGTTTTCTGGGAATTTTGGAAATTCTTGGGCATTTTTTGGGAATTTTTGGAAATTCTTGGGCATTTTCTGGGAATTTTTGGAAATTCTTGGGCATTTTCTGGGAATTTTTGGAATTTCTTGGGCATTTTCTGGGAATTTTTGGAAATTCTTGGGCATTTTCTTTTAATTTTTGGAAATTCTTGTTCATTTTCTGGGAATTTTTGAAATTTCTTGGTCATTTTTTGGGAATTTTTGGAAATTTTTGGGAATTTTGTGGTATTTTGTGGTATTTTGTTGCTCTTTTGGGAATTTTTTGGTAATTTTTGGTATTTTTCGAAATTTTAAATTAACAAAAACTAACAAAAAAATACCAAAAAAATACTATCCAGAATTTTCTGGGAATTTATGGAATTTCTTGGCCATTTTCTGGGAATTTTTGGAATTTCTTGGGAATTTTTGAGAGTTTTTTGCTTTTTCTGGGAATTATTGGAATTTTTGGGGAATTTTTTGAGAATATTTGGGAAATTTTTGGAATTTTTTGGGAATTTTTGGAATTTCTTGGGAATTTGTGGAAATTCTTGGGTATTTTCTGGGAATTTTTTGCGCATTATCTGGGAATTTTTTGGGCTTTTTCTGGGAATTTTTCGAATTTCTTTGGACACCCCTCGATTTTTACGTCTGGGGACGTTCAAAGGAATTGGTTTATGCAACAGAGGTGCCCTCACGAGAAATTTTAATGGAGCGAATTACAGCTGCATTTGAAATAATGAAAAGAGAAATGCGACTTCGCACAATAACATTTGAAATAAGGAAAATGTGTCGTGCATGCATACGGAGTAGAGGAGAACAATTCGAACAAATATTATAACTCATATTTAATAAAAACATAATAAAGATAAAAATAATTTTTTTGACCCTGACAACTTCTATCTCTTATTTTGACCATACTATAAAAAGTTTCTCCAACATGTAGCATACCGTTGGAAAGAGTATAAACTAGACAACTTTTTAAAACAAACCTATATTCAAAATAATGTTTATTTTTTTTTATATTGAATTTAGAAGTAGAAATTTTTCATACATTTACACATTTTCAAGACTTTCGAAGCTCATATAATTTATTTTCTTGAAGCTATTTGTACCAAATAGTGATTTATTTAGACTAAAAATACATTGCAGAATACAATAAAAGTTATTTCGTGCTATTACAATCACAAACAAAAAAAATATGACGATTTAAAAGCGAAATTTCAGGTAATTTAAATAAAAAACGAAAAAAATTCATATCTCAGTTACCGTGTCACTTAGGACGTAGGGTCGTATGGGTGAAAACTAGCTAATGACCCAACCAATTCCCCAAAAAATTGTGTCGGTCCATGTGCCGAACACCCTGTATATTTATAAACTCCATAAATTTTATGAATTTGATAAATAAATTCAAAGAATCCTATTAATTACATGAACTCCACAATATTATAAATTTTTTAAATTTTATAGATTCAATGGGTTCTAGTAATTTTTTCAGCTTTGTCAGTTCTTAAAATTGTATACACCCAAATTTTACTTTTTCTGAAAATTCTATAATTTTTATAAATTCAAAAATTTCGATAAATTCTATAAATTTTAAAAAAGCGAGTTAGTACCGTTCTTACAATTGATAATGATTGAAATCAAGTGTTTTCTGTTTTTCTGGCATTTCTCATTATACTTGACGCATCGAGGCTTGTGTCATTTAGGCTAGAATTCTGATGGCGATATTTTCCGCTGCTAAATTCGCTCTTTTAGCCTCGTAGGTCCTTTTCGAAACGCAAAAACGTAGATCACGATTTTTGATATTTTTCAGCTAATGAACTAACAAAATTAAATGTTTTCTGAATTTGTTTCTTTGTCGGACTCGTTTCTTTGTCGTTTCATACGGGGCTGTATAGTTATTCTGTACTAAATAACTTTTTTGAGTTTATAAACCAAGAAATAATGCAACACATGCTTGGCAGGTGTATTTTAGAGACGAATTAAATTAAATATTTAAATGCATCAGGTAATTTTCAGGAACGAGCATTTATTGCCGTAATCCGTTTATTAGATGTCATATCATGGTGAACGGAAAAGAGAAATACTCTAAAACTTCCAAAAGTAGCCCCTCTGTATTTTGACCAGCCCCTAACTTAACCACTTTTTGCCCCTCTCTGAAATATTACGTATAATTTTTTGGTAGAATTGAAGACAATTTTTCTTTTTAGTCTGATTTTGAATTTTCAAATTTTTAGGTTGTTTTATTCCTTAAGCTAACCACCTCCAAGTTTTTCCATGTATATATGTACAATATGTTTTTATGTAAAATTATCGCAAAAATTCTCTAATGTGGGGGTCTAACTGATATGTAAAACTTTAAAATGTTGGTGACCTCTTTTCACATTTTTTATCATATCTCCTAAATTATGGGCTCAATTTTAATTCTGTTAACTTTATTGGTTAGTTTGCTCGCTTAGCCAGGTCTTTTTAAATAATGTAACAAATTATGGGACATTTTTTGTTAATTAAAAAAACTTCTACTTTACCTTCAAAAACCGCAAACAGAATTAAAATCGAGCCCATAATTTGGGAGATATGATAAAAAATGTGAAAAGGGGTTATCAACATTACTCATAAAATTGAAAACGTAATAGGTTGCAAAGTTTTATAGTTAGACCCCCACTTTAAAGAATTTTTTACGATAATTGTACATAAATATTCCGAATTTTCCATACGGTCATACTTACCGACTAAACACATTGTATAGTATGTATTTTTTTAGTATCTACAAGAAGACTCAAGGTACACAAAATTATTTTGAATTTACTTAAATTAGTGTGAAAAATTTCATTAGTGTGATTAATTCCAAATAACAGCCGGTATTCCGGAATTGGATGGCCTTAGAGCGAGTCAACGAGACTAATTGTAAGTACCTTGTCCTAGCAATCGATATAGTAAACTAGATTGGACTAACCATGTTGGTAGTTTAAAAAAATTAATTACTCTTTATATTATTGCTATCAAGAGATCGAAAGTGTATCTTAGAAAATCATTACTGTTACTATTATATGTATAATGCGTATATTTAATCTAGATTCATGTACCCAAATCCCATCTGGAGTGGGTGTGTGATGCAGAAATAAAATGAAGTACATCGATAAATGTTTAGAGTCATATTTTCATTTAGCAACATTATTGATCTTTAACTGCTTGTATTAATATATAAAGTAAAAAATAATAAAATTAAACATAACTTCGATTTAGCAGAGCTGCAGATTTATATTGTTATCCTACAAGAAGGCGCTCTAACTTTAGAATTGGCCTTTTTGCCACTTCTGCTAGAAAAAATAATGTTTTGTTTAGAAGACTGGCTAAGTTTAACACAAGGTTATAACATTTATTTGGTCACAGTAAAGATAAAAAAAAAATAGTTTTTATGGTAATTGTTAATATTTTTGATTCTCTAATATACTTATGAATGTTTGCGTCATAGTCAAGTTAATTTAAATTTACACAGTGTAAAGTCGTAGTATTACCCAATGGGTTCGTGCAGCTGAAAAATTACTAATTGTCTATGGAAATTATAATTGTATATTTTAATTAAGCGAATAATTAAAAATAAACAGTTTACAGTCAAAATGATTGGATATTCTGCAGCTGCCTAATTTCTTTTGCGGGCTACCCTTGATTCCAAGTGAATAAGGTTGGAACTTTAGCATAGAGCAATGTCTTTGGAAGATTACAATAAACATTTTGTGGTTAGCATAATCGAAAAAAAATACCAGTTAGTACAGTTTTTTCGGTGGAGCAACTGCATATTTGGTACCGCACAACTTCATCATTTTCATTAACACCTTGAATTGCAAAAACGGACATGTCACTTTATTTAAGCTGGTGTATTAATTGACTTAACTTAGCTTTAAAATTCAACATTAAAATGCATCATCCGTATTAAATTTCCATGAACGTTATTATTTAATAGCACCATGACGTAAATGCGTGTATTCCTGTGTAATCACTCGCTTTCGATTTTCATATATATGTTCACAATTTATTAATGGTATAAATGTTGGTTCGAATCAAAATTTTTCACATATAAAATAACGAAAATATTTTGTAAATATTTTTCTCGTTAAGTGTATTTGTTGCTCCCCATAGAGAAATCACTTCGTTTTTTAACCACCTCTTTTATATATAGCTAAATATAAAGACTCGATCTTGGTTGGCGATCTCAAATTAATCTCCTTAATGAAAATAAGACAACCATACTGTTGATTATAAATGCATTCTGGAACTGAATGGCTTTAATATTTTAAATTAAATTTCTAAATTTCTCTATGAGGACACCAATTTGAGTGATCATAGATGTATAATGTTTAAAATTTGCTCCCCAGATATCGCAAAGCTCCATGCCAGATCTAGAGATTTTTAAGTAATTTGGGTTTCAATAATCTTGTATTTCAAAACCTATTCGATGAAATATCAAAATAAAATTGAATAGTTATGGTACCAATTACATGTACAGGAAACCGTGGTTTAACGCCATTCTCAATATAATAAAACCAATTCAAGGAAAATCTTCTTGTTAATAAAACAAATACTTACTTAGTGTATATCAGCTTAATCGATTGCTATAAGAATATCTTCCCTATGTAGTGAGTCATTACCTAAATGTGAACCTAAAATAATTGATAATATTAAGCAAAATTGTAATAAAAGAATAATTTTGGAATGGCATTATGTTATCATTATATTTGTTAATGTTTAGATGTTATCTCCGCTGTCTATACTTGTAAAAATGAATTATACCATTAATCGCGTATGCATGTAGTCTTAAAATCATTCAAAGATGCGGTAACAACAGTCAACATCTTATTAAAATAACGCCATACGCCACACCATGCCTAACCAAATCATTCATGGTACTCATCATCTATGAAAAACAAAAAAATGCTTCTAATTCTTTCCACGTAATAAAATTTCAATAAATATTTAACAACTATAGGAAAACGACAAAAATGTGTTAATGAAATTTTATCATACGAAGCACACCAACAATAAAGATGATTTTGGTCTCATATTTCAGGAAGACAACATCTATATGGTTGAATAAAAATTAAGACAAGTTTTTGAGATTAAATTACTGAAAAGATTTTTCGTTTTTTATTGTTATACTCGAAAAAGGACAAACTACATAAAGGATCAATGAAAATGATTTATTTTGATTTATTTAATTTAATTATTTCGACTTCTCGGATTCATTCATCGCATTGATAAAATTTATAAAGAAAATGTGTCCTCATATATTATATAGATAGGATAAAACCGGCTGTAATCTAAATCAAATTTGTTACAATTCTTTGCGACCGTTTTATATTTTTATTAATAATTTATTAAAGATTTTTCTCGTGATACAAAAAGGCGATGTGTGCTCTTAATAGCCTGTTTGCATCTGGCGCGTTTTATTGTTCCGCACCGAATACAAAAGATTGATTCAGTGATGACATGTTCATATCGAAATGCGCCAACAAAAGAAGTTCAGGTCTCATAAAATTAGTAAATAATACACTATTATGTAATTATAAAAAAGAAACACAAGAGTCTTAAGAAATTTGTAAACGATTATACACAGATTTTTTTATACGCTGCAAAGGGCAATCAATATCCAATCATGATATAAAATTTAAACTGTTTCCAATTATTGTATACGAATATACTTGTATATAAAAAAATAATAAAACCTTTTTATGTTTTTTGAAAGATTTGACCCAAAACATAAAATTCGTATCAAAATTACCGGTAATTTGAAAATACGATTTTCCATTTCGCACTTATTTCATGGCTCTTTATAACCCATTTTCCATGTAACTGTGTTATATAGTATACCTGAAACACGTATATAAAAAAAATGTATATTCGTCGTTTTATCTCCACTCTAAAAAAAAAAATTTGTTATGTTCATCAAAAACTATCATTATTATCGTGACCAATTTAAATTGATTATCGATTTGCGAAAGGAAATCACTATTATCATCACACTTCTTTTCTCAACAAGACGGTAATTTTGTATCAGCCTTTGGTGTACGTTTTTTTTTACCTTGTTATATATATGATATGTTACTTACGATGAACAACAAAATTAAGAATATTGGTAATTTAAAACCAATTCATAAAATTTTATTTTCTGCGTCGAACAAAAAAAAAGGATTATATGGTTTTGTTAGGTGCTACAGGATAGTAGGGAAATTGTTTTTTTTTATTTACAGGTACAATTACAAAATTTACATCGTAAGAAACTTAGTGCATTGGAGAGTCTAAAATGCACAGATAATATTTTAATACATAAATAAATATTAATAATAATTCACCATACCATTACTAATAATTTCGGCTTAAGTAAACTTTCATTCACAACTTCGGATTTCTATGAAAAAATCCAAATGTGCCATAAATTCTGAGCATCTGCTAACTTTGGTAATGGTTAACGTAAGCAATTATACTGTTTTTGTGAGTCTTTGATATTTACAACATTTTATTTGCGTTTGTGACATCTATTGTTGTACAGAATAAAAAACAAAAAAAAAATACTTAAATGAATTTTATTGAACAGGTAAATTTAAATAAATATTTAAAACAAGTTTCAAACAAGTGCGATGGTTCGGTTTAATTCTGCAGATAGACTAAGTAAGTTCAGCTCTTCGTTTGACTGAATTCAATTAATTTGTTTGGTTAGAATGGTCCTACCATAAACAGGCCATTTCGGATTTACAGCTCATTTCAAATGCATCATCCATAATTTTCTTTGTCCCCAACTTTTAATCTTGGACGAATTTTATTTACGACTCAACATCTTTATTCCAATTAATGGCTAATTTTCCTTTTAGAAGTTGTATCGTCTATGGCCAATAATAGTTGCCTGTTCTTTTAAATGTCTTAACAATATTGCTGAAGTCGCTATATCTTTGGGTATTTGAAGTTATCTTCAGCTGTTTAAGAACATTTTCTGACTCGGCGGCATTGCTCAATATTCGTTCATCCCCATTTCATTTATTTTCAGTTCGCGAAGTACTATTTGTACAAAGTCCAATTTGTACATTCCATGGCTATCTGGATGTTAAAGTAGGGAATTGGTTAGAAGGAGGTTAGATAAATTTGAGATATAGAACCGAAGTGAAATTCTTCCCAAATAACAAAAAATATGTATGTATGTGTTTGTACAAATTGCATTCATTCAGGCCATATTTTGTGCAACAAAAGTTGCATGTAAATCCGAAAAAAGTTGCTTATAAAATAAGAATCACAAAAAAAAAATATTAGGGTTGGCTAAATGCCAACAAGCCTATTGGCTTTGAAATAAAAATGCCAAATAGTCGATAACAGGCAATATATGTATGTATGATGCACTAAGTATCAACGAAAAATTTGTTCAACAAAAGTTAAAAGATTCATATACGATAAGGGCTTCTGAAATATCAACTGTTTAGGTTTTGTATAAAAAAAGTCAAACGGGGGATCTCTGGTGTCGGCGATATGAAAACAGGCAATATATGTATATACGGAATGTGGCAGTTTCAATGAAGAAATCTCTTCAACAAAAATCAAAAAACCAAAATGCGAATATGGTTTCTAGGATATCTGTCACATTGAATTTGTACGGCGAATTTCAACTAGACTCCCAAGTGCAGTATTTTCTAAGCATGCAGCATGGGAAATTGTTGCAGAAATGCAAATTATTTGCATGGATATATATTAAACCATTTAGGAACGCATTCATATTGCTTGCAGGAGATTTAAGACAAACATTATCTGTAATTCCTCGATCAATACCAGCGGACGAAATAAATGATTTCCTGAAATACTCTACTTTGTGGCGACACGTAAAGATGCTGAAATTTACTACAAATATGCGTGTCAAGCTGCAAAACGTACGATCAGCTGAAATATGAAAGGTGCCGGTTGATCTGACCTCAAGACGAATTTCATTGCCTCATAACCTCTGCAATTTACATAATTGGCTGAAAAAGTATTTCTCAATATTCAGACCAATTATACGACTCATGATTTAGCTCAGTGAACGAGCTATTCTTGCCGCCAAGAACAAAGACGTCTACGAACTTAACAATGTTATTCAGTCTAAAATTCAATGCGAGGCAGTCACATACAAGTCGGTTGATACTGTTGTGGAACCAGATAAAGCGGTTAATTATCCATTAGAATTTTTGAATTTACTGGATCTGCCAGGGATGTCACCGCACGTACTGCAATTGAAAATCGGCATGCCAATTTACATGTTGCGAAATATCAACCAGCCAAAGCTTTGTAACGGCATGCGGGTGGCTTGCAGTAAAACAACTAATAATCAACGTCATACAAGCAACAATCTTGACTGGACCATTCAAAGGTGAAGATGTTCTCATTCCTATGATTCCAACGGATATGCCATTTCAATTTAAGAGGTTGAATTCCCAATTCGATTGGCGTTTGCCATCACCATCAATGAAGATCAGGGCCAATCTTTAGAATTGTGCGGTTTAGAGATTCCTTCTCATTTGGACAATTATTCGTTGCGTGTTCTAGAGTCGGCCAACCAGACAATCTGTAAATCTGCACAGACAATTCAATCTTCATTGAAGCATGCTACAACATTCCGTATACATATTGCGTGTTATTTATATCGCCGACCACAGGGATCGACCAAATGATATTTTACAATGAGGCTTATATAATATACATCTCAGAAACTATATTCGAATGTCTTTTTATTTTTGTTGAACGGATTTCGACGTAGAATTTTGTGCAACTGACGGATGTTGAAACGGGCCTGTTATTTATTTAATTTTACATAAAATCAATATGTACAGCCAATGTACGGTTTTTGCTTTAGTCATTTTGACTAATAAAAGCTGCCTAAATGGGATCTTTTAAACAAAATTAAATATTGGATTTCTCCTAAAAGAAGATTATTTGAAAAATCTTATTTCTGTATAATAAATTACCACACGGAAAATTTGGGATTTTATTTTGGGAAGTATTTCACAGGCATGATATAGACGCTATAATTTTATTTTGTTGCTTTTAGTTAATAACTGAGAGATAATTGCACTAAATGACTGATGTCCGAAGTACAGTCGCAGCAATGATGGCAAAATACTTTGCATTGTAAATACATGAAATTATTTTTTCAGTGACTTTCAGCCATCAATTCAATAAATTGGTTTACAAAATTTTCCACAATAATGAAAAGATAACTCGTTTTTTAGGATTCGACAGGGAAGGGAGGCGACATGGAAGTACATCAAAGCGAGATAAATGAATCATGTATTTTAATTGATGATTGATTTAAATATTGATATAACACCAGAACCTCCCTGAGAGTTACGATACATTGGTCACGGTATTAGAATCGCGTAAAGAAATCGATTTCACTACAGCAGTGATTCAATCAAATCTTATTGACGAATATAAAAATGGCATGGTTCACAATGGTGATGGATCTATTTTAAAGGTGATACTGCAGAATCTACAAAAGAAGACAGAAATCAAGAAATTTGACAAGTTGTAGTGCTATCGGTGTAATGGTAAAGGGCACTTTGCAAGTAATGGTAAGGCCCAATTAGGCGCTCGAATTTCCAAACCTGCTAAAGGAAAGAAAATTAATCTGGCGACCGAACGGGATGAAGACGAACTATCCAATGGAGAATTTGTATTTACTACAAATGGAAGTGAAGTTGGATGGTTCATTGATTGTGGGGCCCCGTCTCACAGTTCATCAATTAAGGCATTATTTACAACGCTCTAGACAAACCATCGCGAACGATCCCTTACACTCCTCAATAAAATTGTGTTTCTGAACGTAATAATCGGACGCTGGTAGAAATGGCATGGCGCATGATTATTGATGCCGGAATGCCACACATATTTTGGGCTGAATCAGTTGTTGCTGCAAATTATGTGCAGAATCGTTTATATGGAAGATCGATTTTAACCACACCATTTGAAAATTGGTTTGGTACCAAACCAAACCTTACTCATTTAAGAATTTTTGGTTTCGAATGTTATGTTTTGGTGCCGCCACAAAAGCGACATAGAATTGATAATAAATCCATAGTAGCAGTTTTCATTGATTATGACACGAAATCGAAAGCATATAGATGTTACGCAAATAAAACCCGGAACAATAATAACCAGCAGAGATTTTCAGTTTTTACAAAACAGGCCAAAAATGGAAACTAAATTTGATGTTCCTGTATGTGAATTAAATGAATCCAAGAAATCAATTTGCAGAAATAAGGAAACGCATATAGATGTTAAAGAAATTATTTTGGCTTATGATATATTAAGGCTAAATGCAGTTTCATTAAGATATAGTGGTGCTGGGTTCTGATTATTACGATACTACAACCGACCTGACTGTTGAAAATGAGGAACTTATGGGCAATATCTACCTAAGAATATCTGATCGTGTAAATGGATATCACCAAAATTTCAAGAAGAGTTTTTTTATGTTAAACAATAATCGGATGAACCAACTACATACACCGAAGCTACAGGAAATCAAAATAAACTAGAATGAGTTGATAAAGCAATGGAAGAAAAATGAATTCCCTACTTGAAAATAAAACGTGGGAACTAGTTATTTTATCCCTTATTAGAAACCGATCGGTTGTAAGTGGGTATACAAAATTAAGAAAACCGAGAAAGGTGAAATAACGCGATTTGAGGCCAGGTTAGTCGCTCAATGTTTTACCCACAAATATATGGTTTCAATTATAATGAAATTTTTGCCCCAGTGGCACGACAAACGACATTTAGGATTTTATTAACAGTTGCCGCAAAATGAGGTATGTAAGTTTATTCATTCGTTTTAATGGAATTCGGAATGGAAAATTCAAAAATTTCCGAAATACCAATGAATGTAAATTACGGAATATTGCGAGATAACAACAACTATCGAAAACTAATTGGAAGTCTATTGTACATATCAACCAATACCAGGCCAGATATTGAACAAAGCGTGGCTATATTATCACAACAGGCATCTAAGCCCATTCAAGAATTTTGAAATGTAGCAAAAAGAATTTTAAAATATTTGAAAGGATCAATTGATTTAAAATTAAATTTGTTCCTCAACTATAATAAAAGTGAGCTGATTTGGTTTGCCGATGCTAATTTTGAGGAATGCAGAATAACGGGAAAAACAAATGGTATAGTTTTATATTCAACACTTATGGTGTAACAGTCAGTTAGAGAAGCAAAAAGCAGGATGTAGTGGCTGTTTCTGCCTTGGAGTCTGAGTTCATTGCTTTATGTGACGCAGTTATAAGGAGGCGATTTGGTTGAGGCGAGTGCTTAGCGATTTTATATTGAGATGCGAATGGTCCCAACATTGTGCAATAAGATAAACAAAGTTGTCTAAGGTTTGCCAAAGAAGAAAAATTCTCTGACCGTTCCAAACATATTGACACATAGGAGTGTTCAGTGAAGAACAATATAGACAAAGGCATTATTGAATGTATTTATTGTAGAAGAAGAATGCGATACAGGATAATAAAAAATTTTCTTATTTTATATCCAAAAATTAGTTCCATTTGAGTGTAAAATACATTTGCGCCTAAAATTTGCGCCCTGCGCGGCATCGCACGTCGATCACACCTCCAGCCGGCCCTGCAAATAATTAAAAAGTCTTTGACTTAAATATGTTGAATAAAATAAATAAATAGCTAGTAACTATAACTAAACATTATTCCAAACTATTGTGGTATCAACTTCGTTTTTCTATCGTCATAGACCATAGTATAATAGTATCCTATTAAGGCGGATTCAGTGTTGCTTTCTTTCGTTCCTTCATTCCTTCTGATCATTTTTTTTATCCAATCAAAGGAGCCAGAATAAAAAATAACGTCATTTCTTCTTCGAAGGAACGAAAGAACGCAACACTGAATCCGCCTTTACATAATAGTATCCTATTACACTACGTAAATACAAAACCGGTGTAAATAAAAATTCATTTTTATTGCACAACAAATGAATATGTAAAAATAATAAATAACAACAAAACAAAAGTATGAATCTACAAATAAAAATAAATAATTTGTAAAACATAAATAAAATGGGCAAGAGTTTAATTTGCCCAAGGTTGATGAGAAATATTCGAAATGTGCAATTTTTCTAAGGTTACCTAAATAAATTTTCACTGATCCAAATTTGCATTGTTGACTTAATTTTTGTTATGGGCTTAGTAACGCCATCTGAATTAATATGTACAAAGCTGCGTCATACAAATTACAAATTATCTAAGAGCATACCAATCAGTAAAAACGATCACAATAAACTGCTAACGAATTAAATTTATTTTACATACGCTTATACAACCATGCAGTCTAAATTATTGCATCTTACAACAACGCACAACAATAGCGCACAGATTAACTCAAACATTCATTTAATTATATATTTAAATTAAAAAACAATTTTTAAATAAAATAAACAAAACGCTAAACAACTATAGCAACTAATTCAATTTACATTTAACGATCAATTGAAACTATTCACATGGTAATACGTGCCTTGTACATATATTCAGTGTACGAGCATACAACCATATACATACCGACTGTAATTTATGATTATTATCATTAGACGATTTATATCGGATTTATTATTGTTATTTGCGATAATTTTTGTCGTTGTTGAACGCGCGATACGCTGATTGTATAATTTTATGTTATGTATTTTCCAAACAACCCTTTCATACACAAAGTATACAATAAAAACTATTCAATAATATTGGGGTAAGTAAATCAAATCTGAATAAACCTTAATACGGATTATGACGGCGTAATTACAATCTATGATACAACTTTTAAAAGCTACTCTTTTATAAAATTTATTAAACGCAATAAAAATAAATAAATAAATAAATATTATAATTGAAGCACTACATTACAGTGTGCATACAACAGTAACTAAATACTTGACAACAACAATAAATTGTGGGTATTAATGATCATAATTTTTCAAAAATACTCAGATAAATAGCATTTATGTCTGTTTAACCGCGTTACATATATGTACAGAAGTGTATTTTTACATGGTACAGTGTGTTAAATGGAAATTCAAATAATTTTTCTTTAGCGTTTTATCTTTTACAATACATGACGATTGTTATGTGTTAAACACTTAATAATGCGCGTATAAATAGAATTTATAGTTTTGAATTGCATGCGAGACACAGTAATGAGGTGACATTTAACAATTTGATTTTTATAGATTTTAAATTGTATGCTGAATATAAAGGTAAATTGATGGTATTGTTACTGTGCTATAAAATTAGCTCTAACTGTTGCAATATTATAATGATGAACTATTATTTGTATTAATATATGGCTGATTATGTTCTAAGGATGAGGAATTGATGAAACACGTTGATATCGACGATTGAAAATGTTCAAGGTGCAGCTAAGCATTGATTGAGATACCTACTTGTTTGTCCTATATTACTATGTAATTGTCCTTAAATGCACTAGTGAATGGATATTATTCAAGGACTGTTACCATACACATTAAACAACCGCAATTGCTTTAGTTTATTATGATGACATTCCCATTCAAAATAAAATTAAATTTATTAATATATAATTACGATTCAATAAGAAATAAATTATTATTAAAAGACGTATATTTGTATATACAATAAAATAAAAAAATTCAGCTGTCATTTAATGATACAATTAGTTCTTTTGAAGACGCTTGCTCGTATATTATATATAAAAAAGCAAAACAGAATTTTAAAAGGTCGTGCTAAAATAAATGACAAAAACTCAAAATAACAACCACTTCAAAATTACAATAAGAATATTTCAAGTACCATTCATTCAATCATTTTATTGTTATATTTACATCGTATATACACATAACAAACTACCTATTGATGGTTTATATAGTTTTGACTTCTAAACTATCTTCAAAACTAAATTATTTTACAATTGCCAAAAAAATTAAAAAATCATAAAATTGATCGACTCTTGTGGTTACAGCAACAACATTTAGAAAAATTTTATATAAATTTTGTGTACAAATGATCCTGACGGGGGGTTACTTTATATACCTACATATATACCAAAAAGCAAAATGTATATAATTTACAATTTGGCATGCCCAAAATATCTACTTAGATATTTAAGAAAACCATCTGCTCTGTTAAAAAAAAAATGAACGAATCACAATATAAACATATAAGACATAAAAAATTGTTATCCTTTTTGATGTTGTTGGTTTTTATGTCATTGTTTTGGGGTCGGCTTGATGAAGTCAATATATCTTTATAAAACTTTTCTTAATTTTTTTTTTTGTTTTGCTTTTTTTATGATCAATAACACCTTTCAATTTGGAGAGGATTCGTTGGGATTTTCGGGTTGTGTTTTGTGAATTTTGTCTACGAACAGAAGATTTTCTTGTAAATCATTAATTTAAATTAAATAATCGTAATATTTTGATTGGATGGCGGTTTGGTAGTTTCGTAATTATTTAATTAAGTATGATTATGTTTTAAATGGCAAACGAAATTGTTACAACATAGTGTACGTGCTTAACGATGAAATCCTAAATTCTGTTAAATTGTTACCTGTTTTACGAATATATAGGTCCATGAAATCAATTAAAATAATTCAATCAACTGATCTGCCATTGACAAATATTCTAACATTGTTGACATTTTATTTATTTACCAATTCTGTGGCAATATGACATAAGGGAATATCTCCGAAATTCGCATTTTTCAGGAAAATGTTGTTAAAATTAAGAGTCATTCAAAATCGTATGAGTTTTTTTAATTCTAGCTTTTTAATTGATTACTACGGTTGTTCGTAGTTGCTGAATTATTACAAAAAATTGATGTGATATGAATTCGATTTGAAATAATACGTAAAAGGGTATAACTCGAGTTATTCCCTTATGCCGTATTGCCGCAATATTTATACCAATTTCTCTAATTCAGACCTAACAAAATAAATATTTTTTTTAATTTTAGTATGATAAAAAGGTTGGCAAAGTTTTTGAAACCTGACGTACTCTGTACTCATAATATTAGTTTGAAACTTAGGATGCAAATAGTATGCACATTTTGTTTACAATTTCATGCCATTTCCCTCTGTCTATCTAAATTAAACTATATGTAAGGTTTTTTGATGATTTCGATAATGCAGGAAATTCTTCCTATATACATATGTAGCAATTACCCCACGCTTCGTGAGAAGGATTCGTTCGTAAAACCTACTGTGGTGGTACTGTGCCTCACGCAGCATGAACGTCTGGTCAGTTTCGTAGGAAGTTGTAAATTCAACCACAAATTGGCTGCCTTGGCATTGATGCCCCTGAATTTTGACAAGTATTGATCAGTTTACGTATTTGTTCAAAAAATGAAATATTCTTCTTTTCGTTTTCTAAAACTTTATCGTCTTATTTTAATTTATTTAAAACGGTCATCTAAATACAGATTAATGTCTTTATTTGTTGAATATTTTTAATGAGGCATTAGTAGAAATCACGATAAGTGCTCCATCTTCACCCGAATTCCGGTTCGATGACAAATTTGTAATATGGGTTTTATTCGTATAAAAAAACCCAATGGTATAAAAACTCGGGAAATGCGATTTCGGTTTGATAACAGATAATAGATTAGATTGTAAGATAGATTTTATGCAAAACGAATAAAAAATTGGTTCCATTTTGGTTTTTAGAACCCAGAATGAAAATTTAGAGACCCAAGACAGAAGTTTGTTGGTCTAAAACACAACAATATATATCAAAATATATCTTTCATATTAAACTCTCTGCTGTTGAGAGTCGTTTTATTTTAGGTAATATCCTAAATTATATTGAAGGGCAAATTATATTATATTTTATATTTTATATTTTATATTTTATATTTTATATTTTATACTTTATATTTTATATTTTATATTTTATACTTTATATTTTATATTTTATATTTTATATTTTATATTTTATATTTTATATTTTATATTTTATATTTTATATTTTATATTTTATATTTTATATTTTATATTTTATATTTTATATTTTATATTTTATATTTTATATTTTATATTTTATATTTTATATTTTATATTTTATATTTTATATTTTATATTTTATATTTTATATTTTATATTTTATATTTTATATTTTATATTTTATATTTTATATTTTATATTTTATATTTTATATTTTATATTTTATATTTTATATTTTATATTTTATATTTTATATTTTATATTTTATATTTTATATTTTATATTTTATATTTTATATTTTATATTTTATATTTTATATTTTATATTTTATATTTTATATTTTATATTTTATATTTTATATTTTATATTTTATATTTTATATTTTATATTTTATATTTTATATTTTATATTTTATATTTTATATTTTATATTTTATATTTTATATTTTATATTTTATATTTTATATTTTATATTTTATATTTTATATTTTATATTTTATATTTTATATTTTATATTTTATATTTTATATTTTATATTTTATATTTTATATTTTATATTTTATATTTTATATTTTATATTTTATATTTTATATTTTATATTTTATATTTTATATTTTATATTTTATATTTTATATTTTATATTTTATATTTTATATTTTATATTTTATATTTTATATTTTATATTTTATATTTTATATTTTATATTTTATATTTTATATTTTATATTTTATATTTTATATTTTATATTTTATATTTTATATTTTATATTTTATATTTTATATTTTATATTTTATATTTTATATTTTATATTTTATATTTTATATTTTATATTTTATATTTTATATTTTATATTTTATATTTTATATTTTATATTTTATATTTTATATTTTATATTTTATATTTTATATTTTATATTTTATATTTTATATTTTATATTTTATATTTTATATTTTATATTTTATATTTTATATTTTATATTTTATATTTTATATTTTATATTTTATATTTTATATTTTATATTTTATATTTTATATTTTATATTTTATATTTTATATTTTATATTTTATATTTTATATTTTATATTTTATATTTTATATTTTATATTTTATATTTTATATTTTATATTTTATATTTTATATTTTATATTTTATATTTTATATTTTATATTTTATATTTTATATTTTATATTTTATATTTTATATTTTATATTTTATATTTTATATTTTATATTTTATATTTTATATTTTATATTTTATATTTTATATTTTATATTTTATATTTTATATTTTATATTTTATATTTTATATTTTATATTTTATATTTTATATTTTATATTTTATATTTTATATTTTATATTTTATATTTTATATTTTATATTTTATATTTTATATTTTATATTTTATATTTTATATTTTATATTTTATATTTTATATTTTATATTTTATATTTTATATTTTATATTTTATATTGCAGTAGTCGTCATATAATGTCGTTATAGATCTATCCGATCTATAAAATATAAAATATGAAATACATATGTATAAAATATAAAATTTAAAATATAAAATACTAATTATAAAATATTTAACATATATAAAATTTAAAATTTAAAATTTAAAATTTAAAATTTAAAATTTAAAATTTAAAATTTAAAATTTAAAATTTAATTTAAAATTTAAAATTTAAAATTTAAAATTTAAAATTTAAAATTTAAAATTTAAAATTTAAAATTTAAAATTTAAAATTTAAAATTTAAAATTTAAAATTTAAAATTTAAAATTTAAAATTTAAAATTTAAAATTTAAAATTTAAAATTTAAAATTTAAAATTTAAAATTTAAAATTTAAAATTTATATAAATTTAAAATTTAAAATTTAAAATTTAAAATTTAAAATTTAAAATTTAAAATTTAAAATTTAAAATTTAAAATTTAAAATTTAAAATTTAAAATTTAAAATTTAAAATTTAAAATTTAAAATTTAAAATTTAAAATTTAAAATTTAAAATTTAAAATTTAAAATTTAAAATTTAAAATTTAAAATTTAAAATTTAAAATTTAAAATTTAAAATTTAAAATTTAAAATTTAAAATTTAAAATTTAAAATTTAAAATTTAAAATTTAAAATTTAAAATTTTAAATTTAAAATTTAAAATATAATTTATAAAACGTAAAATACAAAATATAAAATATAAAATTAAAATATAAATTATAAAATATAAAATCGGTTTTAGTAAATTGTGGTTCCAACCAATCCAATTGTAGACCAGTTAAAACTATGGAACGTTTCATAAACTAAATTTAAAAGTACTTATCGGGTCAGTGGAATTTTCGGTTATTACAAATGAGAATATGTTTAATCAAATAGAAACAGTATGGTTAATAGCAACAATTGGCCATGTCAAGTTTGTTTCAATTTATTACAAACTGTAATCTAGTTTGCAGCCTTAAAATTGTATTAGTTTAATATATATTAGCAAACTTTTTGTGAAAGGTAGTTAATAAGTTTGCTCCCTAAGTTTGCCGTTCTGTTGGGCTTATCAAGCAACTAACGAACTCGATTAGACATGGACTGCGAGAAATTAACTTCAACATTACTAATCAAGATCTGACTCAACGAGAAAGCAAAACGAGTTTGCCGGCACTACGTGCTAACATCATACGCTGCATAAGACAGCCCGGCGTTGAGAAAAGCAACTAACGTCATAAATATCTATAGATTTTACTTTTGTTGCTTTTTAGAAGAATGCTTTGATACTCCAGAATATTGTGCGAAAATAGTTCATCAATATGGTACTTAAATAGAAATAAAAAGTTGATGAAATGTATTTGTAGTTTGATCAATTTAATCTTTTCTCCGGAAAAAAATTTTGCTTTTCAGTTTTACAAATAATTTTTTTTACAAAAATCTTAGTTTTGTATAGAAAACGTTATTGGTGGTAATCCAAGTGGTGAATCCATCGTGGCCATGATCTCATCTTATTCATCATATAACATTCAATATTTATACTTTGTCCTTTCATAAAAGTATTTATCGATATAATTAATAATTAAATAAAAATTTAGCAATTGCGGCATTACATCTATAGGTATATGTACATGCACGGGTGCACACTAAGCGTCGCGCCACCAAAAAATAATCACAATTACGTGTTCGAACAATAAGACATATCTGTTAACACTATTTAACTACTATTTATTTTTAATATTAGCAAACAAAAATAAAATTTGTATAAATTGCAAATTATTATTAATAAAATTACGGTTTATTGTTTTTTTTTGTTGCTTGTGCATACTTCTCTTATTAAAATTGTTAAACAAAGACAAAACTTTTTTTTTTTTGATGAACACCGAAAAGTTTATCTTTTAAATTATTTTTTTTTTTCCTCTGTCTTTAATATTAATAATAATAATTCATTATTTATTTATGAAATTAATAAGATAATTTTCTTTTTTGTCTTGCAATGGTATTTTATGCATATATAAATGTAAAATAAAATGTATGATGATTCGCAATGACTGTGAGGTAAGACGTAAGACCATGTATTTATATCACGAGTTAAAGACAACTGTTTTTGTTAATTTTATTACTTAAGATGAGCCGTTTACGTATTTTGCGTTGTTGTTGCTGTTCTATACGTTCTTAATGCAATAAGAACGTTAATAAGTATTTTGTCAATAAATATGTTTATACGAGAGTAATAAAGTAAATTGGAACACGTATATTTTCAATAATAATTATTGAGTATAATGTCTTCAAGATGTCTGTTGTAAGTTTTCGTTACTGTTTTTAATTTTTTTTATTTGTCATGTCTTTTACTTGTTTGAATTATTACATATCCGGTGCTTCCAGTAATAGTTAATATTGATTGTTTTAATGGGTATATGTGTGTAATGTGTATCTATATGATATTTGACCAATTAGTCAGTTTATGTCTGGTTAATGAACGATCGCAAGCTAATGTTTCCTTTCTATTAACCTAAATCATAGGATTTTTGCAATCGATCCTCGCCATACTATTAGCAATACAAATTTTTAACTTCGTAAAAAGGAACTCGGAAGCCGGCAATCAAAAAAGAGTAATGATAAACTTATACATGATACTTAACTAAAAAATGTTCTAGAATCGTAATCGGTTAAGAAATATCCAATTTACCGCCAAGATATCGATAAAGTTTTGAAACAGGGACTGTCTTACTTACAAACAGAAACACAAGATGGTTAATATTTTACTGAAAAGTGAGAAACATAAAGGAAATTGAAATAAATTATCGCTTCATCTAGTAAAATAGTAAGCTAAACTATCGGAGGAAACACAAGGCGCAAAAATACCCAATGCGACCTAAAAGTATTTTAATTTTCACTCAACCAATTTTTAAAGATGAAGTAGAAAATAAAAACTTGTCAATTTCGACCGTTTCTTAGGTTAAAAAACATTGAACAATAAAATTAAAAAATTACTTAGATTACTAAAACCAGCACTCGTGCACACGCCTGGAAATCTTTGAGATTTCCACAATTTCGGGTTAAATATCACTCAAAGAGTTTTCCGTAAATTTAGGAATCTCGGAGATTTCCGATCGTATGCATGTGTGGGGTAAACTATCTATCTAAAAACGTATTCAAACCCATGCCGACATCCGTGCGACCCGTTGGATCTAAGATACAGCTCGTAATATTACTCGTAAATTCCACTTAAATTTTGTATTAGAGTAAATTGCAAAATTTGTATTTTGAAGTCCATTAGAAAAAAAATGTTGAGTGAAATTTGGAATAATTTTGGAGAATGTTCTCCAGATTATCTTCATGTTTCTCAATTTTCAATATGTTTATGTCCAATTTAGTGTCTCGGTATTTCTCTTTGTGAGTAAGACAGTCCATGTTTCGAAATTTTATTTGGACTCTGCTAGAATTTGCCGTACGAGCCCAAACTATATTGTTTCAAAACCTACAGCATATTTATGATAGTTTTTCCAAGTTTATGCTTACACAACAATTCTGATCATATCGATGCTATACATGCTTAAAATTACTTCGACCGCATCGGTGCCACCTGTACGAAATAAGATGCAACATTTAATATTAAATTCCACTCAAACTTTTCACCAAATAATTTTCAATTTTCTTTAAGTCGAAATTGAAAAGTTTAAATTTTCTAGTTCATCAAAAAAAATTTATTGAGTGGGAATTGCAATACTTTAGACTCAGTGTATATTTTGTTATTTTGGCATAAACTTCATACCAGTAGCTAAACTGATCTATGGATTTCGCTTATTTCTAATGATAGACCAAACTTCAAAATTTGAAAAATTCTCTTGTTCAGATTGCTGCTTGATACATGTGCCGTTCACAATGAATGCCGTTTGATCGAATTTTGATCAATTTCTACACATTTGTAGTAAATTGAATTTTATCTAACATCATTTGAGCTGTAGCCCAAAAATTTAAACTTCCTAGTTATGATCAGATTACGACGGTTTAGCTACTGTTAGCAACATATCTTGCTGTGCGGATATTAATTTGGATCAATTCATACACTTTTGTAAAAAACTGGGTTTTATTTCAAATCACTCCCATGAATTTTTGGGTCAAAAATATTTAATCCATATCTACATTATATACCATTAACAACAGTTTACGAGCGCCGGTATTAATATTCAAGTATGTAAGTTCAGAATATGAATGATTTTACGGTACCTACATTGAAAGAGTTACACGTTTTTAATATTTATTCTTAGGGTTAGCAGATCAGTGGATTTGGGGGGGTTATTTTTCTCCAATAATTAGTATCCGAACCAACAAATACGTGTAACTCATAAACAAATATAGAATAGTCATCACTTAGATTAAGAACAACAATTATCGATAATCATCACATACTTAATAAATAGATTTAGTTTTGCATTTTATAGCTAAATTGACATTTCGCAAAACAATCATCCATCATCAAAGTAAGCAAAATTGTATCCAAAGAAAGTCAAATTAACAAAAAACACCAGCATAATCAACACAATTTCTCTTTAGACTCGACCAGCAGCAATCGATATTACAGCAACCCTCCACTGGGACAAATCAAATACCGCTAAGCCACTCGTATAACATTTAACCAACATTAGCCTCCCGTTCACGACACATTCCTCACTAAATCCATTCGATGACTTTAAACGACATTGTTTCGATCCGACTACAAAATTATGAACCAGCATTATGTGGATATTATTATTAATTAATTTCACTCAATTGCCTTCGGGACCCGACCACAATTTGTTCAAAAACAATCAAATGAATATCCAAAACCACGAAATGTTTTTTTTTTTTCTTTTTTAATTAGGGTTTTAAAAGTTGTACTAAAATTAATTTCAGAGGGATCCTTACCCACACCACACCTTAAAATGAAAAATCAAGAACGAATCCAGGACAATCAAAAATGTACGCCATCCGTAATTTTTAAAACACAGCACGATCCACCTCAATTTAACTCCGGCATCATAGCAAAAACACTCTACACCTCCGACGTTCGTGTGCCGACCAATCAACAATGAATTCTTAAATTAACAATAAATTAATTATTTTTAATAAAATAAATTTTTAAGGAAAATTTAAAAATTAAAAATTCGTTTGACTTCAAAGTCATGGCCAACTTCACCGATATGTTCCACCAGGAATTAATGAGTAAAGAACATCGACCCTACCAGCGATTCCTCTGGCGTGATAACAACCAAAATCGCAAACCAAATGTGTATGATATGAATGTGATAATTTTTAGAGCTGCATGCTCGCCGTCGTCGGCGCAGTACTTTTAAATAAAAATTCAAAAATCTAAGGCATTATGTGAAATACAAGCAATTAAAGAAGTTAAGAATTTGGACATCGAGGATCGATTTGCGCTTTATAAAGTCTTAGGACTGCAATGAAAACCTAATGCAGACATTTTTGGGCACCGAATCAATAAAGTTAGATTTAATTTGAAAATTCTCGAAGGGACGAAAATACCTACGAAACGCGAGCTATTGGGATTTTTGAAGAGCATCTTCGACCATAAAAGCTTCATACATTGGTTTGCTGGTCATTCATTTCAAAATGATTATACCGGAGGTTTGGTGTGCTGACACTGGATGGTATGAGCAAATAAGAGCAGAAGAGTTCACCAAATGGGTAAAATGTATTGGCTTTCTCAAGGAAATGGAAAATGTCAAAGTCCAGAGATATTATTCACCACTGTTGTTGTCGTCAGCGATAATAAGCATCCAACTCCATATATCTTGTAATTCTAGTGATCTCGCGTATGCTGTGGTACCTTATTTCCGTATTGAACCTGATGAGGTATGCAAAAACGAAAGTGGCTCTGATAAAATCTGCAAGCATTCTGCGTTTGGAATTACAGTCATGCTTGACATGTTCGTAAATGGCGAAAACTGAAGGTAATTCTGTGGATATCGGTCGGGTATATTATTGGAGTAAAATTATTGAGGTTGTTGAATTCAGATCCGAAAAACTATTGTTAGTATGTGTCGTGTCGTAACGTATAGGATAAATCCAAGGACAAGAAGCGTATATAGGAGAAATCCAATACAATGATTAAAAATTGGAAATGGGTTTCTTATGGGTATGGTGACAAATAATTCGTTATGGTTTACATGCCTATAATTTTTAAAGGATCAAGAAGTAGTTACTTAATAACTACTCACTATATAACTGTGCACCAATAGCTCCTCTATATCACTATGCATCGATGCATAGTGATATAGAGGAGCTATTGGTGCACAGTTATACAGTGAGTAGTTATTAAGTAACTCAAAAAGAAGCTTTAGGAAGTAATACGTTTTTTAAAAATACTCCACAGTTGTGAATAAGGTTCATAATTCCATGGCTGATATAAGTTTTAAAATTCATCTGAAAGCGAAATGAAGTATGAATAAACGAAAAGGCAAAACCAAATCCACCAGAAATGGGAAAGCTGCCATCGACGCGGTTATCTACTTTCGTTAAACCTTTTACTTAAGTGATTTGACACGTTTGGTACATTATTAGTGAAGATTGGGTGCCTCCAGGAAAGAAAGTATGTAATATTGTTTACCTTATTGATAGTAAGCGCCATGCATTTTGTGGTAGCGCATAGTATGATGGCGGATTCCTTCATTATTTTGGTGTGTGACAATGGCACCAATTTTCGGGGTGCTAAAAATGAGTTGGGCCGGTCAATCCTCGACATTGAGGAAGAGAAGCTACGGGAATAATTCGTGAAGATTCGATAACGATTTAACCCCCCGGGGCGCCCCATATGGGATGTGCCTGGGGACGATTGAGCCACGCTGTTAGGTCAATATGATGAAAGTGTTGCCTTGGCTCTGACTCCCAATCATAGTTAGGAGGTTATGTTACTGCGTAAAAATAGAGGATTACGCAAATGGTTTCTCAACATTTCTGAAGGAGTTGGATACAACGGGTAGCTCTGCTTTTAACAAGAAGAACGAAAGGGTTTGAACAGAAAAGTCCAAGAGGCCAAAGTGAATCATAGAGAAAACTATTTGGGGGTGCCGATGACCAATTTTGATAATCGACCGTTCGCACTGAGGATGGGTTTATAAAAGGCCAGCAACGAAACTCGCAGTACTTGACGTGAAGCCTAGGACTACGGATGTTGTTGAATTGGGCCGAGCAAATGCACCGGGTGGGATGATATTGGGATGAAATGGGCATTTAACGAACCCATCATACAAATGCTCGACAATATTATGGTGGATAAAATAGAAAATGAAAAGAAAAACATAGCAGTTTCCGCTTAAGAAAATATAGGAATTTTCAACTCGGCACTCTTGTGAACACTTCAAAATAAATAAATCAGTATAATTAAAATAGGAACATGAAGAATAAGAAAACTTTAACTACTTAATAATCAAACTAAATCTAATTTATATATCGCACACGTATTCGAAAAGAGACACAACTAAAAAGCCTTCATTTTTCAGGAGAAGCGAAAAATGATTTTTTGAACTAATCGGAAGTTTATTGTTAATTAAGTAAAATTTGCATGTATAATTTACTTTTAGAAATATGTTAGAACAAAATTTTTAGCCATTTGGTGTTTATATGGCTTGAAATTTGTAATTTTTGAGTTGATACTGTGTTCGTGTTTGTCTCAGTAACGTATAACTGCATTATTTTGTGTTGTGTCACTTTTAATTTTTAATTCAATAAAATGTTTCCTGTTGTGACGTTTTACATGTTTTTTTTAAGCAATAGAAAAAAACGGTTAAGGAAATATAAATAAAAAGATCTAAATCGTTAGAAAGGAAAAATAAATAATCTTTATTTAGTTCAATCCAATTAAAAACAAAAACAAGAAACTTTTCCCAAGTATCACAAAAGCTCAAAAATCGAAGTTATTACTCAAGAATATTTTTAAAAAACGAATCAAAATAAATTTGAAAGCGGGGACCAATCCAATTGAGAAGGTTACCTTTTCCGATGATTTACTTTTCCTTGCACTGCGCACGTTTACCTTTTTGTAGAGAATGTCTTCATATGAGGTTTTATAGAAAAATATTATAGGTTCTTCTTTCTCTACGCGCAATATCTTAATATCTTGCCACTTAACTTGTGTTCTACCAAAGTTCAACGTGAAATTGTGTCCCCATTCCTCTTGCAGCATTTTCAAATCATAGAAACTACCATAATTTAATTCATACACGCGATATGGTGGGCCATTCTTTTTTGCTGTTATAATTAAAGTTGCATACTGCTATGGTACGTAGATCGGGCAAAATTTCAGATGTCTCTTTATTTGCTTTTCTACAACACTGCGCACATTATCTGCTTCATTTTCTGAGTGCCCACGTACATGGAATTTATAAGTTATGCTCCGAATACTGAAATTTCTAACGGCGTATGAATAGGCTGATAACAAATATTTGTTTTTTTGTGTTGCCCACAGCAATGATCTGAATACAAAATAATCTCTAATTTGGAATTGTTGGCATTTTCAGATACCATTCTTATGTACTGAAGCACACAGCTTCCGATTTCCACTGCACCTCGTTCCCCTTCTGTTTCATTCCAAAAGTAACATATACATTTTTTAAATTTAAATCGCTTATGATAAAATTGAAAAAATTCAATTTACTTTTATAACACAACGAACTAATTTGTCCTCTAGGTAAAGGCATTAGCGCTTGTAAATCGTATACCGCCACGTGTACATCATTTGCGTTTAGTTTTGTCAGTCCTCTTTTCCTTGCGTGATAATTCTTTTTCTTTCTGGTGAGATTCATACCTAGCCAGCAATAAGTTGTTTCCCTTATCATTCGCATTTTTAAAAGATTCGCAAAGCTCACACTGATCTTTCTTCGGTACGTAAAATGACAAATTAAACTCTTCCCGAAAAATTCGATTGAACATACTAACAAAGTGCAGGTGGAAGATTCTGGTTCTCTCGGTCTTCTTTATAATCACGATAAAGATCAGCAATACTTTTTCCACTTTCAATAAATTCTCGTGTAGTTTGAGCTCGTAAGTAATGCGATTTTATTCTTGGAATCTTATTAATGAAATTTCTCACGTTTCTTTAATTTCGGGGTTAACAGTAGTTTGTTTCCCGTGTTTACCTCTCATTTCACACTAAAGGATTCCTCTTTTCTTCAATAACGTTGTCTTTATAGGTCGCTCGTTAATGTTAAGAGTAGCCTTGGAACGCCTTGCATACTCTAATGGGAGTTATTTTTATCTCGAAATAAAACGCTGAGTTCAAATTTCTAAATTCCTGTGTGGTTGAGTATCGATATTTTTGTTTTATTTGTTTGGTACTCCTTAACCAGGACGTACTTTTTCATCAGGAACTTTTTTTTTTTAGTTTCTGATGCCGACACGTATGCTTTTCCAGAGCTTTGTAGTAATTTGATTTTTTTCTCTGCCATTTTCTTCTTTTTTTTCTACAATCGAACTTTCACCTATACATTTTGAGCTTCAGCAGGAACATTTTGTTCATCTTCACTATTATTTTGGGTTTCCACCGGAATATTGTGTTGATATACGTTGTCTGAACAAACACTTGTACTGTATAAACTACAATTAAAATTTGGATCAGCATCCGAATCGTCGATGTCGCTTTCACTGCTGTGTACAGGTCAAGCGCATCTTGATGAGACCATCAGAGGGAAGCAGCGACGTATAAATAGCGGCAGAGTCACTTTCAGGCACGGTTACATTTAAATTAGGTCCAATTTGAATCGTGGTTAAGCCTCCGGAGCCAGGTTGAATATAATTTGGTGTCGTATTCATACTTATCACCAAATTATTTTCAGGTGCATTCACTGCAACATTATTTACTGTCGGATTCGCCGAAATTCGATCCTTTCTTAATGTTGAGGTTGTCATTTGCACCATAATTGCCGCGTTTTTTTATTCGCTCCCGATAGCTGCTATGCGGAGCAGTCAATTTTCTACACCAAAATTTAAATTTGACGTGCTATTTATTGGTATATTAAATTTATTTAATTTTATTTATATCGGGAGCTAGTTTTATATGACGGCTCTCGATTGCGGCTACGGATAGCGAATAAAAAAATGCACTAAATGTTTTGCGCGACTCGAGAAATCCATGCTGTGTTTAATAATGAAAATAAATTATTGGAATTGTTTCATCTAAAGTGACATAACTCGAATTATGATCAAAAAAACTAGCAGAGTCAGCTTTTCCAAATTACAATTAACAAGATTATGTTCACTTTGATAGTCTAAGAACGACTCAATTAAAAATAGAAGCATTTTAATTCACCGAAACCCAGAATATGACAAAGTTTCCTTTGACACAAAAAGTGTCATAACTCAAAATGTATGACAATGGTTCTTCAACAATGACTTAATGTAAAATAATTCAAGAACACACTTTTACCTTGTTATTCTAAAGTGGCACAATCCGAAATATAACTTTACATAAATTTTATCATACTTTAATCAATAAAACTGTATTATCTCGAAATAATGTTAAATTTACTTTGCGATAGTTTTATATAAACGACAGAACTCAAAATAATACGGGTTTGCCCTGTGATAAAGGCAAACGTTCCCTATGCAGTTTTAATCAAAACTGAAAATGAATCGCTTTTGTTGCAGGTGTTCAAATTAGTTTCAACCGTCTAAAGTGATACATGCGCAGTTTTTGAAAACAATTGAGAAGTTAAGTTAATACTATTTTAGAGAGTGTTTTAGATGAGAGAGTAACAAATCCACTTTGCGAATAACTGAAAAAACGTTTTTTTTGAGTTGTGTCACTTTTCGAATACGTGTACGATATATTAAAATTGAAAATGTTGTAACATATAAAGGAATAAATATATTTGCAGTTGTAGCTACTCAATATACCATCTCACAAATCATTTATTTCTCATAGCAAATTCAACGGGTTCCGATTAAGCGTCATTGGAAAATAATACTTTACGAATATTTTTTGTTTTTAAAAAAAATTTAGATTAAAAATTAACGAAATAGCCAAGATTTAATAGAATGGCATCCTGATGGGTTATACCACAAGCGAAATGGATGCCAAGGGGCAACATCAATTGGCCCCTTTTAATAAGCTATAACATTAAACATTCCCGCTTACTTCTATCCAGACAAACTATATAAAATGCTTACCTGAAATCATAGAAGCAATTCTTGGTTCCTTTTCCTTAGCTCTAGTAGGAATTTTTTGTAGTTAAGGAACTTAACTATAGGCAAAATCTTGAAATTAAAATCGGAAATTAATTTTTTTCTGCGTTAAAATTCGTTTTTTTAAGAATATTTTTCAACTTTAATTTCACTTGTTCATCGAGCCAAAGTTTTGAACTCTAACCTTTTAATCTTTTTGTTTATTTATTTTTAAACCTTTCACTACGGTTGTTTTCACAGTAATGAACAGATGAACAAACTACAATTGCATCTAAATTGCATTGGAATTTGGTGATTGGTGATTGAGAATCAAATGTTCATACCATTATGCGGGCGAATGCTTATCTTCGTGATGAGATAAATGATAAACCGATACAAAGTCATTCAAGCACATCAATTTTGGATAGTCTTTGCTTTCCATCACATAAGTATTTATAGTATGTATATACTGACAGTATATTTTTCTTTTAATCGTATAATATTAATAGTGCAATCATTATTAGGATGTGGATTCTTATATAAATTCCAGTAAAAGTTATTTCGGGTCAGTAATTATTCGTTTATTAAATTTGTTTGTTGATAAAATGTCAGCTACTTTGCTGGAAATCGGCTGTTAATTTTTTTTTCTTCTATTGGATCAGTAAGGTAAAAAAGATTCAAAATGATTAAATGTACCCCAACCAGGAAATCCTATAATTGGACTAAACCAATTTACCGGTCTTTTGGAAAATAGTTCGGGCAATACCAGTGCGAAAAGCTGTAATTATTACTAATGCGTTGTAAGGAAGAATAAAATAAATTTTTCTGCGGAAGTTCAAACGAATGACCGAGTTCAGTTCAAGATAAACATTTTACAATGCTATATACCAATTTCACCCTTATTTCGAATATCATGAAGATTAAGTCGTTAATGTGACAACCATCCACTTTCCACTAAATACACAATTAATAACTTCATGCACAATAAAAAAAAATCACCTGCTTCAACGACTCCTTCAATAATAATAATAATAATCAATCCAAATTCAATTAAACGTTCTTGTTATCGAGCGAAATAAAAAAATAAAACCTTTCGTATACAATAAAATGGAGCTAAACGTTTTAATTAAATGCGGACACAAAACGTATAATTATCGCCCGTTATCTCTTCCATTCCCTTTACATACCGTGTTTATAAAATTAAAAGCGAAGTCACCACCATAAAATTAAACCGACGATAAATAGATTTTCTTCTTGTTTTCAGGTGTTTTAAAGGAATTTGTCGTTTTTGCTTCTTAACTTCTTATTTGTTTTCTTTTGTATAGTTCATTTAAAAAGATTAAAATAATTAAATGATAACAAAATGGTTTTTATCAGTGCGCGCGCACCTGGCACATCATTTAACCTTTTCTTATTACATAAATTAAGTCATATGAATTTGTCGGTGTTAATGCGATGATTTTCTTATATAAAGAGAGGTTGCACTTTGTACAGGTTTAATCAATTATATGGTTATACATCTACATATGTGAGAAAAACTACAAATTTTTTTAATTAAGCAATTTAGATTTGTATGCCAAAAATATTTTACGCGCGCGCACTCAAAAATACATTTTCTTAGTAGGTCGCATGAAGCTGATCAATAATAAGATAACCAGCAGAATATTAATAATTTTTTAATTATAAAACAACAACAAATTAATGCAAATTAAATAATTTGTAATGATGACTTAACGCTGATATATTACGCGCATACCAGTGACGAAAATCTACTATTTTTGTATATTATATGCGATTGTTATCTATCTAGAAATTGACAAAATGGCAGAGTATATACACAGTTTCTATTTTTTATGTTGAGTTAATTAAAATTTAATTGCAATGAATTTGTATCTGTCGTATATCTAATCTCAGCTATTTTTATGTTGGTTCTGGTTGGATGATTGGCATCATTTCGAATTTTGTATTATATATTTATGTGTGCGTTGCCAAAAAAATTAACGCGTTGGCAAATTATTTTTTTACGATGATGTAGTTATTTCGTAGAATTTTGTGATTTTTATCAGTTCCGTAGACCGAATTTTTTTTATAAATATAGACTATATGGACTTCGCAAATTAGTAAAATTGTAGTCAAGTGTTTTGAGAATGATTTTTCAGTTTGAAAATAGTATGTACTTTACAGCCCTCGTCCTGTTAAACTATCAGTTATTTGGCTTGCTGAAAAAATGAAGTAAGCTGAGGCTATCTAGGTTTCGTCGTTTTGCAAAAATGTAATAGATGGCCGGCCTAACACTGTGTTGGTTGTAGAAACAATAAGGGTTTAAATTTGGTGGTTTATTACTTATTTTGATTGCAGAAAAGAAAACCTAACTACAAAGCACCTCTCCTTTTAGAGTATTTTACTGGATGGTAAACCTCTACCCGAACTTTGAGATGATGTTTCATTCGCTTAGATTAGATTTATCTGTCTTAAATAAAAACAATTGTGAAGTGTATATAATAAGCGTCTTCCATTGGCGAAAGCAAACTACTTGTAAGTAATTGTATCTACTCACAACTACCCATGCTCATACGATGGTGTAGAAAACAGAAGTAGTTACGCATAAAATTTGCGCTAGTGGATTTTAGTTTCGAAAATTCCAATAGATGGCTTTTAGACCTTTTTCGATATTTTTCGAGAGTTTTTTATTACGTTCGAGTTTTTTATTTTTTGATGATGTAAAATGTCAAAATTAATACAAAATTATTTTGTTGTTGATGATACATTTTTAAGAAAAATGTGTTTAAATAGCATAATGCGGTAAATATCAATGCTTTCCTTTTATTATATGTCCATTTTTTTTTGTCATATTTTGAATCTAATTTTAAATATCGCCATTACTATAATAAACAACTTTACAAAAGACAAAAAAAACAACTAAACAGAAGGCTGTGTTTTACTTGTGTTACTCAATTTCTCGTTCCATTGGGTATCTACTCGCAAGTACTTCCAAGTAGCAAATTTTTTCCATTGGAAGACGGCTAATGACTGTAAAATCGTGATAAATAAAAAAATCCTAATGTGAATGTACAAATGCACAAAAAACCTCTAGCAAACGCTTAGAAGACAGAACCTAAAAGGGGTACAGGCAACTTAAGAAAGCTGACATGACTATTCTCGTTTTTTATTGATGAATAAATAATAATCAATAATGAGTGAATAACGAATCCACGCATTATCCAGCCAATATTCATTGAAAATCCGTGTTGCATATTCTCACCTTTTCACTTATTATTCACCAATTGTTCACTCATAATTTACTCATTATTCACGTATAATTTACTCATTATTCACTGATGAAAGAAGAAACCACAAACTATGCATTCATTAACCTCTCATTATTAATCAGTGAATAATGAGATAACAGTGAGTGAACAATTAGTGAATTTATGGTTCTGGCTTTCTTCGGTCAATAAAGAATGAATTGTGAGTGTTGCAACGCAATCTATTTTGGAACTGGTTATGATCTGTAACGGAATTGTAGAAGAACACTAGTTGTGATTCAGAGACTTTATTTACACCTGTTATAAAAAAAACGTAAACTAAAATTAATCACAACAAACACACTTTTGGTACTTTTCCTTGAACTTAAACTTGTATTTGCCATTATTTTGTTGTAAAGGTTATTTGAAATCAAATAGTAAAATTTATTAGTTTGAACTCTTACTTTCTTACTCTTTAAATACCTATCTCGTTAATTTGTTAGTTATAATTAAACAAGGATATATTTCATTAAATAATTTCCAACCTAAAATTATTAATTCATGTAAAGGTAATTTAGAAAATTTCTTACTATTTTGTATTATAATTCGTCATTGTAACCAAATAGAATTTGATAATTAATTGGATTACAATTTTTGAAAGATATCGTGGTCTTTTGGTAGCTCAATTAAAATTATGAGTACGGTTTAAAGGGCTTTGACGATCTATCGGGAATTATATGAATTAAAACCTATTGCAAAACTACGTCTTAAAGCTAAAATAAATAAAAGTTGAATTGGAAAATCATCGGCAAACATTTTCCCTTTGATTTTCCGAAACAAAAAAAAGATTGCGAAACAAATTTTAGACTGTTATTTGCGGTTCGTTTTGGGATTTATTTTCTGTACTATAATTTTTTTGTACTAAACCAACAAAGTTTGGCTTGCATCTTCAGAATAAGTGCGTAAAAGAGAATAATTATTGAATAATCAGTGATTAATGAGTAATAATCTGTGAAAAATCTGTAAATATTCAGTGATTTATCAGCGAATAATAAGTGAATATAAATGCATATAGTGACTGAAGAATGGATAATCATTCATTATTCACTCCTTATTCAATAATATTATTTATTCTTTACCCATTGATTTTCACAGATTAATAATTTATTATTTACTCATTACTCACGAATTTTTTATTTATTACCCATTATTCATATTTTCAGTTCAATAATGAGTAATAACCTGTAAAATTCATTTAATAATAACTAAATAGTTATTGAATAATCTGTGGATATTTGGCGAATATTGAGCAGATATGCAATGTAAAATAAGTGAATAATGAACGAATATTCAGTGAATTAGGAGGGGATGATTAAACAAATATGAATATTTAGTGAATAATGAAAGGATTTTTTGTATCTTCACTTAGGACCATGGGGTGTCTACTAGACTGTCATCAAAATATTTGTTTTGGTCTGTGTTATTGCGCCTAAATGGTTAAAATCGGCAATTTTTTTTTATTACACGCTTTTATTTCATTTTTTTATAGTAATCGAAAACACAAAACAATAATATGTACGTTTATTTGATAATAGATGCCGCAGGTTACTTGAACTGGTATTTTGCGATGCCGACGAGTTTCTGCGGTATTTTCTCTTGTCGAATAAAATTTTTTGTTTTAATCATATGAAATTCACAATGAATAAATGAGTTAAGAGACAGTATTTGAGGATGAGTTAGGGTAAGTCTGGCCATTGATAGATAGGTAAGGTATCAGAGTCAATCCTTCCTCGCGGTTACATGTGCCCCACATACACTCTAGAAAACCCCACGCCATTACCCTGCAGCTTAGCCAGCAACGACCGCTATAGAGTCCTTGTGTGGGTCCAAATTCTGATAACACCGAATATGAGTTGGAGGAATTGTTTCGGGTTATTCATTTAGATTTTGATAATGTGTTGCCCTCTAGCTCATACCAAGTGTTACAACTGTACCATCGAACTCTCTTGATAATTAGATTTATTTCTGCTCATGATTTACCGAGTTGCTTCACATCTGTTCCATTGTTCTCACGGCCGACTTTACCCACTAAGCAGATTATGCCTCGCATAGGGGCGCCGACAATTCTTCTCATGCTTTCTAAACAAATTCTTCTACTAAAAAAATATTTTTCCAAAAAATTTGAAATTTTGAATTTCAATTCAACTTGATCACACTAGTTTTATCGAGTTTAAAATAACTCAACGAAAACTTAACTCAACTTTGTTTTTATGAACTCCAACTCGTTTTCAAACTACATGGAAACATGATAATGGTAATAGTTTCTATACTCGTCGAGAGCAGTAAACACACCAAAAAAATTCAAAAAAGTAAACCTCTCAAAACGGCGAGATTGGTGCGGTTATAAACATGGTCCAAAGGCACTAGCACAGAAAATTAAAGAGTATGAATTTATTTTTTCAGTCATAGTTTGGTATAACATCTTGAATAGAATAAACGTGGTCAGTAAAATTTTTCAAAATCCCAACCGAAGTTAATAACGTACAAATGCGAGCGGATGAATGTTTCAATCGTGTTCAAGAAACAGCAAAAGACTTAGCAACTGATTTAAAAATTAACCCTCAATGTAAAGATAATGCTCTGCGAAGACGAAAGAAAGGCTTTTTGATTACGAATGCTACGAAGGAACTCCCACTGATCCACAATAATACACTATATAGCGAAAATCTGTAACTGATGTTAAAAGATACCATAAAATAATTCCGGATTTCGACGGAATCCTGAGCTGATTTAATCAAACCAGATTCATCTCCAGCATTGGCCTGACTGACGCTTACGGGCAAATTCCGTTGGAGTCCCGAGATAAAACAGCATTTACGGTTTATACCAAAATACGCTACAATCGCCGATTCGTTGATGGATCTAATAAAGAAAAATGAAAATTTTAAATGGTCTTCAAAACCACGGCAGAATTTCAATTATTGAAATACGCTATTTGCACTGCTCCAGTATCGGTGTATCCATATTTTCAAAAAACTTTTACTATTCAGATCGAAGCAAGCCCGGTGATGTGTTGAAGAACATACTAAAAAATTAATTAAATAATGTCAAACAAAACTACTCTGTCACTGAGCTGAAATGCTAACTCAAGAATATTCCTCTAGACCTCTAAAGGCATTTATATTGCAACATTTACGTACGGGATTGCCCCAGGCGCATTATTAGTCAACCGAGCTATTTTGGATGTGTTGAATAAAATAAAAAATAAAAATCCAATCGTCGCTCAAATTTTTCGTGAAAATATTTATGTCGATGATCTATTGTGCGGAGCTAGTTCATTTTATGATCTGATTAAAATTCGCGATGTTATTGTTGATAATTTGAAGGTCTACGGGTTTAATCTTCTCAAATTAAAATCAAACTATCCAGATTGGAAGTCGAACTTGAATCAATTCACGTTCCACTCCAATTGTCCGTAATATTACACCGAAACTATTGTCGTATGTAAGCAACATTTGTGATCCGCTTGGTTCAATCATCAAAATTAAAAGCATTTTTAAAAAATTATGGCTCACAGCATTAAGATGGGATGACAAATGCCCTTTGATATCAAAACAAGTTGGTTCAAAATTCGAAGCAGTTTCGAAAGTATCAACAAAATAAAAATTCACAGTCGGATTAATACGATGGACTCAGTTTTTATCTAATTATTTACTTAGGTACCGTATTTTTCATCGTATACTTCTTTAATTTGGTTCTTTGTAAAAAAATGCGGTTCATTGTGAAAATCTAAATCTAAAGAAAATTTAAGCAACGACTTAATACGTCTCATGATTCATAAATGCAACAAATATTTAAAGAATAGACTCAGAATGGAAAATCAGGTAATAGGCATAATGCCCTGAGCCGAATATGAGTCCTTATTTGTTTGCTTAGCATTTGGGAGGGATCTGTAAACTTATTGAAGACAAATTTGAAAGCGTTGGTGGTGCCATCTTTAAATTAGTATTGTACCAAAATAATTAAACAGAACAATAAGTTGTAATAAATTAATGTCTTAATTTTCATGTATAACAGTTAGAAATGTCAAAATCTTGCAAACAAATTGTTTTAGCAGTCAATCGAGAAATAAATTTGGTTATCAATAAATTAAGATGAGCTGTCGAAACAGTAAAGCCCGAATTTATAGTCGTAACTATTGCTATTGTGGTCATTGCCGTACTTCCGATCTAGCGCCTTCATAATTACGAGATAGCTGTCTCTAAGGTCCACTATTATCGCCACAACACGATGTTCATCGTTCCAATGATTTTGCTTGGCCGCCGCCGCCGTCTCAAATTGAAATTTGAAAATGCTGAAACATGTTGTTTCGTCGAATGCTATGGTGGCTTTAATTTAATTGATTGAACGGTTTGTACCACTTGCGTCGTTGTTCCACTTGCTTTGACCTTTTCCATAATACAAACTATAGTTAATTGAACAAAAACTCATGTTCACGAAGAAAGAGAAGCGAATGAGATAGTCGAATTTTGTATTATACATTAAATGACCCATCCGCGATCTGCTATATTCAATTAAGCAGAGTTAGGCCCCTATTCACAAAATGTAAAAATTATATAGCTGTAACTTTACGGAAATTGTTTATAGAGCAAAATTTACAGAGTACTAAAAATTGGTATTCACAAACTGTAAGAACTTCGCCACTGTAAATAAATACATTTGAATTCGCTGCCGTAAGAAAAATAGTAGCCTTTGATAAATCGAAATGTCAAAAAACGAATCATAACAAATCATTCTGGCTTGAAAGTCAAATTAATGAGAATATACATATGAGATTTTTTGCAGGTTACCTCATAGACAGGTAAGTAAACTATTTTTGCACAGAATAGGATCCGACGTGGCCTTTTCCGTGAACTAAATCCCGGTGAAAGCACTTTCAATAAATATATAAAGATTTAATTAGCTTTATTTGATTCAAAAAATGAAAGAACTTTCAATTAATTTATTTTCGAAGATTATTTTAAAAAATGAAAAAACACACAAAATTTTAATTGATTTATTATAATAATTTATTTGAAGATACAATTATTTTAATGTGTTTTGTATGAGTTCTTGAAGACGACTACTTTTTATTTTATTTTTGACGTACCGAACATAAAATCGCTTCCAAACAACGTGAAGTATAACTTAATTTGACATATAACTTATTCATCTTGCAACACTGTTAAATTACGTTAAATTATATTCACGTCTGAAAATGGCTATAACGATTTGACGTTTAGTAAGTTACATACTAATTTTATAATCGACCTGTCAACAAATTAAATGTTGAGTAGGTAAGTTACAATTACAATTTTTCTTATATTTAATGTAGTTTTAAACCTTTCTTTTATTTTTCAGAACGATCTAAGACTACCAAATGGTTTTAAACCAATTATGGACATTTATACAGATAAGTTCTTAATAATTTTAATGTATAATATTAATTTTAGATTTTGAATTATTGTTTTCTGTTTTAGGTTAATTTCAACATTACATTGGAAAAATAAATACATAAGTATAATGTATAATAATAATTAGTTGGTATAAATTTTAAATTAAATATATTTTAATTTTAATAAAGTGTTTAAATTATAAATAAATTGTTTGTTTTTTAATATGTGAATTGTGAAGTTATTTTGGATCTTTAAAATATCCGCGCCCTTGAAGTAATTAGTTCAAAAAATAAGTAATCTAATTTAAATTCAGTGTATTTATATAAATAATCAAAAAATTTTATTATATCAAACTAAATTTAAAGTAACCAAATCCTTCACATTAAGTTAACACACAATTTTTACAATAATATTTTAATATTTTATAAATCTTCGTTCTAAAGTGATAATATTTATGGTTTGGTTTGAGTCTCCGATTCAAGTGGCAAGACACTGATTTTATTAATGGACCTCTTGAATACCGATTTAGATGTTTTAACTGTTACTACACGAATACGATTGTCAGAACCGGGATGTGTCTGAGTGATTCTACCCATAATCCAGTTTAATGGTGTCGTGTTATCCTCATGTAGAATAACTAATGAACCAATCTTATAATTATCGCTAGAACAAGTTTGCCATTTATATCTAATTTGAAGTTCATTTAAATATTTTGTTCGTTGAATGATTTTTATAAAAGTATTGAGTGCAACATTTAGTTCATCCGATGTAAGTGCACTAGTAATCTTTACTTGTCCCTTTAATTTGAGAATTTTGATAAATCGAAGAATTACAGTTGTAACGCAAAGAAGCTTGGTAAATGATGAATATCGATGAAATAAATTCCAAGACTCCATGTCACTGCAAACTGGCACTGCTGTATGCTGTCGGACATCTAAATTTAATAATTCTGAGCTAATCTTTACATTAGGATTTTTAGGCCAAGTTGACTGATTTTGTCGAAGAAACAATGGGCCTGACCACCATAGATCTTGCTTCAGAAATTCGTTTGGCATTATTCCTCTAGATACTAAATCCGCTGGATTTTGCGAAGTTGGAACATAGCACCAGCTGGCTATCGAAGAACTTTCCTGTATTTGGGTGATCCTATGTGCTACAAATGAAGCAAATTTAGCTGGTTCAGATTTAATTCGTAACAGTGTTATCTCCGAATCTGACCAAAGATAAATTTGATCAAACTGCATATTCAAACTGTCGACGAGTTTATTCACTGTTTGCGACAAAAGCAATGCAGCACAAAGCTCCAAACGTGGAATCGTCTGCTTCTTTAATGGAGCAACTCTAGACTTTGAACAAATCAACTGAACGTGTTGGGTGTTATAATTATCTGTGCTTTTCATATAAACAACACAGCCAAAACCCTTTTCCGAAGCGTCTGAGAAGCCATGGATCTGCACTGATTGGTATTGAGGTACTAGGATACATCGAGGAATTCTTATTTGATTTAACTCAATTAGTTGTTTTTTAAATTCGATCCACTGATCCCGAATTTGGTTTGTGATCAAATCATCCCAATCGATTGTGTGCAATGCCCATATTGCCTGCATTATAAGTTTAGCAACCAATATCATTGGGGAACATAATCCCAAAGGGTCAAATAATTGACAAATCTCTGATAAAATGTTTCGTTTAGTACAAATTGTGTCTAGAGAAAATTTGGAAAAATTCATTTCGAATTTATCTTGCGAAGTGTCCCAACAAAGTCCGAGTACCAATGATATTTTCGAAGTAGATTCAGTAGGTACCGAGAGACTAGGGACATTTGAGGAAAATTTCCTTAACTGAAAACCGCCTTTAGTTAATAATTTGGTTAGTTCCTCTTTTAAGTTTAGTGCATCAGTAACATTATCAGCTCCGGTCAGAACGTCGTCGACATAAAAGTCGTTTGTCAAGACCGCTGATGCTACGGGAAACGAAGCTGTTTCATCGAACGCCAATTGTTGTAAGGTACGAGTTGCGAGGTACGGAGCGCTTTTAGTACCATATGTAACTGTGCGCAACTTAAAACATTGTATATTATCTGTTGCATTATCTCTCCACCAAATTCGTTGTAAATCTTGTTGGTCATCTTGTATGAGTATTTGCCTGTACATTTTAGTAATGTCGGCTGTAAAAGCAACTATGTGAGTCCTAAATCGAAGTATGATAGACAGCAAATCTTGTTGAACCGTGGGACCTTTATTTAGGCAATCATTTAGAGATATATTGGACGCTGTTTTCGAAGATCCATTAAATACCACTCTTAATTTAGTAGTTGTACTAGTATCTTTCATTACACAATGATGTGGCAGATAGTATGCCTTATTGTATGAATTATTTATACTATGTGGATCTTGAACTAACATCATATGTTCTAACGACAAATACTCTCTCATAAAATCACGGTATTGCTGATAAATTTCAGGCTCACGAATTAGTTTCCTTTCTATAGAATAAAATTTTTGAAGCGATGTGAAGTTTGAATGACCAAGACATTGTATATTGTCATTTACAGGTAATGAGACAGAATACTGACCGGACGGGAGACGCTTGACGTTCTTAACATAATGGTCTTCACAGAATTTTTCTTCTAATGAAAAATTATTTTTAACATGAATTGTTTCTATTTCCCAGAAACGTTTCAAATCATTGTGAAGACTTTCATTAGTACACAATACAGTGGCTGGCCCTTCATCAAGCCTTTGACGAGAACCTACCCTACCACTAATTACATAACCGAACACGCTCGACATAAATGGTGGTAGCTCCTTAAGCACAGTGATAGCTTGACCGCTAAACAATTGATTGTACATTTCAGCACCAAGTAACATATCGATCTTGTTTGGTACATGGAAATACGGGTCAGCTAACTGAATCTCGGCAGGAATCAAATTTAAGTCAATATTGACAGGATTAGCTGGTAAATTGTTCGTGATTCTTGGAATTATAAAGAAATCAAGTGTCGCAGAGAAATTAGATATTCTGGATGTAATAGTTAGAGAAACCTTTGCCTTAAGTACGGTTTCAGTTCCACCAATGCCAGATACGACTTTACTGGTTGATTGTTTTTTCAGCTTTAATAATTTAACAATACTTTCAGTCACGAAGTTTAGATGTGACCCACTATCTAGTAATGCCCTACATAACAGTTTTCCATTGGATCCTGTTGCAACATTAAGCAATGCAGTTCCAATCAGAATCTGTTCGACACTTCTTAAACTAATTGAGTTTTTGACTTGAGTATTGCTTAGCTGACACGAAGATAACCCAGATATTTCAACACTACTTGATTCTTCTCGACGATTATTAGCAGAATCATTTCCGTTAAGTCCTGTAGTTGCTGTTAAGCTCTTAGTATTCCGAGCACTTGAATTTGTCCCAAAATGAAGCAGGTCATTATGTTTCAAAGAACATTTGCTACATGGTGGTTTATCACACATTCCAACTTTGTGCTTAGGACTTAAACAATTGGTACACAATTGATTACTCCGTGCATGTTGAAAACGCATTTGCGGAGTTACCTTAATATCTAAGAAACCTGGACAATTTATTATTAAATGTGATCCGTCACAATACGAGCACTTGATATTATTGGAAACTAAAGAGATTGATTTTCCTTTTGAATAATGATACCGTTTGTTTTCAACTGGAGACTTTGAATTGGTTGTCACCTTGATGGCGTCTAAAATGCGTACACGATTTCGCAAAAAATTGATAAATTTGTCGAAGTTTAATAATTTATTTGTTTCTGAATTTTTAATTATATATATTTTAGATGACTTATCGAGTTTTTCGGTTAAATGGTGGATTAGCATTAAATCCCATTTTTCGACCTCGATATGCAATGATTTTAGAGCACTGTAATTTTTTACACAGTGGTCAATAAATGTTTGTAATGAGACTGCTGAATTTTCATAAGGAGACTTTATTTCATACAGTTCTTTCATGTGAATTCTTTGTATCACAATGGCATTATCGTAGCGTTTACACAATGCTTCCCATGCCACGTTGTAATTATCGGAAGTTACCGGAAGGTTTTCTATTAAATGATACGCTTTTCCGGCACGAATATGTGATATTAAATAAACAAACTTTACTGTATTATCGATGGTAGGTTTGTTATGAATTAGATTTTTAAAAATGTCCCTAAATGCTAACCATTCACTCTCTAAACCACTAAATGTTGGTAACTTGAGCTCTGGGAGTTTTATCGACATTACTGGAATATTTTGTTCTATTTGGGTGCTATTAGCTGAAGCGTCCTCATAATTGGGTTCTTTTGTTTGAGTTTCTAGTTTCTTTAGATCATGAAGCTTATTTAACAATGCGCTTTCAACATATTCGTAATCATCTTCAAACGATATACGATCAGTTGCAGCATCTTCATTTAGGATCTCTATCTTAAGTTGGACTTGATGATAATTGTCATATACCAACTGTAGTCTACGAATATTAGACTCAACTTCCCCTATGGTCTTTAGACTTAGTAGTTTGTTTCTAAATTGGGTTAATTGTCCCTTAAATGCGGCACGTTTTCTTTTTAATGTATCTACAGTCACAGTTTTTGATGTAGGCCTAGAGTCCCTATTACTGGCGTGATCACTACTGTCGGAATCTCGGTCTGACATTATTATTTAACTTTACTTGACCCGATTATACAATTAAAAAACTAACGAATCACTATTTTGCCACCTGAAACAAAGCAGCAGTTATTTCTGCTTATCCAAAATATTAAAATAAACAATAGAATATTACCCTAGAAATTTAAATATTAGTGTAACTTACAACTTATTCTGACTTAATGTCAGTGAATATTAATGTAACGAACAAGTTACAATGATTCCAGTATGTATGTTGTCGTGATGATTTAATTTGACTAATACCAGCTCGCTTTCCAGTAGCTGCAACCGGTGATGTTGAGACTTGCAATTTGGCGATGAATAAATATTTACTGGAATGCCTCCAAATGGTTGATGACGAAGTATTTGTACTACTTTAATGAAATTGACGAAGTAGTACTCGAATGCTTAATTCGTTTATGTAATTAATATTACACGATGACTCCACGTGATTAACTATGGTTAACTGATGCGGGAACGTGATATTTAGTAATATCGATGTAATGCGTTAAACTGGACGATGATTCGTATAACGATTGGTGTAATCGAAGAACTAGCCGATGTGTCGCTTATGTTCACGATGATGCTTTTAATTGAATTAACCTCGTGAAAATAATATTGATTTCAACATGAGTTAATTTCACAATTTGATAATGTTGAACACAGCTTTTTCTTGAAATATTTTCAAGTTGATTCCGACTTTAAAATGAATTTATTGATGTGTAACACGGTTATACGTATGATGAACTTCTGTGGTAGCGCAATAAAATTCAATATTTTTATTTTATGTCTACCAACATAAATCATAAATTAATCCGACGATATAATATTGCTAAATTAATTTAGCGAATTATTGATGATTAATTATGTGATGATTTTTTATAAATCGAAGATTACTTGGATGGAGAAACACGAGGTAAGTTTTTCCTGATTAACAAGATGGCTGTACCTTTCACGTATGTAATATTGAAGCACGCGGTTTCGCCATCCGGCTCGAAGGACCAAAAATGAAAGCACTTTCAATAAATATATAAAGATTTAATTAGCTTTATTTGATTCAAAAAATGAAAGAACTTTCAATTAATTTATTTTCGAAGATTATTTTAAAAAATGAAAAAACACACAAAATTTTAATTGATTTATTATAATAATTTATTTGAAGATACAATTATTTTAATGTGTTTTGTATGAGTTCTTGAAGACGACTACTTTTTATTTTATTTTTGACGTACCGAACATAAAATCGCTTCCAAACAACGTGAAGTATAACTTAATTTGACATATAACTTATTCATCTTGCAACACTGTTAAATTACGTTAAATTATATTCACGTCTGAAAATGGCTATAACGATTTGACGTTTAGTAAGTTACATACTAATTTTATAATCGACCTGTCAACAAATTAAATGTTGAGTAGGTAAGTTACAATTACAATTTTTCTTATATTTAATGTAGTTTTAAACCTTTCTTTTATTTTTCAGAACGATCTAAGACTACCAAATGGTTTTAAACCAATTATGGACATTTATACAGATAAGTTCTTAATAATTTTAATGTATAATATTAATTTTAGATTTTGAATTATTGTTTTCTGTTTTAGGTTAATTTCAACATTACATTGGAAAAATAAATACATAAGTATAATGTATAATAATAATTAGTTGGTATAAATTTTAAATTAAATATATTTTAATTTTAATAAAGTGTTTAAATTATAAATAAATTGTTTGTTTTTTAATATGTGAATTGTGAAGTTATTTTGGATCTTTAACACCCGGCTTCGTAAAAAAAAATGCATACATGCGTATATTTATTTTTAAATTTCGGCGGCCATCTTTTGTAACCCGGTAGCCTAACATTTCACACTCAAATACGATAAATGGGGTGATCACTTTATACCTTCAGTTTGTTGGCTTGTGTAAATTATTTATTTTGACTTTAGTAGAGAGCGTAGAGGATTACATGTAGCAAGGCGTTCCTTGGGATTATAGCGTCCCATAGACCATTGTCATGGGGGCTAAGAAATCTCACAAGAATCTGAACACTTTCTCAAATGTGTAGTTATATGAGTTCAGATGTTGTTTTCTGGACTGATTTTCAGTTCCACAAACCTTCACCAAAATTCTGAAGAAAAAAGTTATTTTGATAAGAATTACAGACACATATTGATTCGTTAAGAACACAAAGAAATCCTAATAGACAATTTTTAGTGAAAATCTCAAAAACTTTAAAATAAATCATGTTGAATTCTTGCAGGTAAAAAGATGCTATCGAGAGTAGTACTTCCTGAAAAAATCATGCCGAAAAATGGTTACTCTGCCGAGTTATGAACTAATAAAATCAAGATATGTATGTAGCTTTACGTCAACAAATTTGTCACTGTAAACTCACAGAGCCTAATTTTCGTTTATAGAGTCTAGTTACATTTCATGAATACCATTTTAGTACTAATCGGTAATTTTACGGTTATAGAGCTAATTTGCTTTTTGTGAATAGGGGCCTAAATTGTTAAAGATAGGACATCCGACTATTTCTTTCATATTTTAGCGATCGTTATTTATTTTATTGAGTTAATACTTTCCTAATTCGATTTGATAAACTGTTACTTTTGTCGCCAAATGTATATACAAAGCTAAAATACTTGTGGAACACAATATCTACCTGTGGCACTATTCTGGTTTTCCCGGGGAATTGGGAATTGGGAAATTATTTATTGTGACTTGTTTTCATGTATTTTGGTATCATTTTTTTCAAAGCATACTGTGGCGATTGTTATTTTGTTCAAATTTTGGGAAAAAACAATTCTATTTTCAGACTACTACCTACTACGTAATTCCCAACAAAAATTTTAGGGAAAATAAACAACAAAATTGCTTTGAAATGGAAATATTTTTTCCCAAAATTTGAACAAAATAACAATCGCCACAGTATGCTTTGAAAAAAATGATACCAAAATACATGAAAACAAGTCACAATAAATAATTTCCCAATTCCCAATTCCCCGGGAAAACCAGAATAGTGCCACTGGTGTCCTCTGGTCGTGGTCATAAAAAATTCACTAAAATGAGGTCAGACCGGTCCCTATTTTGATGAATTTTTTATGACATCTTGCATAATTGTATTCCGATTTCCAAAGAAGTCGAAGAATCATTTGGCTAAGATTTTATAGACTTTGACAGGCAAAATTCAAGGCACCCGGTAGTTTCAATTCGGTAATATGTGAAGGTACTAATAAACAAAATTTTACTCATCAAATAAAAATTCGTTATACACTGACAACAGTATCCCATGACAATATAATTTTCAATCAATTAAACATTCAATTAAAATTAACAAAAACAACAACAACAAATAATTTACAAAAATTAAGAAAATAAAAAATTAATAATAAGAAATAAACAAGAAACCAATATAATATAATAAAATAAACGTAATAATAAGATGACGACGAAGAAGTTGCACACAGAAATTGTTTTGTATAAAATTTTTCTCACGCGAAAAAAATCTTCAAAGATGAGATAAAAAAAAAAAAAAAAAACTTAAATGAAACGATAGGTTTGCAACTTGTCGTTAATTAAATTCAAATAATTAGTTGACTACTAATTGAAATGACGGCTTTTTTCTTCATTATTATATTTGTGCAGAGTCGTTATTGCTGCTGCTGTTGCTGCTGTGCTGCGGATTATTTTCTTTATTATAAACAACAAAGTTTTCTGTTTGTGTATAAACATACAGATTTTCTTCTATATTTGTTGCTAAATGTGGAAATTATTTATTTTTTAATGAATCTAATAAATTATTATTATTATTACATATTATTGTACAGTTCACTTGAAATGACTATATTTGATACGAATTTACTAAAAACCTCTATAAAATCCGCACGATGAAATGACAATAAATAAGGAATTTTTCTCAGAAATTCTCTGTGTTTAATTAGCAAATTGACACAATCGTTTTTTAATTAATAAATACAAAATTTGTTGTTGTTGTTTTTGTAAAATTGGAAAAATCAATCAATTAATTTTTGTTTTAAGCGTTTTTTAAGTGAAACTTAAAATGTTAAATGTATATTTGTAGGTACGTAATGTAGTTGAACAACGAGTTTATTTTCTATTATCTCATGATCTCGATTACTACTGTGGAAAATTTATTACAAATTAATCCTTATTTAGCGACATTTCACTGAGTCTTATTTTGTACATGTTTGAAATTTTCTTCTATAATTAATTCGAGTACAGATCGATTGTCTTTGTGCGTAGCATATTTTGTGTAAATGAATTATACAACACTTGGTACCGTTAGCAAGTGGGTTGCTAAATATGGGGAGTATAAAACATTATAGCTAATAAAGCCGCGACATGTTCATGTACTAACGCGCGATTTATTAATCGGTTTATTTATGGAGAACACCTTAGAAGTTATCGTGACATTGAAAAATGTAGTTGGAAAAATCAAAAATTGAATTAGTCGAATATTAAAAGATAGTTTTGATAAATACTAGATAATGGAAAATTCGTGAATATGGATCAGATTCACCGTTTCTGTTACTTTGTAAGCTATGTGTAAAAGAAGCAAAACAAAATTAACAAGGCGGACAGAACATTTGCCCAATGTCTAGTGAAACGTTTCTTACATAAAATTACTTTAACTTAGGGAAGAATAGAATACGTTATTAATAGCACAAATTTACTGTACTACAATGGAATTTTCGAAGTCCTAAATGTGTCCAGACTATTCTTACTGGAACAATAATAAAATTTCGAGAAGTTTTGGTTTGAGCATATGAGGAGTAATTCGAGTTGGAACATTAGTTTTTGGTAAGCGATAAGTGAAGATTAAAAAGGAAATTAAAAAGTAATTTAAAAAGTGTTTTGGAATTATGCAAAGAGATAATAAGTGATTTTGTGCATTTTTGGTAATAAATAGTGTTGTATTAAGTTTTGGTGTTAATAAATAAACTCGTTGGCGGTTAATTGAAGTGCTGTGTTTTATTCATAATCCAGTGATACGAACTTTGATTGGCAAGGCAAAAACGTAACAATTATGTCAATATGGCTTTTAAATTGTTGTCTGATGAGGTTGCTTTAAATCATGCAGCTATTGAAGTTTATTTGAAGCAGCGTAAACGTCTATTTCAATTGCTTAACGATCGAGATTATCGAGAAATAATATTCAAGTTCGCCTAGAAACTGGGGTAGGTTTCCTGAGTATTTACTGTCAGAGATGTAAGTTTGGCCATGCTTAAAATAATGAAGTGTACTAACGGTAGCGTAGAGCCTCGGAATTAGCAGTATCATTTTATAATTACTTTTTCAACGTAAACCTTGAGTTTCATCATAATTGATTAAGGAATTATCAAGTTCTATCACAATTGGCCATATTCCAGAATTTCATCCAAAAAACATTTTAGAATCCCATTTCCAATACACAAGAAGAATTTCACCGTAATCGGATGAGAAATGGGCAAGGAGATTTCCATTGGATGAGCCATTTATTTTGAAAGTGGCCTAAGTCCATTTTTCAAAAAAATCAAGTTAATGATATCAATAGATAAATAACAGTATAATCTTTCTAACGGTAAATAATTTATTGTCAAAACAAAAAAAAATTAATCTCTAATACCTGTGCAAAAAATAAGAAAATTAAAAATCCCATATGTTTTTTCATTTATTGTTTTTCTATTCTTTCATTATCTCGTTTCAACAAAATATGGACTTAAGCCACTTTCAAAATAAACGGCTCAAATATTGTTTTTGGAGGTTGAACTAAAGACTGACTTATCAGTTTGGAATTGATTTGGGAGTAGACTTAATTTTGAAGACGAAATGATCTGATCACCTAATGAGGTTTCCGCCCGTTATAATTTAATGTAAAATTGGCATACAGTTTTATATTTTTATCAAAGGAATACAGTTATCCTACCAAAGCGAAAAATGATTAGAATATATTAGCACTGCTTCGACAAATCGATTTTCTCAGAATCGATTTTTGGGCTAATTTTTTGACTTTTTGTTTTCAAGATAGTTGGTGAGTTCTTGCCAGTCATTCATATATGACAATAGGTTCAATCAAACGTACGATGCCTCACTTTTTATTTGTCTAAATTGCAACTTATCGAAAGGCAACCAAATTTCACCAAACATTATTGCTTTTCGCTTTTTATTTTCTTTTTGTGTTACAACTTTGCCTGCAACTGACCAGACAGCACAGTATTCTAGGCGATCTATTGCATTTGGGCCTAAAGTTCGAATTCTGACAACTTTATCAGAATTTCTAGTCCGCAACCGTGATGGAAAATATTATGATCTATGATTTTAAAGACCAAAACGCGATCAGCTTTAGTAGTAGTAAATATAAATATGAGAGGAAATGATTGGATTCCTTGCAACCATCAAGAGAAAATTGTACGTAGTATTGACTTTTTATGATTGTGATATTTGGCAGAAGGATGGCACACACGTTTTCTGTAAAATCGCAATATTATGAATTAAATTAAAACGATGTTAATGAAGTACATGAAATTGAAAGATGTCGCGTCGTATACGGTGGGTTTGATTAATACAATTTTTGAAATTTCCATATAATTTTCCACAATATTTCACAATTTTCAATCTTTTATGTAACTAAAACATAAAATATAAAGGGCTGAAACCTCACGAGGTGATCAGAACTTCGGTCTTTGGTATCTTCAATGGAGGTGGCATTCACCTGTTTCATAAAGTTGGTGTGACAATTTTGACAGTATTGATTTCTGTTTTAATCAACATATATTTACTTATACAATAACAGCCAAACAGCTCAAAAGCTTCAGTAACATGAATACATGCATCCAATTTAACACGAAAAATCGTATTCTAGAACTTTATACAGAAAGTAGTATACTAAATTATACTGACATTTCTAACCGTGTAACTGACCATATTCCAGAACTATATTTAAAAATCATTTTAGAACCCCATTTACAACGCAAATGTCAAATTTCATAATATTCGGGTAAGGAATAACCTATATCCTACTTGGCCATATTCCAGAAATTCACCCAAAACTCATTTTAGGTTCACATTTTCAATATACATGTAAAATTTCAGAATAATCGGTTGAGAAATAGCCAAGTTCCATCATACTTGGCCATATTTTAGAGCTTCATCCAAAAAACATGTTAGAATCCCATTTCCAACACACATCTCGAATTTCATCATTATCGGTTGAGAAATTGTCAAGTTCCTTCATACTTGGCCATATTCCAGAACTTCATCCAAAAATCATTTTAGATTCCCATTTCCGACACACAAGTCAAATTTCATAATAATCGGGTGATAATAGGCAAGTTTCATCTTATAAAAAATTTGTTAACTACTCACTACATCCTAATCCAACCCCAACTCAACTCTAACTCAACTTCAACTCAACCCGCAAATTGACCCCTAGCTTAACCTTCAAATCAATTCCCAATTCAATGCTCAATTCAATAATCAAACCAGCATTCGTATGGCAGGTACCCCACCCTCTTGACGTACTTGACGTGTCTCCAAAAGCTTTTCAAATCTCCGCCTTGACCACAAAAACAGATTGGCAAAAAAAATTCCAAATCGGACAAGCCGTTTTCGAGATACCACTGGTCCAGACATCCAGACATCCAGACAGACGGACGGACACTTTTTTTTTTTGCTTTTTCGGACTCAGGGACTTTCAAAACGTCGAGAAAAGTGGTTTTGGACCAACGTAATTTTTCATTATTTTTGACAGGATTTCAATACTTTGGTGTTTTTAGACCGAAGTAATTCGATTTGATTTGAAGTATTATCCAAGAAATGTGTTCAGATTCGTTCTAAATGGAACAAAAATTGTAATGAGGTCGTTATTTGATCGAGATAATTTTAAAGCTTAATTTAAAGTAAAAGTTAGGAATGTTAGGAATTAGGAATATGAACATTTATAAAATTGGCTATTTAACATGTAAGAATTTTGTAATTTCAAAAAGTTATTTTAATTCGATTTCAAATTTCAAATCTTAGGTTATCGAATTTGGCTTCAAAATATTAATATTAAATTCCCGATTAGTACAATTAATTTTTTTAATTTTTAATGAATTTGGTTATATGAAGACAGAATACAGATTTGAATGTTCAGTAAAAGCTTAGAATAAGAGACTTTTTTTCTTTTAAGCCACTGAGTTCACTACTCATTGTCAATCCAAGCACCCTCTTTTAATAACAATGTTGCACTATTGCTAACTATTGCAATGTATCCCAGCGAAGATATTTTTCGTTAATCATCTGGCGATGAATAGGGTAATGTATAGTCTTGAAATGACTTTAAGTTACTCTATTGACCCGAGGAATACAGCATTTGTTATCAAAATTGGTTGGAACACACCAAGGTTCTGTACTCAATACCACATAGAGATCTACATTAATATCAACAAATGGTTGAAAACCGTCTCAAGGCCATGGGTATTGGGCAAAACAAGAAAATTGGGTCCTATATGAACTCAAGCGAAGAGCCGCTACAACGTCTCTTATTATTCACAACACAAATAATGCCCTACATTACATAACTTAATTTAATTTAGTTTGAAGCCCCTGTTTTACAATTACATTTAGCTCTAAACATTTTATATTTCAATATTCTATTGTTTTTACTATCGACTGAGTCTGTATAAAATATACTAGCTTGCCATATCGTATTAAAATAATTTTGATTTTTATCAGTTAAGGTTATTATAAATGAAAAATCCAATTTAACTACAAAACTGTTATGGAATTTGGGCGCTACTGTAAACTGTAACAGTGGCCAAAAGTATAAATTTGGCCAGACAGCATAAGCAACCTTATTATGCTAAGCACAGTGTATAACGAGGAATTCGTCGAATTTGCTTTATTCAATTATTGCTTCCCAGTTCGAGAAAGAAGTCCGGGAATAGTAAATAAATTATGGAGCGAAACTATCATTATATTTGGAAAATAATATGGAACCTTACCATTAACATGGTGAGAAACACCTTTATGTACCATCAACTCTGCTCTTACGGCTATTAAACCCTGTGATATGTGATAAGCCAAAAGACGATAATTTGAAGAGAATATACATAATTCTATTGTTTACGTGTGTTACCTAATTTATATTAATTTATGTAGCCAAATAATCAGGATAACTTCAAAGGAACCGACAAGTCCGGTGACCATAAGTTTAAAATTATATTTTGCATTGTATGGGCAAGCACAACATATATTATAGAAGGCTTTAAGAAAACCTCATTTAAAAATAGTCGGAACCGGAGTCCTGAGGAATGAGTGGTCTCCAACTTGGTGTTTTGTATTATTTTCCTTTTCAACTGAATTGCGAAATAGATATTGTGTTTTACAGTTTCACAAGTCTTTGAATCATAATTTGAAAATGAGTTATCGGAATCACTTCATTTGCCCGAACAAAATATGAAATTTCAAAATTCAGGATCATAAAATAGTAAATGCAGAAAAAAAACACGAACCATTTAAATAAATGAAAACATTTTAATTTTATAGGCATTTTTAGACTTTTGTTACAAATTGAAATATTTCTGGGTCCACATTCGGCGATTCGACGATACAATTTCTTTGATATGTGTTGCAAGGTTGAGGAAGCAATTTCCAGGATCGTAAATATTTAGATCTCTTAAGAAAAAAAATCAAATTTTTATAAATTTTATAAGTTTTAAATTTAACTTGGGCTGATAATTGTTTCTGGATTTGCGTTTTGTGGATTTTCCTTTGTGAATTTGCAGATGAAGCCGAAGATTTTTCCTAAGACTCCAAAATCCTGAAAGGTTCAGCGCAACCCAGCGACGTAAACGTAGACGTAGAATTTTTATTCTGCCGCCACCCTCATCAACAGATACTTTTTTAAGCAATGAATTTTTTTTCAAAAATGCTCTAAATAATCATTTATCCCTTAGCGGCCACTAGGGGTGAATATGTACCCCAGGATAAATCAACCTTATGTTAAGTTATCAAAAACTACGAAAATCATCCTTGTCGCGCCATATATGGGTTGTCGAGGAATGTTGGTTACTTGCATGGTACATAGAAAGAAGAAAAAAGTATTAATAGCGCTATAAACGATGAATTTCGGAAGGTGGGGTACTTAAATTCATAATTGACCGAGTAATTATTTTTTTGATCAAAATGTCATTTTTCCTAATAAAAATTATATTTATTTGGTTTCAAACTTATTTTTATTTTTGAAATCTCCGACGTTTCGGTGGTATTTTCCACCATTCTCAAGGAGCAATCCAAACCAATTATAAAATTTTTTTTCCAAAAATTTAAAAACCATTTTACAAAAATTCCAGTGTAGCTTGATTTGAAAGCTATTTTTTCAAAAATTATGTATAGCTTGATTCAAAAATATTTTTTATATCATATAATTTTTAATTTTTTTTATTTTGGTTCCCTATCCTGAATATCAATATCGTCAGACAATAAATGGTAAATAAACAAATAGGACATTGTCCTATTTGTTTTCGACGAACAGTTAAAATCACCAATAAAACAATGTTTTTATCCTCAGTAACAATTAATCCTATATATCAATAAATATAAATTATGAAAAACGATACAGCCGCACTTAACCCAATACCTAAAATATATATAAAAGGGTTAAACTAAGTGTAATTTTTATTGAGCCCACCCCACTTTGAAATATACAGTACCGAGCAATAAAATCTCATTTTATAATCATAAAAGTAAAATATCACATTCCAATTATCATATTATGGAGCGCATAGTATATCAATCCCCTCCCATATTTGTATATAAATATGGAAAAGAACAACAAAAGTTAACTTATCCCGAAAATTAACCCCTCGAAAATTTTTATTTCGATAAACGTTAAATTTCGAGAATTTTATGCGTGTAATCGTTTAGAAATAATATGCGGAGATAACGTTGCCTTGTTATAGAGAAATGAAAAAAATTAAATAACAGAATTTTGGGAAAATTCGCACGAGGAAGGGAAGAGCAATATGTTACTATCCGTATATATGACAACAACAACAATGCCCGTTTTTGTATATAAAGCAAAACCCCATCCCTCCCAAAAAAAAAATGAATAACGGAAATACAAATTTTAGGGTGATTTTTCCACCAAGTTTTCGAATTTTCTCCGTCATATTTTAATCGAATCAAAATAAAAACTCAAACTGATAACAAAAATAATTCCGTCTTCTTCTTGTCGGTTTTGTATAATTTTTACATACACACACATACATAATATATACAATATATACAATTCATAGCAGGAAAACGAGATAATTCGTATACGAGGAAAATTATAATTTTTTCCATCCAATCATTTGTAATGATCTGAAATTTTTTTTTTGTATATGTTTGAAGAGAAAATACCGTGCGCTCGAACAAAATTGCGGGTGGTATGATAAAATGAAAAATTTATATAATCATTATTGAACAAAAGAGAAAATTTTTGTTTTATTCAAATTTTTGATTTTCCTTAAAAAAAAAATCACCTTGGATCTCAAAAATTGGATTTAGTTGACAACAACAAGGTTTGGTTGGTGGTTTTCAATTTTATTTTAGCTTTAGTGGAAACAAACATAAAACGAGATGTTATCTTATAAAGTATAAGCTTTTATTTACAATAGCACCAAAAATTCTATGTAATATACATAGAATTAAGATTAGCATGTTATTAACATCAACGTAATTGAATTAAATTATTTTGCACACATTTTTGTTTTGTTTGCTTCATATTTTGAATAATAATAGAAAATTTTCGATGGATTTTCATTGTAATGGGAAACGAAAAATTTTCTCTATTCATGAGAATCCATGGTTTTTGATTATATTATATATAAATTGGAAAACGGTTATTAGAAAATTGGAAATTTTATTTTATTAATAATTATTCAACTTAAAAATGGTGGAATTAAATGGGCCAATTACAGATATAATAAAGCTACCTCATCCAACTTGCACTACTCAAAATAAGAAATTTTATCAATTTACAAATATTAAAAATGGCAAAAAAAATTTCAATTTCCCATATTTGATGTGGAGGAAATCAATAACCTGAAAATGATTTTATTTTATTTTGGCATTTATTAGAATATAAAAGAATATTACTGGTATGCTTTCCCACCAACATATTAATATGTACAGTAAACGAAAAATGTTCAAAAGGGAAGTAACTCAAGCGATGTAACAAGAGAATGCTTTTCTGAGGTCTTCAATTTTGTTATTTTTTAAGACTGGGTCATTCTTTCAACGTTAAATTATTTTTAAACAATTTTGGTGTTTTTAAAAAAGTTACGAAAAGTCACAAGAACTTGGTTTTGTATTTTTGGAGACCTGTTCTATAAACATTTCAAAAACGCTAACTAATTCAATTAGTTTGGGTGTCCGGAACAAAATTTTGCCGAATTAAAAATTTTGATATTACGAAATTATTTCCTAACTGAACCTCTTAACTCAACTGTCAGCTCAACCTACAACCCGATTAACAACTCAACCTCTAACATAATCGCAACTATCAAATCAACCCTTCATTTAATTCCAAATACAACGCCTTACTCAATACTCGATTCAACCCCCAAATAATTCAATCTCAATTCAACCTTTTAAGTGGTTTACAGTTAAAAGTTAAAAGTTAAAAGTTAAAAGTTAAAAGTTAAAAGTTAAAAGTTAAAAGTTAAAAGTTAAAAGTTAAAAGTTAAAAGTTAAAAGTTAAAAGTTAAAAGTTAAAAGTTAAAAGTTAAAAGTTAAAAGTTAAAAGTTAAAAGTTAAAAGTTAAAAGTTAAAAGTTAAAAGTTAAAAGTTAAAAGTTAAAAGTTAAAAGTTAAAAGTTAAAAGTTAAAAGTTAAAAGTTAAAAGTTAAAAGTTAAAAGTTAAAAGTTAAAAGTTAAAAGTTAAAAGTTAAAAGTTAAAAGTTAAAAGTTAAAAGTTAAAAGTTAAAAGTTAAAAGTTAAAAGTTAAAAGTTAAAAGTTAAAAGTTAAAAGTTAAAAGTTAAAAGTTAAAAGTTAAAAGTTAAAAGTTAAAAGTTAAAAGTTAAAAGTTAAAAGTTAAAAGTTAAAAGTTAAAAGTTAAAAGTTAAAAGTTAAAAGTTTAAAGTTAAAAGTTAAAAGTTAAAAGTTAAAAGTTAAAAGTTAAAAGTTAAAAGTTAAAAGTTAAAAGTTAAAAGTTAAAAGTTAAAAGTTAAAAGTTAAAAGTTAAAAGTTAAAAGTTAAAAGTTAAAAGTTAAAAGTTAAAAGTTAAAAGTTAAAAGTTAAAAGTTAAAAGTTAAAAGTTAAAAGTTAAAAGTTAAAAGTTAAAAGTTAAAAGTTAAAAGTTAAAAGTTAAAAGTTAAAAGTTAAAAGTTAAAAGTTAAAAGTTAAAAGTTAAAAGTTAAAAGTTTAAAGTTTAAAGTTTAAAGTTTAAAGTTTAAAGTTTAAAGTTTAAAGTTAAAAGTTAAAAGTTAAAAGTTAAAAGTTTAAAGTTAAAAGTTAAAAGTTAAAAGTTAAAAGTTAAAAGTTAAAAGTTAAAAGTTTAAAGTTTAAAGTTTAAAGTTAAAAGTTAAAAGTTAAAAGTTTAAAGTTTAAAGTTTAAAGTTAAAAGTTTAAAGTTTAAAGTTAAAAGTTAAAAGTTAAAAGTTTAAAGTTAAAAGTTTAAAGTTAAAAGTTAAAAGTTTAAAGTTAAAAGTTAAAAGTTAAAAGTTAAAAGTTAAAAGTTAAAAGTTAAAAGTTAAAAGTTAAAAGTTAAAAGTTAAAAGTTAAAAGTTTAAAGTTTAAAGTTAAAAGTTAAAAGTTTAAAGTTTAAAGTTTAAAGTTTAAAGTTTAAAGTTTAAAGTTTAAAGTTTAAAGTTTAAAGTTAAAAGTTAAAAGTTAAAAGTTAAAAGTTAAAAGTTAAAAGTTAAAAGTTAAAAGTTAAAAGTTAAAAGTTAAAAGTTAAAAGTTAAAAGTTAAAAGTTAAAAGTTAAAAGTTAAAAGTTAAAAGTTAAAAGTTGAAAGTTAAAAGTTAAAAGTTAAAAGTTAAAAGTTAAAAGTTAAAAGTTAAAAGTTAAAAGTTAAAAGTTAAAAGTTAAAAGTTAAAAGTTAAAAGTTAAAAGTTAAAAGTTAAAAGTTAAAAGTTAAAAGTTAAAAGTTAAAAGTTAAAAGTTAAAAGTTAAAAGTTAAAAGTTAAAAGTTAAAAGTTAAAAGTTAAAAGTTAAAAGTTAAAAGTTAAAAGTTAAAAGTTAAAAGTTAAAAGTTAAAAGTTAAAAGTTAAAAGTTAAAAGTTAAAAGTTAAAAGTTAAAAGTTAAAAGTTAAAAGTTAAAAGTTAAAAGTTAAAAGTTAAAAGTTAAAAGTTAAAAGTTAAAAGTTAAAAGTTAAAAGTTAAAAGTTAAAAGTTAAAAGTTAAAAGTTAAAAGTTAAAAGTTAAAAGTTAAAAGTTAAAAGTTAAAAGTTAAAAGTTAAAAGTTAAAAGTTAAAAGTTAAAAGTTAAAAGTTAAAAGTTAAAAGTTAAAAGTTAAAAGTTAAAAGTTAAAAGTTAAAAGTTAAAAGTTAAAAGTTAAAAGTTAAAAGTTAAAAGTTAAAAGTTAAAAGTTAAAAGTTAAAAGTTAAAAGTTAAAAGTTAAAAGTTAAAAGTTAAAAGTTAAAAGTTAAAAGTTAAAAGTTAAAAGTTAAAAGTTAAAAGTTAAAAGTTAAAAGTTAAAAGTTAAAAGTTAAAAGTTAAAAGTTAAAAGTTAAAAGTTAAAAGTTAAAAGTTAAAAGTTAAAAGTTAAAAGTTAAAAGTTAAAAGTTAAAAGTTAAAAGTTAAAAGTTAAAAGTTAAAAGTTAAAAGTTAAAAGTTAAAAGTTAAAAGTTAAAAGTTAAAAGTTAAAAGTTAAAAGTTAAAAGTTAAAAGTTAAAAGTTAAAAGTTAAAAGTTAAAAGTTAAAAGTTAAAAGTTAAAAGTTAAAAGTTAAAAGTTAAAAGTTAAAAGTTAAAAGTTAAAAGTTAAAAGTTAAAAGTTAAAAGTTAAAAGTTAAAAGTTAAAAGTTAAAAGTTAAAAGTTAAAAGTTAAAAGTTAAAAGTTAAAAGTTAAAAGTTAAAAGTTAAAAGTTAAAAGTTAAAAGTTAAAAGTTAAAAGTTAAAAGTTAAAAGTTAAAAGTTAAAAGTTAAAAGTTAAAAGTTAAAAGTTAAAAGTTAAAAGTTAAAAGTTAAAAGTTAAAAGTTAAAAGTTAAAAGTTAAAAGTTAAAAGTTAAAAGTTAAAAGTTAAAAGTTAAAAGTTAAAAGTTAAAAGTTAAAAGTTAAAAGTTAAAAGTTAAAAGTTAAAAGTTAAAAGTTAAAAGTTAAAAGTTAAAAGTTAAAAGTTAAAAGTTAAAAGTTAAAAGTTAAAAGTTAAAAGTTAAAAGTTAAAAGTTAAAAGTTAAAAGTTAAAAGTTAAAAGTTAAAAGTTAAAAGTTAAAAGTTAAAAGTTAAAAGTTAAAAGTTAAAAGTTAAAAGTTAAAAGTTAAAAGTTAAAAGTTAAAAGTTAAAAGTTAAAAGTTAAAAGTTAAAAGTTAAAAGTTAAAAGTTAAAAGTTAAAAGTTAAAAGTTAAAAGTTAAAAGTTAAAAGTTAAAAGTTAAAAGTTAAAAGTTAAAAGTTAAAAGTTAAAAGTTAAAAGTTAAAAGTTAAAAGTTAAAAGTTAAAAGTTAAAAGTTAAAAGTTAAAAGTTAAAAGTTAAAAGTTAAAAGTTAAAAGTTAAAAGTTAAAAGTTAAAAGTTAAAAGTTAAAAGTTAAAAGTTAAAAGTTAAAAGTTAAAAGTTAAAAGTTAAAAGTTAAAAGTTAAAAGTTAAAAGTTAAAAGTTAAAAGTTAAAAGTTAAAAGTTAAAAGTTAAAAGTTAAAAGTTAAAAGTTAAAAGTTAAAAGTTAAAAGTTAAAAGTTAAAAGTTAAAAGTTAAAAGTTAAAAGTTAAAAGTTAAAAGTTAAAAGTTAAAAGTTAAAAGTTAAAAGTTAAAAGTTAAAAGTTAAAAGTTAAAAGTTAAAAGTTAAAAGTTAAAAGTTAAAAGTTAAAAGTTAAAAGTTAAAAGTTAAAAGTTAAAAGTTAAAAGTTAAAAGTTAAAAGTTAAAAGTTAAAAGTTAAAAGTTAAAAGTTAAAAGTTAAAAGTTAAAAGTTAAAAGTTAAAAGTTAAAAGTTAAAAGTTAAAAGTTAAAAGTTAAAAGTTAAAAGTTAAAAGTTAAAAGTTAAAAGTTAAAAGTTAAAAGTTAAAAGTTAAAAGTTAAAAGTTAAAAGTTAAAAGTTAAAAGTTAAAAGTTAAAAGTTAAAAGTTAAAAGTTAAAAGTTAAAAGTTAAAAGTTAAAAGTTAAAAGTTAAAAGTTAAAAGTTAAAAGTTAAAAGTTAAAAGTTAAAAGTTAAAAGTTAAAAGTTAAAAGTTAAAAGTTAAAAGTTAAAAGTTAAAAGTTAAAAGTTAAAAGTTAAAAGTTTAAAGTTAAAAGTTAAAAGTTAAAAGTTTAAAGTTTAAAGTTAAAAGTTAAAAGTTAAAAGTTAAAAGTTAAAAGTTAAAAGTTAAAAGTTTAAAGTTAAAAGTTAAAAGTTAAAAGTTAAAAGTTTAAAGTTAAAAGTTAAAAGTTAAAAGTTAAAATTTAAAAGTTAAAAGTTTAAAGTTAAAAGTTAAAAGTTAAAAGTTAAAATTTAAAAGTTAAAAGTTAAAAGTTAAAAGTTAAAAGTTAAAAGTTAAAATTTAAAAGTTAAAAGTTAAAAGTTAAAAGTTAAAATTTAAAAGTTAAAAGTTAAAAGTTAAAAGTTAAAAGTTAAAAGTTAAAAGTTAAAAGTTAAAAGTTAAAAGTTAAAAGTTAAAAGTTAAAAGTTAAAAGTTAAAAGTTAAAAGTTAAAAGTTAAAAGTTAAAAGTTAAAAGTTAAAAGTTAAAAGTTAAAAGTTAAAAGTTAAAAGTTAAAAGTTAAAAGTTAAAAGTTAAAAGTTAAAAGTTAAAGACTAAGTTGAGATTTAGGTGGAGATTGAGCTGAATATTGAATTATGTAAGAGTTCAGTTAGGGATTGTTTTGTGGGTTGAGTTATTTTTCATGACCGAAGTTCTAATCACCCTATGAGGTTTCAGCCCTTTATATTTTTAGTATAGAAACCCTTAAACATATTTTAAATTTTTGCAGAATGTCAAATATTTTCAGCAGTTTGTCCGATATACGTGTTTTTCAAAGTATCACAATTAATTTATAGAAAGCTTAAGCTTTCTAAAATCCTTCTGGCAACCTTTAAGCTGCAAGTATTTCTGCTTAAATTGACTGGAATTTCTGTGAGTACTTTTTCTGGGGTTTAAATTCGAGCATGATGGGTATTTCAATTTTAAGTTTTTTTAGCAGCTGCAGGATATCGGCACTGTAAAAATATTTCTTGACCGCTGAAATGAGTTCCAATATGCTTACTTGCTATGATGTTTCTCGTTGTCTAAATTACTTTCTAAATAGCATAATGAATGTGAATTATATTTGGCCTATGAAGATAGCAAGTTTTGGGATTTCAACAGTGTCTGAATCAAAAGATTTTATTTTCGGCGCTCAATATTCCTCACAACCAGAAATTATAGTGTGTTTCGCCTAAAATATGCCCAATACATAAGCCCCTTTCAACACACAACATATGGATGGACAATGAACATCATGTCAACTAAAATTATTCACACACACTTATAGCATCAATCACATCTTACTTATGGTCACAGGTACCAGACACCATATACATATTATAGCACATTAATCCCATTAGAATTTACTTCCAGCACTTAATGCTTTTGAGAGCAATTCTTGGCTATATTTTTGTTTTATGTATACGACTACACTTTTTTCCTTACAAAGCTTTTTTCCATGAAGCTAAGCGGTGAGAATACAACGTAAGAGCGAATATTGTTTTTGAACAGCGATAGTTCAAAATCCAGAATATAGCAGAAAATTTAATTTTGAAAAAAAAACGAGATTTTTTGAGACGGTCTTTGATATAACGGAATTTGAAATGTAGAACGTCGTTACAACCCATATATTCTATATAAGAGAATAACCATGTTGTTCATCTTGTCTAAATTTCTTATTCTAATGAATTTCAATTTCTAAGGCTGCTACAAAATAATTATCTGAGTTTTGATAATGTTTAGTTCTGTTAAATTAGGAAAATTCCTAATAAGCTGAAATAATAAGAAAATATAAATATTTAAATGAAACAAGTACAAAATATTAATTCAATTATAAATGATGAAGATGTTTTACAATAAATAATGTTTACTTTTCTAACATATAACATAATAATTATGTGTATCTGGAAGTAAAACGGAAAATATGCAAGCGGATTTTCGCAATTATATTTTGTTTTTTTGTTGTTTCAATTCTTTTATGTAGCTAACAAACTTGTGTTCTTCTTTTTATTCTACATACATTTTTGATGAATCGTTAAATGTTCCCAATATTCAATGTATTCGAAATAAGATTTTATGGAATTTTTATAAATTAAATTTTTAATGATCTATTTAAAAATTTTATTAACATTTTAATGCTAATAAGACAATTTAGAAGATTTGTCTATATTTAATATGTTGAACGATTTTTTAATGTTGTGATTAAATTTCATTTCTGATTCAATTTATTTTAATTATCAAATTATCTTGTTTTCCCATGGAAGAATAGCACGTTCTGCGGGATATAATTTGTAAAGTGAGAGACATAAAATATGTCTACAAAAAATATGGATAATTCGAATCAGAACACGCTTCTTTAAAACTATGACAAGTAAGAAATAGTTATTATACAGAAAACGATTTTTTTTTTAATTTTAAATATTACTCGGAAGGCCTGATAGTTTCACATTATGTAGGTATGTTAGAAATTGCAAAAATCATATTTTTTGGTTATATTTTCAGAATGCGGTAATTATTTAATTACTTTTCTTTTAGTTCCGGCAAATAAACAAAATATTATTATTAACATGAAATTCTGTATTTCCACTCCGATTTTCAATTATTTTCATTAATATCGTTCACTTTGTTTGATGAAAATCTTAAATAAAATATAAACCAAGCAAGAAAAAATTAATTGTTTTGAATAACACAATTAACTATTTCTTTTCTCCAAAATTGGAGTAGGTAACTAATGCCTATAATTTTAAATATTTCTTGTAAAGTTTACTTTAAAATTTTCATAAATATTTAAACATAACAAACCAAATAATAAAATAAAAAATACTTTTGTAATAGACTATGACTAACTTATTTTATAATTGTCTTATTTCCTGGGAAAATAATGAGAACTCAAACTATGACATCCAAAATTACAGTTTAATGACTGACAATGACCTCTTGAAATGTCATACTCTTAATTTGCAGCGTCTATATAAGTATTCAGCAGCTCATCTGTGAATCTGTACACAAATTGAGTAATTAAAAAATAATTTATATTTTCTCCTGTTCATATCAAATTCATTTTAAAAAATTTGAACTGGTTGAGTTAAAATTTGGAAAGGTATGAATGACAACAAATATTTGACATGAACTGAAAATTCTTTCATTTGAAAAAACCTAATTTCAGAATTTCAAACTGTATTCTCAAGTCCATTAGAAAGTTTATTTGAAAATTTTTAATTCAATTAAGCAGTATTTGAAAAAAAATTGATTTGAATTGATATACTGGTGATACTAATGGATTTTAAAATCGCTTACAGTAGAATTCCTCTTGGTCTGGATATCACACTTAATCAATATTATAAAGGTGCATCCATTTCTTGTTAGAAATGTGGCAAAGCATGTCATCATTACAAATTGTGATATTTCACCGAAACACGTTGTTTTATATGGTTTTGGGGTGGTATCGTCGATTTATTAAGAGATATAGAACCTTTGACAGCAATATCAGTGCACTTAAGGGACACAACTCTTTTCAGTGACAGCTGATTAAAAAAAAAAACAAAAAGAAAATTTTAAAATAAAGCAAAGCTAGTCAGTCTCACATAAGTCACAAAAGCTCAACGCTGCATGGCTTAAATGGGAAATATTTAGCAGCGGTATTGGCTATTTTTAAATTTCAGGAATACATAGATGGGCAATCATTTGCTATGAATATATATTATGGTTGGTTAATGTCATTCAAAGACGTTACAGGTTGGCTAGCTTGATAAAGCTTAGAATTCTAATCGTTGAAATGTTGCAATAAAGGCGCATTGATAAGCTACATCCAAGAAAATAGTAAGGTTTCATGAAGCACAGATTTTGTTCGCCAGATTCAATTAAATTTTCCACGGGTTTTATTAAGTTTGGACAGCATGCGTTTTCTCCCGGTTCAGCTATTAAATTATTGAAATTGTGTTCGACTTTTATATTGCAAGAAAATTGAGGGCTTTGCCACCTCAAGGCATTAAGATCTAGAGACTATAGCATTCAATAATTTTATCATTAATTTCGGCCGTGAAATACTCCTTGAAATCAATTTTCAAATCCTATTTCTGGCCTCATGTTTACATGAACTTTTGAATATAAAAATTTTGCTGGTAGATAATTTCTGCAGTCATTTTCTGAATTTGATGTAAAATACCCCGAAAAGTCTGGCATCGTTAAATAACTACAGAAATTGTCTTGCAGCATAATTTTTATGTTCCCGAGGTTTTAATTTAAACGGTAAGCCAAAAATTGTTTGTGAGTATTGATTTCAAAGCATATTCAGCCCCAATGAAACATAAACCTATGCTTATATTAATCTCTTTTATCTGACAAGGTTAAATGACTGCTGAATCTAAATAAAAAGTTTCAGACAGATACAAGCTTTGTGAAATTGATGTAAGATTTTTTCTAATTTCTGTCAACTTTTACTATGTACCTGATGTCTCCTATACCTCCTGCTAGAAACATGTAGATTTTGCAAAATCTTCTAGTTCTCAAAAAATTAGCGTTGTCAACATGACGCAAATGTTTGCATATTTGACAAGTTTGAATTGACGTATCTGCCAAAAATACTGCTAGCAAATAGTAAGAAATAAATACATTTTATTTTTTTGTGATTTAAAGAAAGAGAGAAAATTATTAGCGAGCCATGAGAAAATGCCTTAAGCAAAAAGCCAGCCAAATAATTTTTTTTTTTAATTTTACCCATTTTGTGGAAGTTTGAAATGTATATGAAATTCAAAATCTCGAAGAGTAATAATTTCTATGAATTTGAAGTTCTGGGGCGGGAACACAAAACCAAAATTAAGGAAATTCTAAATTCATTCCCAAACAATTAAACAAAAAAATTTTGAAATTTTAAAATATAAAATATTTGATGAATTTTGTTCTATTTGCACAAAAGTAGCTACATAATTACCGAAATTCAAATTATATTAAATTGTAATAAATGTTGCTTTAAATTTCATCCGTACAAAGGTGTTTCTACAAAAAATATAACTAGTGCGACAAACGATTTTTGGTTTTGTTCTGATAAGTGTAAAAGTAAAACAAGCCTGAGCTCCCAATACACCTAACATAAAAATGACGTCAGATTAACAATCATTAATCTGAAATAGCAACGTGATCAATTAAATCTTCGAGCTCAACAAAAATTACACGAAATTAAAATCACTAATTATAGTGACTTGAAAATAGCACTATCGGAGGATGTTAAGTAAATTCTTAATTTCTTAAGATTTAACTTTGTTACATTTTTATTACCGAACTCCTCGAGATTTATCCGAGTTTTCACTCTTTTTCCTCACTCTGTATAGTAGACCGCAACAAAAGTACAGAGGATCGTTACTTTACGGATTAAAAAACTGATGTTTGGGCGCAAAGTCTGGATCCTTAACCCAATCGAGATAACTTATGGGCAGAAGTTGAAGAAGGAATAACAAAGTACTTGTTCAGGAATTCATACGAGCTCCCCCCCCCCCACCTATGACATAGATTTAGTACCGAATCCCAAATTCAAATATGACCTCCACCTAGAATAGCATACTCGATCAGGGAAGACGTTAAAAAACAGCTACACAAAATGGTGGAATGGAGAATAATAAGGAGAATCTCATCCAACAAAATGGCAAACTTAGAGTATATGTATGTAGATCCATCTAATTTAACCAAAAATTTGCTTAGACATTCCGATGAAAACAATAGAGGAGATAACGATAAATACAAAGGGATCAAAATAGTTCACACTTTTGGACTACCTTAAAGGATTCTGGCAAATCACAGTTTCCAAAAGGACAGAAAAGTTCTTGGCTTTCGCAACACATGCATGATTAATTACGTCGCAAAATGTATTCCAAAATGCTCTGAAGTAACAGTGCTAATCAAAGAATTTCTGAAGAAGAATACGGAGTTTCACTGGGACTTCGATCAGGAAAAAGCGTTTGAAAACATGAAAACTGTGCTAGAAAGTTCGCCAGTGTTGAACTACTACGACACTAACAAAAAGGTGAAACTACCAGTAGATGTGAGCAAATCGGGGTTGGGGGCAGTTCTTATACAAAATGAACAACCAATTGCTTACGCGTTAAGATCACTAAGCACAATGGAAACAGAATATTCACAAATTGAAAAAGAAGCGACGGCAATTAGATTCGGATGTAAAACTACAATACAATAGGATCGGCACCACACCACCGAGACTACATGGAATTTTATTCGAAATTAGCCAGTACAATCTAACAGTGGTTTAATAAAAGGGAAAAAATTACACCAATACCAGATTTGTTGAGTAGAGATACCACAATATGAAAATGAGGATGATCAAATTGAAATACACCTATTCGATGCTACGGCAGAGACACTTACATAACACAAAAATCATACGTGATGGAAGGATGGCCGAAAGACAAACGAGTAATTCCAAACGAGATCAAACATTTCGCAAATTTCAAAGACGAACTTGCAATATATATAGTACAATGAAATCATATTCAAGAGGCATAAGATAGTATATCATTACTCAAGCTCATGCCGGTCATCTAGGATAACAGGGATCTAGGATAAAGATGTGATTGATAACAGAAAAATTTTCGGTCTGCGCCTGCGAACAAATGCAAGGAACATTAGGTACCTTATCTTCAGAGTACCACATAATACTAAGTATTTTTTTTTCGGAAAGAACAAGAAAATCATGCCTATAGATTGAATTTTTGTAATTTTTGGAGCTGTAGAAAATCGTTTTGCTTTAGAAACTGCTTTATCTTATTATGTTCTTTTTTGGTGTAATAAAAAAGTTTAATGTTTTCAAACTTATTTTTTTCCCAAATAAAAAGTCTTGTTGAATCGAATATTGCGTCAGTTGATTTTACCTGTAAACTTGCACGCGTAACTTCTTGTTCTATGGTAGCCCCTATACCGTGTGCAGAAGCATAAAAGTGCCATGCAGCGGATATGCCAAAATCTTCTTCATGGTATATAACATTGCTTATTTGAAATCTATTTTTATAGTGCTGCTTAGCACCATCGCTTGCCTAAATAATATTATTTGCTATTGGATATGTTTTTTTAATTTCTGGGATGATAAATTAGTTGTGCAATCAGACAAAATTATTGAGCTGATGTCTTATTTCTGTATCGCATTTGTAGTCGAACAGTGCATTGATTAATTTTGTAGTGGAAGGCTTGGGCTGCGTCATGGGAACATAAGCCTTGTTTTCAGAAAAATCGTTGAGTATAAATAGTTCGTTTTCTTCCAAACTATTCGTTTTGCCACAAATATATAGCATTTAGACTGGATTTTTGAAATAAAATGATGTGGAATCGATATCTTTAAACGAGTACATAATTCGCTAATACATTATTTTCATGGAAAGCATTCGTTTTTGAGCGTACATATGTCAGTTGATCGCCTTAAACCAAAAATAATTTCTGAAATACAGTATTTTTGTGTTCTAAAATATCTGATATATAATCAGCAAATTTTGTAATATTTGGACAAAATGTACAATTACCCAAATAACAGTCTCTTAATGGATTTTCGCGCAAGACAAATTTCATGCAATCATAATAGTTGCTTACGGGATCTTTTAAATTTTTGGTATTTTTATCTAAATTTATAGCGTCAATCATCATCTTAATGTTCTGAAGGATTGCACACACGCAAACGATATACGTACCACTTGCTCCAGCAAATATACACCATTTTGGTCTTAGTTCAGAAAACTTGGTTGATCCAATTGGGTAGTAAGGGAATTTGTTCTTGAATGTAATGTGCAAGTTTTTTATATCCAAAAGCAGTAATCACTTTTGCATTCTTTCCTTTTTAATATTGACTGAATCTTTTTTATTTTCCATTATCCTACTATTTTCATCATCTTTGTAGAATGCAATAACTTGCTTTACAGTCTTATCAGGTAAATATTTTCCTGTCTTTAAAACTGGCATCGCTAAAATACCTTCCGCTTTTTTTAAATTTCTCGCCTTTTTTACGCTTCTATACGTAAGGTTTCGAATTGATTAGCTATCTGACGAATGCTCAAACAATCAGGAGCTACTGTGAGTATTTATTTTCGCAGTTGGTCATTTGCAGGTAGAGTAGACTTTTTTTTTTTGTTATCATGGAGGTGTATCTATACTACATTTCGAATCATCTGATTATGAATTTGCTTGTCAACTTAACGTCGAGTCCACTTCATTCGTTTTATTAATTTCGTAATACAGTTTCCTGCATGTATCACAAATTTTTAAATTCTTCGATACATTTATATATTACTGTATATTTATATATGTTTACTGTCATTTTCCAAATCTTTTCCTATACGTATGGTTCATTATTAAAAATATTTACGCATCTTTTCGAATGAACATTGTTTGGTTGAGTATTCGATTTATTTAAAGAGTTTGACATTTTTCCGAATAAGAAATAAATCTGATAATCTGATAAATAATTCAAAATATTTTCTTGAAAATCCGCTTTAACAATGTATTAAATAAATAAGCAGCTAGAATAAATTTAACTAATTGTCCAAAAATTGTATTTCGGATTTGTTGCATTTTTGAAAAAACCAGTGTTATCCAAGAAGAAAATTTTCCACAGTTTTCTTTTTTAACGGGATCGTATATGTAGTTTGTTCGTTTATTACTAAGCAGTCATTTTTATTATTGTTTTTTCCTATCAATTTTTACTTTTTTACCTCACCAACCAGTAAAGATTTTTTATGTATTTGTGTAGTTAAACAAAATAAACGGTCGCCCAATATTATACCCTTCATCGTACCGTAGTAAAATATTATGCAATGCATATAAAAAATATGCTTCTATACGGATACAAAACTAATTTTTATTTTAAATATGTTAACCGTACAAAATACAAAATTTCCAAAATTCAAGTAATTTATTCATAAAATTTTTCATTTGGTACAAAATTAATAAAATTTCAAATCTTTAAGTAAAAAAATTTGTAAATAAAATGTAAGATTGATTTTAATTGATATAATTAGATTAATGTTGGATTTTCTGTAATGAAGTAAATGTTAAGCTTAGGTTACTTTACTGAATTTTATACTCTCCTCGAAAAATTTTAAAATGATCCCTAATATTTATAAAAATAGTTATTCAGACGCTTGAAACTTAGTTAAATCATATGTGTTTATAATTTTGCTCACAGTGAAAATTTTATTTACTTTTTGACAGTCAAATTTGTTTTTTTATACATCTTATTATTTATCAATTTTAGGAACAATAAAGAAAAGATTTCACTGAAGAAAAAAATTATTTGCTTTACAACAAGCTAATCGTTAAATGCCAATGCAATATTTTTGTGAAATAAAACTAAAATTTCAAAGCAGGTCGCCTGGGGAATACAATACTAGGTAGTACTTCTACCCTGTAAAACGCACTTTGGATTTATCAAATTGGACAGTGACTGCGAAGGTAATATTCAACTTTCAAAGTCAATATAGAGATTTTAAGCCTAAATGACCATGCATAACATGTTGCAGTTGTTCTAGTGATTGCATTTATTTATTTCTCAATATAGTGCTGCGTATTTAACTTTTATTATGACCCAATTTTATAATTTCTTATTAATTGCTTGGAACCTATTGTTGGTGAGGCACATTGGGCCTATTTCACCCATTTCAGTTCAAAACTGGTATAACTCTGCAAGGATTTATCGCATAATACCTTCTATAGTCTCATTTCGAGGTAATGAAAGTTACTACAATATAGCTATTTTAACCCTAATCAGCATGGGTTGAGTCTCACAGACTCATTTTAATTTTGTTAGTTAAAAAATAACCGAAAAATTTTTTTTTTAAAGATATTTAGCTCTATTCTGTTATTTATTATTTAAGATCTAGAAATATCTACATATATTTTTTTATTTTTACTGAATATAGCCTACACGGAAAAAAATTAACTGGTCCTCAGCTAAGAAAATGGACTTTTAGTGTATAAAAAATACACAGTTTTTTGTTTATTTGCGAATACTGATAGCATACTCTGCACTGCATCATTCGTAACACGTATCTTGTTCAAGGAATGAAACCTAACCAATACTTACTTTATAAAGTATAAATGAGAGTGTGTTTTGAACAGGCTTATTTTTCCCCAATGGAAAAAAATGCAGGTCTTACAGTGTTGCATGCCTCTCCCATTAACAAAGGGATGCAAGCAACAACTTACAGAAGGCACTTTGTCTACTTTGGCTAACCAATTCCAGTACTAAATTTTATAGAAGTATTATTTGGTTTTTAACATATAAATAGCTTAAGTAGTGGATTCTGCCAAAATATACTTCAAGTAGGTAACTGCCAAATTAAACTTTATTTTTGTTATTGTTATTTGTAAATAATCATTTTAAATGTAGTAAATGTTTTAATTTTTACGTTTACGTAAGTAAGCTAACCCATGCTGACTATAGGGTTAAAATTGAAAAACCCAAATACATACAGTGAAATCTTTTTTTAATTGTTAAAAATAGTTAAATAATAAGATTTACAGAAAAGAAATTTGACTATCAAACAACTAGATATGTACAATTTATTACGATAACTACGGGAAACATTCATTACATCGTTAATTATTTAATTCTTTTTTAATTATTGTCTGTATTTTTAAAGAATATAAATAAAATTATCATAATCCCTATAATTTTCTTTTTCAAATTACTAGTTTTCAAAATAATTTTTAAATTTTTGAAACCTCAAAAGTCCAGTTTACTCAATTTTCTACCTTGTCTGTTATCGATTCACTCGAGCAACTATTTTTCAATAAATTTTATTAAGTTTGGTTTTTGTAAGTAAAACATTGTTATACATTTTATTTTAGGGTTGTAGTTTAGAGCTTTTTTGGCCCAATTCTGCCTTTTAACATTTTATGTTATGTTATTTTTGGTTTTACAATATAAATTAAAATATGTTCAAATAAATATTTGAACATATTTCAATTGTACTGTAAATACAAAAAATTTTTTTTTGTTCTTGACGTTTTTTTTCAAAAAATTATCCGTTAAGGGGTTAATTTAAAATAAGCTAGTTTCTTGCGGACAATCTAATTTTTTTCAAAACCACGGCCTCTATGTTACTACAAAGTTGTTTTTCCGCGCGTTTTTAATAAAAATTCCTATATAGCCATGGTGGTGAGTTACTCAATATTATATTTTTACTCAGTTTTGAACTTTTTTAACTTAACTAGACTAAATAATTAAAATTCCTTATAAAAGCTGTGTTTCTTATTTAAATCCGTAGATCGAGCAGATAAACAGGTTTCAGATTTGGCAGATCAAAAAAATTATCAACGATCAGAATAAAAAATCGGGCACATGCATATTTAATAATTGTGCAGATTAACATTAAATGATTATTTAAATCGTTAAGTAATTGGGGCAATTGATGCATGCTTCTTTGAAATATTAGCACCAAAGCAATATCATCCATTCTGTTGTGTTGCAAGGTATTTTTAATGACCGCAAACAGTTTATAAACTGCTACGTAGGCGAAGTAGAGTTAGCACATGATACATCTGTGTCGAATAGGTCACCTACCTATTTAGAGGAATCTGTTCAATGTGAATAAATAAATTGGACAAGGGCTCCATTTTTTTGATGATAGCGCTTATCCATTGATGGAATTTTTGCTAACACCTTTTAAAAATACTTGGTATTTAACCGATAACCAAAAAAGTAATAATCGACGTTTAGCGAAATGTAGAGTACGCATTGAGAACGCATTCGGAATTATGAAGTCTCGATTTATATGTTTAAAGTTTATCGAGAATCGAAGAATGGACTTTATAGTCAATCATTATGTCATGTTGCATTTTGCATAATGTGAGAATTAATTTTAATGACGATATTGAGATAGAGAGTGTTGATTTGGAAAGTGGTGTGAAGTTTACGACAAATTGACAAAAAACGTTACAACATCCATTTTTAGCAAAATTTGATAAAAATAATGATTTTGTCGTTTCTTATCTGGATATGGCTTGATATTCAGAAGGGGTCCATGAATATTTGTGCCAAACGACATTGGGCTGAGAATTTTATTTTAACAAATTTTCCTAAACCAAAAAATGTGTTGGTGGAGTTTGATGGCCATTGACATGTAATCGTAGAGATAGATACGCAGATCTGACTATGCCTTGGCATTCAGTATGATTTCTTGAATATTTGTGCCAAACGATATTTTTGCGCGACCCTTAGGGGTTGAGATATTTATTTTAACAAATTTCCATATATCAAAAAAATTTGTAGCTAGAGTTTGATGGCCATTAACAGGTAATCGTAGAGATAGGTACGCAGATCTAACTATGCCTATATGGGCTGAGATTCAATCATCATTTAAATTAATGTTTATTCTACTTGTGGATTTGATTTGTTATCGCAAATCGTTTGCATGGTATTTACGGATTACGAGCAAGTAAAGAACAAATCTGTCGATGCTGAATTTTTCCATTTCATCAACCATTTTTTGAATAATGGTGCTAGCCGTTCAACAAAAATCAAGCGTAGTGATTTGTTAATAAAATGTTTTAATATAACACAGGGTTCGAGCAATATTGAGCTTTATTGTGTTTGCAATATATCTAAATATATTGAATATTTTATGAAAATATCAATAATAACAAATTATAAGTGTCCAAAATGTTTAAGACAACATCAGAAAGACAACTTTTACATCCCAATCGATTATGTCAATTTCAAAGAAAAGGACTTAAAAAAAATTGAAAATGTCTTCCATTTTTATGGAGGAAAGTGCAACAATTATTAATTCTCAATTGATAATCCCGAAGAGTTACAGTTGAGCACGCGAAACGGGTTCGCCATTATAGATGTACAACCCCTAAATTCGAATACCGAATAAAATATTCAAATTAATGAAATTCAGGCAGAATTAAATTTTGGCTCGACTAAACTGGTGTTGGTTGTTATTATTCATTACCAACCTGCCCAGTCCAGAAAATCCCAAGAGCAGTATACCGCCTACATAAAAAGAAAATCAGGATCATGGGAAATACATGACGATTTATCTGAATCTGTCATTGAAAGCAACGCGAGAGCGACAGTTAACCCAGTAGCTCTAATATATTTCACCAATTTATTGTAAACAATTTACCGCTGTTATTGCTATTAAAAAGTTTTAACCCTATAATGCATATAACCGCCTAAAGGCGGACTTTACGTTATTTTTTACGAATATTTTTTCTTTAGTAACATGAGTTATTCTCTTTTAAAGTACTCTCGACATAACGGTTTGGTTTTTGTTGTTGTAATATTCACATTTGTTCAACAACTATACGAGTTCAAGTCAAAGTTTTGATAGAAAGTAATTAAAAATTCAAGAATGGGTTAACTGGATACAAATAATTCATTCTCTACTCTATATGTAGTAGGGGTAGTAAGATTACATTTCCAAATTCAATTGAAGATACTTTACCAATTGCGGAGTACCGGCCAGAAATCTCTTTGAATTTATTTAATTAAATTTATTTAAATCCTACTGAACACCAAGGCATAGTCAGATCTGCGTACCTATCTCTGATGCGATTACCTGTCAATGGCCATTAAACTCCAGCTACACATTTTTTGATATAGAGAAATTTATTAAAATACAAATCTGAGCCCCTGAGGGTCGCGCAAAAATATCGTTTCGCACAAATATTCATGAAATCCTACTGAACACCTTAACATAGTCAAATCTGCGTATCTATTTCTACGAATACTTGTTAATGGTCATCAAACTTCACCTATACACTTTTTAGTGTATATACTCTTCTGTTGTCAGGTTTTGATTTTTTTTTTGTCATTTTATTTTTGTCAGAAACTTCACTTTAGTGATTTGGAAGAAGAAAACTCAACACCGGAGCAGAAATAAGAAACATAGCATATATTTCCTGATATATTCACTTTTTATTGTTGCCGCCTTATTGAGCAGCCTTCTTGTTTTTTTCTTCAAAATCGGCACTCAGCATTCGAAAGTAGAGTTTCAAACGAAAATATTGATGCCCTTTTTATTTTAAATTCCTTTTTTTAACAACAAATAATCAAAATATTTAGTTGATGAACGCAATAACACAGACAAATGATGCTTGTATTTCGAAATTTACCAAAAAATAGCGCCATCTATTGGACGGCATGGATCATTTTGGTTTATAAACATAAATTTTTTTAATAACTCGACCACAGCGGCACTTAGCTGATCCATATTTTGTGATTTTCTTTTTTGGCACTAAACCAACTTACATAATATGTATTATGAATATGAGTCATTTTAGTCCATAATTATAGAATTTGTTAATAACTTGACTACAGCGCCACCTATCAGATAATATCACAGCTAGGACATCGCCTCCTAATGCTAATTTAGTTGTTTTGCCAAGGTGCACGCAAAACACATAATTATCATAGCTACTCAAAGTTGAAATTAAAACGAATTACATCCCATTAAGATAGGTACCTATCCGTTTGACCAGCGTATCATTGTACTAACTAGTAATAGTATTTAGAAAAATCACACAATTCTAATCGAATTCAATTTCCATATTAAAATAATGTAATGTACATATATCTACCTAATATTCCATTCAATAAGGAAAAACAAGAAAATTAGAATAAAATTTTATAGTCAAAAGAATAAACGACACACATATTACAGTACAACAACACCACCATTGGATCTATAATATAATGGTAGAAGTTTTTTTTTCGGGGTTAACACAACAACAACACCAAAAAACAATTACCCAAGAGACAAATCCTCAATTTTCCAAACAAACACAAAAAGTAAAAAAGAAAAACCAACCGAGAGTGTTTTGTCCCAAATTAATTACACAATAAAATCAACGAGAGAAAAACTTAATTTTCTCGACTGTTTTTTATTTTTATTGTTGCTTTTGTGTATACTATATACCTAATATATATATACACACACAGTAGTTATGTATTGTTGTTGTTGCGTTGTTAAATGAAAATTACTCACAAGAAAAGTAAAATAACAGAATTAAAATTAATTTTCCATTTTGTTGTTGCTGTTGTTATTTTATTTATTTATTTAACACAAACAAACACCGTATATATGCACACAGAGTGCGTTCGAGTGAGATAGAGCTCTGGATAAAGAGGAGTTGGGTATATAATGAAAAATTGGATACAACAAATAAAAATAAAATTAATTTTCTGAATTATGTATAAATATATACACACACACAAACAGAACTATATAACATCAGGGTATGAGGGTGGAAAATTTTGTTTTATTTAGTACAGTGGGACATTTCACATCTCAAATCGTTTATATTGAATTATTATTTCAGTAGTCACAGCTACTGTGATTTTCAGTAAGCAAAAAAAAAAAAAAAATAGAAAAATGGTTACCCCAGACAGGACGTCCCCATCTCAGTATGTAGTTTTCTCGCTCACTCTCTCGCTCAGAAAAACGCACGTATAATATTGTGTACCAGTCACTTAAATATTCGCCCTCCTATTGGTTGATTTGTATGAAGACGTACAAAAAAAATATTCAATGGGATGGTGTGAAAACCATTTCCGTTTCGTTTTCTGTTTATTGTACGTAGACACGCCCTACATTTAAAACACGATTCCGATTCGTCGAGAATCGCGTACTACACACACGGTTATTGTATAATGATTTGGGGTTTGAGAAGAAACAACCAAAATTTGAAAAGCAAAAAAAAAAAAAAAACAAAACCAGATTTCTTTATAAAACTACTCAGTTCTTTGACAGTCGTGCACTTGTTAAGACGTTGTTTTTGTGTGTTTGTTAAAAAACAGATTTGAGCAAATTAATTATTTTTTTTTTTATTTAATTTTTTATTAATTATTTTCCAAAAAAACAAATTTTAAAATTTTTTTTTTTTTTTTTGGATTTAATGGAAATTCGTGAACGGATTATTTTGAGTGAAATTTTATAAGTGGATATAGTGTGGTTATTATATATTTTTGAGTGGAAATTATAAAAAAAAAAAAATTATTTAATGTGGAAAAACAAATTGTGAATTTTCTCGTAAAAAAAAAACAAAAAAAAAATTAAATTTACTAAACAAAAGTGTTTCGAAAATTTGTGAATTTGTGACGCAAATATATATGTTAAAATCATCTGGAATGACAGTGACACCGTTACGTACGGCTATGACAAGCCCGACGGTTCCAACACCTCAGCTACAACATAAAACCACATCACGTATTAGTAATTTTAGTGTTGCCTCATTATTAGCGGATACCCGGCCCAAAAGTCCAGCCGACGATGGATTTGTAGTATTACCCGCAAATTTATCATCCCAATCGTGTTCGCCCCCGCTTTCGCATCCCGACAGTAATTCAACAAAAAATGAACGTCTAACGCATACACCGCATAGTTCAGGCGATTCAGATGCTGAATATGATTCAAATCAGGAAGAAGATTCAATTGTTGATATTGAAGATGTTAATCAAGATGATGGTGATAGTCCGACCCCAGATCATATAAATAATAAATCACATTTATTACATGCGACCGGTATACCAGGCCATGTACCTATACGACCGACACCGTTTAGTGCATTAGCAGCGGCGGCCGCTGCTTGGGGTGGTATGAACGGGCGAATGGCATGGCCGGGGGCACAACAAATGTCACCATTTGGACCGCCCGGTTTATTTCCGGGACAATCATTTGGCGGTGGACATTCAGGCGGTAAGTTTACTAAAAAAAAAAGTTAACAGTGTAGTTCCCATCTTAATTGAAGCTCCCCTATATACATCTTCAAGTACACGATCATTATTTAATTTAATTAAAACAATAAACAAGAGTGATAAATGATCATAAAATCCCAGTGTGTTTTTCGTGTTCGGACTCCGTATACTGAAATTATTCTATTAACCGATACGATTTTTATTACTTACGTCCGGTATTTTACCATAGTGTGGTTTTGATGACAAATTTTTGTATATAGTTTTAAATTATGTGTGTGTAGCAGACAACCAGACTCCAGTATATGCGCGCGATATAATTGATTAATTCGAGTCAAGTCGAGATCGCGCGTTAACTTAAATATATATTAGTTATTATGACGGTTGTATATCCGGTGGCGCGCATTTTATTACCGTATATAAATAGTGAATTAATTTCCGATTTAATATTTTGGTTTTGTGTGTGTTACGGCTGAGATCATATGTATAATTTAAGGAATAAAAAAGGATGGCGCCTGATATTAAAAAATAAACTTCTGCGCATGTTTTTTTTATATACATATACTATATTATACATACATAATATTCCGCCATGGCCAATTAAATAATAAAGCGCTAATTAATTCTAAGAAAATTATTTAAAATCTAATTTATCATAATTATCTCGTTAACATCTTCCTTCGTCAGGATATCTTAATATCCGATCAAATTATACGTAATTATCAATCAATCATTTTGGATTTCCGATTTGGTTGTGTTAGCTACTTTCTCATAGATACCGTATAAGATGTGCGTGTGTGCTCAACCGGCGGTTTATTATATACATATACATATCTATATATGTAAGAAAAGACGTTAATAGTTTGTGTTTTTATGTGCTTTTAAAGTGATTTGGGTCTAAATAGAGGTAGCGATGTTTTTATTGTATTATTTAATAGACCTTTTTTATTCAATTTGGTTTAGGTTCAGTATTTTTTGTGAGTAGTTTAATTGAAGATTTAGTGGAAGACTGTATGTAATGATAGAGTATAATGTCGAAAATTGTGGTCATCGACTCATCGTATTTGTATTAGCCGAGGAGACAGTATTTGTTTGTTACATTACGAAAAATTGGAGGTAAGAATTGCAAAATTATTTTGTTTTCAAATAAAGGGCCGACAACCTTAAATTTTTCAACTTTCAAAATGTTTCAGAGCATTATGGTTATATATCTGAAGTCTGATCGAAACTGTGTCAAATTTTTCAAGCCCTAAAATTTTATTTTAATTCTATAAAATTCTAATATCAAGTAAAATTTAAAACCCATTTAAAACGGATTAAATTTTTTAATTTTAATTCGATTTTGATGCTTGTCCAATTTTTAATTGACTTTAAATTATGTAAATTGTGTTCCAATAATTGTTGTGATACGTGAAAAACATCAAAAATTTTTAAAAATTCGTAAAGTAAATTTTGCTCAGCGGATTATTACTACTCTGGCTTAATTATTACTCTCACGATTTAACCAGACCATTCTGTTAAATTAAACCGTTCGATAACCATTGAAACAGATCAACCTTTTAAAACTTCAACATCGTTTAAAAATACGTTCTGTTTATTGAATTTATGTTCGAATGAATTACTGTTTCCACCTTAACATAAAATCGAATAAATATCCATTCGCATTATTGCTCTATATTGCCTTTATTGTTACCAATTCACAGTTTCCTGGTGATTCCCATCGACATTAAATTGATTTATTCAATTGCAACTCAGTTTTAAAAAAAGCAAGAACATAAAAGGTTTCAAATCAATTTTTAAAAATTGTTAGGAATACTCAAATACAAATTAATTACCATTGCACAATGTTCAGAGCCTACCAATCTACACTTTCCCGATGTTTCTCATCAATATTCTTAATTCATTGTAATTGCAGCTCAGTTCAAGATAAAGCCGTATACACAAACTTCTCCAGACTCTTCTCTCTTTGACGGAAACTGTCAATTTTTTTTTTTAACTAAATGGCAAATTAGCCTATACCTAAAGTCAAAAACGATAAAAACTAAAATTAAGTTCAGTTACTTGCTGTCCATTTAAATAATTACGTGAGCCAACTAAAATTTGGTTGTGAAATTGCAAACTTCTTACTGCAGCTAAATGTTGACTGCCGTTAAATAGAAACCACTAAATTGGCAGTTTTCTACCAATAGAACTGAGTACACACAAAGTTCTCTGAGTTGACACCGAATTTCAAAATAAAATATTGTTGACGGAAACTGTCAAGTTTTTATCTACTTATATGTTTAGTTCCCTAAATCGAAAGCCCAAAAGGTTACAACAATAAATTAAATTAAAATACTGTCCATTAAAGTGCCAATTTTAGCCCAGTTAAAGATAAATCCGATAAATAAATTTCGCTCGGTTGACATCGATTTTTTAAATAAAATCACAGCTGATGACTGACACCGTCAATATTTTATCTAAACTGTTAATTAATCCATACCCAAGTCAAAAAAGTTTTACAACATCCAGCTAATTTTTAAATTAAAGCACTCAACACATTTGTCCAAGTTAAAATGGACTAGTGCAAGCTAATTGCTAATCCGCAGTTTCCCGATGCTTCCAGCTCAAAGAAAAAGCAGTACGGACAGGTTTCTCTCGGGTACCTACTATCGGCTAAATTTTTGCAAGTCGCAATTCAAGAAAAATCAGGGCACCCACCAAAATAGCTAATTAGTCCATCTAAATCAAATATAGCGACTGTTTAGTATCCCGCCTTGTTTTATCCCAATTTTCTATTAATTTTGCACAAAATTACATCATAAACTGCACAGCGATCATGCACAATTAATTTGTTGCAAAATTATAAAATTAATTAAAATAACAATTATTGCAAAGATTAAAGTTTATCTGGCACTGATCCCATAATAAATAACGACTATAGTGAGCACAAAGCATTTACTAATTGTCTTTGTCCAACCTAATTTTATTTTTTTTATAATCTCAGGGCGCTAATTGTCGACGGCATTTAATGTAATTTGGCTAGAAAATCGTAATTTAATTTTTTCTCTAATGGTGGATGTTGATGATTAGTTAGGCGGTAAAAATTTGATTTGATTCATGTCGATTATAAAATATTTTGTTTAAGCCAACATTTTTTTCTGCCACAGAATCCGTCGGCGAATTATTTTTTTGTCTAAATTTGATATTTTTATATCTTCAATATGTTTATTATAAAGCCACCATTTTGTCTCCGAAACTAATTAACAATTAAAGAAATTAAAAAAATCAATTAAATATCCATTAAATAACCTCGTCTGTTCAATTATTTATAAAGGGCGATCACATTTGATCTTCAACCCCTCGTTTATAGAGATACATAAATAAAATGATCATGACTTATCCCCAACTGTGTATATATACTCGTGCACGATCATCCCGTCGCAAAATCCATTTTTTTTTTTTGCCTCCAGTATTATATTAAAACCCTGCAGCATTCATCATACAGAATATCGTATATTTTAATTAAATTTCGCGATCAATTATCAAAAGTGATAATTAAAAAAAATTAAAGATCGCGATCATTTGAAAACATAACTAAACCAAATAAAAAAAAAATCTCAAGATCGCAAATTAAAAAAAAAAAAAATCTTAATTAAATTATAAAGAACAATAAAAACTATATAATGTATAACGATCACGATCATACCGTGATGATCGATTCGGTTAATTAGTAAAAATTAAATTAAAATTATTTTACTGTCTTCTTCATGTTTTTGTTTTATATATTTAATTTAGAGTTAAAAAATAAAAAACCGATCGAAAGACATAAGATCTTTATTTATGTGTTGTGATCATGATCGTAGCAAAATGCAAAATATATAGATGCATACGTATGCAAAAGGAATGGAATTTTATGCAAAAAAAAATAAAAAATAAAAAATTCCAATTTTAAATTAAGATGCGCGATCGTCTTTTTATTTAATGTGTTGTTTTTTTTTTTTTTGTGTCTTTTTAACAAATATGTTAAAAGGGATTGTGATCATTCGTATTTTTTTTGTAAATTTATAATATGAAATCATTTAGTCGAAAATTTAACCTTTTTTAAACTTTTGTGCGATCGATCGATTTATTTCACGTACACTCACAAATTTAGAATTTAATTGATCTTTAATTGCGGAGTGCGCGCGAAAAAAAATTTTTTTTGTCGTTAATCAAATTATTTGTTAGAAAAATATTTAAACTAAAACAAAATATTAAAGATCAAACGGAAAATGTTTTGACATAATAAATAACGGTTGTTTATTGTTTTTGGTGAAAATTAATTTCGTTCATATAGTAACTAAATATATAGTTGGAAGACGATCATCTATAATATTATATACGTGCGAATTAAATAAATGGTTTTGCCTTGTCTGAACCCGATGCTCCCACAATTAATTATCCAATTTTCGAATAGATCAAGTTGTGCATTTTCTCCAACAACAAAAAAAAAAGACCAAAACATAAAAATTTCAAACCAAAAAAGATTTATTGAGTATTTTTGGAATGCTCATCTGCATCATTTACATTATAATGTTGTGTTGTATTAAAAATAGAACTCATCTGTGTTTCGCGCTAATCGACGATTAATACTATTAAGTCGACTATTAAGACACACATTTAAAATATTTTGTATTCGGTAGAGTACATCAAAGGGTTGTATTTTTAGATATATTTATGAGATGAGACGGAGGAGACTCCAAAATTGTTGTATATAATATGGCAAGACAAATGGCTGTAACTTGACACAACTTAATTATAATCAATTTATCAGAATTTCATGAATAGATATTTAAATTTCTATATTTTATCTTAATTTTCATTAATTAAGTGACAAAAAACAAGTATACAGTATTTCCCCGCTCTTCTCTTGTTTAACTATGGTATATATACATAATAAGTATTTATGTAGATATACGAAGATGATCACAAAAGATGATCAAAATAATAATAAACCGTTTTTCTGTTTTGTCTTCGTATTTTACTTCTTAATTCAGTGCGAAGAATGGAATATAGTGTGTACTTGTGTACAAGAATTGATTGGTATAAAAATGTTGGCTACCAAAAAATGTTGACACACCACACACACACACGACAAATGATCGCGTGCATTAATCGATCGATTGTCTTTATTAATAATTTCTTTTTTTTTTTTATATATGCTTACAGACAATAATGAGCCCCCACGTATCAAGTGCAATCTTAGAAAACACAAACCAAATCGTAAACCACGCACCCCATTCACCACCCAGCAACTACTATCGTTGGAGAAAAAATTTCGCGAGAAACAATATTTAAGTATTGCTGAACGAGCTGAATTTTCATCCTCCCTAAGACTGACGGAAACACAAGTAAAAATATGGTTTCAAAATAGGAGGGCAAAAGCGAAACGATTACAGGAAGCTGAATTAGAAAAAATAAAAATGGCGGCACTAGGGCGGGCCGCACCCGGAGCACAATTGTACATGGGCTATTTTCATCCGAGTTTAATGGGGGGTGCAATGCATTTGGGATAGAAATAATATATGGCAAAATTAATTAATATTTAAACCGCGTGTAATATACAAAACAAAAATTAATTTAAAACTATTAATTTAATTAATTTAATATTTAATCTTCAAGTGATATTACTGTTAAGATATTAAACAAAACAAATAATTAATTTTTATTTAATTTCCATCCACCAAAAAAAAAAAAGAAAAAATATAAAAAATTAATTAAATAAATAAAAATAATGTTTTTAATTAAATGTCTTTGTACTTAAATTAGTGCCAACATAAATTAACAAAAAACAAAAATTTAATTCAGATTATTTATTATATTTGTATATAATAAAATTAAAATCACTAAAAAAAAATAAAAATATCTTAATTAATTATTATTTTATATATATATAAATACGAGTAATATAAATAATTTGTATAAAAGTAATTTTAATTAATAAATAATAAAAATGAAAAATTATATAAATAATTTAAATTTAGTTTCTATATTATTATATAAACATTATATATAAATAAGTTTAATTTAATTTAAAAATTATAAAAAAAAATTTAAAAAAAGCAAACAAAAAGATATCTTGTAAATTTTATTATTTTATAAAAACAACAACAAATGAACAAAAAATTAATTTAATTTAAAAAATGAAAAACAGAGAATAAAATTACAAAAAAAAACAGAGAAATAAATGAAAAATTTATTGTAAATATTAAAAAAAAAATTATTAGTATTTTGTTTTAATTAAATTAATTAAATTAGTGTTTACCTGTTTAGTCTAGACTTGAAATGTGTTATATGCGATGTAATTCGATTTAGACTTGTAATGGAATAGGATTACGGCCGCGTATTCACGAAACTCACTTAATCGATCTCTAGGAAAGATGGACTCAAAAAACAAATTCATTTGTAGCAAATACTTTAAGCGCAGGAAACATTTTAAACTTACAAATTATTTGTGGGAAACCGTAAGCTTGTTTATAATTAATTCCTATTGTTTGATTGCAAAACGTGAAGTATTTGTGTTCAATACTTATTTTTGGTTCTTAAACAATTATAGTGGTTATTACAAATAATTTATCAGTACTAAAAACTATCAGTGGTTGTTTGGTCCAAACAATTATAATTTTTATCTGTAACAGATTTTTATTTATTTATTTATTATTTTAATTGCTATAAATTTGTAAATTAATAAATTTAAGAAACATCATTCTCCATCTCAATTATTTAACAAATAAAATAAAAATCACAAAAATATGGTTTTTAGAGCCATAGTATTGGTTAAAAGCCACATCTTGCTGATTTACAATTTTATTGCTGTAAATGGGATTTTATCTATAATTAAGATGAGGGTTGAAGTTTCTTAAATTTATTAATTTACAAATTTATAGCAATTAAAATAATACATATAAGTAACAAAAACAATTTTTATTTACAGATAAATATTATAATTTATATATTATCTATAAATGAGGCTATATGAGGGACAATGACAATTGATGTAATATTTGTTACCATTTTAAATCAAACTGTTATTTTAAATCAAACTGTTATTTTAATCATACAGTCATTTTAATATTAATTTAGATGTTACATACAGGGCTGCGGAGTTGAAGTCGAGGTGTCGAAGTCGGACCTGGAGTCGGAAAAATACTGACCGACTCCGACTCCGTATTTTATGTTTTGTTTCTCTCCTAAAATGCACCTTACCCTTAGTTAGAAAAAGACTCCAATCAGTATATTTGATCCCCGGTTAATTTTTTAAAGGATGGCGTCGTGTAATGTTTCACTTAGCAAAAATCACAAAAATCCTCGCAACACAAATAAAACATCGCTAACATATAGAGAAATGGTGCTGCTTGATAATGAGCTATTATTTACGCGAATTTATGTCGACCCCATGGTTATAGTATTATTAAGTGATGATCGACAAAATAGAGGCAAACCGGCGCTAACATAATTATTTAATATTATCAAAAAAGCTCAACCAAGAAAATCCTGTTAAAAAAGTAGAAGCGAAACATGAATTTTCAAAATTTCTAGATGACCATGAGAAACTGAAATGACTTCGGATTACAAAAATTCAGGATTTACGTTTTTGAAGAAAGTGGAAAAAATTTACAGAAGTACGAGCCTTAATATTCTTGAGGCCATACTAATTTTAAGAACAAATTTGTAATTATCTAATTTAAATTGTAGAATTTTTTTTCTTTTCCTTTTGTTTCTTTAATTACTCTTTACTTTAATTTTTAATTTTATTATATTTAAATTTTATTCTTGTGATGACAGAATTTGAATACGAGCAGTAGTATGAATTTTATAATATTTTGATTAGATGTAGAAGTTGGAGTCGGGGATAGTCAATTTTTATACATCGGAGTCGGAGTCAAAGAATTATTTTACTTTGAATAATTCATTATTTCGGCTGTTTTGTTTTCCATTCCTTGTAGTTCTTTTGTCGAGTAAGGTGCTTTTTGAAATATGTAATAAACTTAAAACTAATTCAATATAAAATAACATTCGTAATTTCGTTCAATAATATTGTTTATGTACATTCCTTATTGTAAGTACACATGCGAGTTTGTCATCGGTTGGAAAAAGTTTTAATGTCAATGAGGCTCCAATCAGGACTACCATCTGATCAAATTTGATCCGGACTGGTAAAAAGAACATCATTTTTATGTATTTTAATACAAATCTTTATTATCGCCTTCAAAATAGGCTCTTTTTGATCCAATACAAGCATGCCAACGGTTAATCCATTTTCCATACACATCTTAAAGGCCGGTATGGCCCCATTTTATGGCTTTGGCCAAAAATTCAGTCACAATCAGGCTGGAATGTGACGGCGCATTATCGTGATGAAAAATCCTTGAATTGTTTGCTCATAAATCCGGCCGTTTACGACGAATTGCTTCACGTAAACGGCCTAGGAGTATGCTTTATTGACCGTTTGACCCTCTGGAACGATATCATGTTGAACCACACCACAGTAATAGCAGAAAACGATGAGCATTACCTTGACTTTCGACCGACTTTGGCGTGGTTTTTTCAGTTTTGGCTCATATTGGCGTGCCATTTGTTAGATTGTTGGGCAGTTTCGAGTAATAATTCGTTTGATGAATGTAGGGTCATCAGCTACGTTGGCAAGCATCTCTTTTGCGACCTCTACTCGACGATCTTTTTGTAAAAAAATCAGGTATTTCGGCACTAGTCGAGCAACGCGTTTCATACTTATAACATCAACCAAAATGTGTTCAGTCGATCCATAAGAGATGCTGAGAGCCTCTAATTCTAATGCCAACACTACGATTTGCGAGCACAATTTCACCTCACAACCCTCACTGAATGCTTTATGCCACTCAAATATGTACTTGCGTTCTCGATAGAGTAGACTCCCCAAAACACTTCTACAATATTTTCAATGATTCCGTAGCCGTAATTCCATTAGAAATCCAAAATTTCGAGCAAACTCGTTGTTCAATTTTTTTTTCCATATTAAAGTAAAAATCGCCAGACAAACTTTTCGCGTCGTAAACTAATGGCTGCCGAACTCACACTGTTAGACGTATTCTGCTCAAACGTCACACGAGTGTCAAAGAAAGTTGTAACAACCTACTTTAACAACTTTAAATGAGCCGTGAAGTTGAATATAAATTAATTAGTCAGCCCGAAACACTCACAAAATTAACACAATGAATTTTACATCCCGAAAATTGTATGTACATATTTGATTGTTAAAATACCAATTTCTAGTTATTCATGATAAATTATATAATTATTAACAAATATTAAATATAAATTATGGTTAAGTAACTATGAGATCACTTGAGATGTTGAGATATCAAAATACTTTAATTGTGCACCACTGGATCTCAGCCCACAGAGATTGATAGGTATTGTAGTGTAAGGCAGATGTTAACCCTTATATCAACGCGAAGATGGCAACCCTTATATCAACGCGATGGATTTAAAGGTGTTTTATAGAGCTACATCTATACATACACTGAGAGAAATGATTCGTTGGCATGAGGTTGCGAGAAAATACTTTCCATTGCGATGAACGAATTGTAGTTGCTACAACATAATTTCGGTAGCACCAATTGACTTGAGGTTGGTACAAACAAACTACGGTAGCCACTAATGCACAGATAGTTGCAACAACTTCGTTTCCAAATTTTCGACTCCGTTGATGCTAATTTCCTAGATATTCGTTGTCAGAACCGAATGAGCCTAATAGTTTTTAAAGTATCAACCTCGTTTCAGTTGCCACAAACGTAATTTTGTTACACCAATTAAACGAGGCTTTTGTGACAACTGCGAACAAAACTAACTGACTAATGCTGTTGCGAGAACAATATTGTAGTTCAATGTAATCATATCATTCTGTCGTTGTACCAAAATATCAAAGTGAAATTATTTATTTTGGAATTCCGTTGCTACAACTAAATATTATAATCGTATTTAGAATATGTCATGTTTAAATAATACAAAATGAGGAGGGTGTTATATGAGGAGAGGGTAGATTCACTATTTGAAAAAATTACAAAATGATTTGTGGTTATTTTGTAAACAAGAACATCACATGAATAATATAAATTGTTTTATAATGTACGCGATAACTGACACCTAATCAATGGCGGATCGAAAACTGCATATAACAAAAATAGCAAACAATTTGTGTAAATCAAAGTATCCTGGAAAACTTTTATTGACATTTACAAGCGATTTTTTGATTCCCGGAACAAACGCAATAGTTTTCTTGCGTTTCAAAAACAATTTTTTTATGACGAATTGTAAAAAAATCTAAAGGAATTTCAATGAAACTATGATATACAATTATTGTTTCTCATTTTTTTTATATGTAGTTTTCGATTTATATGAAATTTTATCTTAATCTAGTTGCGATGACCGAATTGGTATCGGGACAACTAACTTATCGATTAGTCCAAACGAATTGCGTTTGTGGCAAACTCTACCGCAATCATGATAAACGAATTTCATGTTGGCTTAAATACACACGCGAATATAATTCGCTAAGTCAGTACGTTCTGCTTACCACTTAATGTATTAAGCGAGAATTGTATTTTTGTAGTTCGGTCGTAGCTACTTGATAAGTAGGTTGTACTTTTGAGTACGAAACCGAACTACCAATATAATTGAACTCAAGTAAAGGAGGGTTCTCATTTTTGAGCGTCGATGCATTTATATTGACTCTGTAGTAAAATAAAGGGTGGGGGGAGGATATTTCTACTTTTTTCTTAATAAAACTAATTTGGTTAAATGAACTGGCAACAATCCTATTCGGTTGGAGAAAACAAATGAATGCGGTTGCGTCAACTACTTCTGATTATGTAGTAACCGAAATAGGATTGCACTAACCGTGCAAAGAAAGTTGCTTTAATAACCAAGTCTGTTATTACAATCGATCAGTGATCACGACAATTATAATTTGTAATATTCCTAAACGAATATTCGATTAATTCAACCGAATGATCGATAAGCTCAACCAATGGTCGGTTGTAATACAGTATATTTCGTTCTTCATACAAGCTAATTCCTTTAGGCTAACTAAAAAGGGTTAGTTACAACTTCTTTTTCAGTTCTGATAAACAATAAAAAGAGGTTGTCGTAAAGTTTAATTAAAATGTATACAGGACCGAATAATTCGGTAGGGCAATTGATTCGGTTGTCGCAAACGCTTAGTTCTCTGGGTGTATGGCTTGAGATATCAAAAATCTTCAAATGTCCAAAATTCGAATTCGAACAAAATATTCTGGATAAGGCAGATTTAATCTTGTACATTTGAAGATTTTTAATATTAAAAGCTGTATTATGAATGTACTTAGCTCTATAAAATACCTTTAAATCTATCGCGTTGATATAAGGGTTGTCATTTTAATAAGGTAAGGGTTCTCTCTAACGTCTGCCTTACACCACAATATCTATCAATCCTTGTGAGCTGAGATCCAGTAGTGGACATTTCAAGATTTTTGATATTGTTAGCAAAACAATTCTCCGGCAAATGAAATCGCAAGAAAGTTCAAAATTTGATTACAGCATTGATTCAGAAAAAGTTAAACATTCCGAAACGGTTGATTTTTAATATGGATGAAACTCCGTACTATTTTGACAAGACCTTTAAGAAATTTATTTATTTTGACAATAACTTTAAGACCTACGACCGTCTGCTTCATTTTGAGGGAGAAAAAATAGTAGACGAGTTAGATAGGGGCCATTCTAAAAATGGTTTTTCCTTGGTATTGTGTATTTCCGCAGCTGACACAATGACCCAAATTATTTTAAAAGGGCAAACCCAAATTATTTGAAAATTCCGAAGGTAAAGTTTCTTAAAAAAATTCATCTATAGTTGTGAATGTTAACGGCTCGATGACAACCGCGGACCGATCTAATGACCAAATGGATACAGAAATTTTATAAAGATGAGCTTTGCTCATTATAGGCTGTTATGGACGCCTATGCCTTCTACAGAAGCTGAAAATAATAAGAATTTAAAAAAAATTTGCAATGCACAACCGATGATAGTTCTAGCAGAAAAAGCCACATTATTTATTCAGCCGTTAGATGTTTCAATCAATCATCCATTCAAAACCCCTTTGAGATCAGAATGAAAATTGTACCACCTTACAAACCTTGCGTAATTTTGTTTTTTAAGCATTTCAAATTCTAAACCAAGTACCTGAATTACTATTTGGATTTAAAACAAAATCAAAATATTTGTCTTATCGCTATTTCCATATAATGTACCATGGTATCTGCTGATGTTTTCAGTATACTCAGCCATTTCAATCCTATAGTCAAGAATTTAAACAGTTAATTAACGGATTATATATGTATATGGTATACGTGGTTTTGGCGAATTTGTACAGACGACCTACACCATGTGAAATAAATTGCTTGGCATTTATTTACGTTTAATTTAAGATTCCATGTCTTAAAATAATTTGATAAAGTATTTACATAGTTATTATGGGAGTTAATTATGGCTTCAGCTAAAATGTTAATAGTTAATAATGGTGTAACATGTTAATAACAAAAATTATTATTATTTTAATAATTTTTGTTATTAATATATAAGTGAAATAAGTGACACATAAATAATTCATTCACGTAAGAATGAATCCTATAAAGGGTGTAACGTCAGCAAAAAGCGCAATTTCATACTCATTTGATTTGAGTATGTCGTTTAAAAATATGATAAATAACAGTGGACTGAGAATTCCACCTTGCGGTGCTCTGGCTGGAATGCTGTAAACATTTGAAGCATTATTATTTATTTGAACGGTAAAGGTACGCTGTGAGAGATACGATTTTAATACTTTTATTAAGTAAATGGCAGGAAGTTATATTTAACCATCTTGTGTAGCAGAGCCAACGGTCTCCATAAGGCGTCGAAAGCTCTCTCAATATCTAAAAGAAATACGATGAATTTGAGTGGTCTAAACCCAAATTGCTCATTTATTAAAATGTTACTCTCTTCAAGATGTATATCTAATCTTGTATTCATAACACATTCTAACAATTTCCTCAAGGTACATAATAGACTAATAGGCTGTTAGCTTTTCGAATATGTTGGACCTTTCCTTGGCTTGAGGATTGGTATAATTTTTGCTAATTTCCATGACTTTGGGAAATAAGAAAGGCGAAAACAATTCTTGAATATAAGACGATGAGAAATCTGAACCTGGAGCCTTAGTAATTTCATTTTCGGGTATATCCAATTGAGAATTATCACTATATTTATTATTGCATTATTTATCGAATCAATGCTACTTTGCACTTCTAAAAACGGAGTTGGATTTGTGGCACCACGAGCTAAATGAAATGTTTTAGGAAACACTTGTGCTTTTTCTTCACATAAAAACAGTTTCTGCTCATGATCTACAAAACTAGATTTAAGTGGCGGGATTTTAGGATTTTTGTTATTTAAATTTCTAGTTAATGCCTCAATTCCATGGGCAAATTGACTGACAGTCAAAAAAATCGAAAAGAGAAAAATAATCTGATACTCCATATAAGAGACAAAGACAACGCGTTTTTATGTTTTTTATTTTATAGCAAAACAATTTTGTTATAAAATAAAAAAACACGTTGGCTGTCTCTTATATGGTGGGGCATCAAATTATTTTTCTCTTTTCGTTTTTTTTTACTGTCAGTCAATTTTTCCCATGGAATACAGGCATAAGTTCCAAATTTTTTTATATTGGTTGGCCATGACTTTCGAGTCAAACGGTTCTGTTTTTTTTTTCAAATTTATTTTTCCTCAAGAATTTATTTTTAATTTTATTAAAGATAAATAATATTGATGAATGAGTGAAGTTACATATAGAGTCAAGTGCCCAAGGTAAATGCAAGTTTCCATTGCCTGGATTGCTTGCCGCTACAGAAGACAAATACAAAAGAAGAAATCCGCTTAATCTTGAAGAAATCTGGAGGGCGTACAGCTGAAATTGTCCTGCATTCGGTTCAAATTTGCATTTGAGGCGTGGCGGACATAACCGAGAAACACACTAATTGCAAATATTTAAAATGATGTCCGATCGGGCCCGAAGGCGGGTGAGTACACCATGTGTCTTATCTTTATAAATTAAATAAGATTCACATGGTACCAATATACAATGTATAATCAATTATAATTAAATCGCGTTGTCGCAAATTCTGATAACTCGAAACTCGTAGTGCTTACATAATCGCACCCATGATATGTGATGTGTATTTAACTGAATGGTATAGGAATGGATATAGGTATTCAAATTGTCCCAGTGAAGGGTTGCTGCAGCATCGATTTCTGCTGGTCAATCTAAAGCGGAATATGGTTGATCATGCGGGTGTTTGATGGGCTCTTGGCGATACTCTAGCACAAATTTACGTATTTCGAGCAATTCTAGTGCATTGATGGCAGGTAAGAGTTGAGTTTTGTATTTTAAGTGATTGTGTATATTCCACATTACAAATAAAATAAATAACTAGCTTACGAAAGGGAAACGATTCTATGGTCCAAGTACGTGGTGTCTATTTGACAGAACGTTAAACCTAAAATTAATCAAATTATAAATAATTAACAATGGGAAAATAAAAAGGTAAGTACATTTTAAATGTGCGTACTCGGCGGCTATTGGAGTGGTTTGTTGATCGATCCGATTTTTGCGTTTTATATCCGAAAATCACTGATTGATGTTTTTCGATCTTAAATAATTGTTTTGGATAGTACAGAGAAATAATTTGTGGAAAATTCAATTAAAGTAAAAAAACGGAAAAATCGTATAGTTGAATTTGTCGGTGATTTTTTGAGGGAATTTTTATGATCGAATTAAATCGCCGACGACTTTTTCGGGTGGATTACAAGAATTCGGGCCCAGGCGTCTAAACGATACATTTTAACTATAGGGATTGCAATACCGATAATTGATTAATCGATTAACCGATAAATCGGCCAAAATCGGTTTTTAAATTTATCGGTAATTTAATTTGTTTTTCCCGATAAATTCGATAAAATGAAATGTTTTCGGTTGACCTTACCTAACAAATTTTAGTATTTTGGTTTGTTTAAGCCTTTGAACAAAACGAAAATTTGAAAGGATGGCCCAAGCCTGTTTAGACCAGTACTTCCTACACTTTCTTCTGCGACGGGCTAATTTTGAAATCGACAAATTTTCGAATGGATCACTTTTCTGTACATTTTTCTGTAAATATTTTGTTAGGAAAGGTAATAAAATGCTTTTTAGAAGAATCAATAATGTCAAATATCTTATTGACTTATTGACAACCACGTAAAATAATTTGACGGTCTCATGTTTAGGAAACTGCGGTGTAGACCCTTGCCAAGATTATAGTATAATACCAAAGAAATGATTCTCAAATCAATTTACAGAACAGTTAAATCATTTAGTTAATATCGGAAGAGCATATATAATTGCTGTTGATGATGGCTTACAAATAATGATTTAGAAATACAATTAAATTCATATTTGGTAAAGAAGCCGAATTGAATTTACTACTCCAAAACAAAATGGAACAATTCGCCCCAAGTATGAAATCAACTGCTGAAGAATTCAGATGTTATCAATAGTCTCTATCTATGAACTAATTAACAGCGGCAGCAGATAACCTCTACTGCCAAGGCACAGCTTATGTACAAGTGTAATTTTGTATTGCGTATTTCCGTATCATTCAAGACATCAGAAAATACTTAGGTTATTGAGCATGACATTGATATTAAAATAAATTGTAGACTTGCTCGGATGCCTGTTTATATGTTAAGGGAAACGGTATAGAAGAGTGCCATTACCAACTTAACCGAATGTTTCAGAAACTTCACCGCTGAAAGATAATCTAAACATAAAGTGAACAAATATAATTATATCGAAAATTACCGATAAACAAAAATAAATTTTCTTTCTGTTTCTTTAAACCAGGGGTTGATTTGTGTTAAGGCAGATCCGCACGAATGAAAATCAACCGATATATCATATGATAATTCGATGTAAGCAGTTTTTGGCAGATCACATTTTGTTTGTGTACAAAAACAATGTTTTTTGTGATCTATATTTTTATATACTTGCATGGAATTTTCTTATAAAAAGACATGTGACCCGCCTTAATACAAATCAACACTTGATTTAAACAAAGTTACGCAAAGTGGACGTGTAAAATCTAAATGCTCTAAATGTAACGCTGAACGTCTTTGTTGTATGTATGTGTATATTATGCATTTGTATCTGGATTAGAATGAAGTCAATTATTCGATGAACCTTGCTATTTTTCTTAACCAAGTTTTATGAAACTCAACTTGTACGAAACATTTTTTAAATTTCTAAATAATAGGGCGGCTGAACTGGAAAGCGCACAATTACCATTAAAATCGTATTCAACGTCAATCAAACCCGTACAATTACACAATTCCACTCTACCTCAATGTATTAAATTTTCACAACACCATTTCTTATATCAATGTCCAGATTTTAAGCAATTATCTGCAATAACAAAGAATTGTACATCCAAATATGTATATCGTTAATGCTCCATGAAGATCACACTTTATTGCACAATCCAAGAGAACTAATTTTTTCTGATCTAAAATTAGCCGAAGCTGGTCCATACCACATATCGCCAGAACAGCACAACGTGTATTATGCACCGCAGCGAACATACACGGACCATCTCCTGGTAATCATTTCTATCCAAATTCAATTTCGAATAGGTACCTCACAAAAGGCATGTCATAAAAGCAATTACCAATCACTGATTCATCTTGAGATATTAAACAGCTATCAACTAAATGCAGTCATTCAACATCCAAACACCAATCATAATCACAAACTTCAATCAACAAGGATGTCCTAATCCACAATTAAAATTCAATCAAAAATCGGTTTCCAACCCAAACCACTCCAATCAACAAACAAATTTTAAGTTACAGTCAAACTTCATGGGATATAATCTGCCAATAAGCAATAGTTAGCAATCATTTCCTTCTGTAACATCTGCCCAGACTTCTCTGTTAATCACAAGATAATGCATATTGCTAACATCTCTTGTCTATATCAAAGATAATTTTGCTAAGCCAATCTACATGTCGGGTTTTGCTCGATTCGGGCTCCCAAACCTCTTTCATTACAGAGAAATATGTTAACCGACTCAGATTAAAGAGATCTAATGCAAGAATTCCACAAACGGGTTTAACATCAGTGAAAGCTGGAACCACAAATGGCCTAGTTAGGCTAGATTTATCATTGCGATACAATAACAAGGCAATCACGATAAATGCTCTAGTTTTACCAAGTTTAACATCGATGAGACCATCGCGAATTTTTAATTCTTGGAGATGTAAAAATATACAATTTCTCGAACTAGCTGATCCCATATTCTACAATTTTAATCGTATAGACATAATTATTGGATCGGATTATATCCTTAAAACCCTAGAAAACGAAACAGTTTCTGAAAACGATTTTCCCGTTGCTCAAAAATCAGTTGAGGAATTGAGTGATATAAGGCCTTATACGGCAGAAGAAACCCAATGCGAGCAATCTTACATAAACACCATTTCTCGAAACGCGTTCAGATCCCTTACAAATTAAATCCACCTCAATTGGGAAACGTCCTTAATTCAGCGATATCAAGATTATATTCAATGGAAAGGAAATTCGCGCAGGATGAGAGATTGAAAATAGATTACGTACAATTCATGTCCGAATATGGAAGTTTGGGATATTATGTTATCAATTCCATCAAATGAAATATACGGTAAACCTGACAAACGCATATGTTTTCTATATACTGTACGACATTTCTGAATGGTACTATGCTTGTACTATAGCCCGATAGATATTTTAAAAAGATTTCGAAAACATGAGATTGTATTCACAGCCGACATTGAAAAAATGTTTCGGCTAATTCACTTACACCAAAAGCATTGTGATTACTCTGCGCATGTTTTAACGAACAAGCCCATCAAAACCCGTCACACATTATCGTCTAGTGACTCTGTTACAGACGATACAGCTACTGCCTCATTTCTAGCTTCGCGATCATTACATCAGTCAGCCATTGAGCAAGAAACAGATTATCCATTTACCGCCAACACGATAAAAATGATTTGTACATGGATGATATAATGACTGGCGCTGCAAGCTTGATTGAGGCGAAAACAATCCGGGACGAGATAAACAGCCTTTTAAAATCTGGTGGGCTGCATCTTCTGAGATGGGCTTCTAATTCACCTCTCTTTCTCAAAGATTTACCTACCGAAGACAAAGAAATTCAGCCTATCAATATAGATCCATATGGAGCCCGTATAGAGCCCGCTCCAATATAGATACATATGGAGCCCATAGAAGAACAAACGAAATGAAAAATCCTCTCTGAAGCCGGTAGAATCTTTAATCCTTTAGACTGGCTTGCTCCTGTGACAATTTTCGTGAAAATTCTTTTTCCGCACAACTTTGGGTTAAAAATGTATCTTGGGAGGACTCTGCTAGAAGAAATTGCTTCCAAATGGTCAACAATTTGAAAACAATACTCTTATGTAAAACAAATTCAAATACCGCGTAACATTTTTACGAATGAAAGTTCTATAGAATTAATTGGATTTTCAGATGCTTCCGAACTCGCATTCTGGGCCAATAGAACAATAAAAGTTAACCTGTCAACTTAGGTTAATAAAATCTGTAAAAAGCTCGTTAAATATTACGAATATTTAAATACGCATATGATAGTTTTACATTGGCTGGATCCATTTCCATAAACTTGGGAAACATTTGTCAGTAACCGTGTTTCAGAAATCATTGACTTTTGGCCTCAACACCACTGGAACCATATCCGAACTACAAAAATAATCCAGCTTACCTAGCCACCAGAGGTATTTATCGTAAAGATATCATTTCACAAACATTATGGTGCTGTGGACTGCATTGGCTCGAGAGAAGTTAAATTAATGGCCGTTAACTAACGCAATTTTAGGAGATTCTAAAACAGTTCAAAGGGAAAAATGCAACATAAAAACCTGCATCGTAACTTCGGATCAGATTTGCAATGCTCTTTACATAGGAATCATTGACAGAAATAAGGCATAATACAAATCAGTTTTTGGGAGATTTGCCAGCATCCTGAATTCAAGCTTCCCGGCAATTTCTTCACAACGACGTAGATTTTGTGGGACCGATACATTTAAAGCTATGAAAAGGACGATGTCGCCAAATGTCCAAAGGGTATATCGTGGAATTCCTTCGGATATGTATTCCGATAATGCTACAAATTTTCTTGGATGCAATAAATTCATAAAGGAGCTTTTTACTAAACAATCAAATTATATTGAACAAAGTTTACATCAGGACGGAATGAACTGGCATTTTATACCACCACTTTCACCTCATTTCGTCGGGACTGGGAATCCAATTGAAGCACTTTTAAATTCTCGATCTTTGAGCATCAATTCAAATGATGAATTCAACCCTCTCACATCGGGTCAAGTTAACATGTTCCCATATTTCTTTTTTTTTTAGAAATTCTAGATCATTTCATCAAAATCGAGCATACATCGAGCAATATATCACCTTAAATTAATATTCAAGCGAGGCGAGCACGCGGTCAATCCTATCAACAAACAAAATTTTTGAACCAACGAAATAATCATTACATCAGGTGGAGTCAAAATGAATGTGGAAAACTGTTAACCATTTGAATAACGTTGAATAACGATCTCGCAATCGTACAAAAAATCGTAACTGTAATTTCTTAATCAATACCTCTACTATCGCAAGAAACTCACGAACACTTTAGCTGAATCATTGATAGTTCTCAAATTTTAATTGTTCCTCTTTGTATCCATTTGCCCGTATTTAACAACGCGTAAGGTCATATTGGGTATGATTCACAGAGCTAATCGATATAGTTTCTCCATGAAAATATGAAAATTTCTCGTGCGTTGGTAATAGTGAATTGATTGATTGACCGAAGATTCTCAACAAATAAAATATTTTTTTGTAAACATTTTCCACAAAAATAATATACTGGATAACCAACAGATGCCAGATGGTAACAATAGGAAGAGCTCCTCGGGCTTATTGATAATGAAATACAATTTTGTATGTATACGCATTTTGCATCACATCATTATTCCTTTTAAAAAAAATTCTCTCCTACCCGCATTGCACCTCCGGTGATCTACCAATTAAAGTCAATTTCGCGGCGAGAAAAAAAATAAACAGACCACACCATTAAAAAGCATCGTTGTATCCACCCAATAAAATTACAAAAACACAATTAATGTTTTAATTATAATTAATTATATTTAATTAATTTTCAAATAAAAACTATTAAGCATTAAACGAGCGCTAATGAATTTATATTTACACGTAACCAACTATACTATATAAACACAAGTTTTAATTACATAATTAATTGATGATTTAGCAAACACACTATACGAGTATATACATTTAAAACTAAAATTGCAATAAATCTTTTTAAATTTAAATGCAAAACAAAAATTATTTTTAATTAATTACTAATTTTGCTGACAAAAAAAAATGTTGAAAAATAAAAAAAAAATAAAAAATAAATGTGTGTTGGTACGAGTAAATTTCGCGTTAACGTGCCCGCCGCGTGCAGTATGCGAGTAATAAAAACTAATTTTATTGGTTTAACAATTAATGGCTGATTAATTTAACACTTTGACGATATTGTATATATATATATTTAGTTGTCGTATTACTCGTAATTAATGTAAATTGTCCAATTTCGTATTTATCGCATTTTTAATTTCTAATAAATCAAATTTTTTTGTTTTTTTATTTATTTTAATGTTGATGGAAAGTAGCTATATCTGGCAGACAGATTTATTTTACTTACAAAAAATAAAAACACGATGTAAATTGTAAAACAGAGTAGAACAAACAAAAATCGTTATTTTTTTATAATAAATCAAAACAACGAATATTTTAAATTGACGTCAGTTTTCTTACATTTTCTTGCGGTACATTACCTACATATATACCATACAGCCCCGGTTACTGATACGAATCATTATAGTGATAAGAGATATAGTTTAAAATTGTGGCGTCTATGTGTGTGGTATAAATAAAAAATGATCGCGCAATATGAAAAATCGGCAAAATTTAATTACTTCTCGGAAAATTTTATATTTGATTTAGATTAATGCGAGAATATTTATCTGTACGAATTTAGCCTATACGATTTTTTGATTTATTAACTTTTGTGTTAGTATATGCGTTAGGTAACGTAAATTATTAGGTCGAAATTTATCTAATTATAACGATACCCACCGAGTAATCGATTTCGTTATGACCTCCTGTCCATTCCAAAATAAATTTGAAAAATTTCCAATTTTGGAATGGTATTAGGCTATGGTCTTACTTGGGTAAATCAACACTTAATTATAAGAGGGAATGGATTAGAAAGACGAACGGATTACCAAAAAATGCAACGGTCAAAAATATAAATATATCTGCCAAAATTACACAAGTGGGTCCAAAAGTTTCTCCCGAAAATCTAGCTGTGTATTAAAATTTTGGAGGCATAACAAAAGCGATGATGAATGAGTTATCGGTTCCCTGTAAAACATTGGATGGACAAAATTTGCATACCAAATAAATTGCACGTAATGCAGAATTAACACGATTTTTGACAGTTTGGACATTACACTTTAATGATAAACTTAAAAATGGTAACCATGATATTTCATCAATGTTTGTTAAAAGGAAAAGCGTTCCATTTTATTGAAGGTCTATCACCATTCGAAGCTAATTATAACCAAGTTTGGAAAACTATTTTTGAATTTTATGAAAATAAATCTAGAACTAAAATGCTATACACATGAAACAAATTAATTTTTTAAAACCTGTAACGCAAGAAAATAATGGAAAGGTGTTACAATAATTTATTGATACGTTTTGGAAACATTTTAATTAGTTTAAACCTCTCAAGATTCCTGTAGCTGAATGGGATCTTTATTTAGTATGTTAAATGTCAACAAATATTGGCTCACAAGAAATCGATACATGTGCCTCTAACTGGTATAAAGCAAAAGGTTACTCAAATCAGTCATCAAGCAAACTTAACTAATTGAAACTCGAGTTTAAGATTTTAAGATACATTAAATTTTTTGTTGCTACCCAAAATAACCGGCAATTTACACTTATGCCCTGTGAAATTTCAATTAAGCAATTTACCAAATTCAATTGTGTTGGATGATCCTCAATTTCATGTACTTCAAATTATTGTTGTTAGGTGCAGAGGTTTATTTTGATATTATGAATAGTGAAAAAGTGAGCCGTCTTCCAAAACTACCACCATTTCACAAAATTGTATTCGGTTATGTAGTTAGTGTTAAGGTTAATCAGATCACTTCTGAAAATATAGTTTCATTAATTTGCTGGCATGATGATACTTTGGGAAAACAAGTAGAAAAATTCTGGCAAATCGAGGATATACATTTGCCCAATAAGGATGTGAACTACATTAAACGTGATGTATCATGGAGATATCGTAGCATTACCTAAGAAATTTAATTTCAATCAACTTGGTGATTAACAACAAACTGCATTAAAATATTTTCATTTTTTGGAACTAAATTCATGAAAAATACTGAGCTGAAACAACAGTATAATTAGTTCAATGATGAATATTTAAAATTAAACCATCTTGTATTTTGTATAGTTTCTTGGCCCATAATCTCATATAATTTATCTAACCAGCCATCGTCAACTATACAGCAAAATTTTTCACAAGTCGACCCCAATTATAAATCGAGATTCATCGATCGCATAAACATAAAATCTTTTAATCCTCATAAAACCTAATCATTTAATTTAATCTCTACTTATATCGATTCTCCGTGTATATTCATTATACCATAACTATAAAATTTAAACCGATAATTTTCAGAGATTTATCCAATTAATTCCACTTGTCATTAAAATAAAATAAAAAATGCGATTACTTACTCTGCTCTGTGCGCAACAAACACAAAATTGCCATATAATTATTTACGTGTATACAGTTTGTTGCCAAACTAACTTAATAAAACATGTGGACGAAGTAAAATAAGAGTACAACACACATAAAAAACAAAAAATTTACACCACAAACTATCATCATCATCAGCATCAAATTTACAAATAACACACAAGAGATGAATATAACTAAAATAAAAAAAAATTAAATAGTTTTATAATGAAATAATTACGCGATAAACACTTTGCGCTAATCTGCCAGATAAAAAAAAATTGTTGTTGTTGTTCGGAACAGATGAAAATATTTATGTTTCGGTGCGAGTAAAGAAGTGCAATCTTTCCACTTCAATAATCTCTCTTCAAACCACTTAATTTCATATAAACCAATTCGAACGTATTATACATATAGTGGAGAAGAACCCGACGGGTGGGTCAAACTATTTAATACTTTTCTAAACTAAATAATATTTTATACAAACGAGAAACTATTTTTATGTATACGCGATGATGTTATACTCATTCCAATCTGCACACACCACATATTTGTTATTGTAAGTTTATTAGTCTCATTTTTAGTGCAAATTCAATTTGGTAACGGAGAAACTAAACAAATATAGATTGAAAATTATTTACACCCTGTGGTGATTTGTATGATATCCAACTGGGTTGTTTTATCGATTTAGCCAAACCAACAACTTACTATACATATATACAAAATTGCAATAAAACAAAAAAAATGTTGATATCATTTTTAATTCATTTGATTGTGATTAGAAATGGTAAAAACTAAATGGCTAGTTTTCCCTTTTAGTTTACTGTACAAATATTATAGTGCAGCAGCATATTGCTGCACCACACAGTGAATTCGATGGTAGTACAATGGTGGACTGGAATTTAATTTTTAGTTTTTAGTTTTACACTTTGCGAGAATACTTTGAACAATATCGTTGTGATGATGAGGAGGAAATTGTTATTTAGTGTTAAATTGATTTGATTTAATTTTGTTAAATTAAGAATCATTTTAACTTTTAGTGGTGTTGTTGATATATTTTCTTCTTCCAGTTCAACTAAACTAAATAGTTTTATCCATTAATCATGTTTTGATTGACTGTGGAACAATATACAAGTTGTTGTTTTGTTCAAATATTGTGGTATGAGTCTATAAGGGATAATATACGACTAAAATTTTGGAGTTGCATGCTACTATGCGCGGTAATTGGGAACTCATGCTGTTTCCGTGTAACGTGTCGCATGCAATAATTGATACGTATATGATTTATATTGAAATAATCAATCATAATGTTAGTCAAAAGTAGTCGAATTCGAAAATCGGATTTATTGAATCGAAGAAATTTGGCTTGTGTGAAGTTTATGACAAAAACAAAAATAGAACCCGCTGGCGCTAAACAATTTAAACGAATTCGCAAAATACGTCGCATAAGCGTACTATTAACGTATCACTTTTTTGCTTTGCACTAATATATTCTCAAATTTATGTAGTACAAAAATACTTCGCAAACAAATTTAATTATCATGAGATAGAGGCAAAAGAATTGTATGAGGAAAATTCTTCGCTAATGTTTCGTAAACGTAACACCAAATTCCTTTATGAAAATTAATGGAATAATAATGAAACGATAACGATTTAGTTTTGAGTTTTCGATCGCCATTACGTATTTTTTGTGTTCACCAATTTTTTTTAAATAAATAAATAAATAATTAATGTCACAATTTGATTTAGAAAAATGTAATTTGTGGCCTATTGTTTTTCTTAGAATAAAATCAAAAATACTTAAGAAACTATAAGTTTTTTAGAAAACGAGAATTACAAATCAAAATTTGCAAATGCATTAAATCCATATCGATAAAAATGTTACGTTATTATTTCACTAATCACGTAACGTAAATGCACCACCTCAAGCGAACTGTTTACGAACTACTAACACATTGATAATACCTCGCAAAAAGTCTAATTATCATAGGATGGGAACGACATAACTGCTTCGTTATTGCAACACCAAAGTGTTACGTTTACGAAGAGTCGTATGAACAAAATTCTTCGCTAGTATTATATAAACGCAACACCTTGTTTGACGGGAATATAAACTAAAACCATTTTCGTAAATGGTAACGCAGATCAGACTATGCCATCATTTAAAAAAAAGTTAAGCTGGCCGGTTGACGGCGATCAACAGGCAATCGTAGAGTTGGATATACGCGTATCTGATCCTGTATTTTCCTTTGGTGGTGTTTTGGGTCACACGAAATATTTGTGCGACCCGTCAAACGGTTTCTATAAATTTTTCAAAACCGCTCTACTAAAAAAAAGGTCAGCTGGTCATTTGACGGCGATTAGAAGGCAATCGTAGAGATGGCTATGCGTATCTAGGTATGCTATCGTATTGTATGTGCCTTTATGGATTCTTCGGTTCATTCGAAATATTTACGCGACTCGTCAAATTATGAATTTTTCAAAACTGCTCAAATAAAAAAAAAATGTGTAGATGAGCGTTTGACTGTAATTGAGTATATCTGAGTAATTGTTGCACGGCCCGTTAAACTGCTTTTTAATGATGGTTTCTTCGAAAGAACCCTAATTTATAAACTTCCTTAGCAAAGTAAATGGCATTTTACGGTCTACTGTCAATGTAAATTAAAGTTGCAGGGTTAATTCTATTTTCCGAGTTAGTAAACGAATCTTTAATTGTTTTAAGACCTCTTTCTTCGAAATTAAAGCAGTCAATTGGGATATGAAAACTGTCTCTTTCGTGTGGTTTTAAGCATTTTGGGCAATAAAAGTTTAATTTAATGGAACGGGATAAAAAATATTCGATACATTTTGAAATATGTATTGCAAACACAGTTTTGCTCGACGTTTGTAGAAAAATTTGTTAAATTAAAACACTTTAAAATCATATGAGTTCGTTTAATGTGTATGTAGAACGAGCTGCTCCATATTTTAAAAAGTACTCTAAGAAATTAAAGAATTCTGTGTCAGTTCCGTTATGTTTAGAAGTTAAATGCTTATAATCTGCTAACACCGTAGTAATTATTTGTATTAATGAATCGAATCCACAGGTCGAATAAACATTAATTTTTACATTACTTTCATTTGAAAAAAAAATCCATTTGTTAATGGCGGTTTGGTCATCCGTGAATCAGTGCAAAAGTTAGCCTCAGTTCTATCGTTTTAATTTGTATCGCTATAATATTCACAAAATGAGTGCAGAAAATAAATGCCGGCACCGTACTTTTGGTTGGAACTTTAGTGTTATCCATACAATTATATATTTAATTCATGTAATCTAATACACTCATGTTATTGAATGTATGGAGAATGGCTTGAATATACGCCCAAGTCCAATCTAACACATAGATATTAATGGGCAATTCAATCTCGGAATCTGCGCCATTTCTGATTTGAAATTCATTAGAAACTGAATTAAAATCGTCGTGTCTTGTTTGCTTGATATCAGTTCAGCAGCTGGAACAATTGTCGTTCTAATTTTTACAACACCAACATAATACAATATTTTATTGCTGTAGTGACTTTGCGTCTAAATACATAAATAATGGCGCATATTTTAAAATCAGCCCTAGTTGGGATCTTCGTAATAATGTAACAACCAAAGGTTAAAGAAACAGGGTGGATATATTTGTTTTCGAGCATGAACTGTTCTTTATCCCATTGGTGAAACGCATTTAAAGTTCCAGATGTCGATCACATTTAATTATATGGTGCAAAACTTTGTTAATCGGCTAAATGCCATGCCCCATACAAAGTACAAATAAAATAATAAAATTAAACATAAAAATTTGTACTGTTTGTGATTTTAACAAAACTCTAGTTTTTTCAAATGTTCTTAGTGATTGTGTGGGGTTTAGGCTTCGGTATGCAAATATCTTAGAACATTTTCGATTTTTTCATTCCAAAGGAGGAATGCAGAAAATAAAATATTGGTCTCGTGACTTTGCAATATCTGCACGTAATACGGTAAAAGTACGAATTGGAATAAGTGGAAACGGTTTGTGTTCTTCCAACTATTTCATCAGAAATAAATGAATTATTATTTGTAGCACCTTAGAAAGGACAAAGGCAATACCTGTCGAATGACAATTCGAAGCTGGCTATTATGGGGAGCATTTCAAAATCTTGGTTTTAAAAAATTTGTTTTATTTATTAAAAATTTGGAAAAAGAGATTTTGTGGCCAATCCTTTTAATGCCCTTACTTGCGCACAGAATGAATATTAGGTATTTTCCGGATCGCAGTCGAAAAGAATAACTAAAAGTTTAGTCAAAGATTTGTAATAGTTTTTGGATTAATACCATCGGAGCTCAGGGCAGTCTTATCAAATTTTAGCTCCTGATGGGCTAATAAAAATTGCCTCTTTTCATGATCCATATTTTCCAAGAAATCGGACTCTACTGATAGTACACTAAAATTTCCTTTCTTCTAAAGATGATGAACTCAGGTTATTTTCTTAAGAGTGAACAATGAAATACCACCACTGTAATTTATGCACGCAATACTTACGCAAACCCGTAAAGCCGCAATTATAATGGGAAAAATTAAAAGCCGGATAGATTTGTCAGATAATACCGACATCACTGTACTCTCTAAATTCAGATACGTTGAAATTTTAAAAATCCTCAAGCTAATTTTCTTCTGTGAACAAAAATCTTATGGTAACTTGACAATTTTGTAATTTAATAATTTCCAATAACTAATCGCAATATATGTATATTAACATCTTGTGATGTAAACAACGAATCTTTTCAAAATATTTAAAAATAAATTTCAATTTTTTAAAACAACAAATTTTTAAAATTATAACTTTCTTAATACCTGAATTTTATTATTTAATCATAAAAATTATAAACAGCTACTAGTTTCGAGCATCCAACTGCTCATCATCAGGTTATTTTAAAAACTAAGACGTTAATTCATATTTTTTTATGCTATGGGGAATCCCCTATTAGAAACACTTGTCGATACATTTATCAATTACAATGCACGTAAATATATATTGAACAACTGCAACAAACACCGAGACCACATAATATTTATATTGACATAGGTACGTAGATGATGTATTAATACTATTTAATTGCACACAGCGATAATTGGCACATTTACATAATTTCGTCAACACCATCAACCAACAATTAAAATTTGAAATGTGGGTTAGGCCACTATGGTTCTGAGCCCCTATGTTAAAATTTTTTTAACAGGACGAAATTTTCCAAAACTTTGAAGACGTTTCGAGGTTACCAGATTATTTGAGTCTTATCGAGATTTTTGAGTGTGGCGGTTTTATTTGTCGATACCTTAGAGCACACAATTGCTATGTCCATATTTTGAATGTTCACAAGAATGTCTCTAAATTATCTATTGGAAATGCTGTAAATGATTATATTACCAAATAACAGAACCCTAAATGATAAAGAATGCCTCTCTGAAGCTTAAATTTGTATTTACCACAAATTGTAAAAATGACATAGTACATTTATGCTCTAAGGTATCGATATATTGCTTGGCTTCTACATGGTTCAATATATTCCAGTTTTAAGAGAACTAAGTTTGTGTTGCATAATGTTCCGTGATGATTGGTGCTTGACGCTGAGTTGCATGTTGTTAAGTGTTATTCAGGCTTTCCGAGAAGATTACCATTATATATGCCAAAAGTATTTGCAAGGCCTCCAGAGAATGGGTTCTTGATTTTACGAAAGTCCTCTAATCCAAAAAAAAAAATTACGTGAGGTTTTGAAGGACAATCACAAGTAAAACTTGAGGGAAATCCTTTATTGGAATCTGTAATAAAAAATACATTTTGTCGAACAGCAATATAATTTAATGATTTACAGACATCATACTACGCAAATGAAAAATTGGAAAAATTTGATTTCAAGAATATTTAAAAAAAATCGTATTTTCTTAGTGTTGTTTGAACTAAAATAATACAAAAATATCTGTGTATCTATGACTATACATACATAGCTCTTCAATCAACGTAAAGAAATAAACAATGACATTTGGGCGTATTTAGGCGTACATATATTTAGGCGAATTTAAATATAAAAATATTTTAAAAAATTCAAAGCGATATCTGTATCGCCATCTAACCCTTCACTGATGATCTTCACATGGAAGTACTATATGTATTTATACTATGCATTGTGTTACCACTCTTAATTAAATTAAATTCGAGTTTGTCCTCATATATAAACCGATATTATGAGCAGTGCAATGTCGCAGTTTTCTTTGAGAAAAGTGCGTGTTTTGCCTCGAACCTGTTGAAATTATTTCCTTCATGGATCTTATATTGCTCTCCGATTATAAAAACGTTCATTTTATTTTGATGATCGGTGCGTAGAATATTTACATCGACCGTAATCAATATTGTTCTTCTGAAATGTATTTCGCTTGTCTTATCGCCTCTTTGGAATTTAAGTCACTGAAAAAATTAAGAGATATTTGTAAATGGAAAATCCACTTCAATGGTGCATTCAAGTTCTTGTTACTGAAACTAACTTCTTGTGCGAAGAATTCCGGGTATCCTTCAATTTCGATAAAATTGTCATTATCGATGTTCAAATCGAGTGTAACTAATTTTTCCTGATGGGGAACAACAATTAATATTATTAGTTTAATAGATGATTTCCAGCTTCGGAGTTTATCATAGATGTTGTGGATATATTATTCAGATTACCAATGACACAATTTTGTTTTTTTGTAAAATGTTTTGTTAAATGTTTTTTGCCAAATTAAACAAAGTTTAATACGATTTTGTGCTGAATCTTTTATACCTAATATTTCGCACGGGGTTTAACATATGCAACACGTCAGCCCTAGTAAAAATTTTACCTTTAAGGTTCAACTCTTGTAGGGAAGTTGAAAGTGATAGTGAGGTAAGATATTTTTTTTTTCTTTTTGTAATTATATTTCGCATGCTTATTCGACATCTAGTATTATAATTGAAATGTAGAATCTGTAAGAATTACTAGGTAATCAAAATCTGTATGTAGTTTTAAAGGATGTTCAAACGATAGCGAATTCGATATGAGCCGTTTATTTTAAAAGTGCAATAAGTCACTTGTTCAAAAAATAAAGTTAATGATAACAATAGATAAATGACAGTATAATCTTTCTAACGGTAAATAATTAAGAAAATACAAAATCCCGTATATTTTTGCATTTGTTATTTTTCTATTCTATCATCATCTCGTTTCAACAAAATATGGACTTATTCCACTTTCAAAATAAACAACTGCGCATAACGTATGAGGAATAAAATATGGACAAACAAAAAAAAGTAAAAAAAAAATTATTTACTAATCAAACGATTTTAATCCATAATTTATTTAAAACTTTAATTCTTAAATAAAATTTACAGAAAAATTTGCGCTCCATATCGATTCGCTTTCCTGATCCTTTCTGGCACTCTTTTCATTGCCGCCTGCGTTCCTGATGTATCAATCTTCTTTAAATCTCTTTTTATCTTTCTAATCAGACATTCAACATTTTTGGCACGATATCCATTGCTGTATACCATTCTCTTCAGATTTGCCCAAAAAGTTTCAATGGGCCTTAGTTGTGGAACATTTGGTGGGTTATAGTCTTTAGGGATAAATTCGATTCTGCGTTGACGTAAATCAGATAACGTTGCGTTGGCATAATGTGAGGATGCCAAATCAGGGCAAAAAATCGTTTTATCATTTTTATGATATTTATTTATAAATTTCTGAAGCACAGGTAAACATTTGTTTGTGTATGTTTGCGCATTAACCGCCAAACCACTTTTGAAAAATACTGGGTCACTGACACCTCGTTCGCTAATAGCCAACCACAACGTAACTTTACCTGGAAACTTGGTCTTATGAATAAACTTCTCCTTTTCTGGTGCTTTGTGATCGGGAGACTCGTAGTAGTATTTTGGGTGCCATTCATTACCTTCAAACAGTGAAATAACTTTCATCATCCATCACACATTTGAAGAAGCAGCGAAATATGTTTGGGAAAGCACTCTTAATCTAGATTTGATTGTAGCTAATTGTTTGTCTGTAGTTGCTGGTACCGATTTTTTGGGTTTGCGTTGAATATTCATACTTTGAAAATATTTCTTGATAGTTTTTGGGGCAACTTCATATTTTTTACCCAGTTGTCTGTACGATTTTGCAGTTCGACCCACTGTTTCACCTTTCAATTTCATTCGAACTTTGCTACCTTGTAGTTGACAATTTTTACCAGAGTCGGGTTTTCTTTCCACAGGTTCATTATTCTCAAACAGTTTAATTGTTTTGTAGATAAAGGATTTTTTGAATCCAAGATCCTTGAAGTAGTGAAAAATCTCGTTCTTTTTTTTGTCTGGATTTTCCTGACAAAATTTATAAATTAATTTACGACGATCTACTTGTAACAACGACATTTTTGTAACTAATCGTAAAATGACGCAGTTGTAATGTATATTTTATAAAATATACGGGAACCACCTTATTTAAAAACAAGGAAATTTTTATTTTTGGTTGTACAATACAAATACAAATACATTTTACATTTGTCCATATTTCATTCCTCATACGTTATACCTATAGTTTTAAAATCAATAAGATTCTTTAGGCTTTTTATAGACAATCCATAACATTTTTCGAATTGATAATCAGAAAAAATGAAGGAAAAAAAAACAAAAAGTATATATCAAAATCACTCCCCGTCCCCCCCCCCCACCCATCATTTTATCAGATTAACAAGTTGAAAATTATTGTGAATGCCATTATTGACAAATTTCTCTTTCCATAGTTTTCAGAAAAACTTTTGAGGTACAATGGAAAAATACGATTAATTACTCAAAAAAATATTTGCAATTATTTCGTATGACCCAAAACATCCCTAAAGTACCTAAAGTACGATGGTGTACTCAGATATGCGTAGCCATCTCTACAATTGCGTGTCACACATTCAATTTTTTTTTTTTTAGTAGAACAATTTTGAAAAATTCATAAAAACCGTTTGACGAGTCGCGCAAATATTTTGTATGACCCAAAACATTCTCAAAGGTAAATACAACATGATGGCATACACGGATCTGCGCAGCCATCTGTACGATTGTTTGTCAATGGTTGTCAATCCCTTAGTTATTTTAACTACATATGTGTTGACACTTAAGGTTTTTTCTTTGTATTCCGTTACACTTTTACTAATGCAATCACATATTTTATTATTTGTCAAAAACTTCACATTAACAAAAATAAATATAATATATACCTAACATATATAAATAAATAAAACGCAAGAGGCAATAGTTTGGTCTTAGACCTCCTGCTAGCTTTAAATTAAATTTTGTAACAATAAAATTCGCGCATCCGACTATACAACGCGTTAATATCAAACCAACCAAAATATACTTTGCCAAATTTTGAAAAATCCAAACCTAATCGATAATTAATTCGAAAAAACAAAATCTGGTTAATCCTGTTAAATTATCTGATTACGGATATATAAGCAAACTTGTTCAACCATTACAAATATTCCATGAACATTGGTTTAGATGGAACTAGTCCTCAATAATAGTATTTTACAAACATAATTTTTTTCCATAAAGTTATAATCATAAAAACCATAAAAAACAAATTTAAAAAAAATAACACGAAAAGGTCAAAACTAAACAATTATAAAAAAAATATCATAAACAATCAATAATTTTCTAATCAGTAAACACATATCGTGCGAGAGCACAATCCCATATCCCGCATCACCGTCGATTCTTATCGTGCGCAGCGTAATAACTCAATTCTCTTATCAAAACAAATATAATAATTTATTTTATATTTTTAATTTGAAAGATTAAGAAAATATTTTTGTATTATAAATTAATATTGTTTCTCTATCACTCGTTTACAGCTAACCTCTTCTAAATCAAATAAATAAATCAACACTTTTATAAATGAAAACGAAACGAGACGAAAATTAACTAATTTCTAATCAACAAATTAAATTATTTAACGATCTCTCGAGATATATCGTGCGTCTCTACAGTATATCTTCAAATATATACACAAAAGAGCAAAGTGGCTTTTCTTCATTAATATTCTTTTCATCACTTCTTCTTATCAACTAACTCTGGTTTTTGATTTTGTTTGTTTTAGATTTTGATAATCTTTCGTATTTTTATGTTTAATAGAAATACATAAATGAAATTCATAAAAATTAGATCATTAGCTGACAAAAATATGATTCTTGTATACATAGAATATTATGGAAAAGGTCATTAGATTAGAAATTGATTAAATATGGATTAGGAGAGGAAAGTAATGATGATTTAGAAGCATTGATTTGTAATCAGAATACTTGACAGTATATTGTCGCACTTTTGGTGCTTCTTCTAGCTTTTAGCCATCCAACCCACATCATAGGAAAATATTTTGTTTTTTGTGAAAGGTATACAGGATAAAATTCAATACTCGCTAAATTATGCGTAAATATTTCATAGACAATTTAATTTGGGGCTACTAGCCCAATTAGTTCTTTACACAAATCACATAAATTTGGGGCCAATAATTCTTATTTCTATGGTTTATACTTTTTGTGAGAAAATTTGCTCAATTATATATTTCTACACATTTGATAGGAAAGTCGATTTTACTAAAAATCACATAAATTATGGGTCAAAAATGAAAAATTTGCGATTGTGCTCCGATTGTGATAGTTGATACCTTTCAAATGCCTAAAAGCTAGAAATGGTATAATTTAGGAAACTCCCTAATCAATCCATAATTAATTCTCTTCTCTCAGTGGAAGGTGCAATATTGCTAAAGGATCAAATCAATGAAATTGTAATCAGATGCAGCTTATGCTTTCTTGTATTATGTCATATGTTATGTTATGTTAAAATTTTCATAAAACAAAAATATTTCAGCTTGCTATGTTTGTTGCTAGATAGAGAACTTCCCTAATCAAAATAAAGGAATTTCTTTAAATTTTCCTCGCTGTCGCTCGTTTTGCAATTGTGCACTTTCCGCACTTGTCTTACAATATATGTACGTAAAAAATTTGGTAATAATTACAAATTCATTTAGGTGACGAATCCTTTTCACTTTTTATATGTCCAACAATTATTTAACCGGTTTCTGTCAACCGTATGAAAATTCGTTAAATCATCGTAAAACTATTTCATATTATGCTGTAAGTCTAGCTTTCCGCTCTGCTCGTTGCAAGTAAATTTCCTCTGCACCTTTTCCTTTGTAGGTTCTTGCTAATAATTGTAATTCGATTTTCTTTGTGCATTGACATTTAGTATAACCGACTTCAAAGCTGAATTCAACTTTCTGTCTTTAAAATTAATCTTACATGATAAGACGTTTCAACTTTTTCACACAAAAAGTATTTACCTGATTTCAATTTTGCATTTGCATAAATTTGCGATTCTTTGTTTATAAATAGCAATTTAATTAAAATTTATTATATAATTGAAACCGAGTTTATTTATTATCATATTACACAATGCGTTATCTCAAAAAAAAAATTCTATTAACCCGCGCTACTGCGCCTCACCCCTAAGCCATAAACACCATTTAATCTAATATAATATTTATACCCAAATCCAATCTCGTTTATTGATTCTTCTCACTAATTATAATTGACATTAAAAAAATATATATTTTTTTATTTGTATTTTATCTCAAGACATTTTATTATCATCACATAAAAATGTAAAAAAAAAAACTTTATAAAGATAAACCGTTTGCTACTGTTTGATTAGACATTAAAAATACAAATTTTCAATCTTAAATAATTTTTAATTTTAATTGCGTTGTGTCTGTTGTAAAAGTTAAATAAAAAAAAAAACAAAACAAATCTTAAACATTTTTTTATTACGATATCTTAATCTTCCATTCACAGATTCCTTTTTTTGTGTGTTTTACGAGATGAACTGAATTTTTTTTTTCGTTTCGTCAATCTTTCCTATAAAATTACCAGTCAAATAAGACTAAGTTGGTTGATCTTCGATAAATATTTTGGAAGTTACAGTTTAATATTTGGGTGTACTTTTTGTCTGAATCAAATTTTTTAAACACCCTGTATCTCAAAGGATATCAAAAATTGACCCCCCTCTCCAATACGATTTTTTCCCAGAATGAATCTAGGAATCACCCGTTAACGGATTAGCATTCCAAACCCGGACAACCTGTATATGTTCATAAAAATCGTTATAAACGAGAATAAACTGCCATGAGACGGTATATCGAGAGGCTGGGTGAGTAAAACATTTTATTTCTAATTTTAATTTTAATTTTAATTTTAATTTTAATTTTAATTTTAATTTTAATTTTAATTTTAATTTTAATTTTAATTTTAATTTTAATTTTAATTTTAATTTTAATTTTAATTTTAATTTTAATTTTAATTTTAATTTTAATTTTAATTTTAATTTTAATTTTAATTTTAATTTTAATTTTAATTTTAATTTTAATTTTAATTTTAATTTTAATTTTAATTTTAATTTTAATTTTAATTTTAATTTTAATTTTAATTTTAATTTTAATTTTAATTTTAATTTTAATTTTAATTTTAATTTTAATTTTAATTTTAATTTTAATTTTAATTTTAATTTTAATTTTAATTTTAATTTTAATTTTAATTTTAATTTTAATTTTAATTTTAATTTTAATTTTAATTTTAATTTTAATTTTAATTTTAATTTTAATTTTTAATTTTAATTTTAATTTTAATTTTAATTTTAATTTTAATTTTAATTTTAATTTTAATTTTAATTTTAATTTTAATTTTAATTTTAATTTTAATTTTAATTTTAATTTTAATTTTAATTTTAATTTTAATTTTAATTTTAATTTTAATTTTAATTTTAATTTTAATTTTAATTTTAATTTTAATTTTAATTTTAATTTTAATTTTAATTTTAATTTTAATTTTAATTTTAATTTTAATTTTAATTTTAATTTTAATTTTAATTTTAATTTTAATTTTAATTTTAATTTTAATTTTAATTTTAATTTTAATTTTAATTTTAATTTTAATTATAATTTTAATTATAATTATAATTTTAATTTTAATTTTAATTTTAATTTTAATTTTAATTTTAATTTTAATTTTAATTTTAATTTTAATTTTAATTTTAATTTTAATTTTAATTTTAATTTTAATTTTAATTTTAATTTTAATTTTAATTTTAATTTTAATTTTAATTTTAATTTTAATTTTAATTTTAATTTTAATTTTAATTTTAATTTTAATTTTAATTTTAATTTTAATTTTAATTTTAATTTTAATTTTAATTTTAATTTTAATTTTAATTTTAATTTTAATTTTAATTTTAATTTTAATTTTAATTTTAATTTTAATTTTAATTTTAATTTTAATTTTAATTTTAATTATAATTATAATTATAATTTTAATTTTAATTTTAATTTTAATTTTAATTTTAATTTTAATTTTAATTTTAATTTTAATTTTAATTTTAATTTTAATTTTAATTTTAATTTTAATTTTAATTTTAATTTTAATTTTAATTTTAATTTTAATTTTAATTTTAATTTTAATTTTAATTTTAATTTTAATTTTAATTTTAATTTTAATTTTAATTTTAATTTTAATTTTAATTTTATTTTCAATTTTAATTTTAATTTTAATTTTAATTTTAATTTTTAATTTTATTTTTATTTGTATTTTTTTTTATTTTTTGTTTTATTTTTATATTTTTTTTTTAAATATTATTTTTTTTTATTTATATTTTAATTTTAATTTTATTTTTAATTTAATTTTTATTTTTACTATTATTTTTATTTTTATTGAATTTTTATTTATTTATTTTATTTTTTATTTCTATTTTTTGTTATTTTTATTTTAATTTTTAAATTTATTTTTATTTTAAATTTTTATTTTTAATTTTATTTTTAATTTTATTTGTATTTTTTTTTTTTTGTTTTCATTTTTATATTTTTTTTCATTTTTATATTTTATATTTAAATATTATTTTTTTTTATGTAGGTATAGTAGATTTCATTTATAGCGACTACGGATATAACGACATTCCGGATAAAACGACGTAAAATTATAGTCCCGAGCATTACAGCATTATTTTAATATAAATAGTTTCGTGTACTCAGCTATAACGACGATTCCAGATAAACGTCCTTTTTTTTACAGTTTTACAAAAAAAAAACTCGGTTATAGCGACCTAAATTTTTTTTTACTATTTTCGGAGAATTACATTTTATTGTTTATCGTTTTGTTGGGCATGTTTCAGTTAATATCTGTATTTACTCGTGGACTGACGTGAAAAAATTTATTGAAGTTATTTGTACCTGTGAATTTGTTAAAGTGTCATAAAATGTCGAAACGAAAATCATATTCTATTGAAAAAAAAGCCGGACTTGTAATGCGATTAGAAAATGGCGAATCGAATTCGAAGTTAATTAAAGAATTCCATTTGTCACATTCCACTTTATCTACAATGTGGAAAAGCCGTAATAAAATAAAAAAACAGTTTGAATTGAACTCTTTAAAATCGAAAAAAGTGAGGAAAACCGATCATGATATTGAAAAACTTCTAATCAAATGGTACACCAATTCAAGAAAACAAATTTCTATTTCGGGGCCAATTTTACAGGCAAAAGCTAATGAATTCGCCCAAAAAATCGGAAAATCAAATTTTACATGTACCGATAGCTGGATTTACCGTTTTCGTCAGAGACACAATATAGTGGTTGGACAAATTTCTGGAGAAGCAGCTACTGTTTCAAAAAGTGATTGCGAAAATTGGCTGAAAAATGTTTTTCCTAAACTACGTGAAGGTTACAAAAATTCCGAAATTTATAACGCCGATGAGACCGGTTTATTTTTTAAGGTTACTCCACAAACCACACTCAAATTTAAGGGTGAAACGTGCATTGGAGGTAAACTTTCTAAAGAAAGAATTACTCTTCTTGTTATAACCAATATGGATGGAACGGACAAACGTAAGTTACTGGTAATTGGTAAATCTAAAAAACCCAGGCGTTTTAAAAATATAAAAACTTTACCGGTGCTTTACGAGGCCAACGCAAAAGCTTGGATGACATCCGAAATTTTAAAAAAATATTTGTTACGTTGGGATTTCGAACCTAAACAAGCCAATCAAAAAATTCTATTATTTGTAGACAACTGTGACCCAATACCACATCCGTTCTTCATCCTGTTGACCAAGGTATCATAAAAAATATTAAAAGTCACTATGGAAAGCTATTGATATTGAAAATGATGCTTGGCTTGGAAATGAATATCACAACATTTAACATAAATCTAATAAATGCAATTGAGATGGCAGCTACAGCTTGGAGAGAAGTTAAACCAATTACGATCAAAAATTGCTTCAGGCATGCAGGCTGGCTTACAACCTCATCTGAAGCATTACCAGAGTTAGATGAGTTTGACGAGATGGATAATATGCCATTGGTGGATTGGATAAAAGTTGTAAATAGCGGCAATGATAATTGGCGTGTTTTTTTATTACATCGGAGAGACCAGCGAGATATAAAAAAAAACCTTTTGCGTTTTTTTATTTTCTCAGATCGATCCGATAGTTTTTTTAGCGTTTTTTTATTAAATCCGAAAAATCACAGATTGCTGTTTTTCGATCTGAAATTTATTTCAGATAGTACAGAGAATTACATATTCTGACGTTCAAAATGGTGAACACTATAGACTGAGATAACAACAATCGAAAATAAATTTTTTAAAGTATACATATCGTAGGTATTTAATTTTAAAGGGTTCTTGTTCATTATTGTTTAATTTTATTTTTATGCATTAATTATGCGTAGAAAAACAATTTTCTTGGCCATAACGTGTTACAAAACAGTGGTTAGCGAATTTAAATAGTTAGGCGTTTAAAATCCGAAAAAGGTCTTTTCAGATTAAACATTATCGGATATTTCAGATAATTTATCTGTCTGATCTCTCTGGTCTCTCCGATGTAATAAAAAAACTCGCCAATACTATTTGGAACGAATACATAAATGTCGATAATGACGTAATTACCGCTGCACAACCAAACGATGAGGAAATTATAGATTATGTTTTGGGCATACCAAATGAAAACACAGTTGGTGACGATGATGTTGTTGAAGCTGTAGAGAATTTAAATGATGAGTTTCGGCCGCCAACTACAAGTGAGACAATTGTTGCAATTTTCACTGTCAAAAACTATTTATACTTCGGTGAAGCTAAGATAGACGAACATTCTATTAATTCTATTTTAGCAATAGAAAAACAAGTCCAGAGAACTTATATTGCAAATAAAAGTTTTAAACAAACTACGATTACTGATTTCTTTAATGCAATTTAAATATGTATGGCATTTGTCACACCCTAACGACACACATGTTCATAATTATTTATTTTTTAAGTATGTATGTATTAGTTATTGTAGTATGTAAATACTAAGAATTGAATTAAAACAATAAAAATGAATCCTTTATAATAAAACAAAATTAATTATTGGCTTATTAATAGTGTTACATGTATTAGTATAGGAATCCACAAAAAAATTGTTTATAACGACATTCGGGTATAGCGACGACATTTCAACGGTCCCTTCGTGGTCGTTATAGGCGAAATCTACTTTAAATTTTTATTTTAATTATATTTTTATTTTTATTTATTAATTTTCTTTATTTTAATTTGTATTTCTATTTTTTTGTTATTTTTATTTTTTATTTTAGTTTTATTTATTTATTTATTTTTAAATTTTTTTGTTTTAAATTTAATTTTTATTTTAATTGTTTTTTTTTATTTTTTATTTAATTTTTATTTCGAATTATACTTCTATTTTTAACTTTAATTTTTATTTTTATTTTTAATTATATTTTTATTTTTGTTTTTATTTTTAATTTTATTTTTATTTTTTATTTTATTTTTATCTATTTTATATTTTTATTTTTTATTTTTTTTTTTCATTTTTACATTTTTTTTTATTTTAATTTTTTATGTTTTATTTATATTTTAATTTTTAATTTTAATTTTTTTTTTCTTATTTATATTTTAATTTTGAATTTTAATTTATATTTTTAATTTCATTTTATCTTATTTATTTTTTTTAATTTTTGGTTAATTCTTTTTCTTTCTTTTAATTTTTCTTTTTTTTTTATTTTTAATTTTAGTTTTATTTTAATTTTTTGAAGTTTTTTTTGTTTTTAATTTAATTTTTATTTTAATTGTTTTTTAATTTTTAATTTTATTTTTAATTTTATTTTAATTTTTATTTATATTTTTATTTTATTTTTAATTTAATTTTCATTTTCTAATTATATTTCTATTTTTATTTTTTTTATTTTTAATATAATTTAATTTTTATTTTTATTTTGAATTTTATTTTAATTTTAATTTTTATTTTAATTTTTATTTTGACTTTTAATTTTATTTTTTGTTTTAATTTTTATTTTAATTTTTTTGTTTTTAATTTAATTGTTATTTAAATTATTTTTAATTTATTTTTTATTTTTAATGTTATTTTTATTTATATTTTTATTTTATTTTTGCTTTAATTTTTATTTTTAATTTGATTTCTATTTTTACTTTTGCTTACTTTTATTTTTATTTTAAATTTTTTTATAATTTTTTTTATATTTATATTTATGTATATTTTTATAATTTCTTATTTGTTTATTTTTTCTATTTCGTTTTGTACAAAAGCGGAGAACGTAAATTGGGAAACGGGAAAAACGTGGTCAAAAAGAAAATAACGGGACTATCGTTATTTATTCAGGTATTTTCATATCACGTATATGGATTGGAATACGTGATATGAATTGAGTAAAAATAAAAAAAAATGTGTTGTTTAGGAAGGGGGAATTTTTGTTTTTTTGTTTATGTAGATGTACGCATTTTTTGATTTTGTTGGTTTGGTTTATAGGCAAAACAGCTATAATTAAATACAAAGCAATAGGGAAAATGTTGTATTGTTTATATAGATCTACATATTATGTATATAAATATGTATGGTGGATGGAGAGTAGTATCTCAGTGAGATTCTGACATATCTCGCGCATCTATAGGGGAAAATAAACAAATTGCGTGGACACAGTGGTGTATTTGGGTTGGTTTGTTTGCATTTTGGTGCTATATCAAGTATTTGCCCTTTGATGATGGTTGGGATAGTTTGGATTTCGTTGACTTGCCTGGAACAGGTTGAATTTAATTTTTGATGTCAATTGATAAAGCAAGGGAAGTTGTTTTCGGTTTTTGAGTAAAATATAATTACTTACTTGATATTTGTTCTATTTTTTGTTTCTCATATTTTATAATATTTTCATCACGGGATGAACTTATGTAATCTTAGTGGCAGGTTGACGGTTGTATTTTGGAGGACGAAGGTGACTTAAAAGGAAGAGATTATTAAAATAGGCGGCCGATACTAATTGAATTTATTATTATTATTAGATTAGGTTTTCTGAATCAGTTATAAGTAGCGACAGGGACCAGTGTGGAGGAAATCATGTGAATGAACAGTTAATTTCGATTATATTTATTAGCTTTAAGTCAATTTATGATTATTTTATATTTATATATTTGTTAAGTATATATTTATTAATTATAATAAATAAATTAATTTTCAGAATACAGCATAATTCCAGAAATAACAATTTTTTAAGGATTACTATATTTATTACTAACAACTACATAGGTGGCTGGAACCGGGTCGGGTCTCTAATGTTAACATTCCATTTCTTATCCCTCGATCTTGTTAGATGTAAAAAGAGTATACGGTGTACTCGAAGTATCCGGGAATCTTGCTAAGGCTTTGTCCACACCTATATCAATCAATAAATTAAATTTTTCAGAGATATTAAGGACCATGATGATCAATTTAATTAATTATGAGGATCTCAATGCTTTAATAATATTTAGTTTAGTTTTTAATAGTAGTATTTAGACATCATCTACGGAAAATATATTCATACACAAGATGACAATATTTTGGAAAAATATTTTTAAATGATAGTACGTTTCCTACTATTTAAAAGGCACGTTAAACAATTTAGTCGGTTTTATTTTTGTTTAGTGGGTTTCTGGTGATTTATTTAGAATTCTGGTGTAATACTAAGAAACTACAAGATTAGAATTAGATAGTTTTCTAGCAAAACAACAAGTTTACAGGAACAAGTTCTGAAATCTGAAGTAGTCAAGAGGAACGGATTAATAATTGTAACAGTAAAACTATTTGTACTTAGGGTTTAAAGATTATTTCATAACATGTTTAGTTCTGTAACAATAATCTATGTTTCTATAAAATTAATTTTTAATTTAATCCTTTAAAAAAAAATATTTTTAAATTAGTAGATAGCGATAGTAATTAATTTCGATATAGAGTTTCAGAAGTACCGGAACAACCTCGCACAACTTCCAGACACTTCAAGCATCCAGCGAACATGTAGTTTAGAAGTTGTATTGTCTTGTGCTAACTATTTAGTCGTATATATTACTAACAAAAACATACTAACTATCGACTACTTAGGTATCTGGAACCGGGTCGATTCTTTGTTACTAACATACCTTTCCTTTCCTTCGGGTTTGTTATATGTAAAAAGAGTGTACGGTGGACCCGGCGTCTTACCGGGAACCTTGCTTAGTCTTGATCGTACACTCAAATCAATCAATCAATCAATCAATCATTTCGTTTTGTACAAAAGCGTGATGTTCTATGCCAGGAAAAAAACAATATTTTTATATTTTATTAATATAATATAAACTTTGTTTTTCTCACCCGCTCTCTCAGTGATGTTTACATTAATGAATAATAACAACATAAATAAAAATAAAATTAAAAGGAAAATATAAATAATAATAATAATAAAAATAAAAATAAAAATAAAAATAAAAATAAAAATAAAAATAAAAATAAAAATAAAAATAAAAATAAAAATAAAAATAAAAATAAAAATAAAAATAAAAATAAAAATAAAAATAAAAATAAAAATAAAAATAAAAATAAAAATAAAAATAAAAATAAAAATAAAAATAAAAATAAAAATAAAAATATAAATATAAATAAAAATAAAAATAAAAATAAAAATAAAAATAAAAATAAAAATAAAAATAAAAATAAAAATAAAAATAAAAATAAAAATAAAAATAAAAATAAAAATAAAAATAAAAATAAAAATAAAAATAAAAATAAAAATAAAAATAAAAATAAAAATAAAAATAAAAATAAAAATAAAAATAAAAATAAAAATAAAAATAAAAATAAAAATAAAAATAAAAGTAAAAATAAAAATAAAAATAAAAATAAAAATAAAAATAAAAATAAAAATAAAAATAAAAATAAAAATAAAAATAAAAATAAAAATAAAAATAAAAATAAAAATAAAAATAAAAATAAAAATAAAAATAAAAATAAAAATAAAAATAAAAATAAAAATAAAAATAAAAATAAAAATAAAAATAAAAATAAAAATAAAAATAAAAATAAAAATAAAAATAAAAATAAAAATAAAAATAAAAATAAAAATAAAAATAAAAATAAAAATAAAAATAAAAATAAAGATAAAAATAAAAATAAAAATAAAAATAAAAATAAAAATAAAAATAAAAATAAAAATAAAAATAAAAATAAAAATAAAAATAAAAATAAAAATAAATATAAAAATTAAAATTAAAATTAAAATTAGCTCCTAGAACTGAAGCTTAATTAAAGCAAAAGTTTATTTGTAAAGTGCTCTTTGAGCTACATTTTTGCTCGATAAGTATAGTTTTTATTGCTTTTATAATGCACCTATGCTGTATAAGGTATGTACTTAAATGAGAGGATTTGTAACTTTTAAGATAGAGCGCACAGTTCTATACAATTTTAGATTTTTGAAGCTAATTGCTATAAAGGGGAATTATATAACATTGTTTCAAAAAAAAAAGTTGCTGGCAAACTTCGTATTATTCAAATAGCAAGAATAAAATGAACAATTTTGATGCCAACAAATTATACCGAATATAGACATTTGATTTTACTATAACATTTTTCTAAAATTGTTTCGATTGAATAAATTTATTCGATATATACTAAATTATAAATTGGTCACTCGAATCTGTAACATTTAAAAATTAAATAAGATTTATTGAAAGCAAAAAAAGTCATATTTTCATGAAAAGTTTAATTTCACGTTTTCCTAAAAATTGGTTTAGTTGCTTTAACCTAATTTTGAGAAAACCTAATTTAATAAGTTTATCCTTGTTCGAAGTTTGTGTAGAGCGAGTAGCGTCATATTTCTAAAAGGTTTCTATACTAGAGGTATTAGCTGAATTACATGGCAAATCGATTATTTAATATATTAGTTTTATGAGTTCTTCAGACCACTGTAGTAGAGCAAACTAGTGCTAACAATTTTCTTTTACTACCTATTCTGAAAAACAAAAATAAAGAAATGCTTTTTAATGTAATAAGCTAATTCTTCTTTCTCTAAAAGGGGTTAAGTTATATAAACCAGCTCTATATTAGAAAACTGCAAGTTTGTTTATTACCGACCGATGAGCACTAAAATAGTGTCAGGCTAAGTTACACTAAAGCAAACTATCTATCTTAAACAGGAAAAATTAGGCTCTAAGGAACATTTTATTCTATGACATACCCGGCTCTATATGAGAAGATGGTTTAGCTCTAAATATGGTTATAGAGTACGTTCTATAATTTAAGCTAAATACCCTACAAGTAAAAAGAGCTAGAATCATAAAGAAACAATGAATTAAAGCAGCATACATTTTGCGTAAAGCTACACTGCTTAAATATTTATCTTGTAGAGGTATTAGGGTCAGTTTTAGAACTATAATAGAGTTTATCAGTTTTAGAACTATAATAGAGCTCATTGTTGCTAGCAGCTTTAAAAATTGTTACTTGGGAATGAAAATTAAAATAAAAATAAAAATTAATATACAACAAACTTTTACATAGTAAAATAAAATAAAATGAAAACATTAAAATAAAATAAAACAAAATAGAATAAAGAAAAAATGGTGTTCCACAAGGCAATCAGTTGGATCATCACTTTTTACGACATACAGAGTGAGCCATTTTAATTGAAAGATCAAAATATCGAATAAAATACGCCAGCTAAAAAAAAATTGTTTATACAAAAATTGTCAAGGACATGGAGGGTCTTCAAACTGTATTATCGCCCTTGACGTTTAGGTCAATTATCAAGGTCATTTTTTTTAATTTAAACCCCTATTTTTAACACCGCAACAATAAAAGTGCACACTCAGGTTTTAATAAATAAACGTAAGCAAATTTTTTTCTTACTCAAACATTTTTTTTCACGTTTATTGAATTGGGAATAGTATATTTCAGCGAATAAGAGTAAAACATTTTTTTTTTAATATAGGTTACGCAGGTGCCTCGATTTGGAATATACACTTTTTTTTAATAACCAACAGAAATATTGGAGGCAGAAATAATGTAATTTTCTTTACAAAAATTGTATAAAACTTCACCAATTTTCTGTTGTGAATGATTAAGTTTTGGATCATTCGGTTTTATTGATCGAATCAGTCAGTTTGTCATGCAGGCTTTAATCGTTGTAATCGTTTTTGTTATCGTAGAGGGAATTGTTTTTGGAAGGAAACTTGGAGACAATAATAATTAAATCAAATAAAATCTTAGGTTCCATATAGCATATTAATAGGAGGGAACTTTGTGATCATTTCACTTTAAAATAATTTTACTTATCTTATATTAGATCACTACACATGTAAGACGTTGCTCTGGGATTGATCGATGGGCCAATTACAATAGTTTTTATAATATGTGACCTACATACTTGGCTCATAAAAAGATCCAATTCAATAAAACATAAAGATATGTTCAATATAGAAACGGTACTTGAAGATGACATTTATTCATAGAACAATAGAATTTGTCAATCTTCTTATATTCACCTATAAATTTCACAAACTCGCAAACTTGTCTCAAGCACAATCAAAATCCAATTCAATACTCATAATTTCCAAATAATTTCGTTCAAGAATAACTAAATTTGACTGATTGACTTCACACGCAAAAAAAGGACCATAAAATGTCACTCCGTGTTCTATATACATCTTACACAAGATAATTCTATAATTCTTTCTAAAGCATGCATACAAAAGGACTAAAGCGAAAGAAATGATTGAGTTGAAAAACATTAACTTCCAAAATTCTTAAATAAAAATAAAAATTAATTTCTATTGTCTTCCACACAATGTATAAGTAACTGAACACAAAAGTACTGTATAATCGAATTTTACGGATTTCTTACGGATTTTCGAAAAACAGATTAAAAATAAAAAATTAATTTAAAAACTAAAATTTGTTGATTTCTTTCTTTTTCAACGCCTTTCGATATAGAAAATATAATTTTAATAAATTGATTTTCTTCTACTTCTTCGTTTCGTTGTTCTTTGACTAATCTTAAGTTAGAATAATAAACAACAATATAAATATCAATTTCAATTTTTTTTTCTTCTTATGTTACCTTCTCACTGCTGCACACACTCACACAGCATACAGGTATATTATATCAACACTACACAACTTAAGGTTTATATACAGTACACCAAGAAAATATTTAAATTAAGACACAATAGATGAAACACCAACAAAAAATTGTTGTAATCCGATCAATTGAACAATAGAAAATCAGTTAATAATTGACTCGGTAAGAGATGTACGGGGGATGAACAAAAATAAAAAGATTTTTAATTTTTTTAACAATAACATTGCAAATTTTTTTTTTTTTGAAAACATTGAAATTTATTTGTGCAAAGATCAGTCAGACAGATATATATTAGACTGGAGACATGAGACGAGGGTGGTCAAATATAATGTACGCGTTTATAAAAACATGACATGTGTCAGAAAAAAAAAATCTAATTGTAACACTAAACAATCGATAATCAGAAACCAATCCGATTAGGATTATGTATACCTATATGTACGGAGATGGTTTCTGTGAAATAAGACTGTGCGTTTGCTGTTCTATAGAGTGTTATACCATTTTGAATTGACTTTTTAATTTTTAAATTATGATTGATTGCAGATCAGATAATATTTGTCTCAATGGCCGATAGATTTCTTTGTCAAATTGTTTAATTGAAAATTAATAGACACCCCGATAGGACAATTTGTGTATCCCTTCCATTACTGATGTTTTGTCTTAAGAAAATAGTGAACTTACAATTCGAAATAATTTGTGGTATCCCACAATTTGTACTCTGCCTTCAAAATTCAAAATGGACAAGAATTTTCGTAATATGAATAATCCAAGAAGAAATTGTTTAAAGCAACAGTTTAAGAATATTTGAATAATTGTAATCAAAATTCTCTAACAGCAAATATGTAAAATCCGAAAATGTCATTAACTTATAACTTGACTACAGGCTAGGTTAATATTCCTCGGAGCTAGTCCCTTGTTGAAAATTATTCTTTTCCAAAAACCTATAACCGCTAACATATCCAAAGTGTTCAAATTAAATTAAGATTTATTTCGAAATATTTAAATAAAATTATGAGTGTTAAGTGTTGTGCATGTGTTTATCTGAGGAATTCTGACGTTATTGATTAAAAATCGCAAATATAAACGAGATATACGACCGACTTGTGTACGGTATTTGAAGTACCGAAAACCAGTGAACAAAAAGATCTAAATCGCTGTATGTTTATTAAGTTAGAATACAGTAAATAAATTTTATAATTTCGATAATTTGTTGATGCTGTAGAATATAAGCTGTTGTGTGCAATCAGCTAAATCTCCCTGTAATAAAATGATTCTATCAACCATTTTAATGTAACAATAATAAAATTGTTATTGCTTATGTAAATTGGAATTTTAATTAGTTAGCATTCCGCTACATTGTGTATATATACTGCAAATCACGAACCATAAACTATTGCAACTTTGATCCTAAATAAAAAGCAAATAGTGTATCTATACAACAATATGTATACACGTTGTAAAGTACATAAATCCATTATGCCATTTTCTACATAAAAAATTATGCAAATCTTACAAAAAATTCTTAAGATATTTGTAATACGCGACTTTATAATATGCAAATTAGATATTTAACTTTTCTTTAAGATTTTTTTTTATTTTTTGCACAAATTCTATTTATTTAAAATTTATTTACTCAATAAACATAATAATAATAATTTTTTGTTTCTGCTTTTAATTATAAATTGAAAATTCAGGTTATTCGTGTTCATACTATATAAATCTATATGTGTACATATTATGTAGATATATAGGGTAATTTGAATTACGATTTTAATTGAATTTAATTAAAATGGTGTACATATTACAATTTACAAAATCAAGGAATATTACTCGCCTATAAATCATTGCATGCAAAAAAATTTAATTTAATTGTAAATCAAACATGTATCAGGGAAATATGATAGTTTCAGAATTGGAAATATTTTAAATGGAATTTTACCGCCTCTAATCGCATAATTTTGCTTGATCATTAATAGCCGCTTTAATTCAACATATCAGCTTATAAGTTTTTATAAAACAACAATAGTATATTTAGTAAACAGCTGTGTAAATCCGCATTTGCATCAAAAAACAGAAAATCAAGCGAGTACAATAAGTTAAGCTTTTATTTTTAGCTTATACTGTGGTTGAGTATATTATAATTGTAGTTGTGTCATATTTCAGAACTTCATACAAACATTATTTTAGAATCTCATCTCTATCACGCAAGTCGAAATTCGTCGTAATCATTTAGGCTAAATAGTCAAGTTCCATTTAAATTTTTAAATTCATCTAAAAACTATTTCAGAATCCCATTTCCATCGGATATTTTTTGCTAATTTGACATATTATAGAACATCATCTAGAAATTATTTTATAATCTTATTTTTTTAATGTACGATTACAAATTTCTTCATAATCGGTTAGAAAACATCTAAGTCGCATCCTTAATAGCCGTATTTCAGAACTTTATGTAAAAACCATTTTAGAAGTCCATTTCCATCGAACAAGTTGAATTCATCTCATTCTGTTAAGAAATAGACAATTGGCCATATTACAGGAATACAACTAAAAATTATTCAATCGGTTTTAACCAAAATGTATTGGAAGGTTCAGGTACAACCAAATTTTCACTTGGGGATGAATTCTCTTTGGCTCTTTTTTTTAAGTACATAATTAGTAAGTTACATTTTGGGTTTTTGAGGAGTCTTAAAACAGTGTATTTTACCTCTGTTGCTGTAAGCTTTCTTGAGAAAAATTCCAAAGGCTGCAAATAATCAATATTCCAATGCTGTAGGACTGCTCCTACAGCACTACCAGATGCAGTAGTGGAGATGCTATAGCGTCTGCTATTTGTGACGGGCTAACAGAGTTGAGTTAGCAAGTGCTCGTTTAATTTTTACGAATGACTCGTTGCACTCGTCGGGCCAAGAAGGACTGCCTTCTATGTAGGCCGCATTTCATGTAGACCGCCATTTATCTGGTGTCTGATATTTTATGCATTTGACGTCCAGTCCCTGGCCAAATTATTATACGCACATCAATTCTGTTGGGAAATGTTGACTTCTGGCGATTTATATATTTCACTAAACATTTCTATAGCCTAGCCATACAAAACTATTATGTGTTAAGGTGCATTCAAAATACAATGTTTTACTTTGTACTAAATAATATTTGTACTAAAAGTAGAAATACATTTTTCATCTAAATTAGAAAAAAATAGAAAAAAAAATATTTTTAGCTGAGCTAGCTCAAAATATTTAGTGGATGCACGTTCAGTATTATTTACTCTACATTTCTTTCGTTTGGAGTTTTGTGCTATCTAGGCTAGAAATAGCTCTCGGGGTATTATAATTTAGATAATAATTTTAAAATTAGTACTTATTGGTACATGTACCAATTAGAACGTATCGTTATTCTTTTAAGTGGAAAATTCATCAACTGTACTTAAAATGTAATTTTAAGTACAGTTGATGAACTACTTGTTGTAAAAAGTACTAATTTTATTCATTTTAATCTACATTTATTTAATGCCCTGAGAGCTATTTCTAGCTTAGATCGCACAAAACGCCAAATGAAAGAAATGTAGAGTCAATAATACGGAACATGCATCCACTAAATATTTTGAGCTAGCTCAGCTAAAAATCTTTTTTTTTCTAATTTAGATGAAAAATGTATTTCTACTTTTAGTACAAATATTATTTAGTACAAAGTAAAACATTGTATTTTGAATGCACCTTAACACATAATAGTTTTGTATGGCTAGACTATAAAAATGTTTAGTGAAATATATAAATCGCCAGAAGTCGACATTTCCCAATAGAATTGATGTGCATCTAATAATTTAGCCAGGGACTGTACATAGAACACATGCGCAAGTCATATGAAAATAAAAAGTTTCGGCCAAAGCATCCTGTTCTTCCCAAAATATCAACGGTGTATTGCCGAAATCATACTCACACTGCTCAGCTCTCAACTGTACCACTAACCATATTAACAACCACTTCGTCTACGGTTGGTGCGTTGAACCTGCCAGCATGTTCTCCTGATGGTACTTTGTCAGCCTGATGATGACGATTTGATAGTTGTCATCTCTTAATGGTGGTGACACTCTTTTAAATAATTGAATAGATTGATTTCGACTCTCCATAAAATTTTCCAACAATTTCACAAGTGCTCGCTTTTCTGCCCGTTCGATAAAATTGTACTGGCACCTGTTTGTCACCCGTTCTTCATCACTGCCCCTGCAATATATTTAGAGAAACTGCAGATCCTCATTAGGCATCGGCATCAATGAAAAAATTTTATGGTACATCTGGCCTTGAATTTTTTGGATCTGTGATTGTAAATTATGCCAGCTATAAGTGATTTTAAATGTTCTGGCAGAGTGGTAGGATGTGGCAGTACAACTTCTCCTGATGCGCAACAGATTTTAAGCTTGAATTAATTACATATATTCACAAAATTTCATTGAATTCGGTTGGGCGTTTTCGGAGATTAGCCTGTACGAACTTCGTGATACGTGATTTTTATATATTAAGATTGCCAAATGAGCCTATATTGGAGAACGTTCCGAAGATCGTAGGGCATCCTTGTAAACTCGAACAAATGATAACTTCTAATTAAATGAATTTTTGAGAAAACACTGCATCCATTTAGGTGCATTATAAAGTTTTCGATATGGGCGACCGTGTCAAAATCCGGCGTGGTTACGGCATTTAATTGAAGGTATTCTCCACATGGGTGCCAATCTGCATCATCCTTCTTCTTTACCATTTGAAGAGGGAATGGACACTGCCGAAGATGACGATAGGCATATGCACAGTTGGATCATATGGTCGAACTCGGTAAGTGCGATTTTATGGTTAACTGGAGCCAGCCTGCGTGATCTTAAAGAAGAAAGTCGCCCATAAATGGAGGTATAATGTACTACATACTATGTTTTGCTGGACTGGCGTAATTTGATATTTCAAAGAAGCACATCTTAATTAAATCCATTTGTAGTAGAAAGGTGGATTGGCATAGGTTTTATAACTTTTGCTGTCATTGTGTTCACAGCAGGATTCGCCGTGGGATACAAGACTACGGAAGTCGAGAAACTCAGTCTGCCAACTGACACTACCGTACAAATGTGTGGAAATTGTTGCCGTAAGGCAATGTTCAGTAAATAGTTTATATTCAGCAGTTTTGTCCCGTAAGACTGAATTACCGAACCATTAGCTGTGGAGAGGATTAGGTCGTAGGTTCTATTTTTGACGTATTGTTTATTATGGTCATCGTTTAGAAATATGCGGCGATTCATTCATTGCGCGATTTGAATTATCCTTTTTTAAGAATATTTGAAGATTCCGTTGCTGTGGTGCAAAGGTGGAAGAATTAGCATATTTTGTAGGCCGGAGCTAGTGAACGGCTACAACTCTACTAAACCACGATAACATCGATTCAACATTAACAAGTCGTCCACTGAGATGTTTAATAGTTTTCATAGCTTCTGATAATTCTGGCCCGCGGGAAGTTGATGGTTGTGAGATGAAAATCGTTGCTTTACTATTTTATCGGCTACAGTTAGCAGTTCATCTATGGGTTTATCCCACATTGCTGTAAGTGAGACGTGCATGACTTGCAGAAGTTTACGAATCCACAAAGTGCGAACCAGTTTGTCGTCGAACGCTTCACACGCTAACGTTTTCATTGAGAAATATACCTCACTGAGTTTTCGATCACCTAATTTCGCTTTTTCTAATAATTTTTCAAGGCGTCATTCCGTGGTGTCGTAGTGCAGAAACGATGTTTGAATATTTTGTTGAATCCGCCGAAACATTAAAAATACTGAGCTGAGCCTCGGCTTGTGTGAACCAAACAATGGGACTATTGGGCAAGATGGGAAGTAATTTAATTCGAGAAGAATTCTCTAAATGGGTTTGTGCTTGCTTTGTTCGTCGGACCCTTGTTTGGTAAACTAAATATGCCTTTGGTTTACCGTAATGTCACTATACAAAATTTATCTGATTGCCATTGAGAAAAGATAGAGGAGAACATTTTTTTTAGGTATACATATTAGCCGATCTTATTTGCTGATTGTTTTCCTAGTTTTTTTATATGAAGTTGATGTTGCCCTCTATTTTTATGGTTAACCTTGTTGTATACGGTTGCCAATTTTGTGTGTAATCGTTTTTCACTGCAGAATATGTAGCTGAATCAACCCGATGAATCATACGATGTTATTGCAATACGGTAGTGTGCGGTTTTTTCCGCTTAATTTTATAGCGTTTCGGTTTTTTAGGTTAAAGCTATCGATCCATAGGCTGCATTATTTCTGATAAATTATGGGGCTACCTGTTTATCACTTGCAGAACAATTTATGTGAGTACAATAATTAATTTCAGCCAATAAATTGTGGCTATTGTAAGACGCACTTTTATATTCGATGAAATGATGAAATTATAATTTTTCTGTTACTTTTTTTACGTAATTAAAATAAAGTATATTAATCATAAAAAATTTTGGACCTTGAGATTTTTGAAGACTTATCTGTTTTACGTCCCCTGAGTCCGAAAAAGTGGGTTTCGGAGTAGTGTCTTTCTGTATGTCAGTCTGTCTGTGTCCTCTCTACAGCCATAACTTCAATTTAAGTTTTTTTCATAAATTAGGAGGTCCCATTAAATTCTAGTAAAAATCGGCCAACCGGAAGTGGCAACTAACAGTTTGCAAATATCTCAAAAATCATAAGGTTTACAGAAACACTATTTTATACAAAATGTTTAAAATAATTCGGGATGGGCTGTGTCATCTACACGGTCGTAGGTATTTTTCGTGATAACGTTTATAAGATGTTGAGATTAATTATTTTAAATTAACCTAAATTATCTGCCACAGTTTCTTTACTCACAAATTGAGATTAGGATTGATCCGAACAAATGACCCGTTCTCTCGTTACAGTGCTCTAAATCATTAAAAATCGCTATTTTGTAGTTTGTAACTTTAATTAAAATTTATAGGGAGATCAATTATTTTAATTTACATTCAATTATCTGCAATAAATTCTTTATGCATAAATTGACACCAGAATTCGCGGCTTGCCCCGCCACCTCATGACGTCATTGCGATAATATTATGCTTGAGGCGTGACGCCTAAGGACCAACCTAAGAAACCATATATTTAAATTAAATGTAATGCTTACAGTTGATTAGTAATTGTTCACGACCAAGGGCAAAATTCGTGTCAATTTTCTGAACATGCGGTGTAAGACATTATCACGTCAAAAAACAAAAAATTAAAAAGAATACATTTGTAAGAAATTTGCATAGTACATTTCTCAAAATTCCTCGTTCGTAAAAGAAAATCGTGTGTTGACCACACCTCCATTTTTGTTTTTATTATTAATATTTGGAAATTATGTAAATATTTTTAGCAAAATTTGCTATATGGAATCGTTGTTTTGTTATTAGTGGAGCAAGCAAATTAAGCAAATAATTGAAGTCTAGTTTTTTGGTCTTTTCATGGTTTTTAGGTAGCTTTTGTTTATTTTTATTTTACCGTTTACCGTTTACGTCTAATATGAATGATCGAATATTGAAATTTTTAAATCATTTTATTGGCAGAATGGCACTGTAATTCTATAAAGGTTTTTATATGAAAGACCAGTTTAGGGTAATGTATTAATAAATGGTGTTTCGGCTTTAAGTTTTCTACAAAAATTTCAATATATAGTTTATTATGCAGTGAAATAATTTCCTTTAGATTTTCTATGATTTCCTCTTTAAATGTATGGGAAAGCAATAATTCTATACCAGGTTATCATGTAAAACACCGATATACACTCCCTGTCACTATTGAAACGAAAAAATCGGAATAATGGTTTTAATAGTGAGTATTTCCACCATTATTATTAATAACTTCAAAAATCGTGTTCGAGAGTGAGTTTTACAGTGATTGGATACGGTCTTGGCTCATTTCACTCCATGCAATTTCTATGGCAACTACAAGCTCGCTTATGGTGTTTCAAATTGGAGTCCTCATACATAAACCTTCCTCGACAGCAATCCCCATATGTTCTCGATGATATTGAGATCGGGTGAATAAGGCAGACAGGCAAGAAGTTCGATATTGTCAGGTCTAATCGAATCTTTCACTACCTAGTGTTGTGTATGGGGGCGTTGTCTTGTTGAAATATGAATAACTGAGGTCAATATTTCTCACGTAGTGACGGGAAAACATTTTGTAATAAAGTTTTGTAAGTTTGAATGTTCATTGTAATACTTCTAGTACCATAGTACCATAGTAAGTGATAACACCCCAAACCATAATACCAGATGTACGGCAATGGCGGCGTACCAAAATGATCTCTTCTTTACGGAAATCGTGAAAGTAATATTTGTAAATTCATCAAACCCATTCAGGTTGAATTTTTTCTTTCGTCCGAAAAAACACGTTCTACCATTCATTATTCCAGGTCATGTGAGTACGTGCAAAATCAAAGCGTTTCTTTTTATTTATTGTCAAAAACCGACTTTTGCTTAAATTTACGACGCACTAGATGATCACTGTAGCGAATACTCGCCAAACAGTTGTAACACTAGCTGCAACTTCAGTTTAAGGCTTGATTTTATAAACAGAAAGACCAAAATTAGAAGCCTTATGAAGAATTAACCGCCGTTTTCTTTTCGGTGTAGCCAAAGAATTACAGCCTTTCTACCTGGCACTGTAGTTTTCGATATCCGAGAAGTAATTATTAATCACAATATTACTTCGGTTAATTTTTTCGGCAATTTTTCTGCTTGAAGACCCTTGCTCACTATAAACATCAATTTTGGCTCTTTTAACTTCACTAAGGGTCTTAACTTTTGGCATTTTAATTCAAAATTCAATTAGTAATTTTAATATTAATATAATAAACGTAATTAGTTTTTAAAAATACTTAAATTTATTGACTAATCAAGTATAAACTTAAATGGCCTTATCCTACTGAAACACTAAAAATTCATAGATTTTACATTAGTATTTGAAATAAATGAATAAAGTAACGGTAAATCCCGTTTAAAATAAATTTTTTCTGTAATTTTGTTTAATTATAAATAATGTTTGAACTTTTACTTCCAACTAATCTCAACATGTTGTTCTAACACACAAAAAATTGAAAGGAAACTGAAAATGTATGGTGACCTTAACCAAGTGAAACGGAGTGTATTTCCACGATTTATCTCGTATTAGATTCCCTAAACAACACTTAATATAATTCAATATATTTACTGTTTGACTTGCCGTTAGTTTTATTTTTCCTTATTTAAGAAGCTGCTCTTTGAAAATTGGTATTTTATTTGATTTTTCAAGTTCGGCATAATTAAAATATTGTATGCTTGAGTTCAACATTTTAATTGTGAAATATGCTTTGTCGAAAATAAAGTTTTGTAGGGCAGGTACGAGAACATATATAATTACGCCCTCAAACACGTCGTGCATAACATCAACAAAAACTGGGAATCTCATTTATAATGCAATTTCCTTTGATTCCAGTTTCAGTGTAATGATCGAGTTCAAAATCCTAAATCATCCTTATGTGCTTTACAAAATCTACAAAAATACTTGTGTACGAAAGACTTGGCGCACTCTAAAATTTCAATTCATTGTAAACTGGGTTTGTCGGAAAGCTGTAATAAAACCCAGTAATGGATTGATTTCCAACTCTCATCATATTATAAGAAATAAGGTATGAGAGTTTTATTTTGAAATATTGTAGTTTTTTGTTTCAATAGACCCCCTTGAATACAATTTAAAATACCTTTAATTTTACTGTTCAAGAGTTTTTCTGTATTTTCACATTTCATATTAAAATTGTCTTTGAATTGCCACTTAATATTAATTATAATATGATACTAATCTAATCACTAATTGTGTATGAAACCCTGGTTTACCATTTTTAATTGCCACTTTAATTTTGATGTTTACTACAAATTTTGATTCATAGGAGAATACATTCCATCTTGAGTTATTGTTCTCAATAACATATACATATTCCGTTTTAATACTTTTAAATGGATCTGAACAAAAGTTTAAAAAAAATCCTATATAAAACAATATAAATTGTTTTCGGCTTTTTATAGACAACATACTATTTGTAATGACATACTCATTATTTTCGATTTGGCAAATCAGAAAAATAATGGAGTCATACTCCTAATATATCTACCAGCAAAAGTAGAAAATATTCATCCCCTCCCCCCTTTTCTTTCCCGCAGAGTCAATACAAAGTGTATCAACTCTCAAAAAACGTGAATATAATTCGCTAACTCAATACCCTCTAGTTAAATACTTAATGTATTTTTCGAGAGTTGAATTTTTGTAGTTCGGTCGTTGGAAAAAGATGTAAGACTATAAATCGCGTCTTGATTTATTTGCACCAAAATTCTAGAAAATTCCAAATCGTAATTGCCTGCACCGTTGATTTATCAATCAGCTGTTAGCGCCGTTCGATTACTACAAGTTATGATTTTACCGCTTCACTCGTAGTTCTCTTGCAATTCTTCACTACTACAGCGCTACTTCTTTTCACTCTTCACCAACTCTTTTAAATTAAATTCAATAGCGAAATTCCAATATAAATGTATTATCCTTTTTTTGTTTAACAATATATATTTACAACAGCCAAAATAAGAATGAAGAAAAAAAGTTAACTTTTTACTAAATCATGATCAAGTCATAAAATTCTTCAAAACAAAAAAAAAATGGAAACGGGTTTCTCCTTCCTTGCCCACTACAGACTTCCAATTGGAAACCAACTTCATGTCGTTTCCAATTGGAATACATTTCATCTGGTAACCTTCGATAACAATTTAATTTGGTTACTCATCTTAATTTTATATGACGTTTTCATCACAACAAATAATGTCAAGATCAATGATTTTGTAAGTACAAATATTCATAATTTTACAATAATAATTTATTTCTTACTGATTGTAAGAAATAGAAAGCAAATTTATTTTATTTTAGACTAATATTCGAACAGTCGTAGCTACCTGATGAGTAGACCTTACTTTTCTGTACGAAACCGAATTACCAACACAAAATCTCAAAGAGATTTCTCATTTTTGAGAGTTGATACACTTTGTATTGACTCTGCGGGAAAGAAAAGGGGGGAGGGGATGAATATTTTCTACTTTTGCTGGTAGATATATTAGGAGTATGACTCCATTATTTTTCTGATTTGCCAAATCGAAAATAATGAGTATGTCATTACAAATAGTATGTTGTCTATAAAAAGCCGAAAACAATTTATATTAAATCAGACAATTTTAACATCGTATATAAAACAAATTATTGTATTCAATACAATTTCAGTAAAATTTCTAATTATAGTTTCAATAGCCACATTTGTCAGGTAACTGCAACCGGATTGTTTGCAATAAAATTCTATTACTTTCTAAGAAATATGTTTCATAGAAGTTTCAAGAATTGTCTTTACTTTAGGGTTTTCCTCTAATTTAAAGGTTTCACTTAATTTAGGTAGTTCCAAATTTTTGTTCACATCTTTGTCATTAATGGATGTTGAGGGGTTAACTATAATCTCGGTCACAGTATTTGAACCTGTAAAATCAGATTATCATGTGAATAGATAAAGCTTCTTTTAACATGAGTTTCTGAATTATTGCATCGACAAAATATTTTCGTGCTTCATCAGTAAGTTTCAGTGGATTCTAGCTCTTCCCATTCAATGTTTCCAAAAACGTTGAAAAATCCTAAATTATTAGTACATACTATTAGTATTTGTGCGGCAAAAAAAAAAACATTACAATGAAATTTATTTTTTTGGGATGCAGAAAAATTAGCTACAGGGCTAATTGACGCAGAAAGAGAAGTACGTAACTCACTATTTCTATATTAACAAAATATTTAATTGTATTAAAAACGTACACATGATTCTCGGTTGCATTAGTCATCGGTTGTATTAATCTAGCTCCTACTTTGAATCCATGATTGCACGAGGTTATTTTGTACTTGCAATAATTGTTGAAATAGAATTGTTTAATCCTACGTTTATAAAAATAATTAATACACATTTTGAAAGGATACCCGTAAAATTTTTTTTCGGAAATTGAATGTATGTATTAGTAGTACGCACGTCTGCCCTGTTTAAAATTTGAACACAAACTAAGGATAAAACGCCTGCTAAAAAGGAATATAGGATACCTGCATTTTAAACTATATTGCCCTAATCAAATCATCAATATTATTCTTCAATTATGAAAATTATATAAAAATGTTGACGTATCGTAGATTAATTCAGACTTTGAAATTGTTATAATACAGAATTAACTTGCTTATTTATAAATTTAATTTGGGTATAACTGAGCTTCAATGTAGCTTAATATGCACAAATTGATGATCATTTCAATTCACAGTTAATTTTGGTGTTGTATTATTCTTAACATCAAAATAAACTGTGAATTGCAATAATGCTTAATTTGTGTCTAATAATCTACATTGAAGCATTTGTAGATCAGTTTACCAAATTCGATAAGTAATTACATTATGCAATGGTTGTTTCACTTTAATGCATTCAAGTGATAATTTCAATTCAACGGATAAAATTTCAATAATTGTTTTAAGTGCGTATTTTATTTGCATTTAAATGAGCTTTTTACGAGTACAGGGTATTATAAGGGACAATTTTCACAATAGATTTTAAATATTATACGAACGTTCAAGTTCAAACCTAACAAACGACTTTGCAGAGAATAGGGAGGTCTGTATTATTCGGAACGTATACGGATTATGATTTAAATCATTTCTAGCCCACCCGGTTATTTGAAATAATTTTCACAGTGACTTTTGCAAGTAATCAATTTTAAGGGTGGCAATCAACCGAGAAAAATCTCACGAAGCAAAAATTGTTCAGCATCATAAAAAATAGTTTGTTTTTGTAACAAAGGAACACAATCAATTGCTTTGAGAATCGAAGTAAAGATTTTTAGAGTCAACCAGTAGAAACAGAAATAATGAATTATCAACAAATTTAATCAGTCGCAATTATTTTTTTTATTTTGGAACTAAAACATATTTTTTTTTTGTATTCTCGTGTGATTATTCCAAAAAATTATTTGTGGTGCACATTTTTAATTTTTGATGTTAATGCTGGTCGCCGCAACATTTTTCTTGGTGGTTATTTAAATTAGGCCATTTATTAGTTTGCCCAAGAAACTACCTTTGACCTATAAGAGAATGTTTAAAGCTTTCGAACTAATGAATAAAACAAAAAGACATATGATTGAACACACACTTATTGACAACATGTTTTTAATATTTTTAAATTATCTGCTCAAAAAAATTGCTTAAATTTGTTTAATTTGAGAATAGATGCTTCAAAACTAATCTTCAATAATGACAATGTTTCATGAACATCTATTTTCTTAATTTAAATGCAATACAGATATAATAAAATTGAGAATAAATATTACATAATTGCTTGTATTTTGTAAAAATGTGAATGGAAGTACACAATTTATAAACCAAAAATCATAATCCCCCAAAAGTGCATAAATATTTCGGTTTAAGTCAATTTATAAAATCATGTTTATGTAAAAATTTATCCGTTTCGTCTAAATTTATGCAATTAGTTGTAAAACTCACGCATTATTTTTTTAAATTTTCATCAATCTCGAATTTGTGTATTTGAGAATGCGCTTTTCATAATAGTAGAATACGATTTATCTCAGTGTACCATTTGATTCAGCACCCCTAAGGCTATTATTCCCCATTAACGGCATCTTGCGACAAACCCTGTGCTATATTTGTTATTGGTTTGGACAATAAATTACTCAAGCGAGCAAAAGCGACATGACGTAAAAAAAACTAAAGTGCGGAATTCTTCCCCACCGTTATGTCAAATAGAGTTAAAGTCTAATTGCTGAGTATTATAAGATATACTAATTCTTAATTAAAGAAAATTATTGCCTATTAATCGTTCTTAAATTTTTGATGTGAAAACATCTTTACCTTTAGCGGCAGCAGTAAGTAAAAAATTGTATAGAAGTCGGGTTACGGAAATAAAAATGCCGAACAAAAAATATTGCTGGTATGTGTGAATATCAATAAGAACAGAAAATAAAAAGAACGTAAAATCAATGCAAAATCTACGCATACTCATGCAATATACAACATCATCCGGCATTTTAAAAACATCGTAAGCCGAATACAAAAAAAAATCTAAAAAAAAAACCGCCTACTTTAATTTATTTTGTTGTGAAAATATCTGCTATATATGGCCGCAGCAGCAAGTGTTTTTGAAAATGAAAATTCATACGAGTAAAAGCACATTATGCTTGTGAAGTGTAGGTAATAGTTATTTACGTCACAAGGGCGGTAAATGAGTTGTTACAGTACGAGTTCGATGTTTATTTGAGAATTTTGAACGAGTACTGTAACGATCATTTAACGTACGTGTAACCTAATTTTGCTTTGTTCAGTGAGTTTGCCGTGACCATTTACTACTATGGAGGTTTAAGTGATTAACCTAACAGAACTGTACTTTGTTCATGCTTAACCAAATTCAAAATAGAATTATAACTTAATGACTTTCTGAACCAAAAATGTAACTTAGTTTAAATACTGAGCCAACTACATCCGTCTTTATGGAGAAGTTTCTGAGCCTTAACGAAATGGCTCGAAATGATTCAATAGTTATACAAAAAAGTTTTCGCATAAATTTTTTGCGAGTTGAGGGTGAACTCGCTCGTTGTTTTTTTTATTATTCCTGTCAAAAAATTTTATGTAAATCCTTCTGTAGAACATTTCACTCAAAATTCTTATTGGAATTATATTAACAGTGTACTTTCTAATACGTGCTTATATTTTGTGATTTGTTAGAAACCTCACGCGCATATTTAGAGTTTTCCGTTCTCGAGGCATATTTTAGGAAATAGAAAAAAGTTTGTTGACCAAAATGATATTACCCCCGTAAAATGGGGTGGATGGAGTTTAATACATTTGTGGTGCTCGAGATGTCTACTGTATACTGTACTGCCGTTTCCCGAAGCCGATCTTGTACATAATATATGTACAAAAGCTTTGAATTAGCAATCATTAGTATGTACAATAATGTTTGCTGTTTACACTGCAAGTAATAAAATCGAAATTAAAATTAACAAAAACCCCAGTAGCAGCGAAAACTATTTCGAAATCAATTTAAAGAAATGTTAAATTTCTTCCAATAATTACCTCTGTGAAAAAAAAAAAAATTCAGTTTGATTGATGTTCCTCAAAATTGATCGATTGATCTGATCAAAAACACACAAGTAGTTGTATATCCCAGAGCCCTGTAAATTGCATTGACATACAAGACAAAAATCAATCAAAAATGTTATTTTCTGTGAAAAACTGAGATAATCTTGAGAACATGACCATTCTTCTGAGAAATGGTGAGACGACCAACATGGTTTTTGGAAAAGAAAAAAAAAATTTTTTTGTTTGTAAAAATTTTAATTATCTCAAACTAAATTTCTAGTTTTACATAAATTTTTTGTTTTCTTATTTTGGTCGCTGATACAAAATACAAATTAGTTGTACAGGTAAACAAATAAAAAAAACTATTTTTATTTATTTATTTAAAAGTTTATAAGGTTTATACCAATTAAATTTAAATAAAATATTTTTTTTTTTTACGATTACGAATCAACAAACCACAAAGCAGTCGTCTTCTTTTGTTCTTAATTTATTACCGAAAGACATCTAATCAGCTATCTTATTTCTTATATTCATCCACAAAAAAAAAATAAAAAAAATTATTTAATTCTTAATTTTATTAATTATTTCAGCTTCTTCCAAATAAATTAAAATAAAAACAAACAAATCAAATTAAAAGATAAAAAAAAAAAAATTATGTCTGGCGTCTTGTACAAAATTTGATTATGATTTGTTCTTTTAATTCTGTATCGACAATTATGTTGTGTTTCTTGATGTGATAACGAGACGAAAATTTAAACAATTTTTTGTTTTTTTTTTTTTCTTTTCTTTTTCAGAAAAATTTAATTAATGATTCAAATGAACCGGAGTGGAGACATTTTTATGATTTTTTGTTTTTGTTGTTGTTATTTCTAGTGAAATATCGTTAATTTACTGTTTGGGATCATTTTGGTTTCTTTTAATTGGAATTAACTTTTAATTGTTTTTATTTTAAACTTTGGGTGAAGAATTGAGTTATTTGTTTCCGGTTTATGAGTCTGATAATGTTTATATTATAGTTTCAAGAGATTAGATAATTTAATTAAGTATGGTGTTAATTTTCAATTAAATGGATTAAAGGCTATTTTAGTACATTTTTTAATTTATGTTTCTAAAGATTGGAATACTGGGAATATTTTTAAAACTTATGTTGATAATTTTTTTAGGGGTCAAATTTTGATTAAAGGTCAAATCACATCAATGCTTTTCTTAAGAAGGTTCGTCAATAAATATTATTTTGCCTTATTTTAAATGCTCTATTGATTTTCTATCAATATTACTTTTCAGTCGCTAACAGTAATTGTTCATAGCTATTCCATCACTAAAAGCTCTTGTTTTCTATCAAGCTTAAAACTTCCTGGATGAATAAAGGCAAATAACAAGTAGGAAGTTTTTATTTTATAAGGATAAAACAATTTATTTTTTTTCCAGGTTCAGGAAACCTTTCAAATATATTAATTTTTAGCTATTTTTCATGATTGAAAGCTCGCTAGACCCCATTCCATCAAACGAAGAATTCAATCGAACTTTGTAACCACTTCTCGGTCAGTAGACGAATTTTATTTCAATTTCAATTTAAAATCATCGCTACCTAAATACAACTACTAAAGCTTAAAACACTGGGTTTGTGGCTAAGAAAAGGGAACTCTTGTAGCATTCGCTAACATAGTTGCTTTCTTTATTGCCTAATAACCCAACCGTTTGCTTGCACAAGCAGTTTTCATTTTCAATACTTCGTCAGATTCATCATAATTTTCGTATATACATAGTAACGGCGTTGCCAACGTAGTGTGTCCGTAATGGGTTTAATGGTTAATCTTCAAAAAAGGATAAGTATCTGAAATTCCAAAATGCTCTAACTACCCGGCATGCTCTTTCTATGGAACGACTGCTCGCAGAATTACTTAGCAGAGCGGAATTTGGTGATGGGAAACCTAATAAGGTGTATTACTCAATGAAAACTGTTACGAGTGAAACTTTCGATAATAAATTGGTATAGACATTGTGGCTTCGTAAACTGCAGCAGGTTATCTATGTTGCACATACTAGATTACCTGTTACCGGTACCAGATTAGATATTCGAAATCACTACACATCAGTACAGTTCGGATCGCAGCCGTTGGTAAGTCAATTAGTTTTATATATAGATTTATTTCAAGGCTAGCCGAATCGGTGTCTCTAATCTAAGGTCATTTGGCAAATTTAATTAAAATGCCCAAGAATACAAAACATTTTTTTTTGCCCGACGATTGTAACGAGCCATTAGCAAAAATTAACAGAGCACTTGTCAATTCAACATTTTTGGCTCATCCCAATATCGATACACGCTACAGCATCCCTACCGATGCATATAGGAGCAGTCCTGCAGCAATAGAGTAACGACTGTTGGCAATTTTTGGGATTTTTTAGACGTAAACCTTCACTAACAGAATTACAGAATTTTGCCTTTGACAGGGAACTAATGGCTATTATTTACTTAGCAATCAGGCATTTTCATTATTTCCTGAAAGGTAGATAGTTTACTACCTTTTGACTTTTTGACTTTATCGCTCAGTGTACGAAGGGTATTCAACACATATATAACAACAGGTAAACAAAACATGGTCGCTGACACATTGTTACTAGCGATAACGTTACAACAATAGGCTTTTTCAGCCTAGATCTAAAAAAAGTCTGATGATAAATTACTGTGGTTGATCAGCAATTCATCGCGCCCACTGAATTCCAAATCCAAGTTGGAACTCACCATCTTGCCCGAATTTAAATTTTTTTGTGAAACATTTCATTTTTTTCTGGCATACATGGCTATTACATCCAGGTATTCGCGCATCACAAAAGCTAATTACAAGTAAGTAGTTTGAATCATCAACACAAAAAGTCCGAACCGGAACATTTTATACTGCGTTCTGCGCGATTCGAGCACTTACACATGATTGATCGTGTCCACTGACTACTTAAAGCTTCGCTGAAAGCTCGAGACAATACAGTTAAGTGGAGCGCTGAGCTTTACATAGTCTTGTTGAGAGTAAGAGCATAATTAAATGATGATTTAAAATGTTCCACAGCAAACTAGTATAGTCTCAGTTTACCAGGAGAATTTTTCAAAGTAGGAGTAATTAACAAAACACATTAAATGCAATATGTAATGTAAAAACATAAATAATTAATAAACAACACTGTGACTTAAATAAAATTAAAAAATAAACAAATAAATTAAACTGTAAAAATTAGTCTACAAGTGGAATTGTGCTGGATTTTTTATTAATGTGGTTAAATGCATGAAATTATGTGAGTACATTATTAAGAGATTATTCAATTTATGGAACGATTCCTCTGTGAAAGCGGCCCATTTGAACTTAATATATTTTCTGAGTAAGGCATTTAAGGCTACAGAGATTTTTGAAAAATTTTCAGTAAATTGTCTATAATAACCGAGTCCTATGAAACCTTTTATCTGCTTCGCGTTTGTAGGTTTCATAATTCCTAATAGCTGCTATTTTAAAGAACCGTGTCCATTAACCTTTGAAAAGTAGTCGGTGCTTGTTTTTAACCGAAAGCATACGCAAACACTGGAAGTGGCCACATTCGGTACTAAATGCGGGTTTTGTCACATCATTTGGAGCAAGAGGAATCTAATGGTAGATCTAATGTCGAAAAATAATTGGTTTAACCTAATTGATCGAGTATATCCGTTATATTCGGTAATGGAAAAACATCATTTACAGTCATTCCATTTAAACGTCGAAAATCTCTTTTTTGGATCGGATGATTTACTTAGGTGTACTATAGTATTAAAAATGGTGAGTTCCACGGACTAACAGAATTTTCAATTATACCATCGTCTATCATTTGTTGGACTTGAGTATTTATTTCAATTTCTCTATTGAAATTTCTCTATTGAGTAATCGGTAAAGTTTTATTTTCACTGGACGAGCATTTGGAAATTTATGGTATTTTATGATATGTTGCCGATGTCGTAGAAAGTTGATCACCAGGTTAGAAAAACATCAATAGAATTCAGCTCTTTATCATTAAGATTATCTATATTTACTAACGAATTTAATAGTTTGAAACGATCCTCTAGGCCGTCTTTATTTGATAACTGAGATGCCATAATTGTTCATTGATTTTGGACTAATCGAAAAATTCTTGATGATTACATTCGAATCATTCATGTTTAATATAGAAACTAACCCATCACGATTTCGTATACTGACTATTGATCCCGCCACAAACACACCCAAATATAATCTCCATCTTGAACTAAGTTGAATGGTACTTTAATAAATTTTTCTACACGTGCTGTAGAAATATTTTTAAATTATTTGGTTTGAGGGATTTGGCCAAATTTCAATATGCTGTTTGGCATAATCGATTTTACATTTGTTGGCTTCGAGAAAATTCTTCCTTTAATGCCTATACAATCTAATGAAAAAGAATCTGGTGCAATATGGAACACGTGAGAAATAGGAGGGGCATTTTGAATGAAAGATTTGCTTTACATAATGCTAACGTTTGCATAATATGAGAAGCAAGTAATACCTTTAGTATTACATGTGAGGTTTGGAAAATATTTAGTACTACCAATAATCTCTTGATTATGCTTGTATCAGCACCTTTGTCAATTAAAATCTTAGAGGGAGTGGACTTAAGAATATCCAAATTAATTGAAGCGAAATTTGAATCCATGGTATTTGTCGAAATAAGAACATACGATATTATATTAGAAACAGTACTAAATTCAGATAATTTGCAAGAACCATGTGAATTTAAAACATCTGAAAGAGAATTAGTATTGTTATTTGAACTGTTAATATTTTGATCGACTTCGAAAGTATGGAAAGAGCACGATTTTAGAGCTTGTCTACTCGACCAGACGTGCTTGGCTCCTGACCGAGTACACTTAAGTTTTCCGAATTTATTTTATTATCACCGTTAGAATTGAATACTGTATTTATAGCTCAGAGCTGATATTATTCATTTTAAGGCAATCATTGATAAGGTGACCTCTTCTAAGACAATACCTACAGTATATAATGATACTTGCCGAATGGCTTGATTATATAGAAGAATTCACGAATGATTCAGCTGTATTGGTTCTGAAATTAGTTGGATTTTGAGTCCACGTAACATTTTGATTTTGATAAGAATTTTTAATATTTGAAGTTTCTGGAGTATTAGAATTATAATTCGATGTGCTGTTTAAAGAATAACACTTGTTGGCGCTATGTCCTTGTTATATAATTGATTCACTAGAATAAATTGTCTATTCTTCAACTGCTTTATAAATAGCTTCGGAAATTGTAGCATAAAAAAAATATAAAAGCCAAATATCGTAAGCCGAAGTACAAATATCGTAAGCCGTACCGGTTAATTTATTTTTAACCAAATCTAAAAAACAAATTTTTATTACCTTCATTAATAAGAGGTTCATACCTCGACTCACAAATAGAGAAAAATTTGTGAAGTTGTTGATAATTTCGGTTAAATTCTGGAATGATCTTATAAAATAATGAAGGATTTAACACTATAAGCTTAAGGGCAGCTGAACCAACTTTACTGTCATTGTCTTCAACCATTATAAAATTATCGGAATGATTCGGACTACCAGAAATATTAGAATCATTTAAATTATTACTCGGGTTTACACTGCTATTATTTTTAGTTATATTAAATCTATCACTTACCAAATTCAAAATGCTATCTTTGTCCGGTATTACTATAGCATCGGAAGGTGGCCTTGATTTTTGGATTATTCCACCTCGCAACTTTAAATTATCTTGTTCTTACGGCCCGAAATTAATTGTCATATGATTTCATGCGTATTTACTACAATAATAAATTAGCTGAAATAAAATGTTAGAAAAAAAAAATTTAGAATTGTAACAATTAAAGAAATATTTTTAAGAAAAATGTCAACATATATCTTTAGGTACAAGCACAAGTATCCTATAATTTTTAGGTTATTCTTGGTCTTCATAACTAACCTCGCTTAACAATATAATTTGGTAGTTGTGGTGGAAGAGGAACAAAACTCAGAGTAAGGTTTATTAATTTATTAACTGAGGAGAAATTTTATACAGTTTAGTACAAATAATTCAATTCACAACAATATCATCCAACCGTCAAACCATTATGCCGTCATCATTCTTTCATACCAGCATCCCACTATAACAACGTAATACCGCACCATCATATCATCATATATACCATCTTACCACAATACCATTGTACCGTCATACCATCATACCATCATACTGTTGATGTTGATAATGCACTAATTGGGTTATTTTCATGTGAATTTATCGAAAATAGAAACTAATTGATTGTATACTTTAATTTATAATTTTAGTTTTATTGATTAATACCGAATTTGTTGATTTTTATACATAATATCTTTTGCGTTGTCGATCGGACAAAATTGGGAAACGCAATTCGTTCAACGAGCCATCGTTCAGCGATTCTTCAACGTTATGCAATACACATACATACATATAAGTAATATAATTTGTACAACAAAATACAATACACATTATAACTTTATATCTTTAGTTATTGAAACGTTTTAGCCGATTATTGTGAACAACCAAATCCTTATTGCGACATCGAATAGTACTATTTTCAGGGGAGTTAACTTTAACAATCGTGAAGGGACCATCCCAAAGTTCGCCCAGTTTTTGACGTGATAACGTTTTACACCGCATGTTCAGAAAACTGACCCGAAAGTTAGCCCTTGGTCGGGGGCAATTACTCATCAACTATAAGCACTACCTTTAATTTAAAGATACGATTGCTTGGATTGGTCCTTCGGGTTTATGTGTCATGCATAATATTTTCGCAATGGCGTCATCGGGCGGCACAGAAACCCGCACCGCGAACCTCTGATTTTGTCCGATTTAAATGCTTCAACTATAGTGTAGCGAGAGAACGGCTCATCCGATCGGAGATCCGATGGTGTCAATTTTTGCGTAAAAAGCCTGTGGAAGCTAATTAATTTTAAATTAAATTAATTAATTTCCACATAAATTTTAATTAAAAATTCAAACTACAAAATAGGGATTTATAGAGATTGAGGGCACTATAGCAAGAGAATGCCTCATCAGATCGGAGCAATTCGGTTATTAATTTGTGCTTAATAATACTGTGGCAGATAATTTATTTTAAATTAAAATAATTAATCTCCACATTAATTTTAATCAAAATTACAAAGTACAAAACAGCGATTTACAACCAACCATGAGAATCACTTATCTGAACGGAGTAATTCTGGTGTCAATTTGTGCGTAAAGAAACTGTGGCAGATAACTTATTGCAATTAAAATAATTAATTTCTAGAAAGCACAATAAAGGGGGAATGCCTGATTTAATAGGTCATATGTCATTATGGACTCTGATATATATTTGACCTAGACTGCGTATCCACCACACTAGCCTCGGCGACATTGGGAGGCACTGGTCTGGAACTCACATTCATCAGGCACATCTCCGCTGAGACCCTGCGCTTCATATCGTACTTTTCATACCATCGCGCAGTACTTAATCGTTTACAAACAATCACTGTACTCTCATTTCATGATGCTAATAACAAAGAAATTTATTTTAACAACCCCATACATCGTGCCATTTCTCGTACCTCTTATAAACGTTATCACGGAAAACACCTACCGCCGTGTAGAAGACACAGCCTACCCCGAATTTTTCCTAGAATTTTTCGAATTTTTTAGGAAGACATTATCACTTATTTCGAACTTGGGATCATTGATATTTACATCATAATAATTTTTTGACTGAATTTTCTTTTCGATCAATCTCTTCGTGGCAACGTGGCAACCTTCCATGCTATTTGCAGTTTATTTTTAATTTCGAAGCTGTAGGTAATCATCATAATTATAGATTGGATCTGGATCTTTCTTAACATAGTTTGGCAATGTTGGTTTATGCCCATAGACCAATTCATATGGCATAGAACCGGTCGAGGTATGTGGTGTGGAATTGTAGGCGAACATTGCAAATGGGATCCATTTATACCAGTTTTGTGTGTCTGTGGTATAATTTCGAAGATATTCACCGAGTGTTCGGTGTGATCGTTACAACGCGCCATTCGATTGGGGGCGGTACGCCGTTGTATTCAATTTTCTGATGTTGAGGATTTTACAAACGTTTGTAAAAAATTGGCTCATAAAATTTGTTCCTTGATCCGGTAAAAGTGACTCAGGTCCCGATTTGTATAATTTTCCATTTTCGTTTTAGACCTCGTTATAACCTTGACTTCAGAATTCGATATGGTGACTCGACTGAGACTATCAGCGTTAGCATTGGCCTCCCCGATTTGTACTCAATTCTTGCATCATAATCATCCATCAAAAGTCTCCGTCGAGTGATTCGTCTGGTAGGATTTGTGCTTTTCCCAAGCCAAACTAATGGTTTATAATCTATTCGGATTATATAAAACTTCGGCCGTATTCGTAAGGTCAAAATCTTTCAACAGCATAAATAATCGCGAGCATCTCCTTCTCCACTGTTGATTAGTTTCGCTCGGCTTTATTGAGAATGCGACTAGCGTATCCAATCGGTCAATCATTATCTTCTTTTTCCTGTGATAATACTGCTCCTAAAGAAATGTCACTGGCATCTGTAGTAATAATAAATTCTTTGGAGAAGTCCGGATATTGCAAAATCGGAGGACTAATTAGATGTTCTTTTAAAATTCGAGAAAATTCGTCACAAAATGCATCCCAAATAAACGAAATATTTTTTCTAGTTAATGCAATTAAAGTTTCTGCGAGTTTAGAAATATTATTTATAAATCTTCTGTAATATCCACACAATCCAAGAAATGTCCTTAAGTCTTTAACGGGTTTAGGAATAGGAAAATATTTGATTGCATTCGTTTTTGACTCGTCAGGCTTTATGCCTTCTGGGGTAATGATATGACCGAGATATACTATCTCGCGGCGTAAAAAGTTACATTTGTCAAGATTTAATTTGAGACTATATTGTCGAAATCTATTAAACACATCAATTAATTTTTTATTGTGATCGTCCAGGTCAATCCGTACACAAGATCCATGTACACAAAACATTTTAACCCAGTAAGTCCTGACAGAACATTGCTCATAAGTCGTTGAAATGTACATGGTGCACCTTTTAAACCAAACGGCAAGCGATTAAAGTGAAAATGTCCTGCGTCTGTACTAAACGCGGTTTTAAATTTATCTGCTGGATTCATTGGTACTTGATGATATCCATCAGCAAGATCTAACGTCGAAAAATAATTAGCTTTCCCCAACTGCTCCAACATATCGACTATATTAGGCAGTGGGTACATTTCGCTTAATGTGATTTCGTTAAGACGACGAAAATCCACGACAACTCTAAATTTCTTATGGCCATCCGCTGATGATTTCTTAGGAACCACAAGAAGAGGAGAATTCCATCCACTTTTATTGTGTTCAATTGTTCCATCTTTCAGCATCTTATCGATTTGTTTATTAATTTCTTCTTTTGCAGAAAATGGTAGGCGATAAGGCTTAACATTGATTACATTTGAATTAGCTAATAAAGGAATTGAATGTTCGACAGCGCTGGTGATTGATAGACTATCACCAGGAAGGTAGAAAATATCGTTAAATTTACGACATATTTTCAAGAAATACCACATAAATTTGGGTTTTAGGATTAGACAAGACATCAAATTTAGTAATACATAGCTTCAAACTCAAAATTAGAAACTTTAATTGAATAATTGTTTGTATTTATTAGACAAATTTTGGCTTTTGAATCACAAATGCTTGTGATAGTATTTCAAATAAACAAACCAGACTGGATTTCTTTAGATTTAATTAGTAATTCTGGCCCTTCTTTAAAATTAACAATTTTACTCACAACTCTTTCAGTTCTAGCTGGAATTTCTATACTATTATCATCGGACGACAATAAATTTACAGAAACTGGTGAATTTGATGGTTTGATTTCTAAAATTTGCTGATCATAATTAATTTTACATTTATATTGTTGGAAAAACTCTTTGCCTAAAATTCCTTGGCCTTCAATTGGAAAAGAATCGGCAACAATATGAAAACTATGAACCACGTTTTGATAATTTGGTAGAAGAATAATGTTTGCTTTACAAGTAGCCAATGTGTTAACTTTCTCACTTGTTATTCCTTTGATCGAACATTTCAGCAAAGGATTACATTCAGTGTTATCGTCTATAAAACATTTTTTTATGACCGAGATATCCTCCCCTGAATCTACCAGGAATTTCGCCCTTTTAGCTTTCAATATATCTAGACTTAAATTGACGTATTTATTAGAATCCGAATTTTGTTCATTGAAAGTATTTATAGAATAAAGAGCGGCAAAATTTTGATCGATTAACTCGGAATAAATATCATAATTTTCTGAAGATGATATTGTAACTTGTATTGTTGAACACGGTGCTTTTACAGATCGCTCACTCGAAACGGCGTGTTCGGTTTCGAATCGAGTGAGTTGGAGTTTTCCGAATTTGAATTCTGTTCATTTGGTGATGGCTTGATGAGTTATCCGAAGGTTTTCTTCGCGCTTCATTAAATATGCGTTTTCTACAATCTTTAATATAATGGCCAAATTTTTGCGATAATTACATGTTACTTTAACCGTGTTAAGTGATTTATCAGCCGTATTGAAATTTTGAAATGACCTATTTTTAAATATATTATGACTAGTATTTTGAAATAAACTATTCGATTTCGAACTACCGGATGAATTGGTATTTGAAAAATTATTTGGTTGCGCTTGGTTTACACTAAATGTACGATTTTTTCGATTTTCAGGTAAACTAAAACACTTGTCGGCTTGATGACCTATTTTTCGACAAAGTTGACAACGAATAATTTTATATTGGCTTATGTCATTTGCAGAATTGTAAAGCATTTCTTCTTCGATTGCTTTATTCATACAATCGATATAATTACTGAAACGGCACGCCTTTATAATCAGTTTAATAGGTTCCTTCAAACCTTCTTGGAATGATCGCAGAGCTGTTGATGCGTTTAATGCCTTAATTTCTTCTGTGCAACCGACTTCTTTACGCAGAGAACATGCGTTATTTAAATCGCTCAACACCTGATCAACACGATTTGCATAGGTGTTCACGTCCTCCTTTTTCCTTTGTTGAATTTTAACAAGCTCCGTTTGCAATTGTTCAACAGAACACTGTTCGCCGAATTGCTTTTTTTACAGCTGTTTCGAAATCAACGTAACTTGTAAATGTTTGTGAACTTGTTGTAATTATACGCTTTACCTTTTAATTTAGTTACAGCTAATCTAATAGCAACAGATTTGTGTTCTTCTTCCTTACCAGCATCGTGACAAAGTTTAACATTTGAGAGAAATCGATTGAATTCCGCCGAGCTACCGTCGAATTCGGGAATTATTTTGAGCATTTGATCCACAGTAAATGACATTGTTAATATACTATTGTCATACAAATGTTTAGGATCAACAAAATTTTTACAATCACCCAAAATATTCGATGATAATTTATCCTCGACTTGATTCCCGGACCCACTTTTTTATTAGAATTATTTAGAATGTCTATTGACTCGTTTTGTGTTGAGGAAGAACTTTCATTTAGAGAACTATCGTTACTATTAATAGCAATAATTGAAAGTTCAATTGGCTCACGAGTAGGGATAGTGCGATTTGATTTTTCAAAATAATCTGATTGTTCACAAGAGTTATCGGTACTTACTAATTTTTTTTAGTATTACCGTTAGGTACCGGATTTAAATTATCGTTTGGAAGTGTAATTGGATCACTACTTACATTTATCTCGGTATCGTCGAAACTCTTCACAATTCTCCTTGTTCTCAATGACAAATTATATGCTTCTGTGGCTGCGTCTTCACACTTATTATCATCCGTCAAGTTATTTGTATTTATAAATAACTAACTATAAATACTTTTAGGATAAAAAAGTCTTCCGAAAATTCTCGATAATTTTTGGTAAGAAATTAAATTTTCTTCGAATTGATTACCATTTGCAAATACCAGATGATTAGATGCCCATCAGCTGACTCGTTTTGTTGAAAATAATAATCCGTACAATTCGTTGATCACGCCTTCAAAATTTGTTGGTACTCGTCCCGTTATTCAAAATTAATTATTAGGCAATAAAGTCGAAGAGTCTCGAAATTCAACAGCATGTCGGCTTGAATAAGAATTGATTTTTGATTTTTCGTTGTTTTTCTGCTTTCTGTTTTACACTGTGTGTACTGCTTACAGCTCCAAATTAATCATATAACAGATGGAATTTCAATGGAAACTCGACCAATTCCAGCAATCGACACGACAAATAAGAAAAATTATAATTGCTGTGAATTTTATTCTGGTATCGAATTAAACAACTGCATAAATACTCGTAGTTTTCAAATTATGCACATATCACTGTAATTACGCTGCCACCAATGTTGATGTTGATAATGCACTAATTGTGTTATCGAAAATAGAAACTAATTGATTGTATATGTACTTTAATTTATAATTTTAGTTTTATTGATTAAAACCGAATTTGTTGATTTTTATACATAATATCTTTTGCGTTGTCGATCATACAAAATTGGGAAACGCACTGCCGATTAAAAACAAAAATGCATCGACCATCGTTCAGCGATTCTTCAACATTATGCAATACACATACACATACATATAATATAATTTATACAACAAAATACAATACACATTTGTATATAATATAACTTATATGACACGACAATATACAATACACATATATATAATAAATAGGATAGAACTTCGCACAGGGTGTGCAGGCTCACAACAATACCATCATAACATCATACCATCATAGCATTATACCATCACACTATTATACCATCATATCATTATACCATCATGCTATCACCATTATACAGTTGTACCATCATACCATCACACCGTTATATCATCATAGCATGATACCATCACACAATTAATCTTAAAACCAGCATATCGTCGCCCTAACTGTGAATTAACGTATCTGACATTTTTTCAAAATCTCATCTCTAATAAAAAATGGTTCATCGAGAAAAACTCTGCCTGAATTTGTCCACCTGCTTTGGTTCACCGATGTCTCCTATGAGTCAATTAACGTTGGTGCAGGAATTCGGCTTCAGTTTCTCAAGACGAACATTTTGGTATCAGAGATGAGATTTTGAAAAATTTTAGATACGTTAATTCACAGTTATTACGACGATATATAAAAAATTAGTCAATTTAACTCCAACTCAATTTCAACTCAACCTGCAAATTGACCGCAAACTTAACCTTCAACTCAACCACAAACTCAATTCTTGAAGTACTCAATATTCAAATCAACACACATATATAAAAAATTGATAAATATTCACTCAGGTGTTTTGGGTCAATTCGTATGGCAGGTACCCAAACCTCCTGACGTACAGGTTCCAAAAGCTTTTCAAATCTCCGCCTTGACTAGTGAAAAAAAATTTCAAATCGGAAAATCCGTTCTCTCCGTTGGTACAGACATCCGGATATCCAGGCATACAGACATTCAGACAGAGAGGGTATTTTAAGCAAAAGAATCCTGAACGATATGAACTAATCTTTAAGTTCTTGTTTTTTGCGAATAAACATTGTTTATTTTATTGGAAAACAATTAAAGCTTTTACAATTAAAATAACAGTAAACTTAAATTTATACAAAACCTTAGTGCTTAGTTTTAGACTACATCTCTTTTGTTTTTGGTTTTATTCCTTAGTATAGTATTTGGTCTTGTTATTTTTGAAATATGGGTACCTTGAGCAATCATTTTTAACATCGAATCAGACTCAACTTTATGGCTGCTTTAATTGATTGCTTCTAAAACTATAAATATTTGTGCTAACTGCAAAGCTATTCAAAAGATCTTCCAAAAATTCGACAAACATTTGAGTAAAAACCATACCAAATTAGATTTCCGAAGAACTTTAATTTGTTAAAAAACTGATTTACCACCATTCTTAAAAATTTGCTCAACCGCAAACAAAGTGGATTATTAAATTTGGAACAAAAGCAAAACTTTACGAGTGTGTGAGCCAAAACTATCTGCCCAATTAATCTTTCGCTATTACTTCATAATAATTTTCTCCCAATTTCTTGTTTTGCTTTTAAAGTTAATAGAAATAAAAATTAAAAACTATAATTAAACTAAATTAAATTAAACTTTATAGTAAATTTTTAATTATTCCGCTCTACCTTTTATTATAGAATAGTATAGTTTTTTGATTATTTACTAGGCTATCGTTAAAAAAATTATGAAAAGCGATCTTATTCTTCTTCTTTTGTATTATTGTACTCGGTATCTTCTCTAAAGCAGTGTATCTATATAGGATGTACTTAAGACCATTAAAACTCTATTTAATTTAACTTTAAGATAAAAGAATTAATTGTTTTCTTAATTATGGTAATGATTTGTCATTTATAAACTTAAAAACTTTTTTGTTTTATTATTTGAGAAAGAGGAAATGAAGACATAAAATAAAAGAGAAGCAATTTATTATCTTTACGAAAATATTTAATTTAAGAGAATTCCTTCAACATTATTGTTCGCGGTTATCATAAAAGCAATGTATCGTGCAATATCGACATGATGCATTTGTCATTAACCCTAGATGGTAAATGGTATAAAAATTTACTAATTTCCATTGTACCAAGGAGCTAAATTTCTTACCTATACAATTTATAATACAAAAGACAACAATACATTTGATTGATAAGGAATATGAAGAAAAAGATAAGATTTTGTTTTGTTTTGTTGACGTTGCGAGTTTTTGAATAAATTATTATAAAACTTGAAATAAAATAATTAAGACAATCCAACTTACGACCATCTATTATACATAAATTATGTGTACCGCGCAGTCATTATATATCAGTGATATTTTGTGATTTTGGGCTGCTGCTGTGCAAAGTAAAATTTATTCAAGATGTAACACATGATGATTGACATTTATTAATTTACTTAAATGAAATGGCTGACTGAAATGAAATGTATCTCGCATTTCGAAGAGATCACTATATATAAAATATGTTAAGAGATTGATTTGGTTTTGATTGAAATTTGTTTTCCGACAGTTTGTCATCAACTTAATTATGTATGTGCATATATTATGAATTGAAGTAGTTTCTTTTGTGCTTGCCTGCGCCTATATTTACAGATAAGACATTTGCGCTATTTGAATTTTGATTAGCGGGTCGCATTTTGCTTAAATTATTTTTTGAATGATGTGATATCGTGATGACTGTATTTTGGAATTTGAATATACGAAAAGCATTTTATAAAATCAGGGTTAAATCTGAGATTCTGAGACCATGACAATTAATTTATAATAATGGAATGTCCTACTTCTTATTGTCGGTCAAACGATCAATAAAGATTCGTGACCTTAGGTAGGGGGCTACGGGCCAAATAGGCAAGGGCACTAAAATAATATATTCCGTCGGTTACCATTTATATCCACAAAGATATGACCCCATCCCCAATTGTTCATTTAATTATTTATGTAGGAATTGGAATCTATTCCGACGCCCAAATTTTCCTAACAAGGATCCGATATTCGGGACATTCCGTTAACTCAAACGGGTATCAAAACGATCCTAAAGGGACAGTACAAAGTAATTGTTTTCGTTAAAACGAAAATTTAAAAATACCTGATCGAAAATTGCTCACACAGAAAAAGCCAACATAGAAAAAAGCTCATGTGGAAAATATGATGCCCATATTACATAGGGGGAAAAAATGCACGATCAAAATTTTTTTTATCTGCAAATTTTATTTGAAAATATTTGCGTCAAAGTGAAATTGAATGTTGGCCAAATCTTCATCTAGAATTTCAATAAATGAGACAATGCTAGTTGGTCCAACCATACAGCCAACTTTATGTTCAATTCTGATGAGATTCCGAAACCAAAAAATAGCGTTGACCGGCGACATTAAAAAATAATGCACAATCAAGTTTTGGTTTGCGACGATAATACACAATTTTAGCGAATTCTGATGATCGGAGGTCTAGCGTCTATAGGAAGGGCGGGGGGGGGGGGGGGAGGGGGGGGGGGGGGGAGGGGGGGGGGAGGGGGGGGGAGGGGGGGGGGCTGTAACTAGCTCCGTAACCTTCCTTTAGGGTGAGCTCCAGCAGGCTGTTCTGGTCATGTTTTAGGCAGTCCTGTCTGTGGGCTCACGATCTGCGCGAGGGGTAACCTGAGCGTGATTCGCAAGTGTATGTGATACCTCCTCGTGGTGGCCTCCGGTAACTGTTGGCTCGTTTTACCGAACAACAGACTAAAGTACGACGCTAAAGGAGGGCATCAACCTTGAAAAAAAAAAAAATCTAAGGTGAGACACGTGCGCCGAAGGATGAGTGATCATAGGTTAGTTGCTCACTAGCACGGAACTCCGGATGCCAGACGACCTCCGGTTTCAATCAGCCTTACCACGGTAAGAGGCGCTGCAGTGGCGGACCTTTCTTTCCTCAAACAAATCAATACCATATGGATTCTTTGTTAACAAATTTAAACAGTAAGAGCGGTGCTCCTTCAAACGCTCCAATCTCAGAAGATGCCAAGGACCAGTCAGGCCCTGCTGCTGAGATCACAAACCAAATTGATAACTAGCACAGACGTAGTCGAGGGCTCTTCTACACATGGCATTCTATTTCCTGAAATGGACACCCTATCCACATCGACAACGGCAAATCGGAAATGACCTTGAGGACTTGGAGCTCGAGGAGAAAATAAAGAAGAGGACACGCCTCAGTGGAGCCGCGAGGAGACGCCTGTCCAATCTAATTCGGTCAGGGGTCCCCGCGATGCCGCCTTGCAGCAAGGAAAGATGATGGTAGCAAAGAAAGGGAATGTTTCCAGTCCTTTACCAAAGGCACCGGTAGCCGTCCCAATAGATGTCACAGAGGGCGACAATAAGGAGAGTTGCCCCAAGAACAGGGCCGACACGGCCACAACTTACAGTAACGCGGTGAAGGCCATCAAGTTGTAGATTACCGACCAAGGCTTCCCAGAGATTAAACTGGGTATTGCCCAAATTCTGGCCATACAGGACGCAATTATGAACACAGTAGCCGAGCTGCCGTTAGATGGTGTCAGCCCAAACTTTCTGGGATGTCGCACCAGTAACGGTTGCGCCACGGTTAACTGTGCCGATGAAGACACGGCAGAGTGACTTAGGGTCACAGTGCCCTCACTCAAACCATGCAATCCAAGGGGCATCCCTGAAGGGAGTTGGGGAGGAGGAATTGCCTCGCCCAAAAATCATGTTTGTTTACCTGCCATATGGTAGTAAGGAAACAAATGAGAAGATACTGTATCGTTTGGCGATCGAGAATAAGGATCTACGAGACGCAGATTGGATAATCATTTCGAGGAAGGAGCGAGAAGGCGACCTCCTTCAGGTTACAATGTCCGTTTCAAACAAAACGGCGGAGTTACTCAAGGGCTCCAACTACAGAGTAAACTGGATGTTTGGCTCTGTACATTTCCGCCCAAAGAAGGAGGGGGCGGTGGATGAAGTCGGGGGGAGGGTGGCGGAGCCGAATCTGACCGGCACGTCGAAGATAGATTTGGCTGAGAACTCTGGCCGCGATGGTGGGGTCACTGGGCCGGAGGAGGCCAGAAAACCTGTCACCCCCGGAATAGGGAGACCGGCCAAACCTGGCCAAGGAAGGAGGGGAAAAGCCATGGCTGACTCATTGAGGTAGGGTGGCACTTCAGCAACCTGTATCAATACCAGGCTATTCGAAACCTAAGAAGGATAGCGTGGAGCTGTGATATAGTCATCATGGGTATACACAAAAATAAGACAACAACAACAACAAAACTGAGGTTCGTGCAAGACGGCTACAAACAACCTAAATCGTATTTTTATGATCAATGACTGGGATATGGCGCTCATACAGGAGCCTTGGACCAACAATGGGATGATAAAAGGGTTTGGCACAATATCTTCTCTATTAACCAATTTATTTATAAGGATATCACGGCTGTTTCAATATAAATGCCCTTACCCAAGGGTGGTAGGAGGGTGATTAACATCGCTTCCGCATATTTTTCAGGGGATGAGAATGACCCCCCCCCCCCCTCCAGCATTGGTACTGAGCTTCGTGAATTATTGCATGTTTCATCATCAGAAATTCATCATTCGTTGCGACGCTAATGCACACCACGTAGTCTGGGGAAGCAGCAACACCAATTTAAGAGGTGATCAACTTTTCGAATTCTGTCTTAGTAACAACTTAGCAGTAAATAATAAAGAGAGGTACTGGATCTTACCCTGTCTGACATGGGTACCTCCAGTGCAATTCTCGACGGGCATGTGTCCAAGGAAGCATCCCTCTCAAATCATATGTACATCAGGTTTGTTATCAATATTCCTTCGAGACAAGAGTTGATTGTAAGGATACCTAAACGCCCCAACTGGCCAGTCTATAACCATAGACTTTTGGATAACTTAACTTGGAGACCTCGACAGAGTAGCGAATGAAGTTTCAGTACTCCATTACCCAGTATAACATAGCGTTAAGCCAGAGCAAAAGGTTAAGCTATAGAGACTTCTGTGAAAAAATAGACAAGCTACCTACAGCGTGTCGACTACAGAAAGCACTCTCCTTGGAGCTCAGGAATCTCTTGGGGTCTGTAAGGAAACCAGGTGGAGGGACAACCACAACCAGGGAAGAGACTCTGGAATGTCTAGTGAAAGGTCACTTTCCAGAATGTATTATACATTCTACATAGTAGAATTTGTACATCTGGTTCCAAGGGGGGCTCAGAAGTTCTACGCCGTAGAATGTTTTACGCCGGAACGGATAAGCTGGGCAGTCAAATCTTTTGGACCTTTCAAATCACCGGGAGGAGATTGCGCACATATCCCGCCTTTCTACAGCATGGCCCGCAGATTTTGTTGCCCTATCTTACTATACTCTTCAGAGCCAGTCACAGCTTATAAACCAATTAGCCTCATATCATTTCTACTGAAAACCATGGAAAAAATTCTGGGACTTTATATTAGATCCAATACCCTCCAAAGTCACCCTCTGGACTCTATAGTTTCGAGGTAATTCAGGAACAATCACTAACATAGAATTCTTTAAACCAGACTGAGAAATTTAGACTTCTCAAACATTACCTATGCGGACGACCTACTTAGTCTTGATGGTTAAGGGCAGATTCGCAAATACAGTAGGGGAAAGAATGCAACAAGCCCTAGTGGTAGTAACTGATTGGTGCACGGAGGTGGGCCTTGCGGTAAATCCTAATAAGGTCAGCTGCACTCTCTTTACTAACCGGAAGAAAACTGCCCTCCCGCCGATAGCCCTGGGAGGGGTAACTCTCCAACTGTTGAAGGAGGTTAAATATCTGGGCGTCGTACTTGATCAGAAATTGACATGGAATCCCCAATTAAATCATATAACAAACAAGGCCAATAAGGCCTACTTCACCTGCCAAAGACTGATTGGCAAAACGTGAGGACTAAGCAAACAAATGTTGGTGTAGCTCTACCGTGCCGTTATAAGACCTATGGTCTCTTATGCGGCGTTTGTGTGGTGGCCTAAGACGGAGCAGACTGGTACACGAAAAATACTGGATAAAAGCCAGAGGTTAATTTGTGTGGGTGCAACTGAAGCAATGAGGACTTATCCAATAGCTACCCTTGAGAGAATACTGGGGCTCTCACCACTGCACCTACACATTAAAAAAGTAGCCGGTTGAAGAGGTCTGAGCCTGAAAATATCCTACATAAATTAAATCTCAAGGAGGAATTGATCCAACGAGCAGCTCTGCTAGCCTTAGGAGCTTCAGTGTTCAACTCGAAATTGATCTGAAGCTGCTACTGCAATTTATTGGAACTGGGTAAAGCAAACAAAGTCATCCTTTTGTGGTCTCCTGGCCACTCCACCGTTAAGGGAAATGAGGCAGCAGACCGTTGTGCAAAAACGGGAGCAAGCCAGGATTTTCTGGGTTCCAGTTCCAGTATCGATTTTTCAAAAACCCATTTGGCACAAGGTACAAGGGACTGGGAGCGGAACTATATGAATTTACTCTGGAAGTCCTCCATTGGGATGAGACAGGCCAAGAAATTACTCAGTTACAATATTATACGTCTAGGAGAGGCACCGAGGATGGATCGCCAGTCCCTAAGATCCCTTACCTGGTTTTAACAGGGCACGGTCCTTATAATTTCCATTTAATGGAGATGGTTAGGTACAATGACATTTTTATAACACCTGGATCGCCTCATTTTGGAGGTTTTGGGAGGCGGCTGTCAAATCTCTTAAACCTCTACTTTCTAAATGTGCATCGAATACACATTTGACGTTCCAAGAGGTGGTAACTTTGCTAAACCAGATTAAGTCAATTTTAAATTCAAGGCCATTATGCTTAACAGCAGATTTTGATGCCGCCTTTGAGGTTTTAACAACAGCACACTTCCTAATAGGCTAAGCGAATTTTTAGTTACCCGAAAAGGAGATCACTGAGGGCCACCATTTGGTTTGCACAATCTTCAACAAAGTACTAGCAGCGAGTTGGTCTTTTTTGAAAAAAATTTCACAGATAACAGCTATTTGTAGGCTTTAGAATTCATGTTCGCATAGAATTCTGTAAATTCTGAAATTTCTAAAAATGCTGGAAAGCGAGCATTCTATGTGTGAGAATTTTATGTGTGAGCAGTTTTCCACGTACGCTTTTTGCTTGTGCGTATTTATACTGGTGAGCTTTTTTCTGTGCACAAACTTCCTGTGCGCTTTTTTCTCGTGCGTTTAAAATATTTTCAATTCAAGGAGGTGGTTAGAAAGAATAGCTTGAAAATGCTGTATCTGTTGATTCACCTTGATATTGTGTAAATAATCGAAAACAATCAACAAATGCGATAAAACTGGGCAAATATGCCACTTCATGCAATTACTCGACATCAAAAGCAGCGTTTAGTTGTTTAAACACATCAAAGTTAGGTAAAAGCTCAAACAGTTTCGGATAATTTAGAAATCTTGAAAATAACTTGAAAACATCGAATAATCTCGAGTGCAAAGTATTTATTATACATATGCTCGAATAACCTGAATAAATATTTTAAAGAAACTCGCAAAATTCGGCTACTCAATGCCAAGTAAACACTTTTACTCCTTGTTGTCCAGGAGACGTGTTGCAGTCGGCTCCTAAAGTAGAAAATGCTATTGCTGTCAAAGAATACAACCTGGCAAATTTTGTGGATTATGAATACGCTTTTGATAATACCTTTGAATCGATCTGTTAATCTTGAAGGAAATGCGTACCGTAAAGATTGCCTATTTTATCTATCTTTTGTGTCTGTTGCTAGTATAATTTGTTTGCACGTGTCACAGCCACTATATGCTCAAAGTCCTCGTGCAACATAAGACTGTAAGTGTACTCGTACCTTAACACCACGCAATTTAATATGGTTTTGTTTCACATTGCAATTTATTCTGCGAGCTCAGTTCGATTCACTCAATTACTTACTTTCCAATTGGGTAAATAAAATTGAGGTTTGTACAATTTAGTGGCTCCTATACAGCTAAATCAATTCCATAAATTTAATACTCTGGAACATTTTAATTAAAAATTTTTTTAAATAAAACTATGAAGTCAAATTTGTTTGCATATTACTTATAGGCGCCATCCATCCGTAATTTAAAAATTTTTCGACAACCATATCATATGCCGTTACATTTTAATTACGGCAGCAATAAATTTTATGATTTCGAACTACTAACGATCAACGTAAACTAACATAACAAATAGCATGAAATTATTACTTTGCTTGCGTAGAAGCATGCATATCAAATTAGTGCATAAAAATGATTTCTTTGTAACTAAAATTGCGCCCGCGATCTTATCGTATTTTTAAATGAAGAACAAAAAAAAATTATTCATCCTGGTGTATTGAAATACGTAAAGTTTATCATAAAAGATTTAATGTACTTTAAATATTTTCAAAATTTCGTTTTTTTTTTTTAATTACACTAAACTGCATAATTAATCAAATCCCAAATTATAATTGAATTGTACAGTTTTCGTCCAAATTCATATCTCAAAAAAAAAAAAAAAAAAAAGTTATCATCCATTTTATGCACTCAATAAATTTATAACAATGGAATTACAAATTTTATGGATTTGTGTCTTGAAAATTTGTTAATTGGTGGTTTAGTTCAGTGTACTGGAAACAACTTTTTAGTACGATAATTAAACAACAACTCAGTAGCTTGTAGACATAAAATAGTTTAATAGGGTTTTAAGTTCTAAGAATCAATTAAAAATCTCGATATATATCGAGCCAAACAGCATACAACGAACCAGTTTAAAATTATTGTTGAAAAGCATCAACAAGTATACATGGTGGGTGACACACTATTTAATTAGAAATTCAAGATTATACAAAAATGATTAGGTAATTATCGTTTCATTCATTTGTTTAATTATCGCATACCTTGTGTTGAACAAAGCACATTGTATATATACGATACCCAAGAAGACTACACAAATTAGTACTCACAGTATACAAATCTCGACTCGATTAATGAGAAGCAAATTTCATTCATAAAAACGATGCGAAAAAATATAAAAAACAATAAAAATCTTTGAGAGGTCTTGTCGAACTCATCTTCTTCTTCTTTATTTGTTTTGGTTTCTCGTTTTTTAATTTTATTATTTTTAATTCCTTTAATTAATTCTAAGAAAAATGCGTTCTAATTATTATTTTTATTACTGTATACTACACAGTTTCGTGGTTGTTTCAAATTTCGTTTTATGGTTATATTTACATAGGAATATGGTAATTACTGCGCACAGATGATAGATTTACCAGATTGAGATTAATTGATAAATATTTCTCAGGAAATTATAATGGTATGGGACACGCCTATTTGGATCCTTGTTTTGTAAAATTTCGATTAACTTCTTGGAAAAAATTGCAAGGTGTTCAGACATCTCATTCAATGTAGGATTCTAATTTCGATGTATGAATTTTGTAGGGATTTGAGTCAATAATTCGAAGTTTTTCATTGTGGTTCATCAAATTTTGAAATAAGTTGACGGATAGCAATGCATTTTAAACACATAATTATAGTCTAATAGCATAGACTAAATAAAATTTCACAAAGACTTCTCATGTCGAACAAAAAAAAATTCAAATTATTTGGGTGTAGAAAATACCTATTTGGGTGTAGAAATTATATTCCGAACAATACAGTGAGGCCCTACGCAATATACTTAAAACCACAAAAATATAATTCTCTCTTTGAGTAAATTTACTCTCCAACTAAAGCAAATTTGCTTTGAGCAGGCATTTAAATAAAAAAAATATTTATTCACAAAATTTTTCGTGTGTTAAGTAGTATGCGATGGAACACCGGTGAGTATGGTTCAACAAATAAGGTTAGTTCGATCTTTTGAGTCACGTGTTCGTGACGTCATACAATTCGCCACGTGTTTATAAATAAAGAGAGAAAAAGCAATGAAACCTTTTTTATTTCAAGTTATTGTTTTTTTATTTTTCATTTGTTTACTTGTAATTTATACGACTCTTTTAATACTAGAATTGTGTGTCGTCATAAAAACATGCTCATTTGTTTAAATATTTAGAGCTAACGTGGTATTTATTGAATCATGACCGGTGGATAAAGGGAATATATGTATGCTGATATATTATTTTGTTAACCTTTATCCAGCTGAATAAGTACAATTGCACCACCATGTTTATATGAAAATAAAACCAATTTATGAAACTAACAATGGGTTTTCATTGCGTTATGGGTTATTTATTGTGGAACGCCAGGAATATGCAGTTGAATGTATACTGAATGAATACATTTGAATGGATTGTTGTGTGTTTTGTCAGTATGACTAACTGTGGGATTCTAAACTGATTTTTAGATGCGATTCTGGAATTTGACCACGTATAATGGAACTTGGTTATTGCTTAACCGATCATGATGAAATTCGACATGTACGATAGAAGTGGATGTTTTTAATGATTGCTAAATGAATTTCTGTAATATGGCCAATTAGGAGGGAACTTGGCTATTTCTTAACCAATCCTGGTGAAATTTGATATGTCCAATAGAAATGGGATTCTAAAATGATTGTTAGGTGAAGTTCTGGAATATGGCCAATTAGGACGCAACTCGGCTATTTTTTAACCGATTATGATGAAATTCGACATGTACGGTGGAAATGGGATCCTAAAATGATATGATTTTTAGATGATGTTTTGGAATATGGCCAAGTAGGATGGAACTTGGCTATTTCTTAACCGCTTTTGATGAAATTCGATACATGCGATATAAATGGGATTCGAAAATGATATTTAGAAGGAGTTCTGAAATATGACCAATTGGAAAGGAACTCGGTTATTCCTTAACCGATTATGATGAAATTCGACATGCACGATGAAAGTGGGGTTCTAAAATGATTGTTATTAGATACAGTTCTGTAATATGGCCAATTTGGAAGGAACTTGGTTATTTCTTAACCGATTCTGGTGAAATTTGACATATGCGATAGAAATGGGATTCTAAAATGATTGTTAGATGAAGTTGTGGAATATGGCCAAGTAGGACGCACTTGTTTATTTCTTAACAGATTATGATGAAATTCTAAAATGATTTGGGACACGGCCAATTAGGAAGGAATTTGACCACTTTTTAACTGTTTATTTGATATTCAGCATGTACGATGAAAATGGGATTCTTAATAGAATTTTAGATGAAGTTTTGTGATTCACCCACCAAATGGCTCAGTGGTCAAAGCTGTGGCGTTTGTATCGGAAGGTGCCGGGTGATGACAATAAACACAACTATGACCTCCTGTTGAGAGTGCAGAATCTATGGGCCAACCCACTTTGCATGTCAGCACTATAGACTGGCATGAAGCAATGCAATAAGGTGATTTATACAAAAACGGGTCTTTAGCCGTAAGTCCTCGATTTGGAAAATACTGCGTAAAGTAGGACGGTAAAAGTTAACTGCGACAGAGTTGGGAGTGCCTTGAGCCCCAGAAAAGATTGCATAGAATAAAACGAAAAAAAATCTATGATTTGATCAGTTAGGGAGGAACATGTTAATTTTTGTACATATTATGATGAAGGTCAGCAAGTGCGATGGAAACGGGACTTTATATTGATTTTTCGAAGAAGTCCTTCAAGGCCTTAAAAAAATTATTTTAGAATCTTATATGCTGAATTTCATCATAATCGGTTAAGATGTGGCCAAACCCCTTCCTAATTGGGTTTGTACATCATAATCGGCTGAGAAATAAACAAGTCCCTTTCGAATTAGCCGTATTTCAGAACTATTTCTAAAAAATATTTTAAAATCCCATGTCTGTTGAACATGCTGAATTTCATCATATTTGATTATTAAATTGCCAAGTTCCTTCCTAATTGGCCTTACTCAAGAACTTCTTCCAAAAATTATCTTAGAATCTTGTTTCCATCGTACATGCTGAATTGCACCGAAACGTAAGCATGTATCGTAATCGGGTGAGAAATTACGAAATTTCTTCCGAATTGATTATATTCCAGAACTCCTTCCAAAATTCATTTTAAAACCCCATTTCCCTCGGACGTGTCGAATTTTATCATAGGTGGTAAAGAAATAGCCAAGTAAATTTCTAATTCAACATATTCCTGAAAATTAATCTGTTTTTTAACAAAAAGTCATAAGGGATATATCTTCACTTTCATGGATAGTCTGAAATATCATAAATAATAAAAAAAAAATTGTATCCCGTAAATACAAATTGAGTCCATTAAATCGAGGGTCCCTTAAATCGAGGGTCCCTTAAATCGAGTTACTGTAATTTTAATTTGAGAAATTCTATTTTATGTACACTAAATTTGTATACTTGCTTAATAACGAACCGCGTCGATCTATTTTACCACGTTCATAACCTAACAATGTTGATTGCAAATTCGTAGATGCTTGATAAAGTTTGTTAATTGGGCGATTATGCAGTGCATACACAGAAAATTTGAGATCCAATGGTCCAATGCAAGAGTTTGTAAGCGACCAGGGGCTATATTTCTGGAGAGACTTTAATTATTTGTGGTGATCTTACCAGAAACTATGCAGTTTTTTTTTAATTTATTAGATTTTTGTATAATTTGGTATACTCTATTATGAATGAACTAATTGGAATAATTAGAAATTTTAGTAGGTAAGTAAATAAATAAAATAATATTCGTTTAATGGGCTAATTTGGATCTAGTGAAATTTTATTATTTTTCTTGTATTTCGAAATCAAATCTTATTGAATATAGTTAAACTTATGGGGAATTTTATTGATAAAATGTTGATTAAATATAAAACAGGCTAAACGACCTTGGTTGCGTTCACTGCAAAAATTGTTGTCGGTGTGGTGTGATGTTAGAAATGTCACATAAACATCGGTGTCAGGCGGTGTAACTTTAAAACCCAGTGAACGACATGTTGTTATTTTCTGTCAATCGTAAATTTTGAAGCAAACTTCAATTTGTTATTTGTTGTCAATCGTAAATTTTTTTCAGTAGAGCAAACTACATTTGGCTATTAATTTTGTGTTTTAATAAGATAATAACGCGTATTTATAATGAGTGATACAAATAAAAAAATTATTATTTCCATTGCTATAGAGCAATAAAAAATATAACAAATATTAATAAATATTCGTATAGTTGTTGGACATAAGTTGTTGGACGATCATTGTTAGCCACACAAATTACACCTTTCTCCTGAATAAAACAATTCCCGTCAATCACAAATTGGCATAATTTTTCCATCAATGTTATTATTTTTTATTTTTGTTTATCTATTTTTGACATTAAATTATAACAATTGCTTTTCAACATCAACTAACAATGCTTGCTACTACAGTCAAAAAATGTAGATTTGTGTCGACGACAACATATACAGTGAACACCAAGTTGTCATAATATACTGTCACATCTTGGTGCTCAGTGAACGACAAGTTGTCAAAAAATGTAATTTTTAGTAACATTTTGTTGGGCAGTGAACGCACCCCTTGATTTTCAATTTCACATGTAAATTTCATTCGCGGAGTAAAACTATTAATGGCCAAAATAATAATGTCTTCAACTTACCGATAAAAGAAGATGTAGGTTTGACGGAAAATGTTTTGGACACTTCGGTTTCTAGTTACGTTAGAAAAACATTCGTTATAAAAAAGTTTATTTCAAATTATTATATAAATCGGTGCTGCCAACTTCTTTTTCTGCCCAAATTAATTTTATTTAAAAATAGACGGAAAATGACGGAATATACCAGCGAATCGTCAGGGTTTTTATTTAAAATACAATTTGCTAATAAAACATTTCTGTTCGTCCAAATCTATTGCAAATTTTGAATAGAATTCATGCCGCATACTCGAAAACTGTCGAATAATAATTCACGTCGAATCATTTTGAAGTAAGGAATGACGCTCCAGATTTATTTATCAAATCATAAATTGCAATGAAAATTATCTTTAGCAAAAATCATGAAACATATCAAACAGCTAATAAATAAAACACATAAATAGCACGGTTGTTGTACTACAACTATTTTTATATTCACCACATTTTTTCTAAATCGGTTTCTTCAATAGGCATTTATGCGTTAACTAAATATGGTATACTTATATGAGTTTTGCAAATTAATATTTTGGTTTTAATTAAATTTTTGATAAAATATTCGTTTAAAATCTTTAGTTTTTTAATTTTATTAATAAAATATAACATAACAACATAAAATATCATATATAAAAACAACATAAAATCATAACTTTGCTATTTCTTAACCGATTATGATGTACAATAGACAGTGGCGGATTAAGGTCGAAAAAATCGAGAGAGGCGGGAAAATAAAAATACAGGTTCACGTATTTAAGCATCCTGGGTGTTGATTCTCTAAAAAATAAGGTCGCACGTGACAAAGAATAGTGACACAACTCAAAATTTCAAATTTTTCAGGAGAGCAAAAGGAAAAATGCCAATTTCGATTTTACCTACTATCACAGGATATTGCCCATGGGCGTCAAAAAAAAGGAGATCAGAAAATCAAGCCGTCGCTCGCTTTGTAAAATATATATGAAAACGGCACTATGTCAGGTTATGAAATCGATCATTGCGCATCTTTCTGACGAATTATCTCAAAAACTCAATTTTTGAGTTGTGTCACTTTTCTAAGTCATGTGCGATGTGTAAACGTGAAAACTTGTAAAATGCAAAGTTTACTTTTATGAAAACGATTTATTTGTTTTTTAACTTATTTTTATTTTGTAGATACAAAATAAAAATAAGTTAAAAAACAAATAAATCGTTGTAATAAATTTAAATAAAAACTTAATAAAAGAAAACCCTTTACTTTTATGAGTTTGAAATTGTTCGAGAGGATTACTATCTTTAGAGAATCAGGGCACAGTTAGGAAATTCCTCATTTTGTGTAACGAGTGGGATATTTGCGAAACGAGTGAAGCGAAGCGCCCCCGTACAGCTAGTTTTATTATAAACAGTAAATTATGTAATTTTGAGAAAGTCTTTGGATGGTTAAATTCCAAATGAATTTTAAAATTTTTTCGAAATCAAGCAGGCACAAACTGGTATTGAAATGAATATTTCCTCACTAGCTAGCTAGCTATGAAATATTCCCCATTTCCTAACTAGTTATGAAAAATATGCCGTTTCACAACCTACTACGATTTTGAAAAATTTTTGTAACAAAACTGAAAAATAGCCGCATTTCTTGACGCATTAGTGATCCGGATCAGATCAAAGTTTACATTGAAAACAACAACAAAAATTCAATTTTTATTGTTGTTTTCAATGTAAACTTTGATCTGATCCGGAACACTAATGCGTCAAGAAATGCGGCTAATAATAGCAATCAAGTGCTTTTCATACCGGCTGCGTTAACTTCGGACTTCAAAAATTTACGTTTTATTTTTAATAATTATCACTTAAAAATAATTTATTTTATAACAGTTTGAAAACATTTCTATAAAAAGTGATACTGTTAATCAAATAAAACAAAATTACAAAACTTTAAAGTTACAAAACGAAAACGTTTGTGTTTTGTGAATTTGGGAACAATATAAAGAAGACGATGATTAGCGCGAAAGTTGTATCGAGCATCACTTCTTATTACCTGCTGACCACTACGCATAAAAAATACTCTTAAAACCTTATAAATATACAAATGTTGTAAAGGTAGAATATTGGTCGATTTGAATAAAGGCCAAGACGATTCCAACCTAATTTTCCTCAAAATTGTTCGCAAAATGACTTTCTGTTGTATGTACAATAGTTTTAAAGTAGTTGGATAACAGTCACCCCAGCAATCCGAATAACGCACATACTATTTTTTCTCCACCGAAGAAAATACATTGCGTACCCTAATTATAAGTACAAATTACACGCATTTAGAATTTCTCGATTGAAAATTTGATGAAATATCTAGCTAAGAAGGAGGTCCTTACTTTTTTTCGTTTGGGCATTTTACCAAGTTATGACGTGTCAAATACCTTTAATATTGAAAACAGTATTAAAGAACACACATCTTTAAACAATTATGTATATTAAATTATTAACCCATTTTTCTTTTCTTCTATACACAATGTAAACACGAAAATTACTTTAACATGCATTTGCGATGAAAATTGGATTCTAAAATGATTTTTGGAAAAAATTCTGGAATATGGCCAAGTAAGATGGAACTTGTCTATTCCTTAACAGATTTTAGTTAAATTTGACATATGCGTTGGAAATGCAATTCTTAGATGATTTTTAGGTGAAGCTCTGCAATGTGGCTAAGTAGGAAAACATTTGGCTTTTTCTTAACCGATTTTAGTGGAATTTGATATTTGCGATGGAAACAGGATCCTAAAATTATTTTTAGATAAAGTTCTGGAATATGGCTTACTAAGATAGAACTTGGCCTTTCCTTGAAAATCGACATGCACTACGGAAATGAGATTCTAAAATGGTTTTACCAATTCCTGGACGCTACACTATCGTTAGAAGTTACAATAATGCTGCGCGTGCCGTCACCCACTTTTTCTTATTTTCCTTTGATTGTGATTAAATTTTCCGGCAGATGTATAATAAATATGTCTGAAATATGCTGTTGGGAATATCTGCTGGGATGCAGATCGAAAATCGGATAAGAAATAGCCAAATTTCTTAACAATTGGCCATATTCCAGAACTTCATAGAGAAATTATTTAAGAATTACATTTGCAACGCACATGTCAAATTTCACTAAAATCGGTTAAGAAATAGCCAAATTCCATCCTACTTGGCCATATTCGAGAACTTCATCTAAAAATTTAATTAGAATCCCATTTCCACCGCTCAAATCAAATTTCACTAAATCGGTTTACACTTTATTCGAGGAAATTAATTTTCGATTAATCGATTTTAATACTCTACGAAGTGAATTATTACTGTATTAAGATTTAAAAAATTCTACTCATGACTAAAAATGACTTATGAATCGAGTAACAAAACTGAAACTTTTATCCCAAATTTTTTATAGCGATATATTTGTTACATTAAAAAAATCCAAAACCAATAACATAATTAGGAAACTGTCCAAGAAGCGCTTATTTTCTATTGTAGTACTCGTATAATGTTTTAAGTTTTCTATTTATTTGTTGCAAAAAAGTGCACATTTTGTTTGTATGTACTACTCACACATACAAATTGTAAACATATAAAATAAACACATAAAAAATAGTGACAAATATGAATTATGTTGGAATCATGATTCAATAAATACCAATAAGCCCTAAATTTGTAAACAAATGGTAATTTTTTTTTTGTGACGACACACAATTCTAGTGACGTATAAATTACAACAACAAGTAAAAAAACGAAAAGTAAAAAGAACAATAACTTGAAATAAAAATGTTTCATTCGCTTTTTCTCTCTTCATTTATCGGAATTGCATAACATCACGCCCGAACACATCGCTCGAAATATCTAGCTGAACTACATATTGTATTTATATATTTATTGAATAACAAAACAAATGAAAAACATATGTAGGGTAGTAAGAAATTAACAACGTATATGTAGTCTGATTTGAAGAGAGTAAGAAAATAAAGTTATTACGGTTCTGCTGTATTTTCCATTTTTCGTTGTTGTTTTTTTATTTTTTGAAAATTAGGGTTCATGAGAAGTCTTTATGAAATTTTATTTAGTCTATGCTAATAGTCTACCAATGTCTATAAAACCATACCAAATTGGAGAGCATAATTACTCAAAATTCTTCATCGGGCCAATATCACTCACAAAATTAAAATGTTTCGTAAAATGTATAATGATTAAATTACAAAATTTGTTGGTGTGTAAAATTTTTAAAAATTTGATTAAACTTGGGAACATGAGGAATCATGGTATATTCTAAAAGCTGTTTTAATTTTGTCTTACTTATATTTTGAAAATTATAATTTTCACAACCTTTCTATGTCTTTTATGAAATTAAAGAAATCTTTTGAGATTTTTCAAAATTTGGTAAACTAATAAAAGACTGAAGATTAATACTGAATAGATTAAACTTGATAAAACTTCAAATTTCATAAAAATTTAAAATAGAATTTTATCAATGTTAGGAATTGATTCACATAAGTTGAATTAATATGAAATCGAAATGTATCCCATTGTTTTAAATTCTTTTTTAACGATTGCGAACAGTAATTTTTCAAAACCGGACGAAACTGGTAACAATGCTTTAAGATTCGGCACACAAGCGAAAAGTTAATGAAAGAAGTGCAACGGAAAGAGTTATGATAAATCAGCAAAGAGAATAGCTACAAAAGCTATTATAAGAATAAAACGACGATGCGAAATAGTGATTAAACAAAATTCTGAGGTTTATTTGGAATACTTTTGTATCAAAAAAATTTGTCTGTGCCAAGCACATATTTCTTTAGAATTAGATTTAAAAAATTTAGTATCATAATATCCGGCCAAATATTATTGTCTCCCGCGAAACTGAACCACATACTCATAAAAATTAATATGGGTAGATAAGTTTGCCATAGTGATAGTGAAATCAACACCGATTTTGATAAATAGACCATTGATGTTATACCGAATCCTATCGATTAAAAGACCAACGCATTGAAAACCTGTAAAAAATGAGCAAAATTTGGTTGGTTCAAAACCATTTTACTCAACGTTTTGAAATCCCCTGAGTTCGAAAAACAAAATACAAAAAATGTCCGTCCGTCTGTCTGCATGTCTGTTCTCAAGATATCTCGAGAACGGCTTGTCCGATTTTTTTTTTTCGCCAATCTATTTCTATGGTCAAGGCGGAGAATTGAGAAGCTATTGGAGCCTTGTTGGAAGGAGTGGGATACCAACCATACTAATTGACATAAAATCACCGGGTTTTTTAAATTTTTACCAATTTTTTATGTATGTTATTTTGAATATTGAGTTGGATACTGAATTTAGGGTTGAGTTGGTGTTTAAGTTATATGTTCATGTTGGATTAGGGTATAACGAGGGGTTGGATTAGGCTATAATTAGCAGTTCGCCAGTTTGTTATATATGATGGCTTGAGGATTGAGTTAGGTATTTAGTTTGCTGCTAAGTTTGAGCTTTAGTGAGCAATTGAGAAACCATATGTACAAAAGTGACTGTTTGCATGCATGTATGTATGTATGAATGATATTTAAACAAATTCACACGTGATGTGGATGGTAGTAAAGTGACAATTATATAATGTTAATAGTATAATGGTAATGGTATAATTATAATGGTGAATGGTATAATAGTGTAATGGTATAATAGTATAATGGTACCAATTATAATGGTTTAAATATAATAGTACAATGGTATAATTTTAATGGTATGATGGTAATGCTAATGATACAATAGTAATGGTATAATAGTAATGTTATAATGGAAATGATGTAATGGTGCTGTTCGGAGGCAATCGAATTGAAAACAGGATCTGAAATGATCTGATGTTTCATTCATTGAATATCTTAAGATTTTCGATATTTAGCCCGAACTCCATCATGATCCGGTTCGAAAGACCTCAATGAATGAAACTACAATTTCAATCTTTAACTATTGTTTATTTTATCTTTATTTTTCCAGTTTAAAATGACACGACTGTTTTTCTCGAAGGCTCGACTTATAATTTTAAGCGGAACAATTTAATTTAAGATAAGCTGAATTCAATTTTGATTTAATAATTCTAATTCAAATTTTTAATACAAATTATTTTATTCATTTTCAGATCCTGCTTTCATTTCGGTTGTCTCCGAACATTCCGGTGGGGTTGACTCGCTTGAGTCAAATTGTGGTAACAAGCAGGATTATTAATTTAGTCTTCGCCATACCCATCTTCGTTTTAAGGGTGACAACCCTAACCTCTGAATCTTTGCCGGGTTGAAGTTCCACAACTCGGCCAATCATACATCTCAAAGGTGGGAGCGTGTTGGCCATAATAAGAACGATGTATTTGCAAATTAATTGTTTTGGTCTTCCACTTATGTCGCAGTTGAAGTGTAAGCAAGTATGAAGTTTTCCCCCATCGCCAAATCTGTTGACTCATTTGCTGAAGATGTTGCCATCGAGATAACGTATTTTGTCTAGCCTACTATGGCATTAGTGTTCACGACTGGCCATCTAGGTCATTGTTTGACGAACACAACGGGCATGAATGCAGCATCGCTTCTATTTAAACAGCTATACAGTAAGTATTTCTGCGTGGGTACGTATTGCATCTCCAATTACTCTTTTTAGATGATACTATATCGACTTAGGTAACCGCCGCCTCTCAAATTTCATCAAAATGAGGAGAAGCCGGTGGAATGAAATGCCATTGCTATCTCGTCTTGCTTGGAAACGGCTTAGTTCAACCAGAAAACTATCAGTTGACAGATCTGTTGTCCAACTCAAAGTGAACAGCTTTGCTTCCCATACAAATAAAAACAACAAGGTAGCATTTTGTTTCCTTAGCTCCCCTGAGTTTTGATGCCTGTATACAGTATGGACCTGCATAATCAACACCAGTTTCTAGAAGTGGTGTCGAAAATGGTGTGAAGTAACCCATTATTTGTTCCTGCCTCTTTGCTTCGAACCGCTTATATTTGGTACAAGGTCTTATAACCTGCTTCACTGCTTCCTTGCATCTAAAAATATAGTAATTCGCCCTCAGAATGTTGTTAAGCAAGGTTGGTCCGGCATATAGGTTACGTAAAGCTCATCCCTGATGGTCAATTCAGTCAATGTATGCTTAAATGGCAGCAATTTTGAATACCTAACACTGAATGGCAGATCAGGTTGCTCCAACCGAGTTTTAACTCAAAATTTGTGATGTGTCTAAAAACGGGGTGAAAATTAATTAATTTTGAATTTTTATTGAGGGCTTTAAATGGATGGAGCGATCATCTAAATAAACCTTAAATTGAAAATAATCCAAACCCGGATTTAATTGAAGACCCAATAACTTTACGGTTACGTCATGCTTTTCTTGGATACTACGAGCTGATATTTCCTTGTTATCTTCTGGAAGTGCCTTCTGTAGTATTTGAGAAACATTTGATATCCATTTTCTTAAAGGAAAACCTCCTTGTGCCAGCAACGCAATAAGTTGAACCACCATTGACATAGCTTGCTCCTGATCATCTCCACCGGACATTAAATTATCTATATAAAAATCTCTTCTAATGATTTTCGCTGCCTTAGGGTATTCATTCTTGGGGTGAGGCCATGCGGACAATTAGAAAATCAATTTTTTTTTTTTATAATTCCAGAAAATCCTTTTCCGCAGTTTCAACTCGCTACAATTGTTAAGTTTCGGAATCTAATTTCTGAAGGGCTAAGTATATTTACCAGGGATCATGGTTGTCTGTCTCTATTCTAATTGCCTTAAGACCTCGAACTACCTTGTCACATGTATCGTGAATTCTGGCTATATTTGCAGACGTGGTTTTACCGATGGCATGTTGGTCGATGTAAGATGAAGAAATGTATCAATAATGTATCGCTTTTTTGTCATAGCGTTTACATAACTGGTGGAATGCTCTGGCGAATTAGTGTACTAGCTTCTCGTCTTAATAAACCCTTTAAGTATTGAAACTTTTGGGATGGGGAAAGACCAGGCTTTTCGTATATTGTAGATTTAAATAAATTATGAAATGACTGCCATTCCTCATATTTTCCATCGAAACAAGTTATGATGCATTGTTACAATATAAGATCGGAAAGCTTAGCAAAACGTGGTATTTAAATTACCGTTAAGATTAAACGAACTTGAAAGTTTGTCCCTAATTGGCGCATTTAATGTTGCTACGATATAGTAATATTATTCGGACACTAATTCATCATCACATTGGCTCACTAGGATTTAGTTGGAACATTTTGTTTTCAATTTCCGTAAAATCCCTTTTCGGGGGATCATATGATGCAGCATTATTTGCACTTTTAGCATATGTTTCTAACTTTGCTATTATTGTGCCCTTAATTAGGCCTCTTCTTCTAACGAGGGCTTCCATTTTGTTCAAAGTTAGGATATACAGTCAAGTTTATCACACTCAATAAAATATTATTTAATAAAATTCAAGACTACTTAACTGTATCAGCAATTTTCCAGTTATGTGACCGGTTATCTCAGCTTCAAAAGCGAGTTTATCGTTGAGTTGATTGTTGAATTTAGATTAAGCTTTTGAGCTTTTTGGGCTATTGAGGGCCTAGTTGCGAATTTATTTTGGTATTGAGTGAGATTTATTGAGGGTTGTATTAAGATTTGAGTGTTACGCATTTATTTTTCCGGACCGTGTTGAATTTAGATTGAATTGGGCATTAAATTAAGGGTTGCGTTGAGGGTTAAGTTGTCGAGTAGAGTGTTGAGTTGGAGTGGCGCGATTGGGTTATCCACTAGTTGTTTTGGTAAATATGGATTTTGTACATATTGTATCAGATCATTTAGGCAGGTTAATCACATTTTAAAACATACGACTGAGTCACAGTTAAATCTAGTATCGGATGTGATATCGAATCTGCCATTAGGAAGCATATGCTGAAAATATACACATTTTTGATTAACACATATGCGCTGATGTTATATGTATTAACTATTAGCTGCGTGATCATTTAAAAATCCCATTGGAGACCAACATCTTCAATTAACAGCCGCAAATGGTTCTCCAATAAAGTCTTACAGACCAAAGTTTTTCTCATTAAATTTGACACTTTATCGAGAATTTCGACTTCCTCTTAGTATCGAATGGACTCAGGCTCCAAGATACGAGTTGCCCATTAAGCATAATATGGTTGTCACATTTAAGACAGAAGGGCCTTGGTCCCAAAAATTTTATTTGGTAAAAGTTCCGTTTCAACAAATACTTAATTTCGGATCATGCAAGCAATAATCATTGTCATCCTGCTCTCCACTTCATATGGTGTCTATAAAGAAACGGAATGATTGGAGGCCATGTGTGGTGATTTTCAACAATTAAACGCCGTCACTATCACTGGAATCCATTATCTCACATTCAACATTTCTCAAGGCATTTGAATGAAATGTAAAATCTTTTCAAAAATAGAGCTGCGTCGTGACTACCACCAAATTCCAGTCACACCGTTTAGAATGTTTGAATCCTGTCACATGAATTTTGGTCTGAGCAACATCGTTTCTAAAATAGTGAGGGTGTGTTAGAATTAAATCTTTGGTAACAACAATTAATTCATGAAGTGATCCTGACAATGAAGAGGCTGATACTCTCTCACGGCATGACTTTAACTCTATTGTTAAAATATACTACACTGAAAAAAAAACATACGCATGTACAATAAAAAAAGTTATTGTGGCAATGATTTTTTTAATAACTTGGATCCTTAAACCTTGTTGATTGATTGAACAAACTCAATGTTATTAGATTAGAATAGCATTTACTAAACGCTAACAAATTAATATATACAATGTAACTATTCATATTTTTTTGTCAAAAAATTAATAAATTTTTTAATTAATACAACGCAACACAAAATTATCATTTTGTAACTAATTTGGTTGATGTTACAATTTTTTATTGAATCAATGTACAAATTTAATAGAAGTTTATGCTGTGGTTTATATTATTGATGAATTAATTAATTAATTTTTCGAATATTTATGAAACAAAATAATTGATACAACACCTATATTTATTAATTTAAATAACTAATTCATTGGCACAACGTAAACTTTGTGTTTAAATCAACGAATAAATTAATCAAAATTGTAGCAACAATGAATGGGGGGGGGGAGGGGAGGGGTATATATATATATATATATATTCGGGAATATATGGTTTGAAGGATATAGTTTAAAACGCTTGGTTTAATGTTCAACATAAATTTTTGTATTTTAACGATATTTCCACTTATTATAATACATAGTTACAAATTTTCAATGAAAATATTCAATATTTTTCAATTCATAAAATAATTAATAATACAATAATAAAAAAAAACTAATTAAACTTTAATATTTAAATAATAAATAATAATAAAGCAAAATTTGATAATAATATTAAAAGTACTCCATTTTCTAAAATTTAATACATAGTTAATAAATTAAGTAACTAATTCAAATTTATTTACGAAGTATTTCGTTCAAACAAACATTTACTTTGGTATTTTTAAGTTTACCTGTTTTTATCCCATAAAATAGATCCTGCACGAGACGATAGAAATTCCTACAAGCGATAGGATACTCCAAATTAAAAATATGGAATATTTTAAAATACATGTCTGTTGCCCGCAAATTCTATTAAATTCGAATCGAATACCATCGAAATATATGTACAAAAGTCTTAGTAATTTCTTCAGCAGAATTTCCCACAGCCAAAATTAAAGGCTGAATAGGCGCTTTTTTAGCACATAAAAACCGGAGATGATCTTCAATCTCCTGGATTGTTTTCCCGACATGTATAAAACACTCTCGTGAGTTTTTGATAATGAATTTGGTAACAGTCTTTTAGCCCGTGTTGGTTTTTGTTACCATTTTCTGTATTGGCACTAAATAGCCATGTAATGCCCATAGCAAGAACGAGTCCAAATTATCTGTAAATATATAACCAATACCAAACATCACATTATGTTATTGTTATTAATGTATTTATGTACCTATGTCGAGTACTTTGGGGCCAAAAACAACTGCTCTAAATCAATTTCTACTAAGGTTTTTTATTTACATCAGTTTTTTTGGTCCTATCAAACTCGACAGAAATACATTTAAATTTTAATGTAATGTTTACTTACTTTCCGAAATATCATTTTCCCCTAATTTGTATAAAAACGAAATAATACCCCTGTCTTTTACATTTCCTGATTCTGTAAGAAATTGTTTAACTGACATTTAATATTCCTGGATTCCTGCCATTTTATTAAAATATCATTCGCCTCTGCAAATAGAACCTTGAAATCCATGTCAATCTGGAAATGAAAAAATATTGTTTATTATTATTTTAATTCTTCTGCAAATTTAAAAACTTACTAAAGGATATCCCGAAGGCTGTTTGTAGGATGGCCATTTTCCAAATACCGCAGCGGTGCTGCCTAACTTTTCAATATCAATGAACCTATAATGGCAGCAAGCTTGCCAATTACGGTTAAATTCTTCGGCGGACAATTTATCATATTTTAATGATTTTTCATAGCACTCTGCGTCTGTTTCAGGTAAGGTAATAAAAGAAATAAAATATTTAGCTTATACGAAAAGTTTGAAAGATATCACAAAAAAAAATTTGAAGGGCAGTCTAACAACTAAAATATTCATTAGATCTTAATAAATTAGTATCTAAATATTCATTTGATTTTTAGAATATATTATGGCCTATTTTTATACTGTTTGGGTAAGATTTGTTTTATTTTATTTTTATTTATTTTTATTTATTTATTCACATACAAATTCGGTATAGGTGAACACTCTATCTTGAGTATGAGCTCATTACGATAAAATGTACACCAATAAGCGGCTAACGCCATTACTAGTTTACGTGTTTAATGCTTATAGCTCCAAAAGGTACATTCCTGCATTTAGATAATGTTCTTCCAGAAATATTGTTTCCTTTTCATCTTCTTAGTATGTAGGTATTGTTATTTTATTTTCCAATTATTTTTGGGTCCCGCGGTTGAAGCATGTAGTGGTTTCGCTTTTGTTAAATTTAAAAAAAGCAAATATTTTTCGGAAAAATTAAACACATGCAATTGACTCGAAAGTCAAAGCCCTTTTGCGAGTTTTAAGTTAAAAGATGTTCTTAAAATAATTCTGTTTAGTGATATTAAATGAAAGTTGGAAGAAAACTATTTCTTATTCTAATTTAATAGCCCTAGACTCATTTTTGTTTAATCAGCCCACATCCCAGAGATAATATAGGGTATTTATTCGAATAAAAATTGTTTTTTTTCAACTTTCATCTAAAATATAAATAAGTGAACATACTATAGATACTATTTTTACTAAGACTTAAAAGGGAAAACGGACATACTGCCGTGCGAACCATATTTTACCTAACTACATTTGTGGCCAAATTGCGTTATTGATGCCAATCGATAGCTAATAATAAACTTTATCATTAGAGTTTAAAAAAAAAAATAAAAAAGCGAGAAACGCGTAATATGAAAAATAGTTTTCATTTTTGCTTCAAAATACACTATCAAAACTTTATCATCGATTCAAAACACATTTTCTGTAGTTATTTAAAACATATTTAATACGGCATCATAATACACATCGATTTTTCCTTCCAAAGATCAGAAAACATGCATTATATTTTATATTCAAGCACGTTTAATATTATAATACATACGGGGTATATCCTCCAACAGGTCGCAAATAAACTATTTGCGCCTCAAAATCTGACTACTCGATTGATTTTAACATGAGTTTTTCAATTGAAATTTCTTTTTTTTTGTATTTTATTTGCGACTAAGTAGTAAAAACATAGAAAACTACCACCGACTTTTTGACGATGCAAATAAAATCACGTGTCAAGACAATTAATACTACTCAGTCGCAAAAGCAAATGAAACACAAAAAAAAAGAAATTTCAATTGAGAAACTCATGTTAAAATCAATCGAGTAGTCAGATTTTGAGGCGCAAATAGTTTATTTGCGACCTGTTGGAGGATATACCCCACTGTAACAATTTTACGCTTACCTTAATAATTGAATATGTATATTACATTATTTATCTGGAAAATTGAATTTTAGATATTAACTTTTTTATATTAACTTTTTCACAAAAACACCTTTTCAAGTAAACACTCAAAATCGAAATGAAGAGGAACGCCGAATGAGGTTATTAGACCAACAAGACAGCGACCGGCACGATTAGACAAACAAGACGCGAAAAAGTAGAAAATCGTTACAATTTTAACACTACAATAATTCATTAGTTCAATTAAAATTTTAATGTTGTTAACGAAAATAGTTATTGACTTTTAATAAGCTTCATTGAATTCATTAAATAATTTATAAAATTCAACAAATAGTTTAAAAATTAATTAAAGTGTTATTATTTGATTAATTTTTCCTTTAATGCCATTAAAAAATTTATTAGTTTATAATTTTGTTTATTATCCCTTTCAGCACCAATCCATAATATTTTTTTTTGTTCTTTGCAAACCAACCATATCAAATGTGCAGGTAAAATCCTTTTGTTAAATAAAACCGGAAAAAAATTTTATTTGGTGGTAAAGGAGTACCACCTCACACTTTTGTGTGTATATAATTTTTCTGTCATATAAAACCATCTTTATTTTTATTTTAATCAACATTTAAACCCAAGCAACACAATTGTGTAAGTAAATTTTACACTAAATCAACTTGAAATTAGTAGCAATGCTGATTTTCCTTCACTTTTAATGCTGAGGACATCTCATATTTAACATTTTAACTAACTTTATAAAGTGTCAAATATTTAAAAAAAATTGGAGGGAAAATTAATGTCATCTAAAAAACTCAACGATGTCTACGCAAAATAATCGCGGGCAAAGTAAGTACATATTTTTATTATTTAAAGATTAATATTAATTATTTTAGTGCTCGAATAGTGATATTTAAATATTGAAATTTTAGTTTATAAAATAAAAATAATAAATTAGTAATTATTTTTAATAAAATTCCCGTAGTAAAAAATGGCATACACGATTGTGTAGGTTGGTTTTATAATGGCAATGAAATTAATGAAGTTAAATTACTAGTTTGTTACTTACATTTTATTTTACTATATTTTACACATGTTATTTATAATTTTTCGTAATTTAAAATAATGTTTCAACAATAAACTGTTTCAGCTATCTACGCAAACGGTAAATGGTTGATCGACCAAGATGAAATTCAGAGGCTTTTAGAAAATTCCGATGATTCCGATAATGATGAAAATTACGTTTTACCATTGCCGCAAAATCGTGTGTATGCTTCATCTGATTCAGAAGCTGAAAATTCATCTACAATTAATGTATCTAATGAACAACCTGCGAGTCAGCTTAATCCAGTCTGGACTGAATCATCTCTAACAAGGAACAACTTACAAATCGAGCATACATGTCAACGCAAAATTGAATCGCAATGTCCGGTTGAATATTTTTACAAATATTTTAATGACGATCATTTTAAAAACACCGCTTTTTATACTAACATGCAATTTTTGAAAGATAACGGCAAAGAACTAAAAACCTGCAATATTGAAATTCGAAAATTATACGGAATTTTCATGTATATGGGGTGCATTCCGTATCCTCGATTACACTTATTTTGGAACAATAACATAGGTTTTGCAAAGATATCAAGCTGTATGTCTAGAAATCGATTCCAGATGCTACGCGCATCACTGCGTTTTCGAGATACTTCAAGCATTCCCGTTAATAATACCAACTTGTTCTGGAAGGCACAACCAATAATAGATATAGTTAGATCAAGGTGTCATGAAATTGAGAGACGAATAGATCACTATTCTATAGATGAGCAGATGATCCCGTTTACTGGTCGAATGCCAGCTCGTCAATTTGTAAAGGGTAAACCACGTCCAGTTGGATTGAAAAATTTTTTGATTACCACGTCGTCTGGACTTGTCATGGACTTTGAATTGTACCAAGGTATATCAACCAATTTAAAGCATAAGGAACTTGGCTTAGGCCCAGCCGTTGTATTACGCCTAACCGAAACCATACCTCCAGGAAGTTTCCTTTACTTTGACCGCTATTTTTCAACGGTTATTTAATGAAAAAACTTCAAGAGATGAATTTTAAAGCAACAGGGACGATCATGATGAATCGAGTAAAGAAAGTAAATTTTCAGCAAGATAGAAAAATGATAAAAGGAGAATCACAAGAGTTTACACTTGACGATGGAAATTCAGTGATATCGCTAGTAAAATGGAAAGACACGAAATGTGTCACAGCAATTTCCACTATAAGTGGTGTAAACCCGGTTGGCGTGGTAGATCGTTGGTGCAAACAGCAAAAAAAAAATATCCAAATTGAGTGCCCTAACGCAATAGAGGATTATAATCAACATATGGGTGGTGTCGACATTTGCGATCAACAAATGGAATATTACCGGACATTCATTAAAACCAAAAAATGGCCCATTAAAGTGGCTCATCATTTTATTGATTTGGCAGTAGTCAATTCATGGATGGAGTACAGGCAAGACTGTGCAGCTTTAAGCATACCAAATTCAAAAATTCTAGACCTATTAGAATTTAAAATGGACGTGGCGGATTCCTTACTAGCTGATGATGGTGACGTTGATGATTATGACACTGACCAGGAAGGACCCACACCAAAAAAATCTAGAGCTGAAGCGTTACCATCTTTAGGCAGACGATATTCGTCGTCAGGTCATTGGCCGATTTGGGATGACCTATCAACAGCAAGGATGTGCCCCCTTAAAACTTGCAAATGTCGCACGAGATGCAGGTGCGAGAAGTGCAACATTTATTTGTGTTCATCTAAGATCAATAATTGTTTTAAACAATTTCATACAATGAAGGACTGAATCATAAATTCTAATATTTCATATTGACATGTTAATTTTTGAAATTATTTTTATTTTTATAATTTTATGTTTTGAATGAATTCTTTGTGATATTTATCAATAAAATTTTTATTTTTTCTTAATAATTTAATTGTTGTATCTATTAATTTAGAAATTATGAAACACTTATTCTTAAACCAACTCACACATTTGTGTGGGTGCTCCCATGGCAACACCGGTTCCTTTTTTGGCCAGAAATTAATGAATTTGGTAAACCACATACTAAATTTATCGGATTTTAACAATATAAAAGTAATAATGTGGGTTTCAATTTGGCTGGTTCTGAGAACCCCTTAAAATTTATCTACACAAATGTAGTATTTGGTTGGTAATTTATAAATAATATTTTTCATTTCTGGTTAGTACGGAGGGTATAATTTTCTTACACAATTGTGTTAGCCAGTTGTATTTTATTCTCAAATTCGTATTTTTAGTGGTTTTATGTGAATGTTAAAATTTACCTACACAACTGATTAAGACGGTGCTGAAAGGGTTATGTGTATCAAGTTAAGCAGGTGCATTTTTTTTATAAAATTTAACAAGAGTATTTTAGCACATAACATTTTTAGCACAATTTTACTGGAGAATGAAATATTTGTTCTAGAATAAATGGCCGTCCATTCGTTGAATTGCGACTCTAAAATACTGCAACAAGAGTTAACGCGATCAGAAAGGAGAGACAAGTAGAACGCTAAGACGAATTCATGGGATGCAAACAAGAAAATACTCAAGCAATATGTTATATGCATATTCTAGAGTATTGTGGTAATTTGCTTATAGTCGCATAGCTTCTCGATTTGCATCGTTTAATGAAAGATTATGAAACGATAATGAAAGATTTTTTAGGGATTATTAAGTACAAGTTCTAAACCAGGCTAAACCCTAATTTCAATTCTGACTCTGAATTGCGGTCAAGAACACCATTACCACCAGACAATTTATTTGGAAATTTTATATAAACATCAGAATGTTTTTATATAATTTATTACCATCATATAGAGTGTTTATGTCGAATCACGACTGAATAACAGCAATCTTTAAACAATTAAATAGTTTATCGATTCAACGAATTATTCTTTCAGAAAATCATTTAAGTAAGTATATTTAATCCATTAATCATTTCTCAGGTGGAATAAGCTGGTTTTTATTAGTTTTTTTTTTATTAACTTAGTTTATAAAGTTGTTAAAACTTTTATTAATTTCCCTAGATTTCAGAATATGACGAGAAATCGGTCAATAAATGGCTATTAATTGAATTGACGACGCGATTATTAATTTATAATCGTGTTTATTTCAGAATTAATATGACCAGTTAATAAATTCATTGGTTCAAAGAATTTTTCTTTCGAAAAATTTAATGAAATGGATTTATTGAATTATTTTTTTCAGTGTATATATAGAATTTGATGTGAACAAATTAATTAAATTGTGGGGTTGGACCATGATTTAAAGGAGTGTTAGGACGTTCTAAACCTCTTAATAAGAGGCTAAAACTAAAACAAGTGACATGGGATCAATACGGAATGAAACGTCAACCATGTCAACCATACTTTTAACCAATGAGATGTACAATTTTTAACAGTATTCACAAGTTTGTTCATCTAGCCATTAGGGCTAGTAGATAGAAAATATCCGCAACATATTTTTGTCAGTCGATGAATGTTGATAGTTTAGATTCGGTTAAAACTTGCATCAATTGTAAAAGGTGAAAAGTCACAAGACACACTCGTCCCGAATTACAAACTGAGTTATCTACGGGACGATTTTCAATAAATTCACATTCATTTAGGAGGTCCTTTAGCAAAATCAGATGGAAATGTCTATATACTTACTATTCTCGATCTTTCTCTCGGTTGCCTTTGGCAATTTCTCATCAAGAAGCTGCTGTTCAAATTGTCGCTAAAGCATCAAGCTGCAAGGTGCTCAATTTCGGGGTTCTTAAACTCACTTTCTGAAACTAACACTTCAATACTTGCCAGGGCCTTCTCTGTTGTTTTTGGAAATAAAAAACGCCAGCCTTGCGAGCAAGAATGAAACAATTGCTTATACAATAAACAAAATTAATAATGGAGACACAATGTTTGACCCGTGTAGTTTGACATTTTCAATAACACCATATATTGCTTGATGGTTTTTGACTAGAAAATATAAATTAAAATGAAAATGTGTATTAAACAACTTAAACCGCGCCTTTACTAAAAGAAGCGCCTAAATTGAGATTTTCGTCAGTGCGATACGTGGATAAAATGAGTGTCCCATTTTTTTCATAAACTAAGTAGGTGTACCAAACTTCGGCTTTAGGTATAGGTAGGCCTGGTACAATGAAGGCGCAATAACTTTCTGGTGGTAAATTGGTATTCCAATAACAGCTGGGTGATATCCGCTCGATTTTATATGACAACAAATATCCAAAATGGTGTCTTCGTTTTATTTCAATATACGCGTATCATTTGTAAATGATCACAAGAAAAACAACACTTTATTTTTAACACGTTATAATACGTACGTTTTAATTTATTATTAATAATTTTCTTTTCTTTAATACACAAATTTTATGGTCGCGTTGCAAATGATTTTATTTAATTTTTATGTCCGCTTTCTTTGATGGTTTATAGGCAAGAGAAATTTTATTATAATTTTGCTTTCAAAATGACATAAAATTATATGATTAGTTTGTCTACTTGATTCTAGGTGGCTCAATATCAATGTAAAAAAAAATATTATTATTAACTAAATTTGTCGGTAGGTGACTACTTTGTATTCTTACCGAACACATGAACAAAATTGAATTTGTAATGTTCTATTTTCGAAACGTCAAAATTTGAGGTAAACAGAATGAAATATTTCTGTTTATCTTTACAATTAATTTAAATATGTTTAAATAGATTATAGTTTAGTGAATATAGTTTAACAATAAATTATTACATTGAAGATAAGTATTATTACGTTACACAATTATACAATTTGATAAATATAAATTTAATGAATTATTATATTTTTAGGTTAACTTAGTATATGGAAAATGTCAACAAATTAAAGATAAGTTTACATAAATTTACATTATTCAAAATAATTTTCTAATTTGTTTCTTAACCTTTTTCTTTTAGGTATCATCAATGCAATATTTGACCGTGTTTACGACACCCAAGTATAGGTAAAATTCAAATCAGTTAATCATGTGCTAGATCTTTGATACACCAACGGGCCAGATCTTTGATATACATACATAATAATTAAGCCTGAACATTTCCATCATTGTATTACAGAACTTAGTTTGAATACAAATCTTATTCAATTCAGAAAACAGTACAATTACGGTACCTGTCCTTGAATAACTAGACTTCCTTTAATAAATTAAACCAAAACTAAGAAGAAAAATCGATTTTTCATATATACACAACCAACAAAAGCTCTCTAATTTTAAAGCATTTTTCTTCTTTCATTTTCATTAATTTTTCACCATCATCAATTTTTATACAACAAAACACTTTAAGGGTTGAAGATACAAAAAGAAGCAAAAAAAAAAATCTTTAAAAGGAAATCAATACGAAAGCAATGCGCATTCCACAATAAAAAATTATAAGAGCGAGACAAGAAAAATTAGGAGAAAATGACACTTTTCCAACTTCCTTAAAATTATGTTTGTATATGTGTGTAATACAAACAAAAACTAGGGATAATATTTTACTTTTGTTTGATTGGTTGAACGCGTCGTCAGGAAAGGAAGAAAAGGATGTAGAAACGACACATGCGTCATAAAACCAACCATGTATAGTGTTTTGTTTATGTATAAGGGTGAAATACTATACATAAACGTTTTTTTTATATTTATGTACAGCGACACAGTAAAAAAAATAAAAAGGAAATAGGAAGAAAATTAACTTGTAATTGTAAGGAATTTATATAAATTGATATGTGCGCAAACAAGGTGTGAGGTATGTATATATTATATGAGGAGGGTGAGGGCAAATAACCAATAATATAATAGAGACATACAATATTATATCAATATGTCCAATTTTAACAGATACGAGCAATTGATTTTTTGCTACTGTTTGTTGTTTAAAAAGCTTGAAGCACTTTTTTTTTTGCTTTGGGGTTAATATTCCCGCAACTCAATTTTTGGGTGGGCTTTCTCCGTCGATATGTGTATGTGTATGTGAAGAAAAAATACGTGGAGAAGTTTTTCGTGGTTTATTATTTAAGGATTTTATTAGTATTTTATTGGGAGTGCTATACAGAAAATTATTTGTATTTGGTTCACATCGGGTAAATCACAAGAATTTGCTGGGAGCAGGGAGATAATTTTTTTTTTAGTTTTAAGCCAAATAATAGCTGTTCGAATTTTATGTAATAATTTAATGGTGGAAGTTTAATTGAATTTTTATTGGATTTTTAAAATGGCGATAAAATTATAATTATTTTTGTTACGGTTCAGTGTGTCGACTGTGAAGATAATTACGTTGGGCTAATTATGCTGGTTTGTACATATACATACGTATACTCACTTTCTCCGCACATATTTTGGAGGAAGTGGTTGATATTAATTGTAAACCAACAGGCCTGTTGCTCTAGGGGTATGATTTCCGATTAATATTTTTTATTTATGAAATTATGATTAATCAAATCAAAATATTGATTCTCTAATTTATGTGATGTTACACCCGAGTTTCTCAAATAGTTGAGCTTTTTATCTGTTTGTTTTTTAATGTATTTATTCAAATGTTTGCCTTAGACTTTAAGGCCCTAAGTATGGATACTGGTCCATTCGATAGCATGCTTGGATTAAACTGAAGACTTTTATCCATAAATTGTTTTGTCTGGGATAAAGATTGCATTGATGATTTTCTAATGATTTTTGGGGAAATCGAATTTGTCAAAATTTCTCACATGAAACTTGCTTAAATTCAAAATTTTCCAGCAATAACTAAAAAACTCGAGAAAATTTAAATTTAAAACGCGGCTTATGTGAGTACGTTTTTCTTACCAGAAAATTTCCATCCGTAATCCAATAGTTTTGCAGTGATATTCTGGATTAGATTGAATGCCTACGGTGTGCCACATATTTTGTAGTGACAATTGGTAAATTTGTTTTCCAATTGTGGGGTTGTTTTAAAGGTAAGTAAAAATAAGAGTAGCAATAAATATCCTGATATTCAACGAAATTTGTTACAAATTAGAATAATAATTTTTAGATTCTTGAAAATTCCTAAATTATTCTAAAATTTAAAATCCAACAATTTTAAAATGTTTCTATAATTCGAGTTTTAAAAGAGTTATAAAAGTTTAATCCTCAAGTAAGTATTTTTAGAAATCGCCACATAATCCTAAGGTTTCAAGGTTTTATTAAGTTCGAGATTTGTAAAACAATCCTGATATAATAAGAAATGTGTTACACATTTGGAAATTTTCTCTGTAAGGATCACAGAAATTTGTAGAAAGTAAAATTTGTGATATTTCGAAAAATTTGATGATATTAAGCATCTATATAATTTCTAAGTTGAAGTAGGAAGAAAATTTGTTACTGAAGAATTTTTAAATTCTATAAAAATTCCTAGAATCTCTCAACAGTTTTCTAAAACTCGAATTAAACAAAATATAAATAAATATGTTCATGTTCAAGGGTATTTTTTGCAAATCAAGAAATAAAATTTTAGGATTCTTTTAAAATTTGAAAATGAAAATCTCAAAACTTCAAAATTTTTGAAATATTTAAATTTTCCAAATCTAAACCGTCATTTAGTTAAATTGATATTTCGATCGTTTAAACGATTTCGGATTCTTCTAAAATTTGAGATTTTAAAATCTTGAAATTCTTTAAGATTTCTTTAAAATTAAAATTTTCCAAATTAATAAAAAATATTCTTGTATTCGAAATTAGTTAAGATTTAAAAATTTATTCCCAAGATCATGAGAATGATAAATTTGTTACAACTTAGTAAATTTGTCAATTCTTAAAAAGTTAGAGATTCTAGAAAATTTTAAACATTGAAAATTCCAACATGTCAAGATTTTGTTAAAGTCACATTTTCTTTATAAATTTTTAGAGTCTTAAAAAACCAAAGAAACCCTTAAACACTTCTAGAAGCATATAAAATTTCAGAATTGCACATCGCAAAATTTTATGATTTTCTTTAGTTAGAATTTTCCAAGATAAAAATACAATTTCAGATAATTTAAAAATTCCTAAATGAGGAAAATTGTCACAAATTGGGAAATTAATTTTTAGATTCAACAGAAATGCCTTTCTTCTCGCTATACTAAGTTTAAGAAAATTTCAAAATTTCTCTACAAATCGAGTATTTTAAAATAAAAATAAATATTTATATATTCGAGAAATGTGACATAGCATAAGAAGTTCGTCCATCCTATAAAAATTTGTAGAATCTTTAAAATATTTTGAATTTTAAGGCAAACGTAGCAAAATTTCTAGATTTTATTCCCAAGAACTTGGGAAAATGGATGTTGAAATGGAAATTAAATTAAATTATGATGAACCAGTGTCTAACAGACTATTTTACCATCAACACGAAAAAGTAAAAACAATGATAAGTGAATTGTTGGAATATAAAATAATACGTGTATATCTAAAACATCTTATGGTAGTCCAGTTGTCCAAGTTAAAAAGAAGTACGGTGATGAACGAATGTGCATTGATTACCGACAATTGAATAATAAACCGATGCGGGACCAGTATCCGTTACCGATTATGGAAGATCAACTATCACGACTCAGTGGTTTTTTATTTTACTGTGCTGGATTTTGCATCCGGTTATTATCACATTACAATGTCCGTTGAAAACAAAACTAACTAAATTTTAACATTTCTAACGCCGGATTACCGAGTTATTTCAGAAAATTCGTTAACATTTTTCAGTTATCGTTGAACTAAAACTAATGAAGCCTTTAACTGGACAAATGAACAAATAACGTCGTTCATGTTATTAAAACGCAAGTTGGAAAGACGCGATATTTTGTCGTTGTATAATCCGAAGTTGGAACATGAAGTGTGCACCCCAGTTATACTGTTCTAACGAATGAAAAAGGTGAAACGAAACTAGTGTCATATTTTAGTGCCGAGTACCGAACAACGAATGCAAATATCATTCATATGAATGGCTTTGGCGGTCACGGATTGTGCTGCGTTGAAAACTTGCACTACGAAAAAGGATTTAATTCCAAGAATAGGAAGGTGGTGGTTGCGGTTAGCTGAATATAGATTAATACTGTTCATCAAAGTGGACAGAAGATTCAACATGTCGACGCCCTTAGCTGCAAAACAATTAATTACGGAATGGATCTTGAACCAGCAACGATTGATGTATTCCTAGTATCACAGCAAGCTGATTAGCTTATCGGCATGCAACGATTAGATGACGATATTCAAAAAAATCATAGAAGTTATGAGTCGAAAACCAATTAATTCTAATAAACGACAAATGCATGCAGATTATACGGTATATAAAGAACAATTGTACGGGCTGTGAAAAATGGTTAAAGATATTCGCAGCCACTTTTGGTTCTCTCGAATAAGAGACTATAGGTAAAGAAATATATTTCGTCGTGTCTGCAATGTGGTTATACAAAATTAAAAGGTGGAACAAAGGAAGGTGACATGTATCCTATTGATAAGACGCCAATACCATTTTAACCATACATGTGGATCACTTGGGTCCTTTCCCGAAAACGTCCAAAGGTAATACTCATTTGATAGCTATAATAGATGTGTTTTCAAAATACGTAGTTCTCAGAGCAGCAACATTAACGAATACAGCTTCAGTTATATCGGTCATGTATAATTGGACTACTAATTTCGGAGTTTCAACGAGATTAATTAGTGATCGTGGCACTACATTTACAGTACGGTCATTCGTAATATTGTTCGGAAAATAATATCAAACATATTTTGAATTCTACCGCAACGCCAAGAGCTTACGGCCAATGTGAAAGGTACAACAGGACTATCTTGGGAATGTTTCAAGCAATGATTGGAGAAGACGATAGGAAATGGAACACAAATATTTGATATATACTGTGGGCACTAAATACAATGATCAATGACACAATAAACCTGTCACCTCAATGGTTAATCTTAACATATGAGCCGCAAAGTATATTAAAAAACAAATTGTTGCGGTCAATGGAAAATAATAAATTTACCGATGAAGATGTGGAAACTATTAACAAGCTAGCTTATTAGAGAGCTAAAGTAGCTGGCATACGCCAGAAGCAAAGTTTTGATAAAGCAAACTGTGCCCCTCATAAATACAACGAAGGCGATATGGTATTGGTTAAGTGGGAAGGCGGTGATCCAAGTGGTACATCAAGAAAACTAATTCCAAAATATAGGGACCCGTATTTAATTGATAAAGCGTTTGGTCACAATAGATATCACATTATAGACGTTCCAGGAGCTGAACAGACCCAGCTAACATTTGATGGTGTATGCAGTTCAGATAGAATAAAACCTTGGTGTACGTTAGAAGACCTGGAGGAAGTATTAAATATCAACAACAGCGATGAGGACATCTCTGGTGGTAGGATGGGCGACTGAAACTGGAATACCCTCTAAAAAAAATCAACGAAGAACTAACAAAGGGTATATAAAGATAAATATAAAAAAGACGTAGAGTTTTAAAGAGTATGTCAATGGAGAACGATGTATATTCCGAATTTAATGTATTTTATTTAATAAAAGGTTCTTTTGTGTTATCAACTGACCGTGTAACTTTTATTTTATTCAAATTAGAGTGTAAAATCGGCTTTTAATTTTAAGAAATTTGTCACAAATTTCGAAATTAAATCTATGACCCTTTAAAAATTTGTTTAGAATTTCCAAAGATAAGTTTGATTAAAATTTGTTAAATAAAAACTTTTTAAGTTAATTAAAAATTTCTAAAATCTTTGAAAAATTTAAAATAATAAAATTTAAAAATTTTCTATATATCGAATTTAACAAAATAAAAATTAACGTTTTGATATTAGCAAAAATTTGTTGCAAATAAAACAATTACTCTTTTAACCCTTAAAAATTTCTAAATTTCAAATTTTCTCTAAAAATCTAGTTTTCTAAAATAAAAATTTTCAGATATTCCAAAAATGTGATAAAGCGTAGGGGATTATTATATCCTTTAAAAGTTTCTGAAATCTTTAAAACTTTTAGGATTTTAGGGCAAACCTTGCAAAATTTCATGATTTCATTAAAATTGGAGATTTTCCAAACAAAATATTTGAGGAAGTTATTTACAATTTTAGAAATTAACTCTGTGATAATGTAAATATTTCAACAATTTAAAATTTGTGATATTCCGGAAAATTTGTGACATTAACAAAATTAATTATTAGACGCTGGTTGGAAGAAAAATTATTGATGAGAAATATTAAAATTTTTTTAAAAAATTCTGGAATCTTGTAAAAATTCAAAATAATAAATTTTCAAAATTTTTCTGTAACTCGAATTTAACAAAATAAAACTTAATGTACTACTGTTTGAGGAAATTGGTTTCAAATTACTAAATAATTACTTAGATCCATTAAATATTGGAATCAAATCTTCTCAATTTTGAAAAGTAAAAATCCCAAACTATCAAGATTTTTTAAAAATTTCTTTAAATTTTAATTTTCCAAAATAAAAATAAATATTTTGATGTTCAAAGAAATTTGTTGCAGATGAAAAAATTAATTATTACATCCTTTAAAAATTCCTAGATCCCTTCTAATTTTTGAAAATTGAAAATCTCAAATTTACAAAAATTTTCTAATATTAAATTTTTCAATCCTAAAATAAATGTTCTTAAATTAAAAAAATTAATGTACTAACACTTGCAATTTATTTAGTAAATTGATTTTTAAATTTTTTTAAAGATATTTTAATCTTCTAAAATTTAAGAATGTAGAACCTTAATATTCCAAGATTTGTGTAAAATTTAAATTTTCCAAATTAAAATAAAATTCTCCTGTAAAAATTTCTATTTAAATTTTAAAAATTTTCCAAAATTCGAAATTTCTAAAACAAAATTAATATTCTAATGATATGTGAGAAAATTTGTAACAAAATTAGATCATTGAAAAATTTCTAAAATATTGTGAATTTAAGGAGAAATTTAAAATTTTTTTATTTTTAATTCTTTAGTAAATGTAATACAAAAATTCTTAAATAACACAAATTTTCAACTTTAGATTGAAAACCTTAAATTTTAAAAATGTTTGAAAGTTTATGACTCTCAATATTTAATTTTTATTATACAATATTCTAGAAATTTTTAAAGCATCTAATATTAATTAATTAAGGAATAGTTTTCACAAATTTTCTCGAATATTTCAATATTTAAACAGATTTCTGACAACTGAGAAAATTAATTGTTAGGTGCTGTAAACTAGGATATTGTAAAAATTAAAAAATAAAAGTCATAAACTTTCAAGATCTTCAAAAATTTAATATTTTCAAAATAAGGTTGCAAAGGAATTTTTATACATCTTACAAATTTATAGAATCTTGAAAGAATTGAAAATCATACAAATTTAAAATTTTTCTAAAATTCAAAATTCCATATTTTTCCATAATTTAACGTTTTAAAAATAAAAATAAATGTTCTGATACTGAAGATAAATTGTTGCAAGTTGGAAAATTAATTTGTAAATCCTCCAAAGACTACTAGCATCTTTTGGAGAGAAAACCCAAAATCTGAAATATCCCATTATCGTTTGAAAACCGTGACATCACCTGCATCCTTCTTAGCCCCAATCACATTATATTATCTAGCAGACAAAACACATATTTCCTGTGCCAGCATAAGCCAATAAGACAATCAAGGCTGATATGGACGACTTTTTGTCCGGAAATAATAGACTAGAGTTAGCCTTTTACAGCAAGAAACAATATGTTTATTCAATTGTGGTGGAAAACCGCAAGATGTCCGCTTGGGAAGTTACCTATGAAAACCAAATGATTTCTGTACTATGTATTGGATGGGACGGCGAATTACCTTCAAGTATTTTAAATAGTTATTTGTTGGTTCGAGAACAATTTGAATTGTTAACCGAAATGAAATTCCCTAGATGGACATTTGCAGATGGTATAGTAAAATTACACAGATTTTCAGTTGCCTCAAAAAATTCTTACGCCGCTACCAATTTATTCACGAACTGTTTCAAATAAGGGAGATGTTAAAACGAACCTAATTGTATCTAAAACGAGAGTAGCTCCTCCCAAAGCTCTCACCATACAAAAGTTGGAACTAAACGACATAACAAATGCGAATGCTTAAATTGGTGTTAGAACCATTCATCAATTTGTATCCAAATTTGACGGTTGTACTTCAGTGGCTTTCGAAACCTGCGAAAATTTCAGAGTTGCTGAAAATATGACGTCTATTAATCGTAGCCACTGGTATTTTGCACTGAACAATGAGAACCCAGCCGATAAAGCCACTAGAAGTGTGACTTCCGATCCAGTCAATTTCAACATTATTTCCATTTCTCAGGGTTTGAAGTTATTAAAAACATATGCCTTTAATATTCAAACATAAGAACCCTAACTTGTAGTTTAGCATTCATCGTTCGATATAACGATGTTTGATATAACGTTTGTCCGTATAAGAGGTATTAATAGCGGAATACTATCAATTCCGATTTGTTCAATATGATTGTTTAAAACATGAAATTAACATATTATCAGACTATAAACAAATAGTACACTCATCATAAAAATGTATATGCTGCGGTCACAAATTGGTGCTCGTTATCAAGGCTAGTTCCATTTGATGCAATACATATTTTAAATGGTCCATAATTAACTTGGATTATTTTTAGTTATCCTATCTAAGTGGTAATTTAAGGAAAATTGAAAATTTTGTATTTTCTTCCTATCTACGGTTTCTACGGATTTATCATCAACGAGACTGATTTTAAATTAATTTCGATTTACATTCTGTTGATGCATGTACAATTATGACTTATCTAAACATAATGGCTTATTTTTGTTAATCGTCATTAAGACTAGTTTTATTTGAGCCTCAGGAGAAGAAAGAGAATTCTCTTGAAAAAGAAAAATAGAAAATTATATAGCCAAAAACAATAAAACCAAATACTCGTCGCTCGCGGATCACCAACCAACACAATAAAAGGAAGTGCCATAAAAAGAAAGAGAAAAAACATATTATCACCATTATCCCAAGGAAGAAGAAAAAAGGGGATGGTTCCCCTATCGACGACAAATCGATTAGCTTCATTATTACTATATGATTAATACAACTTTTAATAAATTATTCAATCAATTAAATGAAACAATTAACCAACTTGGTATGAACATGCCTATTATTAATGAAGCTCATGTATCTGCCACTAACACAAACAAAGTTGGTATCGAAAAATAACCAAGTCCAAGATTATACAACAAATAACGATAGAAAACAGCGAACTGCCACTTATGACGAAGAAAACGGGGAAAAAGATGCAAAGACGAATTAAAAGAAACTGGAGAGCTATCTGAGCTGCAAAAACCAGTAAAACAAATATTTAATATGGAGGATGATTTTAGTTATTCTTTGGATTCTGAAGCAGAAATAAAATAACAAATAACACCCTTACAGTATTGGCGGATAATTCCAAGAACTAGAAACGGACGTCCCTGAGAATAATTCACCAACAATAATATTTTGAAAGGTTTTGAGCCCGAAACTTTTCGTGAGGTGCGAACAACAGTAAAAGCACATGCTGGATCGCTGATGAAAATCACATCCAATAGCATAATAATTTACGCTACAAATATGGAACAACACCGGTCAATCGTGGGCGAACTGCAAAAGGGAGTAAAACTCACCTAAAATATACTCACCTAAAAACCTAAAACCCATGGTGATGGTCGTTGAAAGAATGCACCAGAACACATCAATCAACGAAATTGAAGAAGACCTTACTGCAAAGGGAGTCAGAGTAAAAACTGTATATCCCTCAAATAAAATTGTTAAAGACATCTTCGGAGCCGAGAAAAATATCAGGATCCTTGCCTTCACGATCACATTTGACGCTGCAAGCATAAATTCGGAGATTCAGTCTATCAACAGATGCTGCGGATGCAGGATTAGCTGGGAAGCAAAAGGAAAACCATCGGTATTACAGTGCGGAAACTGTCAAGCGTTCGGCCATGTCTCATCTGGATGCCATATACAATACCGGTGTGTGAAGTGTGCAAACTCCCACACACCAGAAAAATGCCCAAAAAACAAGGCCCAAAACATCACTATCAAATATTACAACTGCAAAGGAGCACATGTATCCAGTTTTTCGGAGTGTCAAAAACGTCAAAATTCTGAGTAAGTTAAGCAAACCAGTAATTATTAGTAACCGTCGGAATATTTCAAATAAATTTAACTCGGAGTACGTAAATAGGGGAACTTCCTTTGCTGATCATTTGAGTTGAAATCCTAAAACACAAGTTCAATTTGCTAACTTTCACGTCGTGCCCGAGGCTGAATAGTCTACAATTCTTGTAGTAACGTGATGGGAGAATTTTTCTCCAAATCACAAGAACTATTCGGCATGAGCTTCAATGCCCTAACCAATAATGTATAGCTATATTTATGGCAAAGTAAAATACAAACCGTGATACCTAAACTAGAAAGATGATGTATCTAAATTTTGTTTGTCAGTATACTTTAAATTAAAGTCATCATTCTAAATTGCAATAACTTAGTAAATCTTCAAAGACGTCATGAATTGTCCCTTCTAATACAAAATCTCTTATACCTGATAATGTCTGCCTGAATGAGGCTCACCTTACAAACTCTCATAGTCTATATATCAACGGTTACTGTATACAGAACAGACTCAAAATCCAGGAAATCGGAAGGTACGGCTATCCTGGTACATCATAAGGTCAAACACTCAAGTCCCAAAGCGCTCATTCAAGAACACTGCACAGCCACTTCCGTTAGTATAGGCAAGGGGATTAATTCTTTCACCGTGATTTCCATATATTTCTGGAAGATGAAGAAAAGTGACCTGAACGGGAAGCCAAATAGGGCCAAACTTTTTGACTTTTGCGAGTCAAATAATGTCCATATAGGCACTCGTGGTCAGGCAGTCTTAGACCTTATTATTGCTAGGATATAGAAATTGAAGATAAGATCTTAGCTCTAAATGAGTTTTGCTCTGATCTCTTGCCGGTTCTGTTCAATATTGCTACTAACTTCAATGTATTCCAAAACATGCACGAGATTTCAGTTCGTGACTACAAAAACGCCGACTGGCTTGGTTTAGACACAACGTTCACTATAAAATAGGTAAATATGATGAGCAGCCAATTGAGTCATGTGCTGACATTGACAATAGAATTACTCGACTCACTAATACTATGATCGTTGCATTAGATAGGTCTGCGCCAAGCCGATAACCTAAAGTAAAGAAACTACTGGCCGAGATTACACTTATGGTAGGAATCAGGAACTGTTTCAGAAACAGACGACGCTTAGTTCCATCTATCTATAGCACCACTCTGACAAATCGAACTACAAAGGCCATTCATGAAAAAAATCGCCAACATTTCCAAGAACAATTCAGGAATAAATTATCTCATATTGAACCTGGCAAATCCAACTTGCACAAATGCACCAAATTAGTTAAACCCAATAAGAAAAGTAACCTGATCATTGAAGGACAGAATGGGCTAATCATTGACCCTTCGAAAATCGAAGAACTATTAGCAGACAATTAAGAGTCTGTTTCTCGAATAGGCACTGGTCACAGGGCATATGATGCTGCAGAAGAGGATGTTATTAATTCAGTCAATGGCTAGTTTAGGGCCAATATGTCACTGTTTAAAATTGAAAAGGGAATGAAAACAGACGCCCTTGAAATTAGAGGTATTGTAGGTATAGGCTTAAAATTAGGAAACCCCTGGAGTTGATGTAGTGGTTAATAGGGACATTAAGAACTTACCGGCATCTGGGTTTGTGTATTTGGAAATGGTAATTAATGCTATGGTAAAATTCGCATACTTTACAGACAGCTGAAAAGTGTCTAAAGTAATAGCCATACCGAAAAAATGTAAACCATGCTCTCCCGAAAACACAAGAGATATAAGTCTCCTCAGTGGATTGAGCAAGATAGCGGAAAGTTTTATATAGCGCAGGCTCTCGAACGCAATACAACAACATATCCCTGTGGAACAATTTGGCTTCGTCTATAAAAGATCCACAGCGGAGACACTGTTCAGACTGTTGAATCATCTAAAACTATCTAAACAGAGATGTAAGGTTTCTGCTGGAATTTTTTTGAACATACGCAAAGCTTTCGATACAGTGTGGCATGTTGGCTTACTACACAAACTCATTAATGTCGGGGCTCCGCCACTGTTGGTAACTACTATCAAAGCATATCTTTCAAACCTTACATTTTTCGTATGTATGAACATAAAATAAATTCCATTCTTTGGTTGAAAGTATCGGGACCTTTACTGTATTTCTTATTCATGCATGATATGCCCATAAATATTCGCCGATGATACTATGACTTTAACGTCCAGCTATAGTGAATATCAATACTCGCAGAGACTTCAGACATACATCTAACTATTGTGTACATTTGTCAAGAATTAGAGAGTCAACCTAACTACATATCGAAAACCAAACTAATATTCTTACTAAGACCACTTAAAGAGGTTGATTTGGCTGAATACATGGGCATCAATCTCGCAAAATATCTTAACTTCAATATCCACATGAAAAATCTACGAAGGAAAGTTAACTCTGCTTTAACATACTATACCCGATCATTAACTACAATAGTGTATTAGCTAACAGAAACAAACTTTGGGTACACAAACTGTACATCAGACCCATCATCACGAATGTCGCTCCTGCCTGGTACGAACTGACCATCAAAGGTCAGAAGGTTGTCCTGCTGAAGATGTAGAACAAGGCCTTAAGATTGGTATCTAAACGCTGGCCAAGACCCCCTGAATTTTTAAATTGTAATGCTAAGTACCTGCACAGGCTGGCGGAATTAAATAGCGTAGATGAATTTACGTCGGGACTCCTATAAATCGGTTGGTATAAGCTATTTGCTAAATCGAATGAATTTTTAAATACCATTTCACACGGATACTAGCAAACTAATGGTTGATTTAACGCTTAGTAGGTTATGCTTCACACAATTTAACTAGTTTTAAGATTGAGTTTAAGTTAGTATAGTTGTAAGATAACGGTAAAAAAAATATATTCAGAGATAGCAAAAATCTCTCGTCCTAATGATTAACAACAATCAATAATTTCTAAAAATCTCATTAAAAGCTAACATAAAACAAATAGGATTGCTGTAATAAAATGCAAATAATTGTACTAAAAGACGAAATTTAATAATATGATCCAATACAATTCTAAAATGGTTCATAATTAATTTGGATCACTTCTCGTTAATCTAAGTGGTAATTTAAGAGAAATTGTAATTTTTGTATTCTTTTCCTGCATGCAAAAAGATTAAATGGGTTTTATGGATTTTACATCTTCGAGATTAATGCCATTCGATTCATAAGATTTTAAAAGTGACCCGAAGTTAATTTCAATTGTTATTCTTTTCCTGCATATAAAATTATCACTTGCTCATGACTAAACTTATTTGGATTTGATCTGAAACCTACCTAAAGTGGTCCATAATTAATTTGGATCATTTCTTGTTGTTCTAAGTGGTAATTTATTCTCTTCCTGCATGTAAAAATATGCTTAATCTAAACAAAATTTTTTTATGGATTTATCCTCATCCATAAAAGTGCAATTCGATCCATTTCATTTCCATTTCTAAAGTGATTCTAAATTAATTTGCATAATTTCTCGCGTTATATGTGGTGTTTCTAAGATCCTCTGGATATTAAAAACCGTTTCTAAAAAATTTTCCTCTGTCGTTTTTGGAAGGCGAGAACTATTTATCGAAATAGTCCTAGTCATATATACACATTTGAATTATTTCTAAAAAATCAGCGAAATCTAAATGATCATCTTTGCTAAAACTTTAGAAGTAATTTATGATTTAAAGAAGAAAGCAATTTCCGCATTGATTTGGCTTCAAACATTTTGTTTAAAGTCAAGAGGCACTTTTCCACCTGAAATAAAATTGACGATTCATAATTTTTGAAATATTTGCCAACAAAGCGGTCAAAAACGTACAATTTTAAAGATATTTAGAATTATTTTGGAAAGGTGCAAAAACAGACTGTTCAACTAACAAATCTTTTAACATTTATGAACATCATAGATGATAATATAGACATCTGTCCGAACTCTAATTCGAAGTCATTATTCTGAAAGAATATTTCTTCCGCAGAGAATTCTGTTACACTACACGCGAAACCGTTGCAAAGGTAATTTAAAAACGTAAATAAACTTTTCAACGCAAATCACTGATGTTTTCTCTCAACTTAATAAATTGTTGACAGGAAATTATTTTCTATATGTTGACTAAATCGTTTTGCTACATCTATAAAGAATTGAAATATCAAATTTAAAAAGCAAAAATTTGATCAACTTGAATGGTTGTTAAAGTACTAAAAATATTGTGTGGTGTGAAAATTAGAAATATTCTGCAAACTATTCATCTCAATTTTATGTAAATAAACAAATGTCGTATATCTTTATGAAATTTATACATTCCTATCAGCAGCTTGTCGCGATAAATATGTCAAACAACACAAATTGCACCATTACATCTGATTAACAAATATATACAAATACAGACATCCAGTTCATTTCTAAACAGACCATAAAAATATTATATTATTCCTCGATATACATATATCGTTATCAGTCATCTCTTATCTGTTATTCCCACTAATTAAGATATATAGACTGATGTATCTTAGACACAAAAACAACAACAAAACCCGTAAAAAATCGTAAATGACCCTTATTATGTCATTTTTAATTATGCCAAATCAATTTAGCCAGAAGAACAACCAAAAATCAACCGGGGACTGAAAGACTAAATAAATATTAAATAACAGAGGGGAGGGGGCTAAACATTTTTTTTTTGGGATCGCGAGACTTAGATCATAAAGATTTTTAGAAATAGATAAAAAATAGTTTTTTTTTTGTATAATTTTCTGCTGCGCGGCTCTTATCGGTGAATCGATGTTTTTTTATTTGTTTAAAGCGGAAGTTAACATTTTTAATGATTAGCTAGAATTTAGATATGTATGTATTACGAAAACCTTCTAAATTTCTGGTCAGGTGAGAAAACACGACATTAGTTTATTGTTGTTGTCATCATTAATGTCATCTGGTTGGTTTCGTTTAATATTTCACCAACTCGATGTGCGACAGTTGAATACAAACGGACGGACGGGTTAAAAATTTAATTGTTATTTGCCAGGAATACAATTATGAAGAAATAATAAAATTTAATTAGAAGACAATAGGAAAATTGTTATGAGGCGAGAGGGTTAAAGAGTAATTTTAAAAATTATTAAATTGAATGTAGTTTTCGTCACCTTTAAAATAATTTGTGTTTGTCTTTTAAAATTTGTATGATTGGTTTACACCTTGAGTGGCAGGAAATTCATTATTGTTTGACAGTGCAAACTTAATTATATTCTGTATGACCCATCGGGGTTAAATTCATTTAATTTTAGTTCATATAAGCTCGCAATTTTTTTAACATGTTGAAAATCGTTAATTGGGTTGTCTCGAGTAAAACGTTTGCTTTACAAATTGATGTACCAATCCTGATGATGACAAGTAAAAAATAATATGTTGAGTTCCGTACGTATGTCAAGCAACTAATACTTTGTCACTTTCAACAGCAAGAAATAAATGGCAAAATATTCGTCTTCGTAACTTTTAAAATTTTGAATTGGAATCTTTCAGTTTTTTTTATAATTTTGGAATTTAGAATCCATGAAAATTTAAAATTCGAAATTTTTGTATATTGAGAGTCTCAAATTTGTTGAGTCTAAATTATTTTAGGAAACTTGATCTTGATATATTAAATCTGAATTTTTGAATATAGAAAATTCCGAATATCCCGAATTACAATTAATGCAATAATTATTCGGGGTGGTATTTATTCATCATCTCTTCAACTGCTACTAGTTGTGCAAAATTATTCAGGGCACACAATTCAGCTGCAAACAATTATCCAACGCTTAAACAATTTTTTGATTTCTTGAATAACAGAAATGACACCTTAGAACATTTAATTTCACCTCTGAAGGTTAAAGTGACAGCTCCCAAGAAGGTGGATGCCATGGTATCGCAAGCAGTCACATGTCGTATTTGCAAGCGAAAGCATCATGTAACGCTTCATAACGAGAAAAGTGCTGAGGTTAACGAAAATAATCAGAATCAAGAGAATAATTCTGATATAGCATCAATGTCTAATCCTACTAATGTATACTTTACAGTGAAATCGCCAGATTATGCAACAAGATCGTATCAGGCTATTCTACCAACAGCAGTGATTTTGGTAGAAGACAAGCATGAACAAATGCAGAAGTGCCGAGTTTTATTAGATTCCAGTTCAATCGTCTTTCATTACGGAGAGTTGCATACAGAGATTAGGTTTATTCCATGATTAAACCAACATAAATGTGACAGGATTGACAGCGGGGTAAAAACAGTGATAGTGATGCGATCCAGATCTTGCAGATCCACAATTCGATAAGAAAGCGGCCATAGATATATTGGTGGGAACCGACAAGTTTTTTGAGATATTAGAGACAGAACAAAGGCTATGAAAGACATTGATTCTACAAAAAACTATGTTTGGATGGGTAGTCTCAGGTCAACCTTTAACCACGAGCATTGAGAATCCAGAGAGTTTCACGGTACAAACGAGAGATGATTCAAATTTGGAAGACGAATTACGAAAATTTTGAGAAATAGAAAATCTCCCAAACACCAGCATTCTAACTCCAGAAGAAGTCGAAAGCGGACAGATATTTGTGAATACGCACCAGAGAAGAGCCGAAGGCAGATACGTGGTTAGATTATCATTCAAAGGACAAACTAGCGAACTTGGCAATTCATTGTTTACCAGTACGAGGCGTTTTCTGTCACTGGAACCCAAACTATTATCAAATTCGCAGTTACGTGATTTCCATACCACGACTCGAACTTTGCGCGAGTCATCTACTATCAAAACTGATGGTCGCTGTGCAAGAATCTCCCAAAAGGGAAGCTGAATACTTTGCATGGACCGATTAAAAGCTAGTATTGGCTTGGTTATCAACATTTCCGGGTCAATGGAAAACGTTCATTGCAAATAGAACAAGTCAAGTGTTAGAGCATTTTCCACGTAAATACTGGAGTTACGTCAGGTCAAAGGAGAATCCCGCAGACTATGATTCAAGAGGTGTTAATCCAAGAGAATTGGCCAATTTAAAACAGTGGTGGACCGGTTCATAGAGGGGTGAATAAAGCAACCGTTACGTTTCATGCGAGAGATGATCAGAGTCCAAACGATTGGGTAAAAGAATTGTTCGAGCGTAAATTCGAGATTCCAAAATTATTTCGGATTGTGGCCAATGTGTTCCGATACATTGGCGCCATTCGTGGATGAAGAAGGGATATTTCGAGTAGGCGGTCGACTCTAGAACGCCGATTGTGCGTATGATGCTAAACACCCTATCATATTACCACAAAAACATATATTCACTACGAGATTGATATAGGGCACCCATTTCGCTAAATTTTATTCCGCCCCTACTCTCACATCGCATATTATTCGCCAAAACTATTAGATAATCAACGGGCAAAGCGAAATACGAGGCATCTTAAAGGGGTTCATTATTTGTAAGAGGCAATCGGCGAGAACTACCACACAAATGATGGGGAATCTACCAAATACGAGGGTCAAGCCAGCTAGGCCCTTTGAAAATTGCGGCATAGATTTTGCTGGTCCAATATATCTAGTATCGAGGAGGGGCAGGGAAAATCACCATTTCTAAGTGCACAGCCTTTGTAGTGAAGCATACGAATTAACAAATATATGGCCTGTGGCTTAATTTCGACCTTACTGACGGTTTGGTAAAGAACTTCGTTATAGTCAATTCCTATGCAATTATAAACGGCCTGGTAATCTTGGTTACCCGATCTGTCGGCAAATTACCCATTACTTGATTTCGTGTGTGCGAACGGGCATAAAAACCTCGAATACACTGGTTTACGACGATTCTACATAAATTTCTATCTCTGAAGAGCCAGCATGAAGTAATTTCCAGTGTTCGTATTGGACAACTAATTTGGATAGTAGGTACATGATGTTTTGGAAGTGCTAGGAACTAGGGGCGTTTTGAAGTGTTCCACCTACTCTTAAAATGTCATCAGCATCCAGGAATAAAGTAAGTGATCGCAAAGCACTTTTCTTGAAAATTGGCGTATTAGCAGAAGCGTAACTTAATCAAAATAGTCAATGCGTCATTGATTTCAGCAGGAACAAGTTCTATCGATGAATACGATTTGCATTTATATTTAGCACTATTGAGGAATCGAAGGATGTTGCCTACAAAAGTTTTGGTTGAGTGAAGAGAGTAGCTAAAGTTTAGCAGGTTTTTAAACGTATAAGATCGAAGCTTAGTTAAAGAAGGTTAGGTTATGGCCACTCAGTTTTATTGTGAGACAAAAATTTTCGACCAGTAAACTAGTCTGTTGCATCTGCAAATTCGGACGGCATTACGCCTTTCGATAAGTAATCTAGCTTGATTTAGAGATGTACTCACATATTGCCAGGATGTTGAAGTAGTATGTAATCTTGAATTTTCGCAACACGGTTTGCTACAAATGTTGAATATCTATTTGGTTTTGACCTAACACGAAATAATGTAACTTCAATTCAATGTCAAACCATAAATAAATAAAGGTTATGTGTCATTTCGGCTACCAGAAGTACTGCACAAAATTCTAAACGAGGTATACTTTGCTTCTTAAGTGGCGCTTCTCTGGATTTCGAGCATAAAAATTAAAAATGATGACTTCTGAAAAATCAGTCACCCGAATATAGAATACACATCCAAAAGCTTTTTCCGAACCGTGTAGTTCTACTCTTTTACTAGAATACAACTTGGAATCGTTTTAATTCCTGGAGTTCTGAATTAAAACAGATCCACTTCTTCGCAATGATATCAGGAATACGATCGTCCCAATCTATGACTTTACAAACCCCACAAGGTTTACATAAATAATTTGGCGGTGCCAATAATTATTGAAGCACAAAATCCTAATGTATCGAAGAGTAGATATATTTCGGACAACATGATTCTTGTTGTACAATCGCTAAAACCAATGATATTTCAGAATCTGTGTGGTCTCACGATGATAGTCATGTTACATTGGAAGCAAATTTCTGAAGTTCAAATCCACCTAGTTTCAACAAACTTATCAAGTCCGTCTTTAATTTTGATGCATCAATCAGTGTCGAACAACCAGTAAGAATATTGTCAACGTAAAAATCCCTGAATAATATTTTTGAAGCCATGAGAAATTTGTCATGTTCATCTATGGATAATTGCTGCAAAGCGCACGTTGCTAAAAACGAAGCTCTAGCAGTGTCATATCTCACATAGTTTTAACGATTATAAATCATTCGATGGATTATCTAGCCACCAAGTTCTTTGCAGATCTTGCTGAATCATATTTACGTGAATCTGACGATACATTTTAGCAATATCGCCACAAAAAGCATAAATATGTTTTCAAAAACGAATGATGATAGAAAATAGACTCTGCTGAATAGTGCGCCCGACCATAAGGCAATCATTCAGCGACAGCTGTGATGTTATTTTGGCTGATGTATTAAATACAACGCGTAGTTTAGTCGTAGTACTGGTGTCCTTTAAAAGATAATGATGCGGCAAATAATAGGTCCGGTTGACCTGGCCTTCTACCTCATTCGAAGCGACTACTGATACCACATGAACTCGATGACCCCAGCTGGTTTAGATTTGGCTTAGGGGGAAGTGAAACCCAATATCTTTCGCCCTGTAACCTTTTAACATTTTTGCACAAATGTTCTTCACATAGCTTCTCTTCCTGAGAATAAGTGTTCTTGAGCACAATAATCTCCAATTTCTAAAGCTGCTAGATCTGGGATTCTAAATTTTGAATGCTACAAAGAGAAACAAATGGATGTGTTTCTGAATACTTATATTTTGCCCACAACTTGCCTTACCGCAAACGACGTAACCCAGCTCTGTACTGTAAAATGGCGGAAACTCGTTAAATATCTTAACGGAGTCTCCTTTGAATAACTGGTTGTAGACTTCTACGCCTATTAACAAATCAATACGGCCGGGTACATTAAAATGTGGATTGGCTAGTTTTATGTCGACAGGAACGAATTGCTATTTTGCTCCAAGGGTTTCTTTGCTCCAATATTCGATGACCTACTGGAGTCTTCAGTTGAATCGGTTGATCTAATGTGCGATACACGGAATGAAGATCAACTTGAATTTAAACTTTGCTGAGTACTGACGTTAATATAGAAGATAAACTTGTTGATTTGTTAGGAACTATATCACGACCAATTGAAGGATGTTCATGAGTATTAGTTCCAGTCTTTGCACTTGATAGCACATGGGAATTTGCTGAAATCTGTACACTGGACCAAGGGTTCGCCCGTGCGGTGTTAGCTTTGCATAATTAAACGAAGGGCACTGAGTGATCAGGTGGGACCCAGCACAATAACTGCAATAACTATTTGAACTACATACCAAAGAGGATGATCTATTGGAATTCGAAGTAAACCTTCGGGAGTCTCTCTGTTGTCGAACAGATGTCTGCGATGTATTTGTCTGTAGTGCTTGAAGCAATTGTACACGATTCCTTAATATTTGAATTAAATCGGTTAACGAAAGAACACTATTTGATTTGGAAATTTAATGGCGTCAGCATGCGATGAGTTGTCCAAACTTTGCAACAAATGATGTGATAACATGAGGTCCCATTCGTGAACTTAAACTTTTAGCGATTTTAATAAGTTATAGTGTGTTAAGGACATGATCGATGAATGCCTGTAATGATTTCGATGAATTCTCTTGAAAAGTTCTGACGTTGTAAATCTCTCTGATGTGAGCTTTTTGAATTGCGACCTGATTATTGTACAGATAACATGGTTACTAGCAACTTTCAAAATTTTAAAGTCTCAAATTTGTTGAGTCTAAATTATTTTAAGAAATTTCAAGAGAATTTTCAATATTCCAAAATTCAGGTTTAATATTCTAGCATCAGGAATATTAAATCTGAATTTTGGAATATTCAAAAATCCGAATATATCGGATTTTTCTTTTTTCTGCAGTCGGTCGATCTGTATTGCAATTAGTCTGTAGCGTTCAAAGAGATAGCTTTTGATTTTAGAGCCAACTGCATGTGTACATACGGGTTTCGGAAAATATTTGTTTTTTCTTTTGTTGTTAATTAATTGAATTTTATATGTTAAACATGCAAAACTGAGAAGAAGACGAGATCGGCAGATTAATAGCCCAACCGAACAAAAATGAGCAGGCAACCTCTTCAGCAGCCGCAAATGAAAATGCGGGGCAACTGCAAGAAATAAATATGGGAATAACTAGAAAGAACGGAAGTAAACAGATCGCCTCCAGTTCTGCCGAGTCAGGTCTTGTAAAAAGAAAAATAGAAAGAGAGGAGTCACAACGGATCGCCTCCAGTGCTAACGAGTCACAAGCCGTTGAAAGAAAAAAAGAAGGGGAGGAGTCAAAGCCATGGACTTTAGTCCAGTCAAAATCTCCAAAACCAAAAAGAAAGCGGAAAAAGAGAAGGCACCGACAGAGGAAGATAAAACTAGAAGCTTTGTTGATCAATACTCGAGAGGGTAAAACCTACGCACAGGTTCTTGGTACGATAAAGGACAGTATTAAGCCGGAGCATTTGAACACGGAAATTAAATTTGTACGACGCACCAGAATAGCCGATGTCTTGCTACAATTTAGAGCGAAATCGGGCAACAAAACTCGCTCTCGAGATCAGAGATCTGGACTGTCTGACCAGTAAAGTGTGGTAAAAGAAGCCATTAAGAGAGAACTTAAAGGGGCCACTAAAGAGCTGAATGTAGATCATTCACCAAAACAAATACCAGGGAACAACGGGTGGCCTTCATAGAGATCGGCACTCGTTTAGCCTCTGAGCTCCTTAGGATAGGCCGCATTAAAATAAGATAGCCATACTGCAGAATCCTGCGAAAAACTGTGATAAAAAGGTGCTACAGCTTGTTTTGGCTATGGCCATCATCAGACGAGCTGCAAAGGACCAGATAAATTGAAGCTAGGGATTATGTATCCAATATGGGAAGAAGGGCCACCTAAAGAAGGGCCGTTTGCTCGGCCAGGAACAAGAAATTGGGCCTAAAATACTAAAATATGAACCCGGGTTAGGGGCTTCCCAAAAGTTCATGCAATCACTGGATGAAGCCTGAAAGAAAACAAATTAGGTGAAGGTACTTCAAGGAAAACTTCTTCGAAGAAAAACAGCGGATGCCCTTCTGGATCAGCTGAGACTAGACATAGGCACAGGCCTGCTGATTATTAGTGAACAATATCGCAACAGAACGGAACCTGAATGGCACACTGATAAACTTGGTCTGATTAAAGTCGAAGGCCACGGAGCCGAAGGGGGCAGATACGTGAGCTGCTATTTCACATCGAACGAACCAATAGACACCTTCCGCGCAAAAATTGACGCCTTGGAGGATAAAGCGCGAGAAGTCGACGGGGCTCTTGTTATAGCCAGAGATTTTAACACAAAGGCGCTGGAGTGGAGCATGAACGTTAAAGACACGAGAGAACGGTATCTCCTAGAGATGACATCCAGAGTAGGGCTAACAAAAATGATTGAAGGTAGCGTATCAACATTCAGAAGACCCGGCTACGCTGAAGCGATTCCCGACATCAATCTTGTGTCCGACGCGGTTGCATCTGATGTCATATGGGATGGAGGGTTTTAGAAGATTACACGTGTGGCGACCACTACTATATCACTTTCAGTGTACAGAGATAATCACTACAATGAAATGGCGCTGGTCGTGTGACGGAATGGAACGAGGCCAACTATGTGAGGGAGCCTCAAAAAAAAAATTGCAAGCGCCACAATGAGGCTAGTAAACCAAGCATGTGATGCGTCGATCATGAGAAAATCCCGAACGGGGAGCAAGTCTGTGGTTTATTGGTGGTCTGACGAAATACTAAACCTCAGGAATAACTGCCTTCGCCTAAAACGCGCACTCACTGAATTGGAACACGAAGAGTAGAGACGAGCAAGAAGAGCACTAAAACTAGAAATAAGCAGAAGCAAGCGTCTCAAATGGGGAAAATTGAAACGAGATGTCTACACGGAACCCTGGGGCTTGGGTTACAAAATTGTGATACGCAAACTAGAATCCCAAGCGCCCAGCCAAGTAATGGAGGTAAGCCAAACGTGCATTATCTGTCCCCTAACCATTCAAACGACAATCGGCCACCTTTCCCCACTAAACTGGAGGGAGCACCATTTTTGCGCATCTTTCACGTATAATGGACAGCTGCATACAAGATACTAAAGCTACTGTCCAAAACCACGGAAGGTCAATACAGCAAAGAGGTCACGGGGGGGTGCTGCCCAAGGAAATATTCTACGGCCTGATTTATGGACCGCATCATACGACGGCATCCTGAGAATGGAAATGCCAGATGACACTTTCATGGTTGGGTACCCAGACGATATTGCAGCAGTAATAGTAGTCCGGGCCATGGTCTGTCCCTAGCACCATAAAAAATTGGATTATTTTTGCTTACGAGACGGCAAATTGCAGCCGATGTGCTGTTTCAGGTAGGAAATCAACAGATACAGGCCAGCACAGCAATGAAATATCTAGGGATACATCTGGACACAAAACTTTTTTTTGAGAACAGGTTAAGCGGTCCTCGGAAAAGGCGTCGAAAGTAACCTTTGCCATGAGCAGATTGATGACGAACATCCGGGGCCCAATGGCTAGAAAAAGAAGGCTTCTAATGTAAGTCATGATCTCCATCCTTTTGTATGAGTGTGAAATACGGGCAGACACAATTAAAAAGAAACATATGTACCGTAAAAAATCGCAGCTGTATAACGTCGTGGGGCACTCAGGATCTGCAGTTCTTACAGAGTTGTCTCAGGACCGGCTGTGTTGGTTATTGCTGGAGTGATTCCTATACACCTAATGGCGAAGGAGAAGAAAGCTATATATGATACCAGGAGTGATCTTGGCGTCTTAGAGGCAAAAAAGTCAGGCAGCGAACTCGTCATGCCATGCTGATAGAAGAGATGACAGACCGAGGGCCGCGGAAGATGGATGAAAAGGCTAATAAAAAATCTGCCTGCGTAAGTGGATAGGAAACAGGGCAAAGTAAATTACTTTTTGACTCAATTCCTCACGGGTCATGGGTACTTTTGCAAATATCTGAAAACGATGGGCAGCAATTGATGCAACGGACACTTTACCGCACTTGCGACCAGTGGAAAAAGAGACGTGAAGAACTAGTAAGAAAGGTTTGCAGAGTAACGCCCAATCATATCGTGGGCATCATGCTCGAATCGAAACAGAACTGGGATACAATGGCGAATTTCGTAGAATCGATCCTACAACAAAAGAAATCAGAAATGGGAACCACCATAGAACGTGAAACGTTCTCGTCGATATTCAACCAGAACATCATGAGCAATTGATGCAGTTTGACAACGACGACTACATAAAGACATTGGGAGTTTTCTGGCAACCACAGAGGGATGTATTAAAATTTCGTGTACAACAATTCTCCAGTCAACCCAAGGTGACGAAACGGGTCGTTATCTCCGAAGTTGCACGATTGTTTGATCCTCTCGGATTAGTATCTCCGGATTAGTATGCAGAAGCTGTGGCAACTAAAGTTGGATTGGAACGAGAGCCATCCAAAAATCTACCACACATATTGGCAGATATTTCGAGAAAATCTAGTTGCGCTGCATCAATTATCCATTCCACGCTTTCTATTTAAAGATAATACTCCGAGTGGCATAATAGAACTTCATGATTTCGCTGCTGCGAGCGAAACGGCCTCTTTCCTAACATCACTACACAAGTCAACGGTCCCACGCTTGGAACTAGAGGCGGCATTAGTAATGGTACAATTGATATCACAAGTTCATGCCATTCTTAATTTCCTGTCTGTGATATCGTTTACTGGACGGATTCAACAATCGTCCTCTATTGGCTAAAATCATCATCCTCACATTTGAAAACATTTGTGGCAAACAGAGTTGCATAAATACGAAAAACGTCAGCAGATTTGATACGATGCGATTTATGCTTCCATGGACCGCCAATGTTACAGTCTTCAAAGTCCCCATGGTTTACTTCGAGACTCCATCTGTTTCTGGCCATACACACTGCGAATACAAACGAAGACAATACTCTGCATAAGACGACAATACTCTATCCAAAATGAAATATATCAATAGCTACCAGAAATTGACAACAGTGGTGGCATATGTTAGCAGATTCGTGAACAATACCCGCAAGAAGAACCATAAACGAATCACATGACCTCTGAACAGCCAAGGCTTCGAAGAAGCTTTGTAATGTGTCAGCCATCTCGTTCAAGCGGAATGTTCTCCGGAGCTGAAAATTGGACTGGGGAGTTTATCACTATTCCTTGATGCGAATGGTCTGATTCGAGTCGGTGATAGATTGCAGTTTTCCTCACTGCTATACTCTACGAAACATCCAATTCTACTTGCTTCTTGACATCTATTTACCAAAACTCTGTTTACGTATTTTCACAGAAAGTATCTTAATGTTGGTCCTCAAGCATTATTGGCAACGGTTCGTGAACAGTGTTGGCCAATCCATGGTCGAACGTTAGCAGCCCGAGTATTTCGAGACTGCGTCCGATGTCGAAGAGTAAACCCTACTTCAATAGTACAACAGATGGGATATTTACCGAAGGAGCGAGTTGATTTTTGTGTTGGAATTGATTTTTGTGATCCATTTTACATCACGCAATGAATTCGTGGCAGAGCACCAATTAAAACGTATCTCTGCATATTCATCTATTTTGCAACCACGGCCATCCATTTTTAACTCGCTGCAGATCTCTCTTCGGCTTCCTTCATAGGTGCATTTAGACGTGTTTGTGCCAGCCAACTCTGAATTAAACCAGTTGTACCAACTTCTTCAAGACTCCAACTAGCTGCAGGGCATAAAGAATATGTGTCAATAGGATACAATTCAATGAACCTTCGCACCATCACGAGCTCCTCACTTTGGCGGCCTTTATGAAGCGGCCATAATATCGGTGAAATTTCATCTGCCTCGTTTCATGGGCAATGAAGTCTTCAAATACGAAGAATTAAACACGCTGTGTAAACAAGTGGAAGCTATTTTTAAATTCCCGGCCCTTAACCGCACTTACATCAGTTCCTGATGTTACATCAATTCTTACTCCTTGACATTTTTTGATTCGCAGACCATTAACTGCCATACCAGAACGTAACATCACAAATGAATCCATTGGTTACAATAAACGATCGCGCCTTATTCAACAACTGAGACAACATTTTCGGGCCAGGTGGTCCAAAGATTATCTACAAGGATTCCAGCACCGACACAACCAAACATAAAAATTAGTCAAATTATGCTGATTAAGAATGACAATCTTCCTCCCATGAGGTGGTATCGCAATAAACCCTGAAACTGATGGTTTAGTTGGGATAGTCAGCGTTCAAACTGAAACAGGGGTCTATCAACGAGCCATCACTAAAATATGCCCACTTCCACTGGAAATTGAACTCGACGAGAATTCAAGGCTGGGAGAAAAAACACGCGTAGAACCATTTCCAGCTGTTCCTGTCGACAACGGCAATTAAATATTTTGCTTACGACTACCCGTATGATTTGTTTTATTTCATCATAACTGAAGAGATTATCATAATCGATAGCTTTACCGGATGTAATTTATTTCCTCTTTGAGAAGCACCGGGTTGCTTAAAATATGTTGTATTTTCACTAGGCTTCATCGCAGGAAACATTTGCAGGTTTGGTTACTTTAGTTTGAAGTTTTTCCCAAACATTTGACATTTCAGTTTGTGTTTTAATGTATGAGTTTCATTTTATAATTGTATTGTTAATGGAATTAAATTTTCCTAGATCTTTTAGGCCAGTAGTACCATTTTCAAAGTAAATTAGGTAAACTCTATGATCTGTATACCTAACATTTTTAATATTTAAATATTTGATATCACTGATATTTGATACCGAACTCCATTAGAGCTTTTAGATCATCAATTGGCATTTTGTATAGCCCAGAAAGCACAACTTTAATTGGTTTTTCATGTTTTGACTCAAACGTGAAAAAATTAATTTTTTTTTTAATAAGCTCCAGAAATTTCGAATGCTCTGCACCGTTGGGAATTATAACATTTATTCTCATATTTATGTGTCAGTTTAATTTATTCTGATAATTTCAGCATTTATATTAGAGATTTACCTGAAAATATCTAGCACCTAAATGTTGCTGCTGCATGAAATTTTCTTCATGATTTTATTTTTAAAATACTTGGGTTTAAAATATCTTAACCATATCATTAGCATAAAACACACCTACCTCGATCTACTTTTCGACAAGCACTTAATGATAAAAGTTATTGCAAAACTGATCTTATCTGTATGACCAGCTGAAATAAAAATTTGTGTTTAACACAGAATTTCATTACAGTGCGAAAAAAATGTGTAATTACAATTAATATTTTTTTAATGTTTATTCATTACAAATACATAATTCTTTCAAAAATAAAAAATTCATTTAGCTACTTGGATATCTGTCCTATATATTCATATACAAAAAAAATATTTATTGCTTATAAAAAAATTATTATTTATCATTAAAAAAATTATTCATTATTTAATGACATAACCATAAAATTTTTAATTTTATTATACCAGGAACAACATAAATTATTAATTCGTTTACTCGATTCGGAGAGTGCTAAATAGCTATCACAATATCGTACTTACGTATGTACGTGTACATGAATAATATAAATTCGCATTGAAGTGCAAAATATCAAAATGCAAAATATTTGTAAATCTATTAACCGCTTGCTTGTAATAAAAATACGAAAATCCATTAAAATTATAAAATAAATAAATTTTCCTTTTTTTTTTTGTACAACAACAACAGCAAAACAATTATGATAATTTTTAATTTTAATTTTTATATGTGGATATGTGTGTGTAGCCAGACACAAACTATAGTAAAACTTACAAAACAAAACAAATAAAAAATCGTTAAAATTAAATTTTATTGTGTTGAAAACTAGAAAAACTATTTTATGTAAATTAGGTAAAAATAAATAAAAACTATTTTTATTATAGATTTTATTATAATAAAGATACGAGGAAATTGTTTAGCCTTAAAATTAAATATTAAAACAAAAAAAAAATGATCTCAAGTCATGATACTATTAAGAGCGCGCGCTCTGTACAACGATTATTTATTTAAAAGCCTATTTATATTCGCTAAATGGTGGTGGTCTAATCTATGATCTATAACAAACTTAAAATTTTATGTATTTTATGTTTGACGTTATATGTTTAAATTATTGATCATTAATATTACAAAATGTTTTTAAAATTAAAAGGTTTACATTTAATAGGCGTAACGTTTTGAGACTCGTTAAGTTTATTTCGATTATATAAGTTAAATGTCGGGTTAGTTGACGCCAGTGGTTAAAAGTGTGAAGAGAAATTTCCACTAGCAAATTTATCTAAATGACGAGAAAGGTTTGCATAATAACCTGCACAAATATAAATTTATTAGCATTTTATTGTGTGGAAGGAACCTCGTGGCGTCACAGGATTCCTAAACCCCTACCGTACGATCATGATAATTACGAGCACATTATTTCTAAGATGTAAGATCTTTTCGATGGGCTATATCATGTTCGAAGGCAGTTATCGTCACTAATTCACAATGAAGCTATTCGATGGCAGTTTTCGTGCAGGATGCGAATCACAGAAGAGCACACATAACGTTTAAGCTGTTAAACTCTGAATAGTATAACATCGTATCAGTTTTCTTGGGTTTATTTAGTTTCCTATAAATTTAACATAAAACAATTTAAAAATTTATTTCTATTTAATTCGAATTTTAGAAAAATTGTAAAACTTCAATTCTTTCAAGATTTTAAGGAATATAAAAATTCCTTAATAATAAATTTTCTTTAAACTTTATTTTGAAAAACTTGAAATTTAGAAAAATGTAGAAAGTTTCTGAATTTTTACAATATTTTAGAAATTTTTAGAGCATGCAAGAATTAATTTCCTTAGTTGTCACAAATTTCCTCAAATATCACAAATTACATAAGATTCTAAAAATTTTTCAAATAATTAATTTCTAAATTTGTTACAAATTTTTTCTCATATTATAATATTTAGTTTATTGTTTTAGAAAATTCGAGTTTTAGAAATTTCGAATTTTAGAAAATTCTAAAAATTGCCCACAGATCACAGTTATTGCCCTAATTTGTAACAAATTTCGTCGAAAATTCGGGTTTTAAAAATCTTGAAATATTTAAAGATTTTGAGCTTTAAAAAAAATTTTGAAATTTTATTATTTTCAATTTTTACAAAATTCTAGAAATTTTTCAAGAATTTAAAATCTTTAATTGTATCAATTTTTAAAGGTTCACAGAGCTAACCCCCAAAATTTGTAGCATTTTCTCAAATCTCAGGATATTTTTTTTTTGTTTTGGAAATTTCGAATTTTAATAAAACCTTACAATTTTAGGATTGCCTTAAAATTACTAAAATTTTGGAAAATTTCATGTTTAGAGACATTTTAAAATTTTGGGATTTTACATTCATATAATTAGGAAGACGAGGGGGGGCCTTGTAAATGATCTAAAAATTAATTTCCCAATTTGTGAAAATTTACCTCGACTATCAGAAAATTAATTCAAATTATATAAACACTTTGCAAATTTTAGAATTTTCATATTCGCAAATTCTAGAAGAATTTATCAAATTTAAAAATTTCTAAAATTTTATTTCTTTTAAAAATTAGAAATTTAGAAAAATTCCATCAAGATTCTAGAAATTATTAAAGAATATAAAAATTCCTAAATAACACAAATTTTCATATTTAGTTTGTGAACCTTAAATCTTAGATAAATCTTGAAATTTTTCACTTTCAATTCTGTATTTTTACTTAAGAAATAATTTTCTTAGTCGTCACAAATTTTCTCAAAAATTGTGATATTGCTTTCAAAATTTTTAAATATTGTAAAAATTCAAAATTGAGAGTCATAAACTTCCAAGATTTTTCTAAAATTTAAGGAATATTTCAAAATAAAATATAAAATCTGTGTTATTAAGGAATTTTTAAACTCCTTAAAAATTTATAGAATTTCGAAAAAATCAAAAATCATAAAATTTTAAAATTCTTGTGTAACACGCAATGTTTTAGAAATAATTCAATGAGCTAACTTATAAATAAATGCGTAACCAATTTTCTTACATATCAGAATATTAATTTGGTTTTAGGAAATTCGAATTTTGGAAAATTTTATATTTCTGAAATTTTAGAAGACTCTAGAAATCTTCAAAATATCTAGGAAATAATTTCTTTAGTTCTTCTTAAGGGTGGAAGCGCGTTCAGATATTAATTATTTTGTATTTTTTTATTTCTTTAAAAATTCATTTAGTATCTGAAGAATATATTTCCAAAGTTTTAAGGCCAACAGAAAGTCCTAAAGGAATGTAACTCAAAAAGTAATGAACCAATCGTCTTGGAATTTTGTACAGATATTGTTTAACTTATCAGCCTTCGGACTGACTTATTTTAATCAAACAATTTGTTTCGTTGATTTTATTTAATTACCACAAGGACCTAGGCGTTCCACGACACAAACTCTAGGATTCAAGTTCGAGCACTAGCGTCGCCATTTTTTTTTCATTGGAATAAATGCTCTCAATTTTATGTAAAAAAATTATTGAAAAACCTCTGGTTTGGAGGAGGGGAGACCCTTTAAGACTTTAAAATTTTGCTTAGGATCAAAGAGTTATTATGCTAATTTGTGGTAAATTCAGGAATTTTAATAATTGCAATTTTTAAGATTCTAGAATTTTTGGAAAGATCGAAGAATAGTTGTACCTACATTTTATTTTAGACGAAATAAGAAATTTTAGACGAATTTAGAAATTCTTGCAGGATAGAAAATTTTTAAAATTTATTAATTTAAATTTTACTAGACTCTATAAATGTGTAAAAAATTTAAAATATTCCTGATTAACAAGTTTTCTTCCAACTTCATTTGGGAAATTATAACAATTTATAATATCAGAAATTTTCCATTCTAGAAATTTAAAAGGCTCACAGAATTAATTTCCAAATTTCTAACGTTTCCTTCAATTTTAGAAAATTCGGTTATCTTTTGGAAAACTTGAATTTTAAAAAAATCTTAGAAGTTTAAAAATTAAATTTATAAATTGTAAAACAATTTAAAATTTCTAAAATTATTTAAAGTTTGAAAAATTTTAGTAAAATATTGAAATTTTGAGATTTTCAATTTTAAAATTTTAGAAGAATCTAGATATTTTTAAAGGATCTAGTTTTATTATAGCAGCAAATTGATGATTTTCAATTTTTGCAAGATTGTACAAATTTTTAAAGAATTTCAAATATTCCTATTTCTATTATAAATTGTAAAGGAATTTAAATCTTGAATATCAGAACAATTATTCAAAGTTTGGAAAATTTTAATAAAATATTAAAATATTGAGATTTTCAATTTTCAAATTTTAGAAGAATCTAGATATTTTTAAAGGATCTAGAACAAATTCTAGCAGTTAATTTTTTGGTTTGCAACAAAATTCTTAAAACAATCAATACATTTATTTTTATTTTGGAAAATTTAAATTTTAAGAAATTTTATCAAATTTCAGAAGATGCAAAAATTATTCTAAAAAACAATTTACTTAGAATGTCATAATTCTATTTTTTATTTTGATAAATTTTAGTTTTAGAAAAATTTACAAATTGTATTATTTGTATTTTTAGAAGATTCTATAAATTTAAAAAAAAATTAGAATATTTCTCAGTAACAAATTTTCTTCAAACTTGATTTTTGAAATTCTAGCAGTTTAAAAGCATCTTAGAATTAAGATTTTCATAGTTATAACAAATTTTCCGAAATATTCCATTCTAGAAATTGTAGAAGGCTCTCAATAATTTGATAAGGTTTTGTTTTGGGAAAACTATTACCTGTAAGGTAATTTTAGAAAATTTTAGCTGTCACAAATTCCATTCTAGAAATTTTTAAAGGTTCACAGATTGAATTTTCAAGTTTGTAAAAATTTCCAGAATATCAGAATACTTGGTTTTGTTTTTAAACTTTTTAAATTTTAGGATTGCCTTTAAATTCGTAAAATTTTAGAAAATTTGATTTTTAGATTTTTAATTCTCAGATTTAGAAATATGAGAGGGCTTCAAAGAATCCAAAAATAATTTCCCAATTTGTGACAATTTACCTCGAGTCAGATTATGGAAAAATCTTAAAATTTTAGACTTTCAAATTTTAGAAGAATTTAAAAAGTTTTGAAGTTTTTAAAAATTAATTCTTATTTTGGAAATTTTTTTAAAAATTTTAAAATTATATGATTTTTAATTCTTTTAAGATTGTAGCAGTTTTAAGGTATATAAAAATTCCTAAACAACATAAATTTTCAAAATTAGTTGTATACCTTAAATTTTAGGAAAAAAATACGAATATTTGAGACTCACAATTCTGTATTTTTGCAATATTCTAGAAATTTTTACAGCGCCTAAGGATTAATTTTCTTAATTGCCACAAATTTCCTCTAATATTATTATAATTGAAAAAATGTATGACAACTACGGAAATTAATACTTAGATGCTTTAAAAATTTCTAGAATATTGTATAAATTCAAAATTTAATGTTATAAACTATCAAGATTTTTCTAAAATTGAATGGTTTCAAATCAAAGTTGAAAATTTGTGTTAGTTAGGAATTTTCTGCTACTTAAAATTTTCTAGAATATTAAAATAATTGAAAATCAAAAAACTTTTAATTTCTCCTAAAATTCAGGATGTTCTATACATTTTTCAATGAGCTAATTTCTAAATGTGGTACAAATTTTTCTCAAATATCATCTGCTAAGGAATTGGAAATTTTTAAAATTTAATATTTTACTATTAGCAATTCTGAAATCTTAAAATATCCAGGAAACAATTTCTTTAGTTTTTCCAGATTCTAAAAATTTGCTAAAGATCAAAGAGTTATAATAGTAATTTATTACAAATTAAGGGTTTTCAAAAGGGTAAAAGAATTTCCTAAGTTGCAACAAATTTTCTTGAATAGTGTTACCTGATAATTTATTTTCATTTTAGATATTTACTCCGATTTCCGGACAAAACACCAAAGAATATTTAGTAACACGCGTGCTTCTCAGCTTTACTTTCAATTTCTCGATAAAACATTTCAATATTGATTGGTTACTAATACTTTCAAACATTTTTGTATTTAGGAAAGATTTAGGAAGTACTTCACACGCGTCAATTTTCTGCGATCCGATACTGATGAAAAATTTTAACTGCGTGTTAACCTAGCTGGTTTTTATTGGTTAATAACTCAAGGGTGTTCAAGTTTGAGTATCTTTTTAAATATTCCGTCATTTATATTTTTTGTACTAGAGTAATAAATGTTATTTAACAGATGACAAATACAAAAAACATTCCGGTTAGTTAAAATGGATCGCTACACGAGTGAACAACGTGCATTAATTATAATAACTTATTTTATATATTGTGAAAATTATTCAGAAGTTGGAAGAAAATTTCGTTCAAAATACGGTAGAGAAAAAGTTTCGACAACCTGGTTCAGTTCAAGATCAGAGAAGCAAATTATTATCGTAGTGGTCATTAAAGTAAAAATATTGCAGTTCCTAGAACAAGTGTTGCTGAAGAGCTATGGACATCAATTCGTCGTCGTTCACAGCAATTAAACCTCAAACCAACAATTTTGTTCAGTATTTCACACAAGGACCGTCATGTCAAAGCTTACAAAATACAGTTAACATAAAAATTAAAGGCAACTATTAATTGGGCCATAGAAAAACTATAAGAAAATGAGAATCAATGAAATTATCTCCTAGAAGCTCATTTTTAAATTGGCGGCTATGCCAATAAACAAAACTGGCGCATTTGGGCTTAGAAAATCCTAGATAATGGTTCGAAAAGACATTAAAACCAAAAAAAGTTACTGTATGGTGTGGATTTTGGTGTGGTGGCATAATTGGTCCATATTTTTTTCGAAAATCAAAATCGCAATGCAATTACAGTGAATGGAAAACGATATCCAGAGATGATTAACTATTTTTTTTGGGGTTAATGGGAAAAAATTGATGTGCAGAATATGTGGTGCAACATGACACACATTAAGGGAATCAATCGATCTTTTGAAAGAGATGTTTAATAATCGAATAATATCTCGAAGAACAGTCGTGAATTGGCCACGAACATTATGCGATTTAACGCCATTGGATTTCTTTTTATGGAGTTTCTTAAATAGTAAAGTTTATGCGGATAATCCGCAAACTGTTTAACTGGCATGCAATTCTGGAATTCGGAATTCCGACATTCCAGAATACCGGCCCATATTTTACTTTCGTAATTTAAGTAATTGCAACATAACTTTATGTAATTAGTTATAGTCTCTCTTGTACTATAAAAAAACAGGAAACTTCTTTTAAGTCAATATTCAAGAGAACCAGAAACGTTGGTCAATTTATGGAGGCGGTTTAGTTTAAAGAATAAAATAATCTTATAATTTAAAAACTCAAACTCAGGCTAAAAAGAAAAATGTTCTTCAATTGCAACAAAAAAGTATACGTAATATTTCAGAGACCGTTTAGAATGAAACTAGAGAAGTGGCTACTTTTGGAAGTATTCAAATATTCACCATGATATGACACCTAATAAACGGATTACGAAACAATAAATGGTCGCTCCTGAAAATTACCTAATGCATTTACTTATTTTATTTTAATCGTCTCTAAAATACACCTGCCAAATACATCCTTATATCCTGGTTTCGAACTCAAACAAATCAATTCAGAAACTTTCTCGTCGCCCAATTCCAGTTATAAATTTAACGAGAGCATTTCAAGCTCGGACGGTGATTATTTAATTGATGAATTCAATGATCTTGTCACTTGGTCCAGAATGCTCATTGCGGGAACATTGTTTCAACAAAAAATATATGATTTGATCAGTACTTCAAAAATGGAGAGAATAAACATATCGCTGGTGACGATGCAAAATTGTATATACAAAATTCCTTTTAATCCTTTTATGGATTTATCGCTAACAAAATTAGTGATTAGTCTTTTTAATTAAATTTTTGACAGTAAAACGTTGTAAAATTGAAAAAAATATTTAATTTTGTTAGTTACGAGTAATTTTAATATTTCTACTATGGCAAATTTGCTCGTTTTTCCGAATTGAAATATTTTAAAGGATTTACAAAATTCAAAGAATTTATTGAAATTAAAAATTATAAAAATTAAAGAATTTTTAAAAATACTAAAGTTTGTAGAATTTTTTGAATTTTTAAAATAAGTGAAATTTGGATATGCAAATTTATAAAATCTTCAATATTTGAAGACTTTAAAGGTTTTATAAACATATTAGAATTTATAATAATTACAGACTTTGTAGAACTTATAAAATTTATAGAATTTATTGGAAATATAAGAACTAAAGAATTTATGAGATTTGTGAAATTTAAAGAACTTACTGAATTTTAAAACTTTAGCCACTAAATCTATAAAATTATTCACAAAACTAATTAAATTTACAGAAATTATTGAATGAAGAAATGAATTAAGTTCATCGGATTTATCGAAATTTTTGAATTTATAAAATTTATACAATTTAAAAATTTATGGAAATTATAGTTTTTTTTTGGAATACGTAAAATTTGGGTTTGTATAATTTATAGAACTGGCAGGCTTGAAACAATTTATAGAATCCATAGGATCTATAAAATTTAAAGAATTTATAAAATTTATAGAATTTGTGGGGTTTATATAATTTATAGAATTGATGGAATTTCTAAAATTTATAAAATTTATAGATTAATTTATTTATTAGATTTTTAAAATTTATCAAATTTACAGAATTTATAAAAATTAAAAGATTTATGAAATTTATAGAATTTAAAGCACTTTCTGAATTTTTAAACTTTATTCATAGAATTTATAAAATTTAGAGGAACTATGGAATTTATATAATTTATTAAAAATAAATTTTTGAATTTATCGAATTGTTAAAGTTTATAGGATTTATCGACATTTTTGTATTTATCAAACAAACACATTTGAAACAATTAATAGAACTCAAAGTACATAACTACAAAATGTAGAGAATTTATATTATTCATAAAATTTATTTATTATGTTGAGTAACATATGAGACCGTCAACCTGCTGCTTGTTGAGCACGTTGAGCAACATTCGATGCGTTGAAATAAACCCGTTGACCATTCTCCAGATGCCCCGCCAAATGTACAAAAGTGGGATGATATGCATGAATGGGGAATGAGGATACACGCAAAATCGCCTCATTGCAGCTCACGCATATCGACCAACTTTATAGTGCGTGATTTCATTGTTGGCATTGGGAGTTTGAACGCCGGAAACCGCCATATTGCTGCCTTTTCGTGACATATTTGCAGAAGTATTTGATGGACTTCACTGGATTGAAATAATCCACGTTGCAATGAGACTTGAATGTTTTGGCTAATGGCTAAGTGGCGAATACGGAACAATCCAAGTTTTGTCGACTACGAAATCGTTTCCTCTCACTTTGTTTGCGTTAGTTCTACCATTATCATCGGGTGATCAGTGGATAACCATCGTTTCCAGTGATAGTCTCTGCTGTCAAATTTCATGGATAACGGTTGGTACACTTGCCGTCGATCATGCACGGTGATTGGGGGTTGATGGCGCCACACGGACCGTGAAGCATGTTCGTAATTACAACATCATGCAGGGCTGGATCGGTTTCGGGATTAGGAATTTTGGCACGTATGATGTTATCTATTTGGTACAAACTATTTAACCTTTTACATGTGCAATTCATCGAACTGAACTCTGTGAAATCACTTTTCACTGATGAATTTAAGAAAAAATCGTTTGGAGAGAATTAATTGAATCGAATTCAAATGAATAACCGCCGAAAACTGAATGAAAATTGGTCAAAACTCAAAAAAATGCTGATAAATTGCGGCGTACGTGCTTTATGGTATGCAAAAGAGACATGAAATACTTAGACCAGAAACAAACGAAAACAACATCAAATTCCTATGTAACATCTTCTTTCTCAAGCGTGGTCAGTTGCAGAGATGAATATAGACAAATAATATATGGTTGGTCTTTCTTCTGTAAATAAACCATTTATTTTGTATTTTTTTTTAAAGTTTAAATTTTCGTGAAAATTCAAAATTAACAAAAAAAAAAAAAAAATTTACCGAAATCAGTCAATCCGTGCTCGAGATATCATCAAAAATGCCGTTCCATACAAAATATATGAGAAAATGAATTTTCTTCATAAATTTTGTTTTCGTGAATTTTTCCGATGTTTTAATAGTTATTCTGCTATTCGGGGCGGAGACAAATCCAACAAATCAAAGATCATAAAAATCGGTCCAGCCGTTCTTGAGTTATAAATGGTGTAACTAACCCGACTTTGTTTTACATATACAGCGATTCCATACCAAAACGATCAAAAAAACGCAAATTTTGTCCTGACCCCTTTAGATTTTTATGAAACTTTCCAAAAATGATCTATAAAAGAAATAACTCGACACGTATTTTTTTATTTCCATCTGCGGCACTGTTCTTTGAAACAGGGGCGTACGGCATTTTACGTTTTTTCTGTTTTTTCCGAAAAAAAAAATCTAAATTTTGGAGGCCTCTGTCGCGAGAACCACTTAACCGATTTTAACAATTTATATCTCAAATGAAAGGGAATGAATTCATTTTGAATTTGTACTGGACGCCGGATCCATAGGAAAAGAAGCAAATTTTCTTAATGTGCCGTAATTTTTCCTTTATAAAATTATCTATAGGCCGGTAATAAACAATCTCATAGCTACATGATTATGTTTAGTTGCCTCAGATATAGCTATCAATCTTGTGAATTCCAAACTACTATCGTTTTTCATCGTATGGCTGCTTTCTCCGTTTTTATAATACACCAAAGCCGCGAGTTGCGTCATTAATGCGTTCTGGAAAATAACGACGCAACTCGAGATGCGTCATCTCGAAATGCTATTTTTTTATTTCAGTTCGCAAATATTGTATTATTCAGTAATCAGTATATTATGTATATATACATAAACTGCTTTGCCTCACAAAAAAAAAAAAATTCAAGTTGCATCGAAAAAAGTGACGCAATTGAACCGGCGCAACTCGAATCGATGCTACTCGAGGCTTTGGTGTACACTGCAAATGGATGCATTGTACAGTGAGCATTGGACCAATGAATTCCTTGAACCGCATCCTGAACTACAAATGAATAGTTCTAGAAAAGTCACATATAACAATTCATTCATCAGTTGTTGCATTTGATTTTCTATATTTTAGGTAATCTGCTTGTTATTTTTCAATAAACGAATGAGGTACTATATTATGCAGTTGCTCACCCGGTTTATCTGTGAAAGCCAATGATGATACGGTTATAGTTTCCATGGTGTATCGATCTACTTTCTGCACCGCTTGAATATTATTTCATCTATATAATTTTGTAGAAATTTTGCAGATAATTCCTTACGAATAATATCGGTTTGCGGTCAGGTTGTACATTCGTTTAAATATCATTTTGTGCTTGGAATAACGCATATAATCTGCGAAATAAGATCTTGATAACTTCCTACTTCGTGTGATAGGAGGTTTATAGATTTTATTTTCATAAACATAAGTTTAATATTTTGATGATATATGCAGACGCAAATACTATGTGTACCGCTAGAGTTCTTTAAAACGCAGTGCCCTGGACGACGTGCAGCAAAACTAGAAAATCAAAGATTTGTATTTGGATATTTTTTTTTAATATTTGATAAACCTCCTTCAAATTACAAAGAACCTGCCTACGCTGCTTTGTTTCAATAACCCCATCTGATGATATGGTCTTAAAATCTCGTTCCCCAGCACACACCCGACTTATATCGTCATCTTCATAAAATTTCTGCGCCAATAATGTGATTTTCCGATTAAGAATTGTTGATCCCAATTTGATATTCGGTGTTGACGTGATACCTTTTTTTCTAATCTGTTTTGCTCTATTTGCCATATAGTAAGACCCACCAAACTCATCTTCAATTTTCCGAACGGGCCAGCTTTTTGGTACCGATGTTAAAATCATATACTTTTCATTAGTTGCTGTTTCGTATTTAACTGTTGAAATATTTCAATACTATCGCCGATCATATGTCAGTCACAGTATGCTCAGAACTGCACGGAAGCTTAAATATTTCCTTAGAAATTTTCTCTGTAACTTCTTTACATTTTTGTTGTTTATAATTTTCACTTCTCATTTTCTTATGTACTAAAGGAGAACTATAGGTTTGTTAAGATAATAAAAAACAAAAAGGGACCACATGCTTATCCACATACTGATAATAAAGTTTATTATCATTTGCATACCCTCATATAGGCCCGTACGAATTCTATAGTAAGCGATAGATAATGAACTATAAAAATTATTCACTACGAAATAATTAATAATTAGCTGTAAATTGTCCTCCAATATTTTGTACAATTCAAAAATTTATAGTTATTTAAGTTAGTTAACTTGTTTAATGAAACATTATTATTATTGTTCCTTTCGTTTATAATGACTACTTCTCATTTTAGAAAGGATTTTCTTCTTCTTTTTTTTCAAAATGAACTGAAGAACCAAAAAAAATGCAAAATAAATTAAAATTATAATAAAATTATCAGAGGAGAAGATTGAACATTTTTTTCTGAATTCTCGTTTAAAATATTCAGATCTTGACATATTCAAAAAATCATATTTTAAAAATGAAAGGTATTATTCGCGTTTTTATTTTTTTAATTGCTTACAAAATGACAAAATGAATAAGATTTCCAAAAAAGTTAAAAAATCGATAACTGGTTTAGTCCAACATAACGGTAAATCACATTTTCCAAAAAAACACGTTTTTTATTTAAAATAGATTTTTTTTTAAATTAAAATTGTTCCGCTATTTATAAGATCCATTCATTCCCTTTCATTTGAGATATAAATTGTTAAAATCGGTTAAGTGGTTCTCGCGACAGAGGCCTCCAAAAATTAGATTTTTTCAGAAAAAACAGAAAAAACGTAAAACGCCGTACGCCCCTGTTTCAAAGAACAGTGCCGCAGATGGAAATAAAAAAAAACGTGTCGAGTTATTTGATATATAGATCATTTATGGGAAGTTCCATAAAAATCTAAAGGGGTCAGGACAAAATTTGCGTTTTTTTGATCGTTTTGCTATGGAATCGCTGTATAGATAATTCGCTAAGCTAGTACGTTTTTGCCTCATACTTAATGTATGAAATTAGATTGTATTTTTCTCCATTTTTCACTTGACATCAATGAGTATTCACGTAAGTGTTAAAAGTAAAAAATTTTAAAGTATAAATATTAAAGTATATAAAACATATTCTGTTTTTTTTTTTCATAACAAATTAAAGCGAATGAGTGAGAGAATCATAGTAAATTGTGCTGTGTTTTTAGTTATTCTGTGAGCGGACAAAAAAATCGGCAAAAAGCTACAAACTCCAAAACGGATAGAATCAACGTAATGGAAAATCGGATGAAGAAACTAATTAAACAAATCGAAAAGTTAACCAACGTCATCCAGGGAGCTTCGATCCAATGAGACATTAGCAGAGCCAACGGCAAGTCCGTCGAGCAAACGCGGACACGAATCTGGCAAAAAAGCAACAGCGGAGTCAGAGAACAACGATTTAAGTTGTCCTGATACCGTGTACATCTCTAGGAATCCAAAAAAAAAACGAGAGAAACAAAGCAACTCTCACCAGACTTGCTCACAGTAATAGACGAATCAGAACGAAATTCAGAAAACAATGCTGAAATGTCTGGTGCCAATCGTCCTTTACAACGTGGCAGCAGAAAAGGTTGATGACGCAACGCGGCAAATTATATGCGCAGCCGAAGGTCGAGTGTCCTTCAGATGTGGTAGTAAATCCATCACTATCATCACCTCAAACAAGGAAGACGGGACGAAAGTGAAAGAAGAATTAGAAAAAGGGACTTGCGTACGTCTTGCGAGGAGCCCACTTATCTCTCAACCCGGAAGGCAACGAGATTTCCATGAATGTGCCGATGCCATTGTTTCAAGTCATCGTCGACAAGAACACGCCAGTTGAGAAAATAGTTGTCCAGAAACATTTTTTATGACCCCTGTTTCTAATTTTGAAATTTTATCCATTATTGAATCGTTGGAACCAAAACAGGCACTTGATAATGATGGATTGAGTAATTTCATTTTGAAAGCGATTTCTAAATTTGTTTATCCTGCCATTGCCCATATTTTCAATCTGTCTTTCATCCAGGGAATTGTCCCTGTGAGACTCAAATCGGCTACGATAATTCCGATATTCAAAAATGGTGACCGCTACCATAAAGAAAACTATAGGCCTATTGCTCTCCAGCCAGTGATTCTGAAAGTGCTTGAAAAAGTAATCAAAAATAGAGTTACCATAATTTTAGATAGGTTTGCTATTCTTAGTACTCATCAACACGGATTTCGTCAAGATATGAGTACTGAGACGGCTTTATTGGAGTTCTTCAATAATATTTACAAAGGACTAAATGGTGGTAAAGTTTGTGCGGGTTTGTTTGTTGATGCTACGAAAGCCTTTGACCTTGTCGACCATAAACGTCTCCTATCGATACTTTTTGACATCGGGTTTAGAGGTGTTTCGAACAAATGGTTTGCTTCTTATCTCAAAAACCGAACTGTGAGAGTCAACATAAATGGAACATTTAGTGACCCTAGAACCTTGAACGTTGGTGTTCCGCAAGGTTCTGTGTTGGGCCCTTTGTTATTTTTAATTTATACCAATTCTGTCTTTAGATTAAAACTGTACGGTAATATCACTGGGTTTGCTGACGACTTAGCTCTAGCGTATGTTGCTTAATCTCCGTCTGAGGTAGTCTCAATGATTAACTCAGATCTTAAGGTATTACATTTATGGTTCAATAAGCATTGCTTAATTCTGAGTGAAAAGACAAAATTTATGTTTTTTAAAATATGTGGTATCCAAATTTTGCAACAATTGACCTGCATTACTCTAAACGCCAACAGTCTAGTCACTCTAGACCGACGTAAATATCTTGAGGAAATGTTGTCTCGCCGCAAACCTAACCTTGTCCTTCTGTGCGAAGCCCACCTAAATCAGTGACACAAATTCTTTGTCCCGGGGTTCATCATCTTTTAGTGTGACGGGACTAAAACTACAACCGGAGGTACTGCCATTCTGATACAGAATGGTATCCCTAATTTTCAAGCCCACATCTTCATCTCAAATGACACTGAGGCAACTCTACTATACCTAGAGACCCCGAATCGATATATCAGGTTTTGTTCGACCTACGTCAGGAAGATCAATAAACTAAATATCGTACATCTCCTAAACGCTGGCAACCAAACCATACTGGTTGGAGACTTTAATTTCCGCACAAAGCCTGGAATTGCCTAAACAGCAACCAGAATGGTCTAGCACTCTTTGAGCTATGCTTAAATTCTAATTTGCAACTAAACGCCCCAAGGGGAAATTCAATATACGACTTGATACTATCCAAGAATATCACTCTGCCAAACAATCCCCAAAATTTACATCAGTTTTGTTCCAGTTTTTTACAGTCCCGTTCAAAACTCAAGTACAACCAAAAATGAACTACCGGAAAGTACAACAAAAATAAAACCTCAACATTTCATCGAAATTCGGAAGCTCAATGGCAAGAAACTAAATCCAATTACCCAGATTCTGCCCGATCCCCATCCTATCATAGATAATAAACCAATTTCTGGACAAATCGCATCCCATTACGAAACAGCCCATTTTCAGAACGAGGCATTGAAAGATTCCCAAATCGAGTGGTTAGTCAATAACAACGTCACAAATTTTCTTATCTCCCAACCGTACAACTCAATCATTACGACGCACGGTCGATAAAGATAAAATTTTCAACAATCTTAAACCATAAACCATAAACATAAGCCAACCTTAAACCATAAACCATAAACATTGGTACTTTCCAGACTACTGGAAGATCGAAAAAGTCATCCCTATTCCTAAGCCAGGAAAGCCATGTAACAGAATAAAAAAACATTCGCCTCATTTCACTCCTAATGGATTAAGCTCCAACCGTACACTCCAGATGAACAATTCGGATTCAGTACTGGACACTCTTCAACTCAAGTTATCTTAAGGCTTAAGAATAGCATCAACAACTCTAAATGGTCCGGTCGATCGACCATCGCCGCCTTTATTGACATTGAAAGAGCCTACGACACCGTCTGACACGAAGGATTTTTATAAAAAATGATAAAATGCAGCTCCTCCCACAACCTATTCAAACTAACATATTCCTACCTCAGCAATCGGAAATTTTCAGGAGGAGGGGGGGGGGGGGCAATTCTTCTGCATCTACTACCACGATATTCCGAGGCCCGACATGGAAACAAAATGTTAGATATACGCCGAAAATACGCCTATATTCACTTCCTCGACCAACGCTCGCAAGTCGAGCGAAAGGATCGCCAAATACTATGAAGTCAAAATCATCCACTTAAATCCCAATAAAAACTCCAAAATGTGCCAATACAATTTTTAATTAATTTTTTATTTTATAGTAAGACAATCGTGCTATAAAATAAAAAAACACGTTGGCTTTGTCTCTTATATGGGTCATCAATTATTTTTCTCTTTCCGTTTTTTTTTTTACTGTCAGTCAATTTTTCTCATGGAAGAGAGGCTTCAGTTTGAACAATTGGTGCTTTTGTTATATTGATCGCAATTTTTAATTTTTGCATCCTAGTTGTATATAAATATTAATAACTAGAACATATTTGTATTGAGTACTCATTAGATTCTGTACCCACCATTTTTATTCCAAATTAGAAATCGAATTATTATCACCTCTTACAGACCCTAATTTACATGTATATTCATTAAAATGATCATCCAAGCATATTATACATACGTATGTATATCGTATTAAATTAACAAGGCAACAGAACAAGACAAAAAGGAAGAAGAAGACCGAAAAAAAAAAAATCTAATTATCGTTATTAAGCTGCCATATTATATTTTAATTACACCCTGATTCCATCTTTAATTTCCAAAGTAACAATTTAATTTTATAGCAACGCTCTGTTGTAGTATATACCTACGACGAACAAACAATACGATGATGATAATAATGTTATATACAAAAACAAAAAAAAAATGTAAAGAAGATGAGAAGACATAATAAGAACAACAACAATAACAAAACATATAAATTAACCGTTGAATAATTAAGAAACAATAATTTTATTATTATTAAAAATAAAATAAAATAATTTATTATTTTATAGCTCGCTCGCATTTTTATTTATTTTTATAAGAAAAACAACAAAACAAAACAAAAAATGTTGTCTTCACATCTATACATACCACGTCTTCTTATTTGTTTCATTTATAATTACATAATGGGAGGAAAATTTTCTATATCTTCTTCTATATAATTTTCCTTTTATACTCTCGTAGCTCTGTTGGCAGATAAATATACAACAATATGAAGATTATATTACACAAAAAAAAATTGATAATGACGATGATGGTGGAGGTGGAGCTCGAAATAATTTTTTTTTCTTTAAGAATATAACATTCGTGATAATCATGATAATAAAATTATAATAATAATAATAATAATGATGAGGAGGTTGATGATGATGATGATGATGGGTATATATGATGGTGATGATGAAGATATTAATAATAATATAATGATGAAGAAGAGAAGAGAAATGGAAAATAAAAAGACGAAGTATTATATTATCCATTTAAAACAACACAATTGTTTCTTTATTCTTGGATTTAAGAAGAATCAAGAATATCATAATAAATATATAAGACAAGATAGATATAATGAAAATATATACAAGAAAATTAAATAATTAAACATTTAATAAAATCTTTTGTTTTTTTTTTTTGCCATTTAATTATTATTTGTTAGTGTATTGCAAGCTAGATTTGTGTGAAAAATTATCATTAATTGATTTTTTTATGTAGGTATATAAGATTAGATGCACTAATTTAAAAAATCTAGAATTGGAAGATGATCTTCAAAAAAAGAGGTCGTGACCAACATTCCCTCCCATAAGAGTATATACAGCGGAGGTCATAATTGATCGCATGCAGTAAAATATTTTCCATATTTAATTCCATTTTCCCTATTTTTCCATATTTATTTAGAAGGCCATATTTAAAGAAATACTCAACTCAAATTCCAGTTGACCATATTCCAGAAATTTATCAAAAATCAGGTTAGAACCCCATTTTCACTCCACAAATCAAACCTCTTCCAAATCGGTTACGACATAGATAATTTCTATTATTTCCAGATAAAAAATATCTGGGTTCCATTCTCATTAGCTTTATTCGAAGAAACAGACAAATTTCCTTAAATTTGGCCAAAGTCCAGAACTTTATCAAAAATCAGTTTAAAATTCCATTTCCATCCAACATGTCAAATCTATCCTTAATCTGTAAGAAATAGCCAAGTTCCATCCATGGTGGCCATAATCTAAGAAATAGACTAGCTCCACACAAGTAGCCCATATTCCAGAAACGTGACAATGAATTATTTTAAAACCTAATTTCTATCGCACCCAATTTCAGACGAATTTCATCATAATCGGTTAAGTAATTTTCCGTTCTATGTGGGCATTTCCGAATAAACGTCCTAGTTTCATTCCAGTTGGCCATATCCCTGAATTTGATCTTTCTACGAATAAGGCCAATGAAAATGGAACTCGTCTATTTCTTAATTGGCCTAATTCGAAGAAACAGCCTTCCCATTTTCATCCCACATGTTGAATCTCCGCTTAATCTGTAAGAAAAAACAAAGTTCCATGTGGGTTATATGCGCAAAGGAATGGCGCCTATTATCAAAAATCAATTTAGAATCCCATTTCTAATGCACTTGTCGTATTTCATCATTAATAATCGATTAAGATAAGGTACGCTTCAATTTTAATTGGTCCTTTTCGAAGAAACACACTAATTCCGCTCCAGTTGGCCATAATCTAGAACTAAACATCGGTTTAGAGTCCCGTTTCTATCCCACAAATAGAATTTCGCCCTATAATCGGTTTGGAAATAGACAAGTTAAATCCTTTTTGGCCATATTCCAAAGGATAGCCTAGTTACACACCAGTTGGCCATATTTCAGAGATTTATCAAAAAATCGTTTTAGAGCCTGATTTCTACGTGTCGAATTTCATGATAATCTGTTCGAAAAAATCCCAGCTCCATTCTCTAAATAGCCTAGTTCCATACCAATTGCAACAAGCATTTCAGGTTGTAACCTGAAATAATAAATGGTTTCGTGTTTTTGAAATCAAGAGGGCCTTCGGCAAATTATTCATAAACTGCGCAACAATTTTAAGACGTATCCGACACAACACGAAATTCGAATAGTGCGGCAGACAGCTTTATAAACCGTATGTGTGTCCGAAAGCAAAGTACATTAATCAATAAATAAGAAATCCCACTTGGATCAATTGAGTGTTGTGTGAAAGGGTGCAATTATTTGACCAAGTTATCTAATGCAAAGATGCATGTTGGATGTTGCCCTCAGAAATCGTTACTCCGTTTCATTCCCTTTCGGATAAGTTGGCGACGGCAGCGTGGTGTAAACTCTTTGGTTAATCATTCATGACGCATTATGAAAGGAAAGTTTCGCTGAGTACCCGTGAAGTTATTTAAGATACTTATTGAACCGGTAATATCTAGAGCGGGTTCCAATCCCAATTGGCTTATAGTCAATTTTCCTCATTTTTTAATATGAATTCTGGGCTTTAAAATCATAGGGAAGCTAGTTTGACAAAGCATTGGATGTGCAGCAAAGGTGCACGAGTTATAAAGTTCGTGTTTTAGTCAGCCCGTACAGACTAAGGACTTAGTCCGCGACACAACAAACTATGAATTAGTTTATCCTCAATAACAATTTTCCTTTTCCAGTCTGGCTATCGTAACAGTGTTATGAGTACCAGTCGTAAGACTTTGTGTAAATCGATCAAATTATCCGACGACTTAAGTGCATAAAATTGACAGTTTCGAATTTAACTACATGTCCAATTCGAATTTATGTTGCCAAAAATATTGATAGAATGTTTTTGTACGAATTATAAGTGGACATACCAATCATGTAGTGGGTCCATCACACTCGCCATTTTGTAAAGGACGATTTATTTCGTAATTTTCTCCGAAATACTTTTTGGAGAATAGTAATACCGGAACATGTCGCTCAATCATCTTTTCAACAGAATTTCAATGAAAAACATTCCACCTGTCTGCCGGAGAATTCAAGCGCCAAGCGGGAATTGTTATCCTTATGTTTTTTACAAAGCGATCAAGCGTTCTTATCGCCACCATAAAGTGTCACGGGAAAAGCAGAAAATACTGATCAAATTCAACAATTTGCATTGGGATCTTTGATCTTTTGAATATCAAGTTAAGAAAAATTTCAACCGCAAAAAAATCTCAAAACGTCCTTCAAAGAAATAGGTGACGGTTTGTAGCGGGGTGGCCAAAAGCAATTTTTTTTTGGTCGAATGGCCACCTTACGCAGTGATGAGACATGGTAGAAAGCAATTGCAACGTTGTAAGATTCACCAAAATAAGATGGGAGGACATAACTCGACTTTTCAACAAACTACAACAGTTTTTGGGAAATAGAAGATGAATATCCATCAGCAGCATATGCGAGAGCAGTTTTAACTGCTCGATGGCATGATCATCGCTGATCATCCATCTTTACCGGGAGGCAGTACTGATAGTTTTAGACTTGGTACATTTTTCCAGGAAGCATCAGATAAAAAAATAGTCTGGATTTATTAACCAGATCGGCGTTCTGGAGCTAGAAATAAAATGGACCAGCAAATATTACAAATTGAAAGATAATTCTGCATTAAATATTAAAACAAGTACCCGCTGAGAAGACTGGAATATATGTATACCGAAGTTTCTGACTATTATAGCGCAGTGTTAGCAAAGAGTTGGTTATTCGCGTGCCAATACGAGTATTTCTTTAAAAATTGTTTTTTTCCATGTCAAACGAATTCCGCAAAAATTTTTTTTTTTTTTTTTTATAATATGTGAGTTAACCTTTCTGCTAATCGCATTACTCTGGTATTTTGTTTAAAACTTTTAGTTCAACGCTCCTTCAATAAATTGATATTCAAATTCAAATGAATAAATTTCTTTCATTTTAGAGGAGTGACAATTACGGGTGGCCAGAGTCCTGGTTTCTCCGAACATGTTCTGGTTTTTCAAACTTTTGCGGGCGTCCAGGAAAATGTCTTATATTGTCCTGAAAACTCTGAGGAAGGGCAGAAAAATAATAATTTCCTTACAATTTAAATATTTTAATTAAAAAATGAAACTGGAGCCCAAATGATACGGCCCAAAAATTCTTTAAGACGTGATTTAATCCATTTTAGATTTTGAATTATTTATAGAATCGGCGTAATATCTCAAATATAAAATTTCACAAAAAGCACATCGATAAACGTGTTTACTTCATTTCGTGTTGGAGGTGGGAAAAATTGACCGCATTGGTTGTATATGGAAAACCAAAATTGGCAAATCTAGTTTTTTATTTATGGTATCGATCGTAACACCATTAGTACGAGTAATGTTCCAAAATATTTTTTGCCATTGGGCCATGTTTTAATTTTTAAATTCTGATCTCAGCCCAACCTTAGAGCCATGACGGCCAGATCCTTCAGGCCATGTAATAGTAGGTTTTATATTTGGAACTATTTTTAATAATAACAAAATATTTCAGGCATAAAATTTCACTAAAATCCGACAACAAATGGGCTTGTTTCATTTGTTGCAGTATGTAAAAACAAATTTGGCGAATATAATTTTTGATTTAAATTATCGACTAAAGCATGATGATATGGCCGAAGAAATTCTTCAAAACTGGAATTGTTTTAATTTTATACTAGGAACACGACTACAAATCAAATCTCAGATGTAAAATTTAATTAAAATACATCCACAAGCTTGCCATCTAGTTCGGTCTTAGATTGGTTGTTCGGTCTTAGATTGATTAATTGGTATCGTAATATCAGTAGAGGTGTTCCGCAATATTTCTTGAATTTGGCTCTTATTTTATTTAAGAAATCCGACCCCACATGATATAACCCCAGAAATTCTTCAGAGCGTGAATATTTCGATTTTATATTAGTAATAACGTAGATATAAAAGTTCACTTACCTTTATTGACAAACGTGCGTATTCCATGTGGCGCTGGAAGAGAAGAAAAGGCTTGGATTGTTAATGTATTCAAAAAACAAGTTTCTCTTAAGCAAATTTTTAATTTAATTTTTTTTATTTATGGCTTGTATTTATGCACCAAAGTAGCATTAGCAATGTGTTGGAATATTTGTTTAATTTTGGCCAAGCTTCATTTAAGCAACTCCATTCCTGACCCAAACGGAATTTTTGCAATTGTGCACCAATTCCATTGTAATTAGGTATCTGACTTAACCAGTAAATTTGATGATAAATGAATTGGCAAATGATGAATCCAGGTGGCGGATTTTGAAACTTTCTAGAAGAGATTTAACTACAAATCTATTTTCTGACCAGTGGATGGTCGTCGCTACCAAACCAATTTTTTCTTTTTTTTTTATCAAATACTTAACATAATTCGAGACTTTAAATTGTCCTGGTATTTTTAATTCGAAATTTTTGACTTTTTCAAATTTGTTCAGATTTCGTTCAAGTTTAGTTGTTATCCTAGTGATAACTTTCATTGGCTATTCTTTTCTTGTAACTAATACCAACGCATACACTGAAGTTAATGAAGAAATAAAAATTTGCGATGGTTTATTGTGGCTGCTCGGTTTGAAACATGTCGGTATCTACCAAAAATAATTTCAAATGGGTTTAAGGCATGAAATGTGTGACAATAAAAGTACCTCCGAAATTATTGAATTTCGACCAAAAGCAGTGCCGAAGTGCAGAAGACGCAAGACCAAGAAAAGCTCGTCAAGTAGTGTAACATGAGTTTTTAGATCGTTCGATTAATAAGAAATACAACCAGGAAGTTACACAATGTTTGCGTGAAGCAATTCGAACGAAACGTCTGGATTTGTGGGGAAACAACTCATGGGCATTGTACTATAAAAATACACCTGCTCACACTTCTCCTCTTGTTAGTAAAATTTCTTGCCAAAATCGACACCGTTATGATACTGAGCCCAAAAAATCTGTGTAACCTTTTCGCACGCCAACAATAAACTAAGCATCCAATATAGCCCAAAATGATAAGAAACGTCACCCATGTATTTTATCACCAAATAATTTTCTTTCGGGCTTTCCGTGTTTGTCAAAAATATTTGATATTCATTCCAAAGGTAGTTATATGACCACCGTGAAATTGCTTTCATGGGTTCCCATTTCCCAACATTTCAATACATATTTGGGCTTTATCAAAATTCTAGAAACGACTTTTCCATTTTTTGTAAGAAAAGGTCGATTTTTTTTTAAATTTAAAATTTTTTTAACGTGCCGGAAAAAATTTTAAACGTGCCAAGTTTGGCCCATCAGTTTCTGGTGGACTGCTTTTCTCTAGAGCAAAAAATGTAAATCCGATTTCTGCTTGAGTATTAATATTGCACTACATTGAGAGATAATCCGGGCAAATTACATTAGATTATTTGCACGGATTTGTTGTACCAATTATTGGCTATAGATGAATAAAATTTCGTTACAAAATTCGTTAAAAATAAACTTAGCAAACTTTCCGACAGCTAGATCGCCGTAATTTCCTGAGAATGTAGACATTTGATTGTCACAAGAACAGATTTATTTAGGTCGTTAAAGGGTGGTTTGGGCAAGAGAGGTAGCAATTTTGCTTGGGTGGTGGCTTACACCTAATCATATAGTCCTTGAATTATTCTAACATTTGTTCACTTATATGCACTAGTTTTGTAATCATTTTACTCTTAGCAAACCGCCTGTAATCAGAAAGTAGTAGGCACAACTTTATATAGTTAGCCATAAAGTGATTATAAGTTGATGAAATAAAAGTATTTAAAATTTGCATGTACTATACCTAATTCTGTTTTAATATTTACGGCGAGAGACAGTTTTTTCTCATTATTCATCAGTCAATATATAACTGACTAATCTCACATGAGGAATGATGCATTTATTGAATCAACGAAGTGATCATTATTCACTGACTGTTATATTCATTAATTATTCACTCATTTTTCCTCAATATTCGTTCAATCGAGTGAATAATCAAGTAGGTGACGTTTCAACGTTCATCATTAATAAATAAATTAAGAGTGAGTAATGTGTGATGATGAGTGAATAATAAGACACGTGACTAACCAGTCAATAATCAGTAATTGAAGATGAACTTCCTGCTCTTCAATCATCATGGTGCGAGGTATTTAATCAACAAAGGGTGTTTTTGAATGGCTCAATGAGTCTACTATTCACCAGTAGATACAACTTTATTGGCCCAAGACCAATTAAAATTGCCGACCATTCAGCAATTTAATGGTAATATAAAAACTGGCCAACATTCGAAGATTCTTATACATCATTAATTCATGAAAAACAATCTTTGTCCGAAGTCAACAAATGCAAATTACTTAAAGGACTATTGAGTGAGGGCTCTGGGCCCACGATCTAAAATTTAATTGAAACTGGTACTAATTATACGGAAGCTTGGAGTAAATCAAAATCGAGATTCTTACATTACTGCATTTCTTGACCAACTGCCGCAGCCATGAGTAGCAAAGCATTTGACATTCTCAGTCTTTATGACAAAGCTGATGAAATGGTGATTGGAATTCTAACGATGAATAAAGATGCTGAATATAGAGATGAATGGTTAAGGAGTTGGCTGTGACTTTCGAGCCAAGCAGGAAATTTTTTTTTTTTTTTTATTATCTTCAAAATAAAAAAAATAAATTTAAATACTTTTAAACCCTAAATTAAAGTATAAATTGTTGGACTAAAATGCCGCAACTCCAGAGATACATATTTCAAGCAAAAATAGAAGATTTTTTCAAGAACAAATAGAGGATCTAAAGATTAAGTGCCATGTTGCTGACTATTATTCAGGATTTTCACAACTTGGTTTTTGTATACTGACGCTTTTTTATGAATGAGCTTAAGCTCAAAAAAAAGGCGAAACAGAATTTTAGTAATTAAATAAAGATTAAAGATTAAACAATTGTGGTTGAGAGAAATCGTCAACAAGGATTTTCCGATTTTCCTTCACTTTCAGCGGGGACGTTTTATTCAAATTCACCCTAGAGAGGATAACGTAGGTCGGGTGTCAACAGTTAAAACTATAAATGGCGAAGGCTAAACAAGATACTTACGTAATACAAGAATTATGATTGCGCCAAAACCACCCTGTAATTTACTGATACGTTTACAGTGTAATGGTGCAGTGAATAATGACTGAACAATCAGTGAATAATGATAGAATAATGGGTGAATTGTGAATGAATTAATCATTCTTCAGAACGAGTACAAGTAAATGTGTTGTTTAATTCACGAAGATATCTTCGTTCTTTTTGTAGGCGTTTTCGGTAGGCGTATTGAACTTTTTATTAGAAAAAAGTTTAGCACCCAAGTGGCAAATTTTGATTTGACTGCTACATCTCCTTCAATAAAAGTGCCATCTCCAACTAGAAAAAACAAAGCTACTGTATTTAATGTCATATTTTACAAAAATGTTCTTGTTCACTGGAAACAGAGGAAAAACAATTATTTTTCTTCAACGAACTCCAATTTATTTCTGTTTATGGCGATCCCTAAAATGAAAAGAAAATTCACAAAGAATCATTCGGGACACAATTAAGTAAGATTTGTATAGGTGCTAGCAATGTAGTCAATAATGGAAAATGCCCTTTCGTCAGTGGAAAACGGTAAAAAGGCTCAACCAGTATCAAGCCAACGATTATCGGGCTGATTAAAGTTACCCACAAGGATAAGATGCTCGTTTAGGACGCTCTGATCGTATCACAGCTGAGTCGATGAAATTGATTGTCATTTCAAAATAATCCAAGTCCGATCGAACGAACTGGAATCATTTCGAGACATAATCTTTAACCACAATTAACTATTTGAATTTGTATTACATATTTAAAATCTTTATATCATTTAATCTTCTTTCCAAGTAATTCGAATTTATGTCACAGTTGGGAGGCCCAACATGTTTCAAGGCTTTTGCTTGCACCATTTCATAATTTAAAGTCATTAAAGTACAAAGTTTATAAAATCTGGATGTGTTAAAATTGTTTCGAGATAATGTCTTTCGAGATTTTCATTTTAGAGGTTTTGTCATATTCGAGATTTTTCTATGGATATTTTGAAAGCAGTACTTTCGAGATTTTGTTCACTTCAAATTTTGTTTTTTTAGAACACATGGTGATCCCACCTGAATAAAATTCAGGTCGCGTTTCTCGATAGAAATGTAACAAAATTTGGAAAAGTTTCAAGCCGAAACTGAAATAGTTAATAATGCAGATTGTTTTATTCCAGCCGAAAATTAAACTAATGTCATTTGCGGCCGACAGGGTTTAGCTGAAAATTACTATGGATGCATGGATATCATTGCAGATTATTGTCAATATTCTTACGTGGCGAAATTTACCACTCCACTTTCTTGTGGAAAATTATTGAACATTTGCGGAATCAAAAATTCGACTTTCTAAAAATCAATAGAAACTTTCTTACATCAGTGCAATCCATCTCCAAACACAACACTCTAAGTAGATGCTGATATAATACAAAGCTTCCAATGATTTTTAGAAAATTGAATTTTCCTAGATTTCCCACATCAAACCTGAACTAAATTTTTATTTACTATAAAGATGGTAGATTTGGCGTATATCACGGATTTAATTAAATATAAAAACACATACGTGAATTTAAATAAATTGTTAAACAATTCGTTTTATTATTAACACGATATTTAGATAAAATTAAATAAATATGTGAATTAAAACTTGTAAAAGCTTTCTTTTTGTGATACAAGTTTATTTTAAAAATTATTATTTTAAATTAGACCGGTTTCGGACCTTCGTCCTTCTTCAGTTCTTTTTCTACTGGTTGAATTTTTCTCCTTGCTGTTTATTGTGGCTTTTTTCATTTGAAACATTTTACAACGCCATCTTGTTTTGAATTATTAAATCAAACAGTTTATTCGTTTTTGAATTGATTTTATCGTTTAGCAAATGTGGGTCGTTTCGACATTTGTATATTTCATATTCCTCCAATATGTCCATTTTGTTGCCCTTGTTAAGTCTATGGAGGATATGTACATTCGTATCAAAATCTGTATACGTATATACAAATTGAAATGCAACGACTGCTTAAAATATTATATTGGCCAAACAGGGCGCACATTTAAACAGCGATTCAGCGAACATACACAAGAAGCCAACACTACCCAGAAAACCACAAACTGTAAGTCAAACTTCGCACAACATCTGTTGACCGAGAAACATACGTATACAGATTTTGATACGAATGTACATATCCTCCATAGATTTAACAAGGGCAACAAAATGGACATATTGGAGGAATATGAAATATACAAATGTCGAAACGACCAGGGTTGGTATGTTTAAAACTCTTTGTTTTAAACACTGTTTTAAACAGTGTTTAAAACACCTTGTTTTTTTTCTTTTAAACAGTTGTTTTAAACAAAAATTGAAATGTGGGTTTTGCTGGTGGTAAATCTTTAAGCTTGCCGATAGACTTTCGCTGGAATTCTTATTGTGATTCGTTAGAGTCGTATCTGGTAAACTGACCTGCTCTTGCTAAGGTGTGTGAAGACAGGTGAAATGACACGTGTTTCGGACACGGCTTGAATGGTCTATACTGCAACGCGGCGATTCTTACACGGATTAAAAAACACTTAAATTTCAATAATTAAGTTTTATTCCTTACACCAAAATTAATTTAAATAATTAAAGAATTTTTCACCGTACATTCGGTTTCTTTTACAAAATAAAAGTAATAAAAAAATTATTTATATTTATCTGTCACAATGCGTTTTGTGGTGACATGCTTCTTCCACGGTGGTTTCCTCTTCTTTTTATATAAAAAAAAACTAAAAACTACCCAGCAAACGTATCTTAAGTAACACATGCAAGACAAACTCAAGACTTGTTATGGTAACAAACCCAAGTCAGTCAAAAGACAACTCCATGTATTTGGGACGAAGAGTCTTCAAAGACATATCTTGTGGTCGTTATTGGTAACATGTATACAAGATGTCTTGGGTAACATGTCTGGTGATCGTTATTGGTAACATGTATACAAGATGTCTTGGGTAACATGTCTGGTGGTCGTTATTGGTAACATGTCTGGTGTTCGTTATTGGTAACATGTCTGGTAAATGTCTCGTGGGGATTTTTTATTGTAGAAATAAAAAACTATTATATTAGTTTAATTTTTTAATTTATTTCTCATCTTCAACTTTTTGGGTTATGTATTTCTATAGTTTTTTTTTATTTAAATTAATTTTAAATCTATTATTATTTATTTGTTTTAATAATCACAGAATTTTTTTTAACACTTTTCACAATACACTAAACGCTGAAAGACGATGCCAAAATAATAATAATCTAAAAAAAATGGCGAAATATATGCGGTTTGCATGGGTGAAGCGGTTTTTGAAGACATTTTCAAGACAACCAGAAGACTTGTTACCATTCTTTCTATTTCTCCTCGATAGGAGCGCTTCAAATTAAATAACGTATGTGTCTCTAGTAACATACCGAAGACAACCGCAAGACTTGTTGCCTAAAAAATTTGTCTCTTTTTAACCAGTGTAATTTCATATTATTTTCTCTATCCCAGACAACCACAAGACATGTTACCAAAGACAAAAAATTTGCTGGGTAGTTAGAATAGACTAAAAAATTAGTTCTCTCATTTTCTCTTCTATTTTCTTTTTTCGTTGTCAAATTGCCATTTGTTGGAGTTACCTGATGTACAATTTTAGACAACGTAAATGGCATAACACATTACGCAACGTAAGTGGCGTAACAACACGAATTTTGATAAAGATATTGGTAAGTATTAATAAATGCATATTTCATAATAAAATGTAGTTTACTTTATACACATTTAATGTTTCTCAGCAAACAAAGTTATTGATGTAAACATGAAAAGATTTGCAGATGATATAGTTGCTTTATTGAAGCCAATTAGAGTGGCCCTTGACACAAAATACAAAGTAATGCCTGCAAATTAGCAGACGCAGTAGAGGTCTGGAAAGGATTGGAGCCACATTTAACTGGAAATGAACTGTTAAAACATTATATCAAAAGAGATACAATAAAACACTAACAAATGCACATTTTGCGGCATATCTTTTAAGTCCTAAGCCAAAAAAATCAGTTATTACTGCAGACGAAAGAGAAAAGGCAATGGATTTTATTGAATTAAATTTTTCAATAAATTTCATAAATACCACATTTATGAAATTTGTCGCAAAATTAAACCCATTCAGGGATTCACATTTTAAAAATTGTGAGCAGCTCACAGATTTTGAATGGTGGGTGTCAATGCAATCGCTTTATCCGAATATTATTTCGAGTAATACTTTGGCTTTGATTGGTCAGCTGCTTACTGCTATATCGTCATCAGCTGGTATAGAAAGGAGTTTTTCTAAATTTGGATTAAATCTCACTGCTTTAAGAAATAAACTCGGAACTAATAAGGCAGCTATATTGGTTTTCGTTTCACAGCAATTATTTAAAATTTAAAATAGATGTATAGGTTACTGCAGCCATTAAAATTTTTTAATTTTGTTATATGAGTCGCTCAGAAGCCAATGCGGTTAAGTCCATTTTTTGAAATTTTCTGATTTTTGTAAATTTTAATTGAATAAATTTTATTCAATTAAAATTTACAAAAATCAGAAAATTTCAAAAAATGATCTTAACCGCATTGGCTTCTGAGCGACTCATATAATCATAATGTGGAGATATTTTATTGGTGTTTTTTATACCATATACATATGTATAAGTTTGTAACTCATACCATCAATAAAAAAAAATTAAATACGAAACAGTTTTTCATTCATCTGAATTAATATGTAGGTAACTTTACCTTTATTTCATCCTAACCAAAAATATTGTTTAAAACAAAAAAAAACATGTTTTTTGTTTTTTTTATTTAAAACATGTTTTTTACCAACCCTGGAAACGACCCACATTTGCTAAACGATAAAATCAATTCAAAAACGAATAAACTGTTTGATTTAATAATTCAAAACAAGATGGCGTTGTAAAATGTTTCAAATGAAAAAAGCCACAATAAACAGCAAGGAGAAAAATTCAACCAGTAGAAAAAGAACTGAAGAAGGACGAAGGTCCGAAACCGGTCTAATTTAAAATAATAATTTTTAAAATAAACTTATATCACAAAAAGAAAGCTTTTACAAGTTTTAATTCACATATTTATTTAATTTTATCTAAATATCGTGTTAATAATAAAACGAATTGTTTAACAATTTATTTAAATTCACGTATGTGTTTTTTATATTTAATTAAATTTTTATAATGCGATATCTCTGGAACATCACATCAGTATAATCCCTCGCAAGACATAACACTCTAAAGGGTGATTTTACAAAAAATTTAATAATTTTTGGAAAATTGAACAATCCCAGAACTTTTTACTGTCGGCTGAGATAATCGAGTAGTAATAATTTCGAGTAATATTTGTACATCCAGCATGTGTAGATCTACAAATGGAGTGAATTTTACTTGCAGACCCCACATAAGCTGGACGTAATTTGTATATTTAGGCTTATGTCTTGGATATTAAGTCGATTTTTTTATACGCACAGTCTGGTGAGTAGAACAAACTTAAGTATTCGGTCCTTCGAAACTTTCTGCCATCCGGGATTCGGTCCTTTGACATTCGACCCTTCAATATCTGAAATCGATTTCATTGTTACCTTTATTCATTCGTTAAATTTTTTTTATTCCAAACCTATTCCTGAAAAATGACCAATTTGCTTCATCTTATTTAATCGTTATTCTTGACAATAAGATTGACACAAATAAATTACTGAACAAAAAAAAGAATGAAGTAAGCCAACCATGAAATCGACTTTATATTATATTTTCTAGATTATGCGAAATTATTCGGAATATTCGGAATTGGTTTATATTAATTGACGCTACCTCTATTGACTTACAGATAACTCGATATTTTTGTTTAGTTTTCATTATATTTTGAGACTTTGTATAACACATAAGTCTTATATGGTGGATGACAAAACACATGGATTTGGTATTTTAAATTCAGAACCCTTACTTTTTTATACGAATTGAGCCATCTGTATAATATTTACTTTAGAGTTCTGGTGTCCAATTATATCCGGGTAAATAAATTCACTGTAGCTAAAAAAAGTAGCGAATCCTAAAATTAAAAGAAAATTCTATACAGAGAGTAATTAACCAATTGTCCACTCGTGTAGACAATGTATGTGGACAATCCAAAAAATGGTGTCGACAATGTAGACAATGTCGACAATGCAGACAATGCGTCAACAATATATGTTCCCTTCAACACGACCTACCACTGCTGCAGGAGAAACAACCTTGTCCAGATCTATGGGATACGAAAATGTTAATAAACATTTTTTTACCTTTCAAAAAAGATTACGATAACTTATGAGTGTGAAGTTTATGCTAAAAAAAATAACAAAAAATTACACTGTTGAAAATTATGAAAATTTAAATTTTTTGTAATTTTGAATTTTTCGTACTATCAAACCCTGCAGGTTGTTTTCATCATTTTCAGATAGCTGGACCATCTGTTTATCTCGTTGGCCAAAAGCATTCAATTTTGTTCAACTTTACTGTATTTTAGATAATTTAAAAGTTGACTGACTTTTGATAATTAAATAATTGTTTAGTGCCAATCCTGGAGATGTCTCGAAGGTCCCGCACATTTTCTAGAATAACTATAGGCCACATAGCTGTATATGTATGTCAACAAGCTGATCCTATTGTGATCAATATACAATATTTCACAGAATGTGGAATTTTTAATAATTTTGGATGATTTTAAAATTTGTTATATAACCAACCATAGAAATGTCCACGAGGTTTTTCCCTCATTCTCGAATAGCCCTTATTTTCTTATAACTTGGTCATATTCCAATCTACGTTGCCAACCTGATCTGGTAGTGACGAACTTTACTATACTTCACAGAACTTAGAATTTTTAATAATTTTGATGATTTTATACATTTTTGTATCTCCGAACTCAGAGATGTCCACAAGGTGTTGCCATATTTTCGAATAACTTGGCCATATGATAATCTACAATTTGCTTTGGCGTTTAAATGGCTGTAATAATAGGAGAGGGAGCGGAAAGAAAGCCATGAAACAAAATGAAACAGATGAAACACAAACATTGGTCGAAACAACACAACTATCATCTGGAAGTTTCCATTTGTCGCAGTTAATGGCTGCTATGAAGCAGATGATGGCGCAACATGGGAAAAATCAAATAAAATAAAACAACGGATGGAGCAGTTAAACCAAGAAATGAGCAACAGTTGAGCGAGACAATAAACCAGTCAAGCCAAGAAATTAAACATCAGATGGAGCAACAAGGAGAGGAAATTAAAGACCAAATTTTAGATGGTCAAAACAGAATGGGCGAGAAACTTCTTGAATACAACGTACATGGCCAAGTAGAGAAGCTGCAAATGGAGGTTCAACATGTTGAAGAAAATTAGAAAGAAAGGTGCAGCTGGTTGAAGAAAAATTATATACGGGGGTCCAGGTCCAACAGGTTGAAGAACAATTTACACGAGAACAAGACAAGTGGAACAACGACACAAGTGATTTAGACTGTTCACTTAATCAAATTAAAGCCACCAACATTCGACGGAATAATATCCGTCGTTATTTTCAAATTTCAATTTGATTCGGCGGCCAATTAAAATCATTGGAACGATAAACATCGCGTTGCAGCTCAGAACAAGAGCGCAACAACTATCTTGAAATTATGAAAACGCTAGATCGGAAATACGGCAGGGGTCATAAACGGGAAATCTATTGCATGGAATTGAAAAGCCGCTACCAAAAGCTAGGAAAAGCCTCTACCCAGAGAAGAGCAGGCATTGGATGAGTTAACGGCAACAGTCGGTAAGGAGAAAAGATTAAAAATCAGTTCGAAGGAGCAGAAACTGGTTCACCGTCTTATTGCCCCATAACTTACATTCCTGTCACAAGTGTAGAACGAGGCGGTACCAGCGATGTTAATGGAAGAAAGTGTGTCATCACGCTGGCTACGGAAGCAACGCACACGATTGTCCGGGAAGACTTCATCGGAAGAGCTGTGCAGATGGCTGATGGGTTAAAATTAAGAATGGTAAATGGAGATGGAGCAATAATAAAAGGAAAGACGATCGTTAACATAAGCATATGGCCAAGTTGTCTGAAAATATGGGCGTGATATTGTGGACATCTCTGGGGTCGGAGATACAAACATTTATAAAATCATCAAAATTATTAAAAATTCCATATTCTGTGAAATATTGTATGTTGATCACAATTGGATCAGCTTGGTGACATACATATACAGCTCTACATGGCCTACACTCTAAAAAGTAAATGTAAAATTCCACGAAAAATATATCATTTTCCACTAAAAAGAGTTTAAAATTACACACCGGCTTGTAAAAGTAAACTCACGAAGTGGGATTTAACAAAATTAGTCGGTTTTTACACATTTGATGTAATTTACAACGTTTTAGGTGTAAAATACTTAAAAACGGCGTGATTTCCGACAGAAAACTAGTATTTTCCAATACAAAAGTGTTTTACAAAATTGTGTGTGTGAATTTACTCAGAAAATGTATATTTTTCGTTCATCACCTTCAAAGATATTAGTTATACGAACATAGTTAATTAGTAAAATGTGTTCAAGTGACTAAAGAAAAAAAATGCCCCTTCGTTCAAATAGCACCAAGCAATAAATAGTATTTCTCCCAACGTGCAACACAGAACTTGATTAAAGGTATGTACTCTTAAAAGTGATGTAATTGAGACTGAACCTTATGATTTTAACTTTAAGGCTCTAATCACAAATAAAACAACAAAAACTAGCCATGAATTTATTTAATGTAAATTTTTATTACAGAGAATTTTGATCGGATAACAATTCCTTCAACATTTATATATTTGTTGAAAAATATAAATAATGTTTGGTTCAGGTGATGCTATACAAACCATGGAGAATCTGAATTGCCTATTTTTTTAAAAAAAATGTGTAATTAAAAATATAATTTTTAAATAAAATTTAATGTCTTTTTATTTTGAATTCATAACAATAATGTGGAATTTCACACTTCTTCAGTGATATCTCACTAATCTATAAAAAAAGTGTCTTTTGCAACATTTAAATTGGAAATTTGTAATGCAGAAGCTGTTTTCCCCAATTTCCTGACTTTGGTTACCTTTCAAAATGAGGGAATTCTCAACCATTTTATATTAAATTCAACCTATGTTAGCGGTATATAACTTTGGAGTTGTGTTTTTTACAGCAGCTTTAGAAGTAATAAGTAACGATATAGTGTGTTTTTAACATTAAAAATGAAAATGTAAAACTGATAATGTGCGATAATCCACCTTTGAATCGTGAATTCCTTCGAATAATTCACACATTTTTAGTGTAATTATTTTTAAATCCCACTGCAATGCGATTTTACTACAATAATTGCTGGCAACAAGTATCCTACATTAATTGTAGTGAATTCCTTCTAAAATTTTTTAGAGTGTAGGTATTCTATAAAATATGCGGCACCTTCGAGATATCTCCAGGATTGGCACTAAACAATTATTTAATTATTAAAAATCAGTCAACTTTTAAATTATCTAAAATACAGTAAGGTTCAACAAAATTGAATGCTTTTGGCCAACGAGATAAACAGATGGTCCAGCTATCTGAAAATGATGAAAACAACCGTTTTTTTTTCGTTGGCGACATGTTGCACGTTATTTACGGGCTACGTTAAATCATTGGTCTATGCCAACAAAGCTGGCATCGTTAGAGTAGCTCAATTCTCTCGTTTCCGTCGAAATGTGTGGCCGAGTCATCGAAAATTGGGTTTGGGTTCAACGAATCGACACATGCAAACGTTCCCGTGGTGGATATATGAACGATGTCGTATTCCATACATAAATATTTCAATTGTTTTGATTAGCTTTACGATTGATGTGGGAACTTAAAATATGAGCGTAACATTTTTTTCACAGAAGTTTGGAACTCGATACAAAGGGAAAACAACCAAAACTATTATTTTCATTGTCTACGAATTGTCTACAAATTGTCTACATTATCTACGTCAAAAACTATTTTCTACTCTATAGTCAACATTTGCGTTTAGACAATCTTAAAATAGGCGTGGACGCACAACACTGCAGTTAGGTAAGATTTTTATTTATCTGAAATCACGGCTAAAAGTGATTAGATAAAACTAAGCACAGTGATTTTTATTTAACGAATATTCCGAAACTAATTGGACCAAAGAAAATCTGTTTCAAATCTTATTGTCTTGCACTTCATTTTGAACAAGGAAACACCTCACAGACAATTACTGGATATAAGCCTGCTTATTGGATACAACTGCTACTATTCAGAAAATCCAGAACGGACTCATTCAAGAGACTTTGTTCATTCACTAATATCACAATAACCAAAGACCAAAAATGCACTAAATTTCCAACACTTCTAACTTTTACAACCATTAAATTTTCTTTTCTTGATTTTCTTCTTCATTAAATTTTTTTTGTTATCTTGTTGTTGGTGTTGTTATAATTTTTCATACAGCAACAGAAAAATAAAAAACAAAAACGAAAAGATTAATTTTCCTTTTTATTTTCTTTTAACATTTTAATCTTTTTATTACTTTAGTCTTTGTTATTTAATTTGACTGTTTGTATATATTATATAGACCCAAAATAATAATAATGATTTTTCCCTCCCTCACACCACTTTCCATAATATGTATTTATATTACGAGTAATATATCGAGGGAAAGAAAATTAACCCCTCACACCGTACCATTCCAAAATTATATAGTATTTTGTTGTTTTCGTAAAATAAAAAATATTTAATTAAACTGTAATCAGAAATTATAATCACCAAAAACAAAAAAAAATTGTTTTTTATAAAATAATAATTGTTAATTGGTGATGCCATTTTTAAATTTATTTTTTTGTTGTTTTTTTTTTGGGTTGGTTGTGTTTTTATTTTTTTTAATAAATTATAATTAATTTTCATTTTTTGTTGTTTTTGTTGTTTTAATTTCTATAATTTACATATTTTAATTGGGTATGAGGAGGTTTCCCATTGGAGGAAATTTTATGTATTTATTTTTTTATTTTTTTAGGAATTTTCAATTTAATTTGGAGTAATAAGCTTTATAATACGTACAGATAGTGTTTAATGAATGAGAAATATTTTGTATAGTACGACAACGAATATAATAAAAAGAAAAATGGAGATTTTTAATTTTTTAATTATTTAAATTTTTTTGATGATTAGCCAGTGATAGGCTTAATTAATTTTGTTTTTGTTTTGTTTTTTTTTTGTTTAGGGTTTTGTTCGGTTTATTGTTTAAATTAAAAGGTGAGGGAGGAAATGTGACGAATGTATACGATTTTATTTTTTAAGATTATGGAATATTATATTGGGTTTATTATGTACATACATATATGTAGGTATATGTGTACGGAAATGAATGGATGACATAGTTTTCATTACCGTTAGTTGAAAATTTCTTTTACTAAACTTTATTCAGTAACATCAATACTTTACCATTTATATAATTTTGTTGTATTATCTACGAATGTGAAGTTTTCGACAAATAACAAAATATTTATATGTATTAGTGCGCAGATATATAGCAGGTAAAACATTTTTTATTGGTAAAACATCAAAGGAAACTTCTGGGACATTAATTAATGCACGCATTAATTTAGATATACAACATTTTAAGAAATGTTAGTTCAAGTTATTTTAATTTGTTATTGTAAGTGAAATAATCATGATCCTTTGATAAATATCTGAATTCAGCGTTGGATAGTAATGAAGAATGGGCAGCTCACAGAGATTTCACTGGGTTGTGTCTATGGCAAGTAGGTAGACAAAGGAGTGTACATTGCAATAAAATTAGTTACATTAAAAAACTACGGGCAGTTGTCATTTGTTATTGGGTATGAATAGTTCACATTTCTGTAATAAATTTAAACGGATTTCAGTGGTTCACTGTATTGAAGATTGGCCAGCTCACAGAGATTTCTCTGGGATGTGTCTATGGCAAATAGATAGATTAAGGAGTGTTCTTTGGAATAAAAATAGTTCGATTAAAAAACTACGGGCAATTGGAATTAGTTATTGGGTATGAATAGTTCACATTTGTGTAATAAATTTAAACGGATTTCAGTGGTTCACTGTATTGAAGATTGGCCAGCACACAGAGATTTCTCTGGGATGTGTCTATGGCAAGTAGATAGATTAAGGAGTGTTCTTTGGAATAAAAATAGTTCGATTAAAAAACTACGGGCAATTGGAATTTGTTATTGGGTATGAATAGTTCACATTTGGGTAATAAATTTCAACGGATTTCAGTGGTTCACTGTATTGAAGATTGGCCAGCTCATAGAGATTTCTCTGGGCTGTGTCTGTGGCAGGTAGATAAATTAAGGAGTGTTCTTTGGAATAAAACAAATAAAATTCTTTTTATTAAGAGCTCATCTAACCGCGTGTAACAAATTTTTTCCCGAAATAATCTTCCATTTTTCCTGTTTCTTCACTTTAATGGCTGCGTTTAATGCAAATAAAAACAATTCTCTAAAGAGCGCATCAAGCCGCGAGTAGCGATTTTTGTCTTATTAAAATGCCTTTATTTGTTTTCGATGTATAACTAAAAAACCAAGCATGGCAACTAAAAATCTGTTAGACATATGGAAAAAATAATTCAATTATATAATTTAAAGGGCATATTTTTTTTGTGTAAAAATTAAATTTGATATAAGGTCTCATTTAATATTCCTCTTTAGTTTTCTGTTTTTGTAAAAAGCGAAAATTATTGTGTGTGCATTTAAGCTGTTTTTTGTTGTGAGATAATTTCAAACTTTGTTTTTATAATTTAATTGATTTTAATAACTTTTGACTTTGGCAATCACTTGGACATTCTATTTTACGGATAATATTTTTGAAAATTGTTGTATTTCGGCTAATAATACATTTTCTATCGGACTTTTGCTATCTAACGGACATTCTTTTTTTTTTCTTCTAGGAGTTTTGATATTTTCTTTTGTAGTTAATTTGTGAATTATTTTGTTTTTTTATTGTTTTCTGTTTATTTGGTAATAGGGTATTTAGTGTTAGGCTTAATTAATTTTAGTTTTATAATTAGTTTATATTTTTGTGTTTCAAATTTTAATTTTAGCAAGCGGAATAATATTTTCTGGTTTGTTAATTATTCTGAATTTATTAAAAATTTACGTTTTTTTTTATTGGTTATATATTTTATATTTTTATAAATAAAATGAAATATAACCATAAGAAACGCAAAACCACAATTAGTGCTGATTCCATTTATGATGCTTTAATTAAATTAAATGAAGACCCTCTAAATTTTAAGTTTTCTCGATTTAAAACACCAGGTATGGATAAACTGTGTAAAATGATGCGAATTTACAATAACCGTAATAATTTTTTCAAATTGTATTACTCTTGGCATAGCAACAAAACATATTTCGAAAATCGGGCTTCTTCCCAAAACATTGAAATTAAAACGGTAGAAGACTTAAATGTTGAAAGTTCATGTTTCAACGAAACTGAATTCACTGAAATCGCTGAAATTAATTTTGATTTAATTGATCAAAGTAATAGAGATGCATCCAACGGTATTTTGTTGGAGTTCGAAGACCAAACAAAAGAAACGTTGTCTAAAGCTTATAACACTAGCTGTAATATTGAACAATTTATTCCTGGAGTAATAACTGGTAGTAAAGAACAAACAGCTGAAAACAATAACACAAAACGATTAAATTCAGAATGGTCACTAAAATTATCTGTTAAATTTTCCGAAAACCTTCTTTCGTTAACCAACGGTGAAATAAGAGATTTAATCTGTCGAATTTTAGTCCAAAAAAAATTTCCATGCGTACTCACGTTTCAAACGATTCACAAAATTTCTAAGAAGAATCAACAAATTGTGGTGTATGGCTCCTGCAAAGACGGTTTGCATAACCAGAATTATAAATTTGAAATGGTGAACAAACTAAAAGAAATGCGGATGTTTGCCCAAGGGCCAGAAAATGAAATTATTCACTCTTCTGAAAAAGTATTCCGACAGTACCGTGGAATACGACGAGAAAAACTGAAACTGACTTCTGATAATAAAAGCGCTCATAATACTTACTTAGACCTAGTAAGCGCTACTGATTTAGAGTTGTACAAAAATGGCAATACACAAGAAATGACCACACCTAATGTCTTACGAAAAATAAAATCTGAATTTTACAAAAAAGACGATCTAGTTCGGGATTGTGATTTAGTTGATATATTTTTCCAATGCTGTATGCAGCCTTTAGAAAATAAATATATATATTCAGTTACAGAACCATTACAGGTTGAACTAATAAGGAAGCAACAAGTTGCACTTTTGCAACACGATGGAATTAAAGCGATTCATTTCGATGCAACTGGTGGTATCGTGAAAATCCCTACTTGTCATAAAGAACACAAGTACAAACGAATTTTGTATTATGCTTGTGTGGTTAAAATTAATTTTAATATCATTCCTATTGCGGAGTTTATAACTTGCCAACATGATGCATGGTCTATTGGAAAATTTCTAGTAGACTTAAAGAAGGAAATGGATACACTAAAACAACTAAAAGGGCACTATTTTATTGTGGATTGGTCATGGGCCTTAATAAACGCCATTACAAAAACCTTCAATAATCTTAGTATTTCGGAGTACATTGAAGTGAATTTTAATTTTTTAGAGAAAGGCGCCAGTTTGAAAAAACCTATCATACCTATATTTATCTGCTGTTCGCACTTTGTGAATATTATCACTATGCAAATAAAGAAAAAACTCCCACATATATCCGCAGAACACCGAAATCTGATTTTAGACTTTTTCTGTGCCATTTTATGCGCCAAAACAATTGATTGTGTCGATGAATTATTCAAACTGCTATGCTTTATAATGTGTTCTCCAAAAATTACGCGAAGCAGCAAAAATGCGTATGAAACTTTTATGGCAACACTTGGACGAATTTACAGCGATAACTATGCCGACTCTGAAAGTAGTAAGCCCGAAGCAACTTTAACCTCGAATATTAATGTGTGGCCAGAAGATACCGCAAATCCCTTTTTCGTAAAATATAAACGTATTTATCTTGAAATAATTAGTCAAATAGAACGAGAACGTGGAACAAAGCCAAATAAATTTTATTGTGACGATTTTATCCAATTCATAATTAAAAAATATTTTTCTTTTATAATTTTGTGGGCCAATTTTTTTTCAAATATGTTTGGTGTTAAGGGAAATACTTCCAATGCGATAGTTGAAAACTGGTTCCACGCGGTAAAAAATCAATATTTAAAAAATAAACGCATGAAAATTGGACGCGTTGTAAACATTCTTAAATTTAAATGTGAGCAAAAATTAAAGTCGATCAAAATGCCAGAACCCTTAGTATCAACTCCACGTAATAGCAAACGAAAATATCTTCCTGACAACATGCTCAATGAAGAACAGTGGAATAAGAAATCAAGACCTTCTACTCAGTCTCCAAAACATTTTGGCAAAAAAGTGCTAACTCGATATATCGATAAACAGCTTTTTGAACTAGAGTCCAAAAGCAAAAACCACATTAAAGGCTTCGACGTTCAGCGGCTACCCATTTTGAAGAATGGGTTTTCGAAACTTTACGGAGAAGAAACTATAACCGTGACGAACACTTGTGGGTTCGATTCTCTTACTGAGGTTTTAGTTGCTTTTGGTATCGACAATGAGTTTTTAAAAATACAATTTAATCAAATCAAGAATGATTTTTTTAAATTTGTTTCATCTATAATATCGACTAACAATATAACGTCTGAAACGTATGACTTGCGAACAAATATAATTTTTGACGTATTTAACGGTATAAACTGCATTGAAAAATTTGAAAATTTAACTGAACTGAATGCCGAATGTCAGATTACATATTTGATAAATAAAATGATACCCCAACCTACGGCGGTTTACCAGAAATGCACTGAGGAAAATGTGGTACGCCTTCGTAATTCACTCAGCTGCTACTTACCTTTTGACATTTTTACTGTCAATGAAAATAGTTTGCGCAACGTTCAAAGATCTCTGTCATTCGGATCATTAACATGTTCCAGTTGTGAGGGACATTTAACAGTGGAGAAAATCATAAGCAATTATGGCATAGCAATAGCAGACGTTCAGTCGTACAATAACGAAACCTATAACATTAAAATTTGCGATATTGAAGGCAATATTAAATTGAACAATGAAGATTTTCTGTTAAAAGCTATAATAAATTATAATACTTCGCTAAGACACTACACTGCAATTATAAAAAGGCCCAATAATGATTGGGAAATTTATGACGATCTAACAAGATTCCCTGTGTCAAAAACTGACCAGCTTCTAGTAAATCCTGCAATTTTATTTTATTGCAAGAAATAAATAATAAATTTTATAAGACAACAAACCATAAAAAAATTCTTTATAAGTAAGCATTTATCTAGCAAATCGAGTAATATTTTTAAAAATCACTTTGAAGTTTTTGGATATCACAGAATGTGAGCTTTTCGAACTCAATAACAAATGACAATTATCCGTAGTTTTTTAATCCAAATATTTTTGATTTGAAAACATCTTTAGCGAGGGTAGGTCAAAAACTACACGTAAACAAAAAAATCTGGGTGGGCTGTGTCGTCTACACGGCCATATGAGTTTTTCGTGATAACGTTTATAAGATGTTGAGATTAATTATTTTAATTTAATATAAAGTATCCGCCACAGTTTTTTTACTCACAAATTGAGATTAGAATTGCTCTGATCATATGACGAGCTCTCTCGTTACAGTGCTCCTAATCAATGAAAATCGTTATTTTGTAGATTTGAATTTTATGTAATTAAAACTTTTGTGGAACCTAATTATTTTAATTCAAAATAAATTAATCACCAATGTTTTTTTACGCAAAAATTGACAACAGAATTACTCCGATCGGATGAGCTTTTCTATCGCCACAGTGGTTCCACAAACATAAAATGCACCAAACTCGCATACTATATAGTTCGAATTACAATTTCCGTCAGACAAAACCAACAAATATATTTATACAAGCCGTATTGTATCTATGACAAAATCTCTGTGAGCTGGCCAATCTTCAATACAGTGAACCACTGAAATCCGTTTAAATTTATTACACAAATGTGAACTATTCATATCCAATAACAAATTCCAATTGCCCGTAGTTTTTTAATCGAACTATTTTTATTCCAAAGTACACTCCTTAATCTATCTACTTGCCACAGACACATCCCAGAGAAATCTCTGTGAGCTGGCCAATCTTCAATACAGTGAACCACTGAAATCCGTTTAAATTTATTACACAAATGTGAACTATTCATACCCAATAGCAAATGCCAATTGCCCGTAGTTTTTTAATCGAACTATTTTTATTCCAAAGTACACTCCTTAATCTATCTACTTGCCATAGACACATCCCAGAGAAATCTCTGTGAGCTGGCCAATCTTCAATACAGTGAACCACTGAAATCGGTTTAAATTTATTACACAAATGTGAACTATTCATATCCAATAACAAATGCCAATTGCCCGTAGTTTTTTAATCGAACTATTTTTATTCCAAAGTACACTCCTTAATCTATCTACTTGCCATAGACACATCCCAGAGAAATCTCTGTGAGCTGGCCAATCTTCAATACAGTGAACCACTGAAATCGGTTTAAATTTATTACACAAATGTGAACTATTCATATCCAATAGCAAATGCCAATTGCCCGTAGTTTTTTAATCTAACTATTTTTATTCCAAAGTACACTCCTTAATCTATCTACTTGCCACAGACACATCCCAGAGAAATCTCTGTGAGCTGGCCAATCTTCAATACAGTGAACCACTGAAATCCGTTTAAATTTATTACACAAATGTGAACTATTCATACCCAATAACAAATGCCAATTGCCCGTAGTATTTTAATCTAACTATTTTGATTTCAAAGAACACTCCTTAATCTATCTACTTGCCACAGACACAGCCCAGAGAAATCTCTATGAGCTGGCCAATCTTCAATACAGTGAACCACTGAAATCCGTTTAAATTTATTACACAAATGTGAACTATTCATACCCAATAACAAATGCCAATTGCCCGTAGTTTTTTAATCGAACTATTTTTATTCCAAAGTACACTCCTTAATCTATCTACTTGCCACAGACACATCCCAGAGAAATCTCTGTGAGCTGGCCAATCTTCAATACAGTGAACCACTGAAATCCGTTTAAATTTATTACACAAATGTGAACTATTCATACCCAATAGCAAATGCCAATTGCCCGTAGTTTTTTAATCGAACTATTTTTATTCCAAAGTACACTCCTTAATCTATCTACTTGCCATAGACACATCCCAGAGAAATCTCTGTGAGCTGGCCAATCTTCAATACAGTGAACCACTGAAATCCGTTTAAATTTATTACACAAATGTGAACTATTCATATCCAATAACAAATGCCAATTGCCCGTAGTTTTTTAATCTAACTATTTTTATTCCAAAGTACACTCCTTAATCTATCTACTTGCCACAGACACATCCCAGAGAAATCTCTGTGAGCTGGCCAATCTTCAATACAGTGAACCACTGAAATCCGTTTAAATTTATTACACAAATGTGAACTATTCATACCCAATAACAAATGCCAATTGCCCGTAGTTTTTTAATCGAACTATTTTTATTCCAAAGTACACTCCTTAATCTATCTACTTGCCATAGACACATCCCAGAGAAATCTCTGTGAGCTGGCCAATCTTCAATACAGTGAACCACTGAAATCGGTTTAAATTTATTACACAAATGTGAACTATTCATATCCAATAACAAATGCCAATTGCCCGTAGTTTTTTAATCTAACTATTTTTATTCCAAAGTACACTCCTTAATCTATCTACTTGCCACAGACACATCCCAGAGAAATCTCTGTGAGCTGGCCAATCTTCAATACAGTGAACCACTGAAATCCGTTTAAATTTATTACACAAATGTGAACTATTCATACCCAATAACAAATGCCAATTGCCCGTAGTATTTTAATCTAACTATTTTGATTTCAAAGAACACTCCTTAATCTATCTACTTGCCACAGACACAAGCCCAGAGAAATCTCTATGAGCTGGCCAATCTTCAATACAGTGAACCACTGAAATCCGTTTAAATTTATTACACAAATGTGAACTATTCATACCCAATAACAAATGCCAATTGCCCGTAGTTTTTTAATCTAACTATTTTTATTCCAAAGTACACTCCTTAATCTATCTACTTGCCACAGACACATCCCAGAGAAATCTCTGTGAGCTGGCCAATCTTCAATACATTGAACCACTGAAATCCGTTTAAATTTATTACACAAATGTGAACTATTCATACCCAATAACAAATGCCAATTGCCCGTATTATTTTAATCTAACTATTTTGATTTCAAAGAACACTCCTTAATCTATCTACTTGCCACAGACACAGCCCAGAGAAATCTCTATGAGCTGGCCAATCTTCAATACAGTGAACCACTGAAATCCGTTTAAATTTATTACACAAATGTGAACTATTCATACCCAATAACAAATGCCAATTGCCCGTAGTTTTTTAATCGAACTATTTTTATTCCAAAGTACACTCCTTAATCTATCTACTTGCCATAGACACATCCCAGAGAAATCTCTGTGAGCTGGCCAATCTTCAATACAGTGAACCACTGAAATCGGTTTAAATTTATTACACAAATGTGAACTATTCATATCCAATAACAAATGCCAATTGCCCGTAGTTTTTTAATCTAACTATTTTTATTCCAAAGTACACTCCTTAATCTATCTACTTGCCACAGACACATCCCAGAGAAATCTCTGTGAGCTGGCCAATCTTCAATATATTGAACCACTGAAATCCGTTTAAATTTATTACACAAATGTGAACTATTCATACCCAATAACAAATGCCAATTGCCCGTATTATTTTAATCTAACTATTTTGATTTCAAAGAACACTCCTTAATCTATCTACTTGCCACAGACACAGCCCAGAGAAATCTCTATGAGCTGGCCAATCTTCAATACAGTGAACCACTGAAATCCGTTTAAATTTATTACACAAATGTGAACTATTCATACCCAATAACAAATGCCAATTGCCCGTAGTTTTTTAATCGAACTATTTTTATTCCAAAGTACACTCCTTAATCTATCTACTTGCCATAGACACATCCCAGAGAAATCTCTGTGTGCTGGCCAATCTTCAATACAGTGAACCACTGAAATCCGTTTAAATTTATTACACAAATGTGAACTATTCATATCCAATAACAAATTCCAATTGCCCGTAGTTTTTTAATCGAACTATTTTTATTCCAAAGTACACTCCTTAATCTATCTACTTGCCATAGACACATCCCAGAGAAATCTCTGTGAGCTGGCCAATCTTCAATACAGTGAACCACTGAAATCCGTTTAAATTTATTACACAAATGTGAACTATTCATACCCAATAACAAATGCCAATTGCCCGTAGTATTTTAATCTAACTATTTTGATTTCAAAGAACACTCCTTAATTTATCTACTTGCCATAGACACATCTCAGAGAAATCTCTGTGAGCTGGCCAATGTTCAATACAGTGAACCAATGAAATCCGTTTAATATCTTCAAAATTATTTAATTACAAAATTGTCCGTTCACACTTTCTGAATATTTTGTGAATGTGTTTTTCTTTTCCTACAATTTTTGAAATTGAAATTTCCCAGGTGGTAATTTTTCGAACGGTTTTACCAAATTTTACTGCCATCACTGCCACCTATAATGTGTATTGACTATTTCTGTAATAAGCTTTTATTTTTTGACCAGATTGGTGAATTTATGAAATTTTTTTCAAAATTTTGGATTAAATGAATCAATTATTACAATAAAATGAAAACGATTGACTTAAACGACATTCATATAATTATGTATGTATGTTGAAATTTAAGTATTTATGAAAATTCTTCAGAAATCATAATTAAGAATTTGTAACGTTTTCATTTAAAAATTTGTCTTAAGTGATTTCCCATATGTTTTGTGTGTTTTACTATGAAAGCTTTGGTTTTTCCTCGTTTCTAGCTTTGCATAATCTAGGTTACTTTGCTGAAACCCAGTTCCGTGGGTTTGTGGCTCTTTTTGCTGTTTCCACTATAAAAAAAATGTAATATGTCGAATTAAAAAATTCGATTGACACTATTTTATTGACCTACTCTAATCTTCTCTACTGATTATTGTATTATTATAATTTAATTTTTTTTATTTGTTATTTTATGTGTTTGAGATAGTGTCCTAATTTAAAATTTCCCTACATTGCTTTTACCGACTGTTTCACCAATACATACATATTTTTTTGTTAATTTAACAAATTTTGTATACATACACAATTTTGTTAATTTTCGTTTTTGTCGAAAACTTCATACCCGCTATTATCTGATTATCTGAAATATTCTTAATCACAGAGGATGTGCTCCTTAATCGCTGTACCTTAAAAAACAAACTCTAGTCAAATTCTAAGGTGAGAAGATCCCCAACCATTTATCTTTTTCTAAACATTTCGAACAATCCAATAACCAAAATAAAAAGTGTTTACATCTCACCAGCAATTGAGGTTGGTTATTGTTCGTATTTTTAAGAATTTTGGCTCGAAAAATCGGGTTCCAAGACTTCTCGTTAAAGAGATCAATCGTCGTAATTGTTTGCTTATGTGTAGTTTTTATCTCTAGTCAAAATATTTATGAACATGAATTCAGCTTGGTTAACAAACAAAATATACATCAAATTCATTTTCCTTTGATTTTAGAAATTTTAAATCTTAATTACTTTTATTCAGCTTTAATTAAAAAGATTAAATTGTAAAATTTTAAATTTTTAAAATATGAAAATGTAAAAAGGGCCAAAATTCAAAAATTAATATTGAGTTCACTTTCATTCCATGTGAATCAATTTTAAGAGATAGATGTCGATTAGCAACATTTATGCCATTGCATTCTATTCTGTTTTCAAACAAAAAAAATGCTGCTCAAGTTAAGGAATTGATTAATTCGACTTTGGGTGAACATTCTGTGAGTCATTCAGCAGTACAAAAGTGATTTGCAAGATTTCGTGGTGGTATTTTAGTCTTGAGGATGATCCACGTCCAGGTGCAGTAAAAAAAATTTGGAGACGAAGAGCTTAACTGGATGAAAATCCAACGAAATCAAAAAGCTTGCAGAACAGTTAGGATTAAGAGTTACTCACTAAGCAATATCACTTCAATTGCATGCAATATACGGAAGATACAGAAGGAAGGTAAATGGGATCTTCATTGAACAGTTGATATCTGCATGAATTTGCTTTCTCGGTGCAAAAGAAAACAGTTTTTTGCAAAAAATCATTAAAGGTGATGAAAAGTGAATTTTGTACATCAATCCTAAAAGAAAAGCATGGGTTAATCCAGGCCAGCCATCAACATCAGCTGCAAAAATTAATATTCATACCAATAAAATGTTACTGTGCGTCAGGTGGGATTGGAAATGAGTCATTTACTAGGAGCTTCTAGATCCTTGACAAATTGGTACAGCTGAACGGTGCCAGTCCCAATTACGGGCCAAGGAAGGTAGAAGGTGATATTGCTGCATAATGACGCTCGTCCACGTACAGCAAAATCAACCCAGGAACTCATCTTCTCCTCAGATCGATGTCATCATATTTGAAAGGTCGGCCATATTTGTAACAAGTATTGATGCTGTTCGAGCAATTCTTTCCTATAACGGTCCGAACACTTTCCAAATAATAATATTTATTAATCGACAAACATAATATTCATACACAATAAATTTTATGCTCAAACAATAATTTTATTTTATAACAATTATTTATTATATGGATTACACGAATTAAACTTAACCTTGTAATTGTTTATTATTATAATTTACCATAATCACTGTACGACTGAATTTTGTCATACACTCAATAAATTACTTGACATACAACCGCGATGACAATTTTCCTTGCCACTGCTTCGCACCGACTGACTGACTGTACAGAAAAATAATATTTTACTTGACCAGTCGATCAGACCACGCACACATGTTAAATTTATTTGTGCGTATACATTAACCAAACCGGTTAATTGATGAGTTTGCTACAGCTTGCAACACAAGTTGTTGGTCACCACATGACCCCCCTTCCAGTTAAAAAGAAAATACTAAGCTGTTTTATTTTTATCTCGATAGACAAAGAACGAAATGCGACCAACACTTGTTAGCATAATAGCCTATTTATGCAATATAGTTTGTTCATGAAAACTGATTTTGCGATGCGTTTTGCATTTTTTATCACTCGTTATGGAATCAGCAATGTACGCCGGTTATAACAATCTACTGATTTCACTTGTAATTTGCCATTGTAACTGACAATAAATGTTTTTCTTAATTTGCGCGTTACTTCAAATGGACCTTTATAAGGATTTTATAATCCGGGTCTCAAACGATCGTTTCTTACAAAAACAAATTTTCAGTCGGATAGATCGCGAGGCATATAAACGTTAGAATTATTCGTTCGAAGCCAGTAATACTTCCAACATCTTGCTCTTAACGAATTTTTGAGAGAGCGATGTAAATTTTCGTTATATGAATATGGTGAGAAGCCAAAAGATTAGATAATTCCTGGAACAAATGCGACTCAAATTGTACTCCTTGGTCGCTCGTTATTGTTAATGGGCAACCGAAACGAGAAACGAATTCTGAAACAAAGGTTTTGCTATGGTTACTGCTGTGCAATCTTTCAATGGATACACCTCAGGCCACCGAGTGAAACGGTCGATAATTGTAAATAGATAACTATAACCTTGACATCGAGGAAGTGGCTCCACCAGACCCATATGTATGTGATTAAATCTAGATTGAGGTAAATCGAATGAGCCAATCGGAGATTTGGTATGACGGATAATTTTTGATTTCTGATAGTTAATGCAACCCTGGTCCAGTCACCAGTATCTCAATTCATTTTCGGCCAGAAATAGCGTGTTGTTATCAACTTTCTTATGGCGCGTATTTCTGGATGTGACAGTCCATGCAGTTTGTCAAAAATTTCACGTCTTATTTCTCTCGGGATATAAGGGCGAGTTTTATTTGTTGACATTTCACACCAAATTTTCTCTTTCTTGCCATCCACGGAAATCTGATGTAACTTCGATTTCAACTGTTTCGACGGATTTATTAACGACTCCAACTCCTCATCTTTTATTTGTAATTGAGCCAGATGACCAACATCGAATCCGTGATAATTTTTTCAGAAGATTCCACTGGTTTTGATAAGTAATGAGCAACAACGTTATCGCGTCCTGAAATATGGCGTAAATTGGTTGTAAATTGAGCAATGTACTAAAGGTGTCTGAATACAAAAAAATTTCTTCCTTTGACATGATGTCGAAAGTGTTTGATCGCTACGTAAATCGCAAGAAGCTCCCTATCAAATGCGGTATGTAAAGTTTCAGCGGGTTGGAGTTTTCTTGTAAAAAAAAACTCAGATGTTCCCAACTATTAGTTTCTTGATTAAATTGTTCAAGAACGGCGCCAAAAACTACCTCTGAACTGTCTATAGTTACACAGAGTCGAACATTGCTTTTAGGATGTACTACCATTGTGGTTGCTGCTAGAAATCGTTTGGGTTCCTCGAAAGCTTTATTGAATTCCGTGGGCCATTAAAAATTGTTTTTTGGATTTTTCATTTTAGACATGTTTGCTAGATGATCGTACAACGGGGCTAGAATTTCAGCAATATTAGGCAAGAACCTATTATAATAGTTTATCATGCCTAAAAGTTATTGTGTTTGCTTCATTGATTTTGGTGCTTGTAGTGAAATAATTTCTTTAACCCGGTCAGAAGTTGGAGAGATTTCATATTCTGAAATTTGATGGGAGAGAAAATTAAGCGTTTGTTTACCAAATTCACACTTTAATATTTTTATTTTTATGTCAAACTCGACCAGCCGTTTGAACAGAAGATGCAAATGTTTTTCACGTTCTTCTTCCGATCTACTGAAAATCAAAATGTGGTTGATTTAAGGACATACGAAATCAAAATCCCTCAAAATATTATTGATGAATCTTTGAAATGTCTAGAATGCGTTTCGTAGCCCGAATGCCATTCGTACAAACTCGTAGAGTTCAAATGGTTCATATATCGCCGTTTTATGTACATGTTCCGTTGGTAAAGAATATTTTGCAACCTTAAATTTGTGAATTGAAATCGTGGATATGGGGAACCGGGTAGCGATCAGGAACAGTGCAAGCTCCAGCTTACGATAATCACCACAAGGCTTCCAATTATTATTATCTTTCTTCTTTACTAGATGTAATGATGAAGATACATGCGATGATGACGGCCGATATATACTCAAATCCAACATGTTTCAGTACATCTGTTTTGGTAATTTTATATTTATAATCAAACAAGTGACGAGGCCTTTCAAAAGCCAAGTGTTCTTTTGTATGTATGTAGTGAGCTACATCATGTTTCACGGGAGCAGTATAATCTGGCGGTGTAAGCAAAGATGGACATTCCGATAATATTTTTGAAAATTTATCAGTTAGATTAAACTATGTGATGTTTATCAGCTGATAACTTCAATGTCGGTGTATCCATATCTGCCATTATGCACGAAACATTTAATTTGGTTACTATATCGACTAAACTGTTTTGGTTTAGATCAATTAATAAATCAAATTTCATTAAGAAATCTGCTCCAATAATTGGGCGATTGACTGGAGCGATTGCGAAAACACTATTAAAAGATCGGCGAGGTCCTAAATCAACTTGGAAAAGCTTGGTCCCGTAAGTTTTAATCGTATAGTATTTGTAGCTGCAGTTAGACAAATATTTGAAGTTTCATTTTTTAAATGCGGAAATTGACTTATTGGAATCTGGAATAACGGATAAATCGGAACCGGTGTCGACTAGAAATACTAACTTCGTGATTTTACCTCGTGATACTAACCTCGTGATTTGAAAAGTCGTTGTAGGCCGCATCCAGTGACCGTTCTCTTAGTTATTTAAATCGACCGTTTCTTTATCAAAATCACATGGCTTTTGACAGCGTCTTGCTCGACTTCCAAAACTATAATGATAGAAACACCTAAATATTTCTGAACTTGGCCTGGACTGCGATGACAAATTTGACTGCGTTGGCGGTTTTGCAAACAAAACAAAGCGTTTTATTTAATAAATATATTACACCGGCGTCGTTGAATCAGCTTTGGTCCGTTTGTTCTAAACTCAGTGGTAGTAGAGGCTGGATTGAGTAAACCTACTCTTAAGTTGACTGATTAATAGTAAATTAATTATAATTTTACTAAAATCAGTCGTATGATTTTACAATTGATGCACTCACTATTGACCATTATTCGCATTCGGCATTTCAACCAAATTTATGTCAACTTTTGAATGGAAATTCAATTCTAAAACTCCATCAAATTTTGAAATGTGTAAAATTACGTTTAAGATTGACTTTAGCTAAGTTATATTTTAATAAGTAATTTTTTGAGATTTCCAGGTGATTAAATACTAAATTTTGAAAATAAATTTTATCAAGTTCTGCCAAACTTTGATCATTTTGACATATTCTGTATCTAAATTTGCCTAATCTTAAAATTTAAAAAATTCAGAAAGTTTTATAAAATATTTTTTAAAAACTTAAATGCGTTTTATCAATTTAAAATCAAATTAATATAAGACATGGGGGTTTGGTGCAAGGTTCTACTAAATTTTAACATGTTTCTGTTGTATTTTAAAATTGAAGCATACATTTTGGAATTTTGAGATTCATCTTTTCTAGTTTATTAAATTTTTAAACAGACGCTTTTATTATTTAAAATTTTGGAAATCCATTTAGATTTTTGTGAAATTCTATCAAATTCATATGGAGTATCATCAAATTATAGAAGATTTTATCTAATTAGAAAAGATAAATGCAGTTTAACGTAATATTTAGACTTTTCAAGCCATCAACATTTCATTGTTTTTTTTTTTCCGCTGGCGCTACATCCCATAGAGGGATTTGGCCGCTTCATGCTGAAGTTTCGTAATCATTTTTTTTTAACAGATAATAAATGATTAATTCATTGATCCTAACCTTAAACCAGCCGTGATTTTTTCATCACCCGCCGGGAATCGAACCCGGGACCTCCGGAGCTTAAGCAAGCATGCTAACCACTGTGCCACCGGGACGGCCATTAGAACCTTATTGATTTTAATACAGACAAACTTCTCTTTCTATTATTTGTGTGGGCAGAAAACGCACAGAAATGAAGGTTTTCTTTCAGTTTTTAATTTAGTGAATATAATTCGCTAAGTCAGTACGTTCTTGCCTCATACTTAATGTATAAAGTTAAAATTGGATTTTTGTAGTTTGGTCGTAGCTACCTGAAGAGTAGATCGAACATTTTGTACGTGCAAACTTTTCAGTACGAAAACTTCGTTATGGAAAACTCAAGGAGGGTTTTCATTTTTTGGGGTCGATACACTTTTTATGACTCTTTCTTGGGTTAAGCTACGGCGGATATTTCTACTTTTTTGGTAGATATATTATAAATGATTCGCTCTTCATATTTGATTAAAATTCCTTTGATTTTTGTCGGAGAGATGTGATATAATCGAGACACAATAACTTCCAAAAACGTTGATTCAAGTACTGTACCATCTGCCAACGTGATAAACAAGATGACCTATGATGGTTCACGTCACATTCAGGTAATTTTTACCAGGTTGCTTAATTAAGAAATATAAAATGAGTGAGATCATCTATTACCTCTACTGGCAGCACATATGACGGTCGAGATTTTGAGAAAAGAAAAGAAAGTGAGATATTTCATTAGACTGCTCAATAATACTCTCGAAAGATATCTGAAGTCGGTTGTTTGTCCCAACAAATTTGGAGTAATCATCGATATATAATTCGTGGCAGCATTCACCAAGAACAACGAAGCATTTTAAAGCGCCAAGAAATGCATCACTGCTGAGTTCGGTTACCCCCTCAATATGGACTGCCTTTGTGCTGATTCAAATAAATAAACATGTATATGCTTTGTATTTTTTCTGCCCTCGACCCTTGGTCAAATGGATAAGCAACCCGAACTTGCATAAATGGTTCCACTAGCCCCAGTCTATACTTTGGTAAATTACCCATAAGTTGTGTTTCACTTGAAGCTCTTTGTCTTGTGCAAGGAACACATTTATGAACAGGTTGTCTAATTTAGAATACTGTTATCTTAAAAATGCCAGTAGTAAAGATGGGTCAGCGTATTTATGATATTTCTGTAGCTAATCATTTATTTATCTATGTAGTTAACGCTGACTTTGATGAGAAAACGATTGAATACCTTGACTCGTAAAACTTCTTACTCATCTATAAACAGGTTGAGCCCTTCCAAGTTACTGGATACTCTGACTTCTGAATGTCTTCAATTTCTTGCTTAAAATAGTTCCCCTGGTCATATCGACATATTTTGATTTATATTTCAAAAAAATCAGTTAACCTTGAAATGACCTTGGATTGTTTGAAAGCTGTAAATGCCGGATTTAGCAACATGTTAAACTGCCGCTATTAGCCTGGATACAAGTTTAATCCGCTTATCATTAATTTAACAAACAAACCTTCCTTTTTTACAACAAGCACACACAGAAAATATTGGGTTCAGGTTCAAATTCAAAAACGAATTTTAAATCATGAACAACTAATAAAAATTAATTTTAAACTTGGATTTCTTTTTTTTTTTAATTCAAAAATCAACCCTACAAAAAACTCCTCATTCAAACCAAATTTATAATCGGCAAAACATATCATTTTACAAGATTTAAATTATTATCAACCAAAAAACCACAAAACAAAAAGAAACAGATCCTTTCGTTTTTTTTTTGCTTTGTAAATCTGAACCAAAAATGTATAATCTTAAATAGATGCCTTTTGTCATCTAATTCCTGGAGCGTGCACGAAACGCGTTCGTCTATCAAATTATTTAGATGTTGTATTAATGGTGCAACAGAGCACTCCCCTTCTTTAATAATTTTTCATAATGCTGCATATCATATATTGTAGAGTGTGTGGTATTTTATACCTTTCGAAACGAAGCGGCAAACAAAGTTAAATTATTTTTATTGTTATTGTTAGAAAATACCAAGAAAATTATAAAAAAAAATTTCCATATATTAAGGGAGCATAATATGATGACGATTTTATTTTTTCTAACGAATTAGGCCGGATATTTGATATTCCAGATTAGGAATTTCTGTATAACACACACACACACAGTTATAATATAATAACAACAGTCTTCATTTTTGTGGTGACAGAAAATAAAAATTGTTTGGTTTTTTTTACATTATTGTGTGTGTGTGTGTGTGTATCATAATATTTATCGGTTGTCTCTTTCGTACAACAATTTTTCATCATTTTCACCCATCATCGCCCCCTCGAGCTGTTTGTATATAAACGTATTATAGAGTTAAGTATATGAAGAAGAAAAAACAATTTTCTCCCCATTATTGTGCAATATTATTATTATTTATTATTATCATTGCCATTATTATTATTAAAGAATAATAATTTTATAATTCTCAGTCGTATAATGATCAGAGGATATACATACAAATATATCCCTTTCCAATTTTTTTTGTGCCATCCTCAAACCCCTCCTAAAATTAACAGAAATGTTCATTGAACACTAAACAAAAAATGAGAGAAAATTCACTAATACACAGACGTTTATGGAAAAAAGCTTTGAAAAGCGCAGGCGTTCGTATTCGGAATAGTACATAAAGAGAATAACAATGAGTTAGGTGTCAAGATAAGATGTCATTCAAAATATTTGAGTTGCAAAAAAAAAATTAAAAATTAGAAAATTTTATGAGTTTCCCTCCTCCTATTTTACCCGTATACAAAACTAAATTGTTTGGGTTAGAAATTTTATGTTGTAGGGATGGTGTTTGCGCATGATGGAGATGTCACATGATAATGACTGGTGATAAAATATTTAATATTTTGTTTATGTATGTGATTGTGTGTGTATGTGTAGAAAGAATGATAATAGAGCCTGATCATTAGACATGTCGAGGAAATTTTTTATTGTATTGAGTGACATGTCGAGTAAAATGAGTTTCGGGTGTCTGTAGTTCTAAATTGGTTTACAATTAATTTTATGTAATTTGTAGAAATTATAACGAATTGTGTAATATGGGATGGCTGAGATTGCTTTTTTTAATATGTAGAGAAAAATATTAGATAATGTTGCTCTCAATTACCAGAGGTCCAGAAAGGCTAAAGGCGTATCTGTATTCACGTATAGTAATCACCGAAATCACTAAACAGATCGTTAAACTTCTTATTTTCAAAATGTAAGAAATCAAAGTATTTAGTGCAAGATCAGCCAAACGATAATATTCATTGATAACTTTTGATATGATTTTCAAAAACACCTAACACTACAAAATTCTTCAAGTATAATAGAGCTGTCAAAGCTAGACAATTCTATTGGTCAGTGGTGATGAACTTGAACTTCTAAATAAATTTGTTTGCTCAATTTTCCTGAAATAAAGATTGGTTATTTTATTTTTAAAATCAAAAATTCCGATTGTTGTCAACTATTGTAAACCTTGTAAAATTTTACAAAACATTTCTTAACAAAATTGGTGTCAGATGTGAGGTACTGTAAAACGCAAATTGATTGATTGATCAAAATGAATGACCAAGCCTAAGCAAAACTCCCGGATGACACCAGGCGCTCCGTACACCCTTTACACATTACAAAACAGAAGGAAAGGAAAATGCACAATCTGCTAAACAAAATTCCCGCTAGAAGATACATAAATTTATATTCAGAATCATTTTGATTTAGAAATCTGAAGCTTTGCTTGCCCCAATCAACAATGTTATGAACAATCTATTTGAAGCCAAAAATTCTTCACCTTGGACGATTAAAATAAATTCTAAATTTTAAACTCCAAACTCCAAATGTCAAATTTCAAATTTTCAATTTCAAAATTCAAATTCCAAATTCCAAATTTTAAATCATAAATCTTAAATCTTAAATTTCAAATTCCAAATTTTAAATTTCAAATTTTACATTTTAATTTTAAACTTCAAATTTCAAATTCCAGATTTCAAATTCCAAATTCCTAATTTAAAATTTCAAAACCCAAATTCTAAATTTCCAACTTTCCAAATTCTAAATACCATATTTCAAATTTCAAATCCCAAATTCCAAATTTTAAATACCAAATTGTAAATTCCAAATCCCAAATTCTAAAATCCAAAATTTCGTATTTTCAATTTCAAACTTCAAATTCCAAATTATAAATTCAAAATTCAAAATTCTAAACCTCAAATTTTAAATTCCACAAATAAAAATTTCCAATTCCGAATTTAAATTGTAAATTTCAAGTTTTAAATTTCGCATTCTTAATTTCCAACTTCAAATCCAAAATTTCAAATTCCAAATTAAAAATCCCAATTTCTAAATTTAAAATTTTAAATTCCAAATTCTAAATTTCAAACTTAAAATTCCAAATTCCATATTTCAAATTTCATATTCCAAATTGCAAATTTTAAATTTCAAATTCCAAGTCCCAAATTCTAAAATCCAAAATTTCATTTTTTTAAATTCAAACTTCAAATTCCAAATTTCAAATTACAAATTACAAATTTAAATTACAAATTACAAATTTAAATTCCAAATTTTAAATTTCAAATCCCAAATTTCAAATCTCAAACTGCAAATTTCAAACCCCAAACTGCAAATTTCAAAATCTAAATTTGAAATTTCAAATCCAAAATTCCAAATTCTAAATTTCCAATTTCAAATTTTAATTGTAAATTTCAAGTTTTAAATATCGCATTCTTAATTTCAAACTTCAAATCCAAAATTTCAAATTCTAAATTTCAAACTTAAAATTCCAAATTTCAAATTCCAAATTTAAAATCCCAAATTCTAAATTTAAAATTTAGATTCCAAATTCTAAATTTCAAACTTTGCAAATTCCTAATTCCACATTCCAAATCCCAAATTCTAAATTTTTAATTTCAAATTCCAAACCCAAAATTCTAAAGTCCAAAATTTAATATTTTAAATTTCAAACTTCAAATTCCAAATTTTTAATTACAAATTCCAAATTTTAAATTTCTGGACCCAAATTTCAAATCTTAAACTGCAAGTTTCAAATCCAAATTCTAAATTTCAAATCCAAAATTCCAAATTCTAAGTTTCCAATTCCAAATTTAAATTGTAAATTTCAAGTTTTAAATTTCGCAATCTTAATTTCAAACTTCAAATCCAAAATTTCAAATTCTAAATTTCAAACTAAAAATTCCAAATTTCAAATTTATAATCCCAAATTCTAAATTTAAAATTTTAAATTCCAAATTCTGAATTTCAAACTTTCCAAATTCCATAGTTCAAATTTCAAATCCCAAATTGCAAATTTTAAATTTCAAATTCCAAATCCCAAATTCTAAAATCCAAATTTTAAAATTTTAAAATTCAAACTTCAAATTCCAAATTTCAAATTACAAATTCCAAATTTAAATTCCAAAATTTTAAATTTCAAGACCCAAATTTCAAAACTCAAACTGAAAATTTCAAACCCTAGACTGCAAATTTCAAAATCCAAATTTGAAATTTCAAATCCAAAACTACAAATTCTTAATTTCCAATTACAAATTTAAATTGTAAATTTCAAGTTTTAAATTTCGCATTCTTAATTTCAAACTTCAAATCCCAAATTTCAAATTCCAAATTTAAAATCCCAAATTGTAAATTTAAATTTTAAATTCCTAATTCTAAATTTCAAACTTTCCAAATTTCTAATTTCATATTTCAAATTTCAAATCCCAAATTTCAAATTTCAAATTTTAAATTCCAAATTTCAAATTCTAAATTTAAAACTTTCCAAATTCCATATTTCAAATTTCAAAATCCAAAATTTCATATTTTAAAATTCAAACTTCAAATTCCAAATACCAAATTTCAAATTTCAAATTCCAAATTTCAAATTCCAAATTCCAAATTTAAATTCTAAATTTTAAATTTCAAGACCCAAATTTTAAAACTCAAACTGAAAATTTCACACCCCAGACTGCAAATTTCAAAATCCACATTCTAAATTTCCAATTCCAAATTTAAATTGTAAATTTCAAGTTTTAAATTTCGCATTCTAAATTTCAAACTTCAAATCAAAAATTTCAAATTCTAAATTTCAAACTTAAAATCCCAACTTTCAAATTCTAAATTTGAAATCCCAAATTCTAAATTTGAAATCCCAAATTCTAAATTTAAAATTTAAATTCCAAATTCTAAATTTCAAACTTTCCAAATTCCTAATTGCATATTTCAAATTTCAAATCCCAAATTTCAAATTTTAAATTTCATATTTTAAATTTCAAATATCAAATTCCAAATTTCAAATTCCAACTTTCATATTCCAAATTTCAAATCCCAAATACCAAATTCTAAATTTCAAATTCCAAATTTAAATGCAATACCATCATATTCCTGACCGGAAAATTCAAACCAAAAATTCCTCCAAGGTATAAAACGAATTAAAATAATATTACAAAAATTTGTTATTTTTAAAACACTTGGTTTTTTGGGATTTTTGTTTTTTTTCGGGATTTTTTTATTTTGTATAACGATACCAACCCAATTTAAATTGTAAATTTTAAGTTAAATTTTAAATTCCAAGTCTCAAACTTCAAATCTAAAATTTCAAATTCTAAATTTCAAACTACAAATTTCAAATTTAAAATCCCAAAATCTAAATTTAAAATTTTAAATTCCAAATTCTAAATTTCAAACTTTCCAAATTCCATATTTCAAATTTCAAATCTCAAATTCCAAATTATAAATTTCAAATTCCAAAGCCCAAATTCTGAAATGCAAAATTTCATATTTTAAATTTCAAACTTCAAATTTCAAATTTTAAATTACAATTCTAAACTTAAATTCCAAATTTGAAATTTCAAATCCAAAATTCCAAATTCTATATTTCCAATTCCAAATTTAAATTGTAAATTTCAAGTTTTAAATTTCGCATTCTTAATTTCAAACTTCAACACCAACATTTTAAATTCTAAATTTTAAACTTAAAATTCCAAATTTCAAATGTCAAAATTAAAATCTCAAATTCTAAATTTGAAATTTTAAATTCCAAATTCTAAATTTCAAATATCAAATTCCAAATTTAAATTCCAAATTATTAATTTCAAATTCTAAATTTTAAAATACAAATCTCAAATTTTACATTCAAAATTTCAAATTCCAAATTTCAAATTCCAAATTTCAAATCCCAAATACCAAATTCTAGATTTCAAATTCCAAATTTAAATTGTAAATTTTAAGTTAAATTTCAAAGTCTCAAACTTCAAATCCAAAATTTCAAACCTCAAATTCCAAATTCAACAATTTAAATTTCAAATTTCAAACTTCAAATTTCATCCAAACTGCAAACTTTAAATTCCAAATTTTAAATTTAAAATTTCATAGTCTAAACTTCAAACTCCAAATTTCTGTCGTTTTTTGAAAACTGAAATTGCTTATTTGGGTCACATTGTTAGTCAAAATGGTATCTCGCCAGATCTTAATAGAATTGCTGGAATGCGGATTAATAAATCCGATTTAGTTAAACGAAACTGGGAACTCTATGAAACAAAACGAGATTATCACAAATTTGGTTTGAAATGCTGTGTAAATGTAAATTTGGTTTGAAATACTGTGTACATACATACATATATCAGATACCCAAAACAACAACTGAACTAAAATATTTTTTTGGACTTGTCAGCTATTACTGCAAATTTATTAAACAATTCTCCAAGACTGCTCAACCATTGACTAACTTACTTAAAAAAAGATATTAATTAAGATTGGGCAACTTTTTGTGATAGAGCCTTTAAATTATTAAATTCGTTTATAATTAAAAATGCGATTCTTCAGTCTCTAGATTCTCAAAAGGAGTTTACGGTAACCTATGACGCAAGTGAGTTGGTAATTATTGGCGCTATATTATTAGAACAGTCTAATTGAATGGTTCTTCTTGTTTCATTCGTCAGTCGAACTCTTTCTAAAGCCAAGATTAATTGTTCACTTATCGAAAAAAAACTATTGGCCATTCCGAGCATATGTTTACCTACGGAAGGAAATTTTAAGTTACAACTGATCACAAGCCATTGTTTGGCTTAAAACCCTAAATAACGCGTCATCTCGCATAACGCGATGGAAGCTCAAATTGGAAAAATTTGACTTCGAAGTTGTTCATAAAGCTGGAGCTTTAAAGAAAAATGCCGATTCTCTCAGCCGCGTTCAAATTTCGCAAATCACTAAACATTCCTCCAACAATATAGAAGAATTTTTAACTTCTGAAAATATTACTGTCGACTGCTACTCTAATAATCTTGAATCCTTAAATTCTAATATATCCCATGAAAAGAATTCTTTATTAAATAATATTCAAAGAGCAAGATATTATAGAAAACTCCTATTATGAAAAAATTACCATCAGAGACTTCTAACACAATGTCGTGCAGTGTCATAACCAATCTAGTGATAGTGATAGCGACATATAATGTACGGAATCAGTACAAACCAAAAATTCTCTAATAGAAATCAATGATCCTGAAATTGAATTAAGCCTTTAGAAAGAATTTAATTTATCCCCTAAAGGAGGACATCAAGGATTTAGTCGCACTTTTAATTGCATAAAACAATATTACTGTGTGTTCTATATCAAAAGAATAAGGTTAGCCGCATTAACAACATAGCTATGAGGTTAACTACGTCATCAGATGAAGCGTTCGTGAAAATTTTAATTGAGATTGTCGGTCCACTAATATCTAGTTTCAATATAAATAAATGTATACTTGCCATTCAGGATGACTTATCAAAATATAACACTTCGTATGTTTATATGGCCCACCAAAAATTATTTTAACAGATCGAGGGTGAAATTTTTTGAGTAAATTCTTCTCTGAGTGTTACCAATATACTAAAAATAGAGAAAATAAATTCTACAGCATTTCATCCTAAAACCAACGGAGGTTTAGAGCGAAAGCGAACACATCGTACATTAGCCAATTATCTCCGAAATTTTGTTGATCATGATAAGTTAGACTGATTCAGTTGAACTTCATGGATTAATTAATTTATAAAATACTTGATTCAATTACTAACCCTATTGATATTTGCAATTTGTTTAACACTTATTTGGTAAATGCTGGTAGTGATGTGTATACAATTCGACTTCATTCCCTTCTACTTGTGATACTATATGGCATAATAAATCATTCCGATTCAACGAAATTACTCCTGAAGAATTAGTCCTAACTATCGCAATTTTAAAAAATAAAAAAACCTGTAGGGTCTGTTGGAATTAATACCACTATTTTAAGGTTAACTGCGCGTAGTATAGTTTACATATTAACATTTATTTTAAATCAAAGTGTTAAGACTGGAGTCTGCCAAATATTTTAAAACTTGCTAAAGTCATACCGGTAGTTAGGAAAGACGATAGTTTGCTTTTGAATAACTATAGGGAAATTTCAAAGTTATCTAAAATAAAAAAAATTATAACACTGCGGAAAATATTTCTGTCGAGGCAGTAACTTTAGCTCCCTCTTCCAAAAAAACAAGAAAATAATTAAGAGAAATATCATATTTCAGAACAATTGGGCGTTTTAATATGTATGTTCCATGTATGTGAAGTTGACCCGAAGTTCATACCAGAAAACTCAGTGGTAATACTAAAATAAAAATTTATTATCCGCTTGACAAAATTCTGAAAAAATTTCGGGATACTGGCAATTGATAGGTTTAGTAGAAAACCTTCCGGAGATTGATGCCAACAACACAGAACTGGAAAAATACGCATTTGAATTACGAAAATCAAATTTAATATAACCCACAAATATTTAACTCTGTCATTTTGAGCCGGTCTCCCCGACTAGTAAAAGTAGCTGCAAAACATGTTTGTTTATACCTTAGCCACTCCCAACTCTTTCGCAGTTAACTTGTAACTTCCGCCCACCTTACATTGACCACCGGCACATTGCATAGCCCCAAGCCAGCCTTAACCACTATGCCATTTGGTCGAGATAAGTAATCGAAATTTCTTTTTCATTCGACAGCCCTTTTCGATGATTAAATCATACAATTTTTATGATTTTATTCTTAAATCCGTGTCAAGTCACGTGTGAAAAGTAACATAATCCATATAAATTAATTTTCATTCAATTCCCAAACTCAAACAAATCGTATTTATATAATAACCTTTTGTAAAGAGTCGATTCGTTTTCCTGATTATCAATCAATTGAAAAATTAATTTTTCTTCCTTCTATTTTATTAGTGTTCTTGCCTGTTTGCCATCTTTCATAATATATATTCTCAGTACAGTCAGTTTTAATGGGAATGCGATATAATCGTAATGCGATAAGAAACATGATATTGAGACACATATACGTACATACATACGAGGACCGACCATATACAGCTCGTTGAAAACATTTATAAAAACCCATTAAGATAACAAAACAATGGGCGAATAAAAATATCTACTGTGCGTCTTGTGAAATAAGAAGATGAATTTCCGTTAAAATTTATTTCTTTTAATTCATTAAATATCTATCTATGTTTACATGATGTGGTTTTTATCTAAATCGCATTTACACATACACACACCCACACAAAAACCACATAATGGTGGAATAATATTTATTTATTTATCGTCTTGAGATAGGAGTTACACATAAAATATGATCGCCCTCTAAATTTTAATTGTCTTAAAACGATGCGAGAAACAAAAAATAAAAAAAAACGCCGAAGTCATCCCTTAAATTGTTTTATAACGTTAAATTATTTACACATTTTTGGTTTCCTTTTCATTTAACTTTATAATGTTTTATGTAAACACCCCAACTTAATGGCGAAACGACACCCCACATGAATTTAATATTTGATTTGGGTGTTTACATAAATATTTATTATTATTCGTCTCCCCCTGTTTCGGGGAAAAACAAATCTCGAAAAAACAATAAAAAACTTTGATTTTCAATTATTCGAGGGGTTAATTGAAGAATTACAGAATTATTGTGTGTATAGCAGACAATTTGGTCCAGTTATGTATAATTACTACAATTTTATTTAATTAAAATTTATAAAAAATGAGATACAAAGTGAAAACAGCAAAATTAAATTATAATTTGGTTAATTGAAAAAATTTAATTTTTAATCGAATAGCTATATAGAGCAAACCATTATTAATAAATATAATTGCCAAATTGAAAATATAAAAACCAATTTTATTTTGGAAAGTAGAATGTAATTAAAAAATATTTGCATTGATCTTGAGTGTCGAAAATAAAAAAAAAAAAACGAAAAAAATTAATTATCTATAAATTTAATTTATGTTTTAATTACTGTTTTTTCATAAATTGTTGATTTTTATTACTATTTGATTGTTATCAACAATAAATCGTAAAATTTAATTTTTTTTTAATAGTTTTCTGTTCCATAAATTATCTAGAAATTTTAATTTTAATTTTTTTTAGTTTCGTCGATATTGCTTGGTTATAGTGTTTATGTGAATTTAATGGTACAGTATTTAGCCGATTTATTTAGAAGATATACTGTGTGATGAAAGCTGTATGTTACGAAAATTGAATGAAAACGAACATTAACTAGTTATGAAATACAGATTAAGATGTGCAGTTCACACGTGACTTAATACGATTTGATTTAATACTGAATTATAATATTATGGGTTTTCCATATTCTTTTTTCTTTGAGTATAATAAAATGAGATTGATTAATGGGGTTTAAATGAGCAACCATCTCAAAAATAATAAATTGGCAAAAAATATCATATTTCGTAACAAACGGGTTTACCATCCAGGTAACTACTACTTACTATCCAGATTAAAATAATCTGGGAAACACTTTTCTAAAATAAAATCCCGAAAATTTTTAGTAATTCGGGATTTATAAAATTAAATTCGGTAATTGTTGTACTAATTATTAGGTTATTCTGGTATAGATAACAATGCACCAATAAAATGTGCCATATACATTTGTTTTAAGCGATGATGTTAAGAGTTTTTAAGGAAGTTTTAACCAAAAATTGACACATGATGTAGAAAATTTAGTCGTGACATTTGTTAGATGATAAATTGATAAGTGATGAAGTTAGTGTTATAATATTCTGTGATATTCTTTTTAATCATAATTAAAACTTTTAAGAGAAATTTCCTTGTTTAATGAAAAAAAATCTAAAAGTGTACAGTAGTAACGGAACTGATCGTGTGATTTTCATAACCGTTTTAATATTCTTTCATAATGCAACATAAATAATAAATATAAAAATTCTAACAAGCTGAACATTTAAAATATGTGAATAAGTGTTATTTAAAATTTGGCTAATTACAGTGCAAAATGATTTCATAATTAAAAATAATCTGACCTCCATCTGACTGTTCATAAAATTGACCACCTTGTGCTGTCGATTTGGTTATTATCACTTTGTGTTTTATAAAATTAACTGGGTTCATTTTCGTTATAAAATAATAAAATCAATCGAAACTAAACATTGACGTTATGGCCTTAAAATGTGCACAGTGTGATGATGCAAGTGTTGGCAACTTCTTCGTTACCTGTCGTAACTGTTATAATGTTTATCATCAGAAGTGCTCAACATTATCGGTTGACAGTATTTATTCGTCGGAGATTTTGCCGACAGGTGTTGTTATAAAACCAATTATTAACTATAATCGAAAAATCCACCGAAAAGTGTCTTTGCCGGGTTCTCTTTAGTTATGCGTTGCGAAAATTTAATTAATTGTATTGTTGTATGATCTAATCTATTTTATAATTTAACTTCTAATTTTAGAGTTTCCGCATCAGCCGCTTCAGAACTAAACTGTATATATCTGTGACTAAACGTTTAATACACCAAGAATGTTAAATGACATCGACGATATTATGACTGTGATTGTGGATTACGTATATAGCTAAACCCATGTTATAACTTTCGGCGATTTTAGTAATTATTTAATTACTACCCCGAATCGATTCCTCGAAGAATTAAATATACTCAATTTATTTGTTGTTCCAGTTCAATTTACAAGAGAATCAAATTTTTCAGATTTAATTCTGGTGAATGAAACTGATTCTGATAGAATAATCCAATTTAACAAAATTTCCCTACCGTCTATTTCCGGGCATTATTTTATGAAACCAACATATTCCTATATTCCGCTGTATAATAATATCGATGGGAGCTAATGGTAAACACCTTTGTGTAACTGAACAAGAGTTATATTCCGGAAAAACAAATTCTGGATTTTAATCCAGCTACACCTTGGCTTAATACTAATATTATTAAATTAAGCACACTGAGAGATGAAGCCCGTCAATTATGGAAAAAGCACCGTGATCCTGTTCACAAAGCTTAGTATTGTAACTATAGAAATCAAGTTACTAGCCTTATTCGGGAACGTAAACAAAAATATTATTTTGGTAATCCAAAGGTTACCATGGCTTTGGAATAATCTTAGATCAGTGGGCATATAGGTAATAAAAATTCTAGTAATATTATACCGTTTTCAGCCGATGATATCAATTTACATTTTTCAACCATTCCTTCTATATACTAGTATCGTGTTACCATTATTGGATTTTAATAGTGATTCTGAAACTAGATTTCAAAGATCGCCGCGCCGTTCAAATTTATAGCGTCAGAGACCTTGATATAGTGAATCTAGTTGGAAAAATTAAATCAAACGCGGCTGGATATGATGTAATGAACTTTAAGTATCTATAAGTAAAACTGCCGTTAATTGTACCTTAAGCTAACTCTTATCACTAATAAGTGTATTACTAACTCGTATGGTCCTATATTATGAAAATAGGTTGTATAGTTATCCCATTAAAGAAAAGTAAAGAAGTTCATAATTTACATGATCTCAGACAATAAGCATTACTCCTATTCTATCTAAAGTGTTCGAATTGGTTTTAAAGGATCAAATTTCATTGTATCTTAGTGAGTTACATTTATTAAATAGTTTTCAATCTGGATTTCGTAAGATCCAGAGCACAACTTCTGCCTTCGTTAATGTTATAAATGATATCTAGCGTATCCTTAATGAACCTGAATCTTTCGCGGTAATTGTCTTCTTAGATTTTTCTAAGGCATTTGATTCTATTAATCATCAGCTTCTCCTGCAAAACTTGAAATTAATTTACAATTTTTCGGATTGTGCTATTCGTTCATTATCTGTCGGATAGTACTCAGATTGTAAATTTATTAGGTTCTTTATCATAAACAGATTCAGTTACCTGTGGGGTCCCTCAGGGGTATATTATTGGGCCAATAGTATTTTACCTTTTCATTAATGATTTAGATTTTAGCTGATCGCTATTCTGGTTAAAAATTCAACTTCTACGCGAACGATGTTCAATTATATAATGGTGGTTCATTAGAAAATATAAATGATTTTTTTTTCCAAAATTAATAAATGCCAAATGGTCTTATTTTAATTGTAGAAGCAATTATTCAATAATGACAAATAAGCATTAGTGGATACAGTTTGTAATCTGTACCTACTCATGAAAAGCAGCTTCACTTGGGGTGACCACATTATTGAAACCTGTCGCAAGCTAAACTCTATTCTGTATGGCTTAAGACTTCATAGATAGATTTCTCCGGAGAACTTAAGATTATATTTGGTTAAAGCGTTAGTCATCCCGCATTTTACACATAGTGATGTGATTTATCAACACTGTGATTCACTATGTACTAATTTGCTTCAAAAAGCTTACAATAACTCAGCCAGATATATCTGTAACGGGTCCCGGTCGGTACGGAATATTTCATTACGGAATATGAAAAAACAGCATATTTCAAAACGGCATATTTCAAATCGACATATGGTACACTACGGCATATGGTACACTATGGCATATTTCAAAATGGTATATGTCAAAACGACATATGGTACGTAACGGCATAGGGTTGGCCACGTATTACTGTTTTTCGAAAGACTGTTTACAAAAGACTGTTTCTAAAATCTTTTCTCCAAAATCTTGTCACCAAAAACTTGTTTATTTTTATGTTTACTTTTATATATAAATTAGAGGATGTTTTGGATGAAGATGGAAAATTTATTGCATCATGGATAAATACAAGTTATAGCTATTGCTGACTCTTTTGAGAATAACTTTCCACGAACACAAAACAATTTAGAAGCTTGGCATAGGAGGCTGCAAGTTGTTGTTGGAAAATTGCAAGTTGGACTTTATAAGTTAATAGATGAATTAGGCAAAGACCAAATATTTATTAAAAATCGAATCGACTAAATGAGATCTGGTGAACAATTATTTCCAAATACAATATCTAGAAAAGGAAAAAAAAAGGAAATATATCATGATAAATCGACGGCCTAAAGAGGAAACGTCTTCCCTTAAAGGCATCGCTATATTATCTTTTTATTGATTTGTAGTACTAACTAATCCATTAAATTTAGTTTAATTTTTAATATATTTTTTCAAACACAACTCAAGAAGAGAAACTAAATTGTGTAATTATAATTTTAAAAAAAATGTGTGTATGCAAATTAATTATTAATATTTGTTTTTTATTAATTGAATCTAAACCATCTGAATGTATGTACTTAAATGCCTGCTCATGTCAAAAATTAACTTAAAATAAGGGACATTGAAAAACTGGGTTGGATATGTAATCTTGTATTAAAAAATTTCGCATACTAAATTTTGCATTATTATTGCAATTACAAAATTATAAAATATTGCAATACAAAATCCTGTAATGTACGGGAAACTGTTATGCAAGTTTCCCGTACATTTTTCTCTCTGTATTCTGAGGAAAATAAATTGACGAAAAATGACATCGGCTAACTGTACTTAGATTTGTAGAGGCTAACGGCTACGGTAACTCTCACGGCCACGCGGGAGGTCGCTGCGCTCCCCCGCGTTTAGCCCTCCGAGGGGCTTTAGATTTGAGCTTCGGGGGACATAGGAGCCGGGAACAGCAAACATGTCGCACTGCGTGCCGCACGTAGGAGCGGATTATATAGAATCTATTAATGGCATTTACTAAACAGCAAAATAATTGCACTATTTTGTTATGCAAGACTTTGTAGTTGCAACATTTTGATAATTCTGTTAGGTAAAGGTTTAAAGGAAAATCCGTTAAGTGAAGGAAAATTCTATTAAATCGCCAAGTTCCAGATTAATTTATCTTATTCCAGAACTTACAAATTATTTTAAGATCCCATTTCCATCGCATTTGTCGAATTTCATAATAATCGGTTAAAAATAGCCAAATTTCATCCTAATTGACAACATTCTAGAGTATTATTACAGATAATTAAGAAGAAAATTCTCTGTGGTTTTATCTAAAAACCATTTTAGAACCCTATTTTCGTCTTATAAACGAGTTCATACTAGTGATTCGAAAAAAGTCATTACTAAAATAATAAAAAAATCCCTGAATAAATGCGCTATTATCCAATTACGTTGCTAAATTTTGATGTTGGTATAAAATTAGTTCAAAAAAATAAACCGGAAGGGGCAATATATGTACATATTTTTACTTTTAAAATTAGATTTAAATAAAAATTAAAAATTATAGATATTAATAAGCACTTCCCTATTATCTCTTTATTACCAATATTTTTATTTCCGTTGGGAGAATAAATTTAATTGCATTAAGTGAAGGAAAATTATATTAAGCGAAATAAAATTCCAATAGGTAAAGGGCAATTTTAATAAGTACATATAGGGTAACTTTATAAGTTTATGATTAAAACCATTTTAGAATCCCATTTCCCTCGCACTGTTGAGTTTCATCCGGTTAAGAATAGCCGATTTTCATTCGAATTGGCCATATTCCAGAACTTTATCTAAAACTCAATTTAGAATCCTATTTCCATCATATTTGTTGAATTTCATCATAATCAGTTATGAAATAGCCAAGTTGTATAAAAATTTCCATATCTCAGAACTTTATCTAGAAACCATTTAACAATCCCATTTCCATCACTCCTTCCGAATTTCATCATAATCGGCCAATAAATAGACAAATTCTATCAAAATTAACCATATTCCAGAACTTCTACTAAAACTCATTTTAGGATCCCATTTCCATCACACTTGTCTAATTTCATCAAAATCGTTTAAGAAATACCCAAGTTCCATCATGATTGGCCATATTCTAGAAATTCATCTAAAATTCTTTTTAGAAGGCCATTTCTAACGTACCTATGTGTTGAATTTCATCATATTCGGTTAATTAATAGGTAAGTTCCTCCCTAATTGGCAATGGCCATATTACATAACTTCGTCTAAAATCCGGTTTAGTATTCCATTTTCATTGTACTTGCCAAATTTCATCATACTCGGCTAAGAAATAGACAAGTTTTAGAAAATGCCTAAATATACCATAATGCCATATGAAAATATTCCGTCGTGTACCTTATGCCATTGTGTAACATATGCCGTGTTAAAATATGCCGTTTTGAGATATGCCACAGTGTACCATATGCCGTAGCGTACCATATGCCGATTTGAAATATGCCGTTTTGAAATATGCCGTAGTGTACCTTATGCCATAGTGTACCACATGTCGTTCTTAAATATGCCATTTTAAAATATGCCATAGTGTACCATATGTCATATTTTCATATTCCATTTTGAAATATTCCGTTTTGAAATAAGCCATGTTGAACGGATGCGATCTGTAACCTACGCAAGTTTGTACATATTTCATCTTATTTTATAAAATAATATTCTTGGTTGCAGTTTAAATGAATTTGAAACAGCCAGTATATCTCTTCGACATGGTCAGAATGGGTAGGCCTGCCCAAACTCAATGTTTATTGTTACTGCCAAATATATACGATAATGTTTTCAATTATTCACCATTGGTTAGAAGTTATGTTCTACGGAATCGGTTGCCGATTGAAGTTAGATGTGTAAGCCCAATTAATGTTTTAAAAAAACTTGTTTTGAATTATATGAAAATAAATAATTTTATTTGACTTGGAAATGTTTAATACTAGTTTGTAAGAAATTTGTAATGCTAGTTTTATATGTAAATTGAATGAAAGGGTGGAAAAGCTATTCGCTTATGCCTGTTTAGTTATAAATAAATAAAAAAATAAAAAAATTGTTAACATTTTATTAAATCATTGTTGCTATATGGATTGGTCGTAAAATCTCACCGATCGTTAAATCGAAGTCAAAACCTCGACAACAAAATTTCAAATTTTAAGATAACGAATTTAAAAATTTCGAAAACGTGTGGATTTTATTTATAATGTTACCTTCTGTTATTATTCTTGTAATAAAATAATTGCATTGATTTTAAATGTCATGTAAACCGATTCAGGCTTATTCAGAAATTTTGGTTTTAATTTCAAGATTCGATATATTCGAACACAACAATTTAAAATTGGTTTTAAATTCGAAACAATTTTTTTCGATCGATATTTCGTCTAATCCGTTATTTTATTTAGCTATAATTGAATTTCCTGAAAAATTTAAGCGCTTTATCCACTGAAAAACGGAAAGAAAAATTCGATTTAGTTTTTCGATATAATTCCGAAATTATTGGAAAAATTTGAATTTAAAAAATTCATACATTCATACAATTACATTTTTAATTGGCTGAGAAAATGAAAATTTAATTTTTTCGGTTCTAAATATATTTTTCGGGCGAAAAAAATTAAATTTCCATTTTCTCAGCCAAAATGTTTTTGAATTTTTTAAATTGAAAATAGTATTGTATGGTAAATTTGTTCCAGAATTAGAAGATTTTAACGAAAACAAAGCAATAATTTTAGAATTATGTCGATAAAACTAAATCGAATTTTGCTTTTCGTTTTTCATTGGATAAAGCGCTTATCGCTCTCCGAAATTTGCTTTTGAAACTATGAAATTTTCGAATTCGATATTTTCGAAGAGAATATTTGAAAATTCGGTATTCTAAATGAGACACAATTTTTTGTTCGATGTATTTTCCAATGGAATATTGGTTAAATCTCGCTAAATCAAAATATTGAATAAGCAAAACAACGAATACATTTCTTGATACAAGTTTTATAATATCTACAACATAGAAAATCAAAAATATCAAACTTTTAATTTTTTAAATTTAATTTGCAAATAATTTTTAGGATCACAACATTTGCCAAAAAAAAATAAAAGTCAGAAATTTTAAAATCCTTATTAATGTGAAACAGATTAATTAAACAAAAAGATGTTGTTTAATAGAAACTTAAACTTTAAATACACTCAAAAAAAATTTTAGTAAAAACTAAAAATTTCGTTTTATAATCAACTAAAAATTGTTATAAAAATTAGTCAATAAATTAGTGTCATAATTTTTATAATTTAAAATTTTTAAATTTAATCACATATTAGTATTAATATACATCAGAAAAGTATTTAATTTTATTACCACGCATTTCGAATTTATAACGTATAAAGTAGTTAATTTCATAGATTATTTTTATTTTTTATCCATAATCATAGTTGATTCAAACTATTGATTGTAATTAATTCAAAAACAGCACTTTTTGTTTAATCTAAGTCGCTTATTCTTTCTACAACGAGTGTGTTATACATTTTACAACGAAAAATATTATAGGAGTAGAATTTACGACCAAAATTGTTATGTATTTTATGCCGAAAGCGCTTATACTTTTTACAATATAATATGTGTTATACATTTTACAACCGAAATTGTGATGAATTTAATATTTAATTTGGATCATCAAAATTTGTGAGGTAGGTTCGATTATTTTCATTAAATTTTTATTAAATAAATAAAAATAATACAAAAATTTCAACTCAAAACTTAAACATAAATTCCATTTTATTTCGTATCCCAAATTACAAATTATGTCTTAATGTACATAAATTTTTAACTTTGTTTCTGAAATTCAAAAATTACACCTGATAAACTGGATGCCTTTGTATCAGTTGGCAAATAGATGTCGTACAAATACTGCTGAATGAAAGTCCAAATGAGCTCAGATTCATGAGGGTATTTTAAATTAAAAATTTGATATATTTTAAAAATTACGTCTACAGCTTTCGGAATTGTGGGCAGTTTAAATTTGATGAAATCAAAAAATACGTAAATGTCCTGTAGATTGTTTAGGTTATCTCCAACTGCCACAATTACTGGCTGCATCGTCATATTTAGAGTCAAATATTTCTCTCTCATTTTACATAAGGTTCCATGAATTTCATTTTGGGTTGTTACGTGTATAATTACACTTAGTTGGGCATCGGTGATGGATGGCTGCCAAATATTTTTTTTTATGGATATTTTTTTTGGTTTTAGAAGCCCGGCTAGAAGGATGATTGATAAGTAATCCTGGTTTCCTAAGAAAACAAAAAGCATTATTTTACGAATCCCTCTTTAAAAAATTAATATGTAATTATAATTACCCTCAATTTCATCGTCCCACTTATCAAACTCTTTCTTAACCGCTTTATTTTTTATAGTTTTGAATATTGTTTTAGCTTTACGCTTATACTCATTCCAGTTATTAAGGAAATTGTTTTCCTTGCCAGGAAACAGTAGGTAAAAATCTATTTCCATTAAATTATGGCCTAAAGAGTTGCAGTATAATGGCCACATTTGTATTATTTCTCCTGTATTTGATTTCAAAATGTCTTTTCTTCGGTAATTAAAAGTCAACCGCCAACGCTCTGTTATGTCGGCCCAAGGTTCGATGTTGTGCTTTAACCACATTCTGTTCGTTTCTACATTTGTAGTTCAAATCGCACGTTAATGATATATTTTCATTTTTTACTGTAATGTTAATACATACCATTGTCAGCATTATCTATGCTACTTCCTTCACAACTTGAATTAATTAAGTTTTCAAAATTGGAATTTGTTGCGCTTTGAGGCGGGTTTGTTTTTGGTCTCGCACAATTTAAGATGCTGAGTTTCCTTAATTTAGATGTTTCGTTGACATTTTTGTCGTATAAGAGCCCACGAGCGTTTTTCTTTCCATTTCTTGGGATGTACCAAAGCTCCTTTGAAATAAACAGATACTTCAACAATCATAAAAAAAACTTGTGTACATAATATCTCTACTTACAATATTCTCATTAGGAAATTTACTTTTTATTAATTTAGAAGTTTCCTCGATTTCTTTATTTGTCATCCTTCGTTGATATTTGGTAATAAATAGTTTAATGAAGTTATCCACAAAGGTTTTTCTGTGATACTCATCAAAATTGTTTTTATTGTTATTGTAGAATTCTACAAGAGAGCGCCCAATAATTGTACTTGTTGTAAAATTTTCCAAAAAATCGTTAACTGATTGTCAATCAGATCTATTTCCGCTCCAGCCACTTGTTGTAGATGACCAGTTGGAACAGTTAGAAATGGTGTCCGTAGAACCACTACAAGCCTTTTGAACTGAAGTGTTTTGTAAATTATCACAATCTAATCCCTAATTAAAAATATAATTTATCAATTTATAAAAGTTCAGAAAAAAGTTTTCATACGCCTAAAAAGATCGATCAAAAGTCACGAAAAAATGCAGAACCAAACTGAGAATGGAGGTGTCTTTTGGTAGAATAGAACTATAGAACTTTTATAAAAATATTGTAGTTACCATTGTAGTTCTCCATTCAGTTAGATTACTGATGAAATCGATGCGATACCCGATTTCCTCGTCTGGAAATATTATTTTTACATCTTCATAATTCATTAATTTTAAAGTGTGTAGCGAACATCTTTTAACTGAAATAAGTTTAAAAAAATATTTTACACAAATTAAATTAATCAGTAAATACTTAAGAACAAGATTTACTTACGTAAAAGTTTCTGAAACACTTCTTCTTCCATATTCCATTTCTCAACTATCAATTCTTTTAAATTGATAACGGTGCTCTCCTTAATATTAATTTGTTGAATCACATTATTATCTAAACTACAAATCCAATTTCTTCCTACATATGCTTCATTATTAGATCCATCCAAATGATCTACCGCGTGGTCCATACTACTTTCTCCATTATCCTGTTCCAATGATTCAGTTGTATTTGTTGACATCTTAATAATCACTTATGACTTTGCCTTAAATAATCACTTATTCTTTAAATTTTAGTAAAATTAAATATTTTTTTATGTATATGCAAAGAAACTGAAAATTCACGCTGAACGATGATCTTTTCCTTGAATTTTATTTCGACTTTACTGTTTACAGATCCACACGTTAATGAAAAATATAATGAATTATGATGCATGTATTATTTTCTCTTTGTAACGGATATATAGAGAGAGAACATCATGTTTTATTTAGTAGAGTTTATAACACTGTTATTATTTACACTAAAAAAGTTTTGTTTTTATTTAATATGTTATAATTTATAAAACCGGACTGTTTTTACTTTCACAACAACAATATTGCAATTCATAAATTTATATGAAAATATGTTTAACACAAATTTTTATATTTTTTGTGGTTATGTATTTTTAACATAATCTTTGGTTGAAAATGATAGAAAATTAGAAGAAATGCTTTAGTCGAATGACCTTATCACCGTTCGGCGTATAGTATAAATGTATTGGATTTACATTAAAATCTGTAATAAATTTTAGGACCTTTTCATTGGTTGGACGCACTAGATAGCTTTGAATTTCATCATCAAAATTAATAATTTCCCATTTGTTACATAGTAGGACTATGTTTAGATTATTTTGCTTAGCTATACAATCAATTTCAAATAAATTTAGAATTTCTGATAAGATAGTCAGAAAATAACCTTTTTTATACAGGATGCCATTCCAAGAACACGACCTTAATAATTGCATGTCCGCCGAAATTAAAATAAATTCCGATGGTATTGAATCTGTATGTAATATTTCGTAAGCCAATGGGTCTTGAAAAAAACTTTGGTTAATGAGCATATAGGAAAACTGCAAACTCATTTTAATTCCAATAGATAGAGCGATATTCCTTCTTGACATTGTGGCATAAGCATACGATTTTAAAATCTTGTGTTTTGCTTCAAAACGCATACACCATAGTGGTTTTAAAGGCCCATTACACCGTATTGCGTTAGGGTAATGAATCAAAAAATGAAATTTCGGTTTAAGAGTCTCACCGAATAAACTTGTGTACTGTGAGTTATGTTGAAATATTATTTTTTCAAGAATTTGAATTTCAGTTTCTTTAAATGAGGGTTTCAATATCATATCTACAAGTTTTACTAAAGTAATTAGAAACTTTCCCACTTGGTCATTACGAGGAATCATATCCATTAACATTAGTGGTAAGAAATGAATGAAAGTCATCATCTCTCTAGCAGTCATTTTTATGGTATTGCTTTTTAGATGAGCTAAAGAAATTTCTTGTGATATGTTGCCTATTTCAGTAGGGCCGTAGTTAAACATTTGCTTTCTATAATTTAACATAGCAATTGTAAAAAATTTTTTTTCAATAATGAAGTACGATAATATTTTGCAGACATCATATTTAGCAACTCCCTCAAAAACATCATGCATAATGTCAAACACAACATTGTCACAAACATGAAAGTTATTTAAAGTGTTAAAAACACAAGTTTCTACGATGCCTGTTCTCGATGAATCATTTAATAGTAAGTCGATTTCATAGTTTTCATAATTTCGTAAGTAAGATGAATATTCAACTAAATCAGTTTGTATGTGATCTTTACGTCGTTTACACCTTCTACAGCAGTAATTGGCTGAAAATGAGCTGGTAAACCCTAAAATTTTGTTTAGTCCCAAATTATCTCCAGTAATTGCCGCGAGTACAATATATACTTTAATGTTATTTTCTCCTTGACGTATTTCGATACCTTGTGTTTCTAATTCTTTCATTTGTCGTACAAGATCAATCAAGGCCACATCGTTACCACAACTGTCAACATCACAACTTTTAAAAAGAGCAGCTAAAAATATATTGTTCAATCTCGATTTTTCGTGATCAGGGATAACTGGAAAATTGTAATAACATCCTAATATTTTGTGTGTACCAGCATGTGATCCAAGGGGATTATTCACCTCAAAGTCGTCAAAATATAACACATAAGGTAGAACAACTTTGTTTCGATAGTTTTTTATCTTATTTTTCCAAATTTGCCCATTTATTATGTTGCCGTAATAATCTAATTTCAATAGATTTTGGTAATTTTTCATAGTTAAATCAAAAATATTTTCTGTCTCAAAATATTTTTTTATTTGAAATGTTATCGGAAAAATCACTGCTGTATAATTTTTTTCACCTAGCTTAGGAACACCATTCGATATAGTTTCAGAAACTTCGTTATTTATTGTTATACATTTCGGAGGTCTATAAACATCAAGCTCATACAAGGTTTTGAAAAGTTTATGTTCCGTGTCAAACTTTTTAAATGGGTTTTCGGTCAAGGTGGCACCTTTCATTACTCCACTGTACGTAAAGCCATCATCCACATCCAAATCGCGAAGATACTCTTTTAAATTAAAAATAATAGGTGAAACGATAAATTCTTGTACCTTATTTTGGATATATAACACATTTTTTCGGGTAAAATTGATATTATTATGTAGGCTTAACGTAAACTTCAAACAACTCTGGGTCAAATCGATTTTTTCAGGGATTTGCACTATTTTCTGAACATTTGGCTCACATTCACTTCTATCAGCACTCAACTCACAATTCCCCATTTTTAAATTTTCCGCCAAATTTGTTTGAAATGGAACTGTATCTTCTGCAATATTTCCAAGGTTTAACGTATAGTTCAAATTAGTTGTTCCTGATATAGCATGTTTTCTTTTCATATGACGCGTGAATACATATACAGAATTAAATGATTGAACACAATTATTTAAAGTACAATAATAAAGACTATTTTCAGTTAAACCGTGAGCCAACTTTAAATGTTTAATATAGTTGTCTAACCCGATAAACCGAACACTGCACTTAAAACAATTTAACACCATTTTAGTGAACTATTTGTTAAACGTACATGCAAAATCTATTTTGACGTTTAGCTGACAAACGGAATTGATAATAATGTAGAATTAAAACGAAGAATTTTGGTTTTCATAGCAATTGTTTCTAATTTTACAACACTGTTTTGAATTTGATTATATTGAGAATCGTAGTTATAAAATTAAAAACTTCTTTTGTTGAATGTACCAAATACAGTATTAAAGTTTTATACTTAAAATCTACTAAATCGATGTGGTTAAATTGAAATATAGTTTTTGGGATTCGTTTATCAATTTAACTTCAAAATATTTTTATTTAAAAAAAAAGTTGTAAATCTCAAAAAGTTTTTATTCAATTTTATTAGTAGATTTTCTTTATAAAATTCATCACACTGTTATTAAAAATTTATAACAAAAATTTTTTTGAGTGTAGAAACAGTTATGATTTCGAATAAATTCGCGTAAATAGAATTATAAAAAATTATAATAATATTTGTAATTATATTTTATAATCGGATTAATTAATAAGAATAAACAATCGATAATTTCAACATTCTAAATTTCATTATCATACAATAAAAATTGTGACCTCAAATGCCGCAAAATTACTATAATTTTATAATAGTTTTATTATAGATACTTGTTATTCTGGATTCGAGATAATTGGAGATTTTGATTTCAAGATTTTATAGTTTGAATATTTCGAATTTCGGTATTTTGAAATTGGAGATTTCGATTTCGACATTATCGATTTCGATATAACATTTATCGAGTTGTTATGCCCAACACTCTTGTCTAATTCGATATTTTGTTTGACGCGATTTCAAGATGATGACTTTTAATATCTCTACAAAATTTATGATTTTAATAATTATCCACAGAATACAACGGAAATCCGTTGAGGGAAAGTATTTTTGAGCACCGTTTTTACTATTTTTTCCAAAATTAGAAATTATTCTAATTGGTGATAATTTAATATTCCTATCCCATTCCCAAGCCAGCTTGAAAAGCTCGTAAAAGAATTGAGAATAACAGCTACGTATTTTGCTGCTCATCAAACAAAAGATAAGGGAAACATACTTGTTTTCAATATTTTCGTGTATTGTGAATAGCTGTCGCATAACTATTGGCACTACGTGAAATGTCCCGTCAATTATACAACAATCGGACTCAGACAAAATTAGAAGGCTGAAGTTTATTCGCAAAATATGAATAATTCACATTCACTGTACCTTAGATGATTTGGTATGTTGATGTCCTCTTAATTTTTTGGTTCAGTTAAGTGATCGTACCTAGTTCGATGAATTTTAGTTTTCTGTGCATTTTTTGAAGGTAAATATTCCCTGCATGGTGAAACATCTGGGCTACAAACTGACAGACATATAGACCAACATATTAAAATTCAATGGAACCCCCCAATTTATCAAAAAAGCTTAAATCTGATGTTTCAGTTCGATTGGTTAAACCATCTGGGCTGTAGAGATGGCACAGACTGACAGACAGACACCATTTCGAAACCCTCTTTGTCGGACTCAGGAGCCTTAGGGGACCTCAACAGATAAATCTTCAAAAATATCAAGGTACAAAATTTTGATGATGACTTTATTTTAATTATGTTAAAGAAAGGAAAACCATTATGTTATTAGGGTTGTTTAGGATTGTAAATTTTGAAAAAATATCAAAATCAGAAGGTGGCTTTAATTCAATTGCCAAATACTGTATTTGTTTCATTTTTTCATTCCATTTTATTGCATTCCATTATTAGTATAACGCACAGTATAAATAGTTTTTATAGGTTATCACAACAACAAATACAAATTACAATAAAGCATACAGGTTTAATTAAACATAAATAGAATAAACACAAACTTATGATAACGATGAATAATAAACTATGACAACTATAAAAATATTATTTTGATAAATAAATTAAATTATGAATAAAAAACAAAAAGGCATTAGTCACACTTAATGACAACCGAGTGATATTGCAAATAATAAATAATAAACATAATATTTAAGGCTAATTAAAATAAGAATTATTTAAGTATTTAAAATCCGATACTTATGCCTAAATCCAATATAAGAATCACTCGTAAATATAATATCAGGATTAGTTTGCATTCTAAAACAAGGGGAAAAAGCCAAGATTTATACTCGGGATAGGACTATGAAAGAGTCTGATTGGCCTTGTGAAATAAGCTGGTGCATAAAAATTAATTTAGAAACAAATAACCGAATCTAACATCTTATTAACAATTTTATATACCAGGTATTCATCTAAAAGTAGCCGTCTATAATTTCAAGTGACTTCAAATCAAATTTACCAAGCCTAACATCATGGTTCAACTTCGCAGTAAAGAAACAAATTTAAATCATAAAAATATAGTGAATTTCTTTTGATTCCGTTCAATTTTTATAGAATATATTTCATAGTAAGGATTCCAAATTTGGCCCTCATACTCTAAAGAACTATACGCACTATATAATTAAATTGTATAATTAGTATAGAGGGTGACATAAATTCATGACCTCTTCGAAAAATAAAACCAAGAAAACGAAACCAATCGTTTTTATTAGTCAAATTTAATGCGGTTATTAAAATAAACAAAACCCAACACTAAATATTCACCCTTGTTAAGACATATTTTAACAAAGACATTATCAATAACTTAAAGACTCATTAAAAAAATCATTTTCAGTAGTTCCTCAATGCCAACAAGACATCTCCACCATTCTTTTTTCGTGCACGTTAAAATTACGATCACTTCTAAAAACTGCATAACGATCATCAATAAATTAATTAGAGTTGATTGGGGAGTTAAGCCATGTTTCGGTTAAACATAATAGAGCAAAGTTGGATAATGAAATTTGCAAGCTATATAATATCATTAAATTTCGCCTTCATACCTTTAATGTTCTGATGACAAATCTTAAGAGTACTCATATTAAATCATAAAGAACAATTACTAAAAAGAAGAATATAAATGATATAATTAAGAAAAACAAAAATTAAATCAAAAAAGAATTGGCAAACCCCATTTAGTGTTATTTACTAACTTATCCAAATCATTCTCAGACGATATTTTGACTAATACGATATTTTGGCAATACATGTTTCCATGACTCGCCTTATAATAGTTATTATTTACTTTAGATCGGAGAAGATTACTTTTGGTATTAGCAAGTAAATTTTTTTCCATCCTGGTGATAATCTTTAATAAAAATGTTGTTTGAACTGTTAAAGTTGACATCTCGCGCTGAAACTTTGTTTTTGATTTTAAAAAGCCGCAGAATAGAGCCCTTATCATATTTGTTAACCAATTTCACAGTGATATGCTTCGGAGATGTTTTGGAATAAGTCCTGTGAATATGTTTAATGTACGTTTTATCATTAACGGCAAATCCACCATTTTTGAAAATTTCACCAGCAACGACTAGCAAGTTTTCACTTTTAACAAATGGCACACCGAATGAATTGTTAAACAGTTTCACAAATTTTTCCAAAATTTCCATTCGACTATTACACAATTAAAGTAGCTTATTCAATTCAGTATTTGATGCTTTCAACCCTAATCAGCGGTCAGTTTACTTAAGTAAACGCATACGATTAGCTCTCATAAGTAATTTTGAAAGAAAACTGAAAACATTTATTACATTTACAAAGATTATCCAAAAATGGGCAGAATGCACCAATGACCAATTAAGCTATTTATATGTTAAAAATCAAATAATATTTCTACAAAATTACTTCGGTCTAAAAAGACCAAAGTATTGAAATCCTGTTAAAAATAACGAAAAATTTGGTTGGTCCAAAATCACTTTTCTCGACGTTTTGAAAGTCCCTGAGTCCGAAAAAGCAAAAAAAAAAAAAACGTCCGTCCGTCTGTCTAGATGACGGGATGTCTGGATGTCTGTACCAGTGGTATCTCGAGAACTGCTTGTCCGATTTGGAATTTTTTTTCGCCAATCTGTTTCTATGGTCAAGGCGGAGATTTGAAAAGCTTTTGGAGACTATACGTCAAGAGGGCGGGATACCTGCCATACGAATTGACCCAAAATACCTGGTATTATAATTATTTACGATTTTTTTAGATAATATTATGCTGGTTTGATTATTGAATTGGGCATTGAATTGGGAATTGATTTGAAGGTTAAGCTAGGGGTCAATTTGCGGGTTGAGTTGAAGTTGAGTTGGAGTTGAGTTGGGGTTGGATTAGGTTGTAGTGTGTAGTTAACACATTTTTATATGATGGAACTTGCCTATTTATCATCCGATTATTATGAAATTTGACATGTGTGTCGGAAATGGGATTCTAACATGTTTTTTGGATGAAGTTCTGGAATTTGGGCAAGTAGGATGGAACTTGGATATTTCATAACCGATTATGATGATATTTGATATTTGCGTTGTAAATGGGGTTCTAAAATGATTTTTTAATAAAGTTCTGGAATATGGTCAGTTACACGGTTAGAAATATTAGTATAATTTGGTATACTACTTTCTGTATAAAGTTCTAGAATACGATTTTTCGTGTTAAATTGGATGCCTGTACTCATGTTACTGAAGCTTTTGAGCTGTTTGGCTGTTATTACTTCGGTCTAAAAAGACCAAAGTATTGAAATCCTGTCAAAAATGACGAAAAATTTGGTTGGTCCAAAACCACTTTTCTCGACGTTTTGAAAGTCCCTGAGTCTGAAAATGCAAAAAAAAAAAAAATGTCCGTCCGTCTGTCTGTGTGTCTGTGTGTCTGTGTGTCTGTGTGTCTGTGTGTCTGTGTGTCTGTGTGTCTGTGTGTCTGGACCCATGGTATCTCGAGAACGGCTTGTCCGATTTGGATTTTTTTTACGGCAATCTGTTTCTATGGTCAAGGCGGAGATTTGAAAAGCTTTTGGAGACTGTACGTCAAAGGGGTGGGGTACCTGCCATACGAAATGACCCAAAATACCTGCTTTTATAAATATTTACGATTTTTTTATACATGCTTATTTGATTATTGAATTGGGCATTGAATTGGGAATTGATTTGAAGGTTAAATTAGGGGTCAATTTGCGCGTTGAGTTGAAGTTGAGTTGGAGTTGAGTTGGGGTTGAATTTGGATGTAGTGAATAGTTAACAGACTATTTATATGATGGAACTTGCCTATTTATCAACCGATTATTATGAAATTCAATGTGTATGTTACAAATGGGATTCCAAAATGAGTTTTGGGTGAAGTTCTGGAATATGGCCAAGTAGGATGGAACTTGCCCATTTCTCAACCGATTACGATGAAATTCTACATTTGTATTTGAAATGGGATTCTAAAATGTTTTTTGGATGAAGTTCTGGAATTTTAAAACGATTTCTGGATGAAGTTCTGGAATATGGCCAAGTATGATGGAACTTGTCTATTTCTCAACCGATTATTATGAAATTTAATTTGTATGTTAGAAATGGGATTCTAAAATGAGTTTTGGATGAAGTTCTGGAATATGGCCAAGTATGTTGGAACTTGGCTATTTCTCAACCGATTATGATGAAATTCGACATGTATAATGGAAATGGGATTCTAAAATTAGTTTTGTATCAGGTTCTGGAATATGGCTAAATATGATGGAACTTGCCCATTTCTCAACCGATTATGATAAAATTCGACATGTGTATTCAAATTGGGAATCTAAAATGAGTTTTGGACGAAGTTCAGGAATATGGCCAAGTACGATGGAACTTTGCTATTTCTTAACCGATTATGATGAAATTTGATATGTGTGTTGGAAATGGGATTATAAAATGATTTTTGGATAAAGCTTTGGAATATGGCTTTGTAGGATGGAATTTAGTTATTCCTTACCCGTTTGTTATGAAATTTGACATGCAATTTGTAAATGGGATTCTAAAATGAGTTTTTGGATAAGTTCCTGGAATATAGTCAGTTAAACGGTTAGAAGTATCAGTATAGTTTGTTATACTATTTTCGGTATAAAGTTCTAGAATACGATTTTTCGTTTTAAATTGGATGCCTGTACCCATGTTATTGAAGCTTTTGACCTGTTTGTCTGTTGTTGATAATTTGGTCAAAATAGAAATCAATAATGTCAAAACTGTCACACCAACTTTATGACATTATTGAAGATACCAAAGACCGAAGTTCTGATCACCTCGTGAGGTTTCAGCCCTTTATATTTGTATAATTAAATATATGTTAAAATAGAAATAAATACTGTCATGCACATCGTCCTGCTGTCTTAAGCAAGTACACACTTTTTCTCTACCTCTTACCATTAACGAGTTAACGATTTATGCGCAGAGGCAGAATGGAAAATTTCCAATTTTCAAAAATCCATTTCACCCAGTCAGAGTGTTTTTCCGCAGAAAAAAAATATTGCGTAGTACATACCTATATGAGATGTACAATGTTCCCAAAGTTTCATAATTTTTTGAATTTTCGGGTTCGGGATCATCCTTTGTTAGTAAAGTATTTGAAATGGTTTTTATGGCATATTGCCTATAAGTAGTGCTGGAAAGAGGATAAACTACAGAATTTAATAAAAAAAGTACGAAGATCACGATCACTCTTAGTTTTTTTGTATTGCAATGCTAAGTTGAGTTTTAAGTTTTTACTATAGATTTCAAGTATTTTAGAAGTTAATGAAAAGAAATCCGTAGGGCCAAAAATGAGTTATTGGGGCTTAAGGGATAGCAAATGACCCCTCCTTTGGGCCAACTCAATTTGGAAAACGATGCACCAAACACCCTATATAGGAAATAAATTAGTAATTATTTTTCTCCGTGTACTATCCGTGTTAACCTTTTAACTTTCAATATAAAATGTTTCTGGTAAGTTGTCATCTGCGAGATCTTTGAAAATCAAAATTAAATAATTTACCACTGCGTTGAAATTGGTACTACCATCTGTTTTTATGTTGTACTTATCTAAATAATTTTGGAGTTTTCAATTTCTCCGCTGTCAATTATCGAATTTTTTAGATTTACAATATAATTGAAAATACGACGCATTTTACAAACAATACTGTGATCAAATTCAGATAAAACTTTTCCTAACGGTTTTTCTACGTTTAATAAGGCATTTTATTAAATAAAATTTGAAAATCGGCAAAAACCTTTTCAGGTGTTTTAACAAAATAAAATCGGAATTATCTAACCCTATCGATGTAATTCGACTGCTGGAAAGGGAAATCTTAGATGCTGAGGACACAGCAGATTTAGAATGTTCCGTGTCAGGCATGTTATTGGCAATAGTATTAATACGATTTCGAACTTTTTGAACAATTTGATCGAGCCTTTTGAAAATGTTTCCTTTTTTCAATTTGAAGGTATAAATACCCAAAATAAGTATTTCTATTAGTAAATTAGACGTAAAATCTTGATAGTGTATTTTTAAGGACAAACTTTATTTCGCAGTACAATAAAAGTAAAAGCTGCATTGAAAATATCAATTTTTTAAAAACAGTATATGTTAAACATCCTTATACATAAAATGTATAACTATATTTAATTTACACATATGTACGAGTATATGGATGTCTCGAATCATCCTTGATGCATTATAATTGTAAACCGATATTTCACAAACATCTTAATCTTCAAAATCAAAATCCAAGAACATAAAAACTAAAATTCCATCCGACTCGTATATACACACATATAATTGATCAATTTATTGCAATAAAATTACAAAAATTGAAAACCGTACAATAAATATTTCAGCAAATACTTTATAAAACTTATTTGTTTTACAATCTGCACAATATAAGAAAGTTAAAAAATGTTTGCTTCTTTTTCTTCTTCGCCCCTTTTACATTTGTGTTCATCTTTAAGACGAATATATTTATTCATGTTTGAAACTATTTATATTCGATTTCTTTTCGATATTTTGTTGTAAATTTCCTGTCTGGATGATTGTTTTTCTATTGTGTATTTTGTGTGTGTGTGTGTGTTTGTATTTGTGTTAAGAAGTTTAAAAAGCTGTTTATTATTATTATACAAAACTACTTTATATTTGGTTTTGCAAATTTCATATTCATTCACTTGAATATTGTTTTGTTTACTTTCGTTGTTTGTTTGATTTTATTTTTTTGTATTGTATCCTTCCTTTTCAAAAGATTTGATAGCATTTGGTATAAAATCATTCAAATGTACCATAAGATGCAAAGAAAAGCTTTCATGTTGTATCGATAAGTTTTGTTTGATTTGAAAAATTGCACTTGGGTATTTCAAGTACTTTAAATATGATAATTTTTCTTCTTATAGTTCTCGATTTGTATGTTCACATATTTGTATATTTACGCGTATATAAAGAAAAGATCAAGGTGTAATAATCTTGAATGAAACGAATAATACAGGCAATAATATTGGAAGTCCAGCTGATTTGTTTTCTATCATGCCGCGCGTATCAAAGAATTTTCTTATATCGCATTGTCGCGCTGTTTTATTTTTTTATTAAGTGATGATCGAAGAAACACGTATGAATATAAAATTAGGTTATCAATTATGTTTGTCATGTGAACAATTCCAAATGGGAATTTTATATTATTGTGTACATGCACACAAAGGGAGAGAAAAACTATATATCCATACATAAAATGGTTAGAGGGTGTAATCGTGTTTAATTGAATTCTAAATCAGAAGGGAAACTATATAAATACGATTTTGTACCTCATCCTATAGATTACATGTTGTCCCTCTATATAATTTTTTTTATTGATATTGATGAGACCCATAGAATATATATGAATTACCCTTTTTTTGTATCTGTCTGTATGTATATGTATATAGCACGTACTCGATTGTCGGGGACAATTGTACCATTGTTTGATTCTTAATTGAATTTATTTTCAATTTTTAATAAATCGTAGGTATGATGAATCCAATTTAATTTCAAACAAATATTTTTTGTTGTATGTCCATGTGTTTACTATATGTAGAAGGACTCGAGTGTTACGTTAATTTGATTGGGATAAATTAAGGGATGATTTTTTTAAAATACATTTTCGAGGGATCTACCTTTATTTATTTAAATTCAATTATGAATATTAATTATATTTTTATTTATTTAATTTCAAGAGTTATCAGTGCTTTTACAATAATAGGATTATTGTAGATATACATATTATAGCGTAATTAATGTGCAACCACTTGCGATGTTGGTTACGTCCATGTGTTTTTATATATTTTTAAGAGGGGCATTATTTAAACATAATTTGTCTTTAATGTCATTGAAGTAATTACCATTTATAGGCTTGTAATTTTGAAACTCTTGAAAATTAAAATGTTCAAGATACTGCCATCAATATTTGTAAATTTCCAATTAAATTTGAAACTTGTAGTTGTAGTTTGATTATTATTAAAATTGGTTGAAACCCACCAAGGATCCGCACTCAATGCCACAAAGAGCCCGTGGTACATCCTGCCGCCTTACTAAACTTAATGAGCTTGAACCAAGGGATTGAGGATAAGTGATCTAAATTAATAAATTTCGAGTTAAGCAATTAGGGCCTGACTATATCAAGAGCCGGACAACTACTCACGAAATGATTGCAGTCGTCATCATTTTCGAAATAGTCCTCGCATAAAGCGTTCTTTTGTTCTCCTCATAAGATGCAGCTAAATTTTAAATGACCATGACCTGAAAGGGTGGCGACCAAGACTCTTATTTGATCCATCTTGAAAGATAGAGCAAAATCAGACAGAACTAAATTGGGCCTATACGAATAAAGTATTTAGCCAGCCAGCAGCTCAGGGTAGCAAACCATCTCTGGTTTAACTTACAGATATCGAAATTTAAATCGTTTTCTTGCGTCAATTTTTCGCGAAAAGGTGGCACAGTGGTTAACATGCTTGCTTTAAGCTTCGGAGGTCCCGGCTGGTTAATGTAGGATCAATGAGAATTAATCATTCATTATCCGTTAAAAAAATGAGTACGAAACTTCATAATGAAGCGGCCAAATCCCTCTATGGGATGTAGGGCCAGCAAAAATAAAAAAATAAATAAATAGAAGCCACAGCGGAGGCAAAAGCATACCTCCCTGAGGATATATTTTGGCAACCCTGACTGAAAATGGAAAGCTGTCCAAATAAATCTCAACAACCCGAGATCTTACTATAGATTTGAGCCATTTTACTACAGTATTGTCATTACCAAAAATAGTATGGCTTCAGTAGTCGAATGAAACGATGTTTCATTTCGCACTCACAAGAAACTTTTTGCTGTTTTGCGATCTTTCGATTCTCGTAAAGTTCATGTAAAGCTGTTTCACGGGACTTATACCAGCTCTGTAAGCACGTTGCATATTACTGAGTGGGGATATAGATATATAATGATCTCTAATAAATCGATCTAACGTTCTTTCTAATATTTTCATGCGGACAGGCTAATATAGGCCGAATTCCTTTAGGGTGAGTATAATCAAACTTACCAGGTTTCGGAATAAAATTAACTCTACTCTTATTCCAAGAAGGTGGAACAAGACTAAAAGCAACACAAGCCCTGAAAATGTGGAGCAACTTCTTCCTAATGAGGAGTAAAACATGCTGAAGATCGATTCAATTATTAGCGGCAAAATTCCGGAGAAATTAGAGAGTCCAAATGATATGGCTGAAGGTAGAGAAAATTATTTAGATTGGCTGTGTATAGAAAACCAGAATTTGGTAATGTAGATTTTGATTTATGGTATCGACCATAATACCATTATAGTACGAGTAGTATGCGGCAATGTTTTATTTTAAAAATTCTGAACTCAGCCCAATTTTATGCCCGAAAAGTTCTTTGGGACACAAAATAAAAAGGTTATATTAGGAACAATTTATAGGATCTACAAAATATTTCAGTTATAAAATTTCATTTTTTAGTGAGAAAGTCTGTGCAAAAATAAATTTAGCGAATATAATTTTTGATTTATATTGAGCACAGGACCAATTTTCTCTATTAAGAGGTCTGAATGCATTGATTTGTTTGACTCAAAATAAATGGACTCATTCGCTTTGATGCCAATTGTTAAAGATCACATTCATTTTACTAAGCAGATTTGTGGTTGCGTTTATTTGAACGCTTACCATAAACTAAAATATAAAATGGTTTTTTTGTTTACACGCGGCAGTTTTCATCCCAGCTCGGAAAGCTCGAGTGAAGCAAAAAAATGAAATTAATCGGCAAACAAAATTCTCGAGCTCATCTGAATCACTAACCAATTGTGCACAATTTGCATGGTAGGATTTAAAAAATCCAATTAATTTAAAAAAAAATGTTTTATTAGAGAAATAAATTTACTCGGCTAGCTCTAAGCTAGAAAATGCAAACTTTGAATAGCATTTCATGTTTGTTCTTCTGGAAATCTCCACACAATGAGCGACGGAAAAAAGACTATTAAAAACTATAATTTTTGGAAGAGGCTACCAGCTATACATGTAGCATCATTATCGAAGAAGGTGCTATCAATAATTTAGGGAGCTGCTTTTTACCCATTTTTAGCCGAAGCGGAATCTTAAAGGTTTAATTTGTTTAACGTGGTATACACCCATCGCACAGAGATGAGGTTAAGCCCCATCTGAAATAAATTTTCATATATGATACTTTAAATGTCGATATTGATTGCATTTAACTTTACCTTAATACAGTGAAACCTCATTTCAACGGACACTCACTTCTTGATTCTGACCATATGAGCAAAAATAACAATAAATTTATTCAGCGATACTTAGGGGATGAAAGGAAACAAGGCACCAATAATTTAGAAAATTAAAAATTATATCATATACTTTAGTTCCTAGGTGTCACCACTCTCTACAAAATTTGTCATACTTTTAAATACGAAACAACCCGGCTACCTAGTGTACAATAATTCCTCCTTCATTCAATTAAGCGCTACTTGCACTAAAATTTAAAGAGATAATGTACAATGATCCATGGTTGGCTAACAAACAACTATACTGCTGTAAAAAAATAAAATTTTGGGTACCGTCTATTTATCGATTTATAAGGTTACCATTACCATGCTTTTGCTTTTATATCAAGCATTAAATTTATGGCGTAAATTATATAAAAACTAAATATCGTAAGTGATTGCAACGAACAAAGCAACGAACGCCCGCGGAGTCAATGGTAAAGCGCTTATTTTTACACGCATTTATCTTGGTCAAATGTCATTGAGGAAATTTGGTCTAATTTCTGACGCCGAAGTTCGTTTTTATATTTATTTTGTTTTTTATAACTTCTTTCAGTTAAACAAAAATTGTGTAAGCGCGAAAGAATTGTTAATGCTAAGACTGTCAACGAATATTCATAATTCTTCATTCACAAATTCTCATCAGCCATTTTGAAGAGAATTAGAAGCCTAGAAAAATCAAACCCTTGTCGAGTTGTTGCGATTTTTGTTTAAGGTGGTGTAAAAACTTATTTTCTCCTGTTGCAACCAAAATTAAGCGCCACTAGTTTATTGCTTATTTTGCCATGTTTTCAGTAAAGCCGCAATCTCATTATCTAAATTCTTGACAAAATATTTGCGAATAAAAAATTAGGAATGTTCGTTGAGAGTCTTGATTTTATTTTCATTGCTATATTCAGCGTATTTACTTGAGTCATTTACAACAACAATTGCACTAAATAACCCCTGAGAGAGGTTAAATAATCCCAAATTTTGTTTGGGATTATTTAAATCTTATCCCATTTTTTAGTTTTCGTACTTAGTGGTAGACGCCACTAGATGTCATAATACATGTTAGATTTATATTTTATATTTAAAGAATGGCTTTTGCCAATTAAATCAAATTGGTTATTTTCTTGAGGAAAAAACCCACAATAATTTGACTTAAATTTTGATCAATAAAATACGCTTAATATTAAGCATGTCATGCTTTCCCGAGTAACCACATGTCACAAAAAAGCGACAAAAATTTCACATAAAATGGTGATTGGTGGAAAAAAATGTGACAAAAAGTTGTCACAATATGAATGTAAAATGGTTGATGAGGTTGACGCCGATTGTCACGCGTAAACGAACATTTTGTAAATCAAATTTATCGGTTTTTGGTGAAATATTTTTGAAATATTTGTTGAAAATTTAGTGACAAATTCGACAGTTTTTTTTATGGTAATAAAGTCAAATATTTCTCGATATTTTATGAATAATTGGTGGTTTAACCGTGGAACTAACTATGAACTATTTGTTGAAATTATAACCAAAAATTCGATAGTTTTTTTATAATCAACAATTTTGTGGATATTTGTTGGTTTATTGATTGAAAATTTTTTATGACCCACCTTAAATACCCACCTTATCCCTCTCGACTCTAAAAAATGAAAACATTCCTTGAGTTTTCTATGTGGTAGTTTGGTTTCGTAAAGATAATCTCGCACAAACAAAAAGTTCGGTCTACTCATCAGGTACTCAGGTAGCTACGACCAAACACAAACTACAAAAATTAAATTCCAACTTCATACATTAAGTATGAGGCAAGAACGTAGTGTCTTAGCGAATTATAAATTCACCAAATCAAAAATGATCAAAATCGTTTTTTTTTTGGGGGAGTAAAATGAACATATATTTTGTCACAAAATACCCGCATAAATATGTTCCAAATTGTCAACTATTTTTGTGACAGAAAGGAACTTACATTTTGTGACAAATTCATCTAAAATTTTGTGATCACCATTTTTGGTTACTCGGGTAATTTGTAGTGGTGTTTGCATACATTTAGGCACATCATAAACGTTTACAACCGGTTTCTTGTGTAATGATTTATAGTCAAATATTTGGTCACTATAGATGAATAATAAAAAAAAAAATTAAAATACAACTTAAGAAAACTAAAATATTGGAAAGGCAAAACTTTAAAGGAGAATCGAACCGAAGACCTTTGTAGCCTAGTTCAGTGCGTTACCACTACATTCCAAAACATGAAAAAATCAAACTTGTTTTTATTATTATTTTGGTACATTACAAACTGGCTAAAAGTTTATTATTATTAATTATGCCGCTTGCACAACTCGCTGGATTTAATTCAGCGGGAGGACATCCGATTCGCATTCGATCCGCATTTGAAATTATTTGTATTATTGAATCCGACGGATATATGCGTTATCGTTCTGCAATGAAACTGCAATTTCACCATCTGTCAAATTTTTGATATTGAATTTAGTTTATTTTGGTTAATTTTGCGAAAACAACAAATATTTAACAGCAAAAAATTATATTGTTTTTAATTCGTAATCTTGGATACTATTGGATTAGATTTAAATATAGGCAAAGGAAAGAGTAACAGGAAAGAAACACGGAAAGCAGTTTGAAATATGTGTCAAGATATTTTCCATATGGTTTTATTTATGTTGAAGCTAATGTTAGATCATTTTCAGATTTATAAAAAACCTTAGATTAAACAAAGCAGCTTCTAATTGAGCTTTGACAAAAGTGTCCTAGCATAAAAATGGGTAGTTCATTCCTAACTATCTCCTAAACATTAAGATTAGAAAATCAGTTATTTGTCAGACTAAATTGTTCTATTAAAACTTAAAATTTTATATTCTGTTTTTGGAAATTGATATTTTTTGTGTTGACAAGTTGACGAATTTGAAAAACAAAAATCGATAAATGTGCACTTTATTTTGATAGGAACCACCCTGTATTTTAGTTGTTTGGCTCAAAAGCATATTTCCTAATTACCTAACAAAAAATCCATTATAATAATTGGAACATTAATCACCTTCATCTGATTGTTCTATGCACTAAACGAAACAAAACGGAGCGCAAGAATTACACACAACTATATCGTCAGCTTGAATAGACTCGTAAATCTACTGTGCTGCTTAGCTGTTGTTACAACAAAAGGATATATTCTGCAATGGTTATAGCATATAGGTACATTAATTTTTTGTGTCCATTCTGTATGTAGATATTCCTTTCGACTCGATTCGATACATACAACACAGTGACATTGAATACATAATTTAAACCGATTTGTTTATGTTTCGCGAACGACTATATAAAACTACACACAACAACAAGTTTTCAATTCATTCTCAATTTATTTTTTTTTAGTTTTTCAAATTCAATTTAATTTTTTGTATCTGTGATTGTTTTTTCCAATTTTTTTCAATAAAATTTATAATACAGACAATTCGATTGAGATGTTAACTTATAAAAAAAAAAAAAAAAATTTAAATTGAATTAATAAAAAAAAAGCGCGGCGCACAATTTTTTTTTTCCAATATTCGAACAAAATGTTGTTGTTTGGCGTTTCTGTAAATATGTATGCACGTACGTACGAGTATATAACAACACATAGAGAAAAATAAACGAGATGGTAAATCAATATTTACGGATATTGAATATACAATATACAGAAACTACAAAATTTTTTTATTTTATTAAAATAAAAAAATTCAATGCACACGAAATATAATAAAAAATTCGAGAGATTGAGATATTTTATAGCATTTTTATGAAAATTTACCCCGAAATACATGAATTCGAGAAAAAAAAATCAACACGACACACTATATGTATATTCAACCTGGTGCAAAAACGAGAATTATGCTCGATTTCAATATGCATATATAAATAAACCACCCTCATGTTTTTCGCCCCATACAATATACAATTCGTACTATATATGGCGGTGAAGACGTATTTTGATTTGTTTTGTCACAAAAAAATTAATTTCCTATAAATTTTCAATTTAAAAACATAAAAATATGTGCCGTTTTGTTATTAATTTATCTACCCCTATGCGGAGGTGCAAAAATACCTATGTGGTTTGCAGTATGGTGTAAAAATATCAATATGGCTTGTTTTTCTACAACTCCTGCCTGAAAAAAAAAATTCAAATTTCATAATTCTGAAATTTTAAAAATTGAATTCTAAAAATTAATTTGTTGAAATTGAAATTTATATTTACTTCCATTCTATAAACTTGAAAGTGCTTGGGGACAAAAAATACGGCGGCAATATTTTTTTACCACCATGCCAAATTTTTAAGTTCGGGAACAGGTGCACGAGAAATTAATGCGAATCCCAATTCATATAGTTTAGTAATATCTGGAACTCCGTCCGTACTGGTCAATAACGTCAACGACAGGATTCCTTTAATATCTTACAAAAAAGTATTCAAGTCATGATATTGCTAACGAGGAGTTTTACTATTCAAATGTAGATGATTCATAGATTTTTCAATTATTTTCTCTATGTTCTCCTAATTCTGGGGTCCGATCATGTCAAAATTTAGAAATAAAACGGTACAATGCTCAAACAGAGTACCTAAGAAATATTTAAGAAGTGCGATTTTTATGAACTCAGTCAAAGAGTATTTTTTTAGCTTTTTATATAAAGTTGCCGGATCTGACATCCAGATCATAGAGAATCCGATGAAACATAATTTGTTTATTTCTTTAAATCACAACCTAAATTGTAAAAGAAACTATTTTCACATATTCGGACTCTCAATCCGAGGCAGCCTTTAGTTATAACGAAATCTTCCCATGCAATCGGTTTTGCATGTGGGTTTTTATTTTTCCAACAAACCAAATTAGCAGTGCATGCGTCATTTTAGTCAATTATAACGAAGTCGTAGTCTGAACTTAAAATTTTGAAAGAAACCAATAAAGCTTCTAACCTTGTAAAAGGACATAAGATCCCAATCCAACAAATGCCGAAAGTTTAAATATTTTAAGTTACAAGAAGGCTCTTATTTTAACTTAGTACCAGGTACATATCTCAGAGTACAAAATCAGATGAGACCCTTAGAAAATGTAAAGCATTAAGGACAGCACTGGAGTGGGCGTCATACAAAATGTTCAGGCAATCTACTAATCAAAATTGAGAAATATCCCAAGTCATGGGAAGGCAGCGCGCAAGGGAGCACGATAAACATCTCTTTTGTGGCCAAGAGTTCAAAAACATTTTTTTTTAAATTTTTATCCCAACACAAACTTTGATTTACTGGATCTTTTTTAAAAAAATCTAGAATCGATCAACTTAATACTTGAGAGCACAGTATTAAAAGATCATTACATTATTTAAAGAAAGCTAAATACATTCTTAATCAGCTAAATAAGTATATTAGCCAGGTGGAATATTATGGACTGTTACCTATCTGTATCCATATGTAAATTACTTACAAAAACCAAAAATACTGTGAAATGATCTTGTTACAGAACATACTGTAACTCAACTTAAAGCAGTAACTTAACAAGCCAACACTAATAAACTATCAACTTATACTTTTGTTAAAAAATAATCTCAAATAATTTTGAATAATCTTCACATCACGTGATTAATCAACGAATAATTTTGAACTATAATCTCAAAAGTATCGAATAATCTTCATTGAAGCCTAGCAGTCAAATATCGTTTACTTCTTCTTGCCATTGTTACATTTTTAATGGCGCTTCAGTGGATATTTTTTGTTTCTCTGAGACCTTTCTAAACCCAAATATCCCTAATTCAGCTTTGGCTATAAAAGGTTTTAATATATTTAGGAAAGATAGGATGGACCTCCTCTTAATTATGGTGATTTATGTATGTTTGTAGGTGATCACATTAAGGCTATATTAGTTACCATACGTTTCTATAATTCAGAATTTATCGGATTTAAAGTTTTTATTTGTCAACGTTTTCATAAATGGTCGTAAAATCTTATTCGGTACCGTCTATGGCCCTCCAAAAACTAGTAGGAGGTCGTACGCCCAATTTAAAAATCCCTTGTAGACTTAGAAAGTTTGATTAGTTATTTCTCTTGTAGATACGATGAAATTATTTTATTTATTTATTTAATTAATTTTACAGAACAATCTGTGGATCGTACAAATCCAGTCCGTCGATTGTATATATGTATTTACATATGTACATATAATAACTTAACAATTAACTATAATACAATATTGGAAATAAAGGTAAAAATGACATCATATAAACATTAAAATATTACTTAACAATTAAAGCTCTAAACTTGGAATTGGAAGTGCCACAAATCATTTATACTGGAGCAATATAAAAGATGAGATTTTAAACGCGAAGTGAATATATTCAATTTTGCGAATGTTTTCAGATCATTTGGAAGACTATTAGATATATATTTTTGGAGCCAAAATTAAAAATGAATTTTGGAGCTGGTAGTTGTAAATTTTTGTAGGTGGATGTGCTGCTTATTTCTTAGTTTATAATTTGTACTGTTAACACCGGCATTATTACTAGTATTTAAATAAAATTCTTTTAAAGCTTTAAACACGAATAAATGTCTTAGTGGAAAAATTTCTAAACGCTGAAATAGTGGCCAAGACTCAGTTTATTTTCGCTTACCCTTCATAATTCTCAATATATGCTTCTGTGCAGTAATCAGTGGCTGGATCCTAACATAATACGTACATCCCCAACAAACTATACCGTAAGATAATTTTGAGTTTACAAGTGCAAAATGCACATTTTTTAAAACCTCAATTGGACAAACTAATCGTAAAATATACATGTAACGTACCACGGCTACCAGATAATTATGGAAAAACCTGTCTGATATTTCCAATTTAAAGAGTTATCAATAGTGAGTCAAAGGTATTTAAATGTTGGGACACATTCAATTTTAAGACATGCATTTGAACAAGTTGCCTGATTACATTCCAATTCATGATATATGATGTTGTAATCCAAAATAACAGCACCATTTAAACTATAAAACATAGCTTCGGTTTTTGTACTCAGCAACATGGAATGCGTATCACACCATCTCCTGAACCATTCTAAGTCAAAATGAATATGGTTAATAGTACCAATCTTATTCGGTTAATTGGACATGAATACTAAGTCATCTGCATAAGCAACCACTACAGAATTAAATTCAATATTAAATAAGGAGTTTGGGTAAATCAGGAACAGCAATGGTCCTATAATACAGATCCCTGTGGAACTCCATCATTAATTACTAGACTTTGACTAACACAATCATTTATTTTTACACTCTGTACCCTATTCGACAAGTAAGAACTAAAACATTTAATACTAGCTCCACGAAATCCAGCACAAAATAATATTTTTAATAACACACTATGGTTTACCATATCAAATGCCTTTGTTCAAATCAACAAAAACTGTAGCTACAGAATTTCTTACATCGAGACCTTTATACACAAAATTAGTAACCTCTAGCAAAGCATTTTCAGTACTTCTGGATTTCCTGAAACCAAATTGCATTTTATGTAGAAAATTTGTGTGATTTAAGAAACTTGAAAGTCTTACATGAGCTAATTTCTCTATAATCTTGGCAAAGAGAGAAAGCAAGCTTATTGGACGATAATTTGAGATAAATTTTTTGTCACCGTTTTTAAATATCGGGATTACATCTGCTTCTTTTAGTCTAGATGGAAAAATTCCAGAACTAAAACTAACATTGACTATATAGGAAAAAACATCTACAATATAAATGGCAATTTTTTTGACTGTATAATTGCTAATCTTATCATTGTCCGACGAATTTGTTGATTTAAGTGATGAAATACCTTTTAGAATTTGTAACGGAAAAGTGTCATAAAAAGCAAAAGATTTAAGTTGAGAATTGTTGGCAATCAACTCATCACAATAAATCTCTCCGTTTTAACCATTAATTTTTTGGTCTTGAACCACACTGACAAAAAACTTGTGTGACCACGTGATGCTCATCAACAACAATTTCATCAATAGCAACACGATTAAATACCTTTCCTAAAAGTTCATTAAGTAATTTCCAACTCTTTTTTATATCACCTTTGAGATTATTAAATTTTATATCATAGAATTTAGTTTTACCCATATTCACTTCCTTTTTAATTGATTTACTTAGCTCACTAACTTTTTGTTTTAAATCAGTGTTATTTGGATGTTTCGCTAACTTTCTGGAAAATGTATTTTTTTGTTTAATTTTACGGCATAAATCTTGGCTGATTCATGGTTTTAAAATGTTATCTTTGCTTTTAATTTTCACAAGGAAAGTATTGTTATCAATATACAATTTTAATAAGTCAATGAAACAATTATATGCATTAGAAACATCAGACTTAGAATAAACCGAAAGCCAAGTTTTATTGCCTAAATAATAAAGAAGTTTTGAAAAATTGATCTTATTAATTTTGAATTTAGTTGATCGTCTAGAATTTAAATCATTAGAAATGAAATTAGGTACGATAGTAAAAGAAGTCATGCAATGATCAGTGATGTGAAGATCATGAACAGCAGCTTCATAATCATAAAGGAATTTTCCAGAATGCCTAAAATACAAATGATCTAAACAAGTAGACGAGTCGTTTAAAATACGAGTAGGTTCATTTATCAAAGACTTCAAGCCAAAAGATGACATCATAAGAATATAATCGGATGAAAAAGTTTTGTTAAGAATATTGATATTCATGTCACCAGTAACTAATAAATTTTTAGTTTTATTAGCTGCCAAAACATTACTAAATTCATCCACAAAAATACTGTCGTATTTGAAGTATGGAGTTTATACACACAAATGATTGAGAACAAATCACAGTTAAATTTAATGTTTACCTGAATAATGCCAGCACTAACAGTTCGAATACAAGAAATCGCATTACTTTCCTAATTAACGTATACTACCACTACACCGGCTCTGTTTAAATAATTACAGTTTCCATGGATTTGAAAACCAGGAATTTGAAAATTTTCCAGCTCATATTGGTTAATCCACACCTCCGATAATAAAATGATTTGCGGCAGCATCTCAAGAGCAGCCACATTTGCTAAAAATAAATTAAAATTTTTACGTAAACTTCGAATATTCTGATGTACAATAAATAATTTAGTGTAATTAATAGTTTGAACTCAGGCAGTAGTACCGTCTATTTGTTCTCTAACGCGTCCTCTAATTCGTTTTCGTTTTCAAATATTTTTCTCGAGGAATTACACTCTGCCATTTGGATGGATAAATCGGAATGTTCTGGTCTGGATAACGTCAATTTAAAATTCGTTAAGCGAGTTTTCCCTTCCGACTCAAAATATTTGTTACATATCTTCAATTTTATTCTCACGTCCTCTTCCTATCCATGGTATGTGTTGCGCGTGAATGTTCGACCTATAATAAAGTCAGTATAGTAAAATTTCGTTAATGTAGACGAAAATAAAATCAAGATTCCGAAGAACAAACGGCATTCGATTGAATTCGAATAACCCAAATGGGTTTGTATAATTGCCGATTTAGGCACATCTTCGGTTGCTACAGATGTCGCCTGATATGTCCTAGTTAAGTCATTTTTTGTGAAGATTGTGCAATCTTTCAGATGCACTGAAAAATTATAAATATGCGGTATCAGATAACGAACCGGTACCTTGATTGTATTTAGTCGACGGCAATCTCCACATGGTCGCCAATCAGTGTTACCTCTCTTTGGAACCATGTGGAGTGGATAAGAATCCGGAGAAGTCAACGGTTTACGTATGCCTAATTCGACCATATATTGAAATTCGTTTCAAGCTGTCTTCTTGATTGATCGTTCATACAAATGTGATAAACCAAGTTATGCTTGACTGGGACATTGTAATTATGTAATTCGACAAGAGGCAATTGTTATTCCGTTGATAGTTAATTTCGTGACCGAGTCAATGATTCGTCTTCCTCGCAGGTCGACGAGTGTATCGAATTCCGTAAGAAAATCAACACTGATTTTGGTCGTTTAACTGATGCGAGCACGAATGGGTGCCTCGCATTAATAGTTGAATGACCGAAAGGCACAATACCGGATCGAGATATCCTTGGAAATGTGACTATGGGATTATAGAAAGACCTGCCCATCCACAAGAAAGAGGAAATTGTTGTTCTGATTCCTAATAAAAGGACGGCGTTTTGTATAATTTCGATTATCGGCTGCATTGAAAATCGAATGTAGTCGTTTGAAGGAGCATCTGCCATTTGCGACGCTATGCTATAGGGTGTTAAGATAGTCGTTTGGAAGTTTTTTCCAAAACCTTTGCGTAGTTTGCTTAATTGTTTGCCATTTACTTAGTCGATTAGTGTTGATAGATTCTAGGTTTGGCTCTGATATGGACAGTAGTGGCTCTTCAATTAAAAAGTGGCCTGGTGTTAAATAATTGGGATCATTGATATCATCGGGTTCAATGCATAGTGGTCTAGAGTTCAAACCTGCTTCCACCTGACACAACAAAGTATTTATATAGTACTGCTCATGGGTAAGTATGGATGAGCCGATGAATTTTCGTAGATGTTGCTTCGTAGATTTAATTCATGCTTCGTATAAACCACCCATGTGATTTGCAGTTGGGCACATGAACTTCCATTTAGTGTAATTTGTTAGCAGGTGATTAGTTACTTTGTCATTGTGTTCTTATGATTGGAGTAACCTTAATAATCTTTGGAGTTCGCATGCGATAATTCATCAGCTGCTTGAGGGTATTGTTCTATATACTCATAGATGGACTCAGTCCTAACTATTTCTAAAAGCATTAATAAGCATAGCCAATGGTGCCTTGCAATGAAGTGGGACCAAACGATGATCTGTAAATTTTTTCAAGAAAATCTCTTGGGGCTAACAGGGTGTTCTATGATGACATTTAGTGTAAAAAATTAAAATTGGCCGTCGATTTTTTCCTAAGCTGTCCTAACTATTTCTAAAACATTAATAAGCATAGCCAATGGTGCAATGAAGTGGGATCAAATGATGATCTGTAAATTTTTTCAAGAAAATCTCTTGAGGCTAACAGGGTGTTCTATGATGACATTTAGTGTAAAAATTTAAAATGGGCCTAAGCTATCCTAACTATTTCTAAAAGCATTAATAAGCATTAATAGTTAATCATCTCGTGGTTGATTAACATGCTTGGTCGGTAAAGTTGTGTAGAATATGATGGAGTTAAGATTATTACAATTTGTACAACATGACGCTAGTTGATGTGGATCATTCGTTTGTTTTTGCGTGAACGCATTTATATGCATGAGTGTATGGTGCCTTAGTGAACATTTATGGCACCTTTTCGGTAAAATACACTTAATGGATGAATGTCCCAGATTCAGACAATTGAAGCATAGTGACTTCTCTGCCACAAATTGGCGCCGAGGCTGTATATCCATTGCTTGGAATAATGAACATTTAAATAGTTTATGGTTATTATGGCACTTGCTGCACTTTAATTGAACATCCATAGTTACAGTATGAGTTTGTAGTCTAGTTGAGGTTCGTATCGTCTCATTTCTATCACTAGTTGAACTTCATTTGTGACATTCCTAATGCATCACAACGTTTGGTGAGAAATCTCGCTTGTAAACTCCTTACCGATGCTACGTTCTGCCCAAATTCTCCTCATTTCGATGTCCGTTTTTCACAGCAATAGGAAAATAACTAATGAATCTCATCAGATGTGTCGCACAGTTATCTCAGCTAATCCACAAACCTCTTGGTTGCAGAAACTTGATCCATAAGCATCTAAAAGTATGAATTTGCGATATGCCCTTTCTTCTCAAACCGGTTCAAAATTTTCCCCAAGCTTGGTTCTAAATAGCATCTGAATTCGGGATATGATCAATGGTTTTGGCAGTTCGATCAGCTAGACAACTCTTCAGGTACTGATTGGTTGCCTTAGACAGCCGTAAGTTTTGGTGATATTGCCCCTTAAATAAATCTGTAAGAGTCTAGTGCGAGTCTGTTCACTTGAGTCGCGAAATTCATAAACATTTTCGTCGGTTTCTAGGTCTCAAGTCCTTCTAATTTGCTCTGCACTTAATCGAGTCTTGTTGTATCATCCATTTCTTCAGCACACGTGGCGGAATTTTCTAAAATCATGAGTGAGCGTTTCCGATTACTAATATATGCTGCTTTATCACCTTTAGGTCCCATTGTTAAGGTAATTTCTGAATAACGTTTCTTTTTTTTCTAGACTGTCACAAAGTTTCCCTCATTTTCAATTATATTTTTGCTGGAAGTAAATGATTGGCTGACGGTTGTTTAAATTGTCCAACTGCCGATTTGGAAAATGGAGAAATAAACTGTTTTACATTTACAAAAGCTTATCGAATACTTAAACCAGTATTTTTAATAAGCCTGTTGAATATTTTATAGTACTACTTAAGTTCAGATTTTAACGATTTTTAACGAAATTATGATCATGACAATGATTGTCAAATTTTAGAACTTTTGTGAATGTCAAAAGGTAACATTGTGATTTGTTTACTTAAATTTCTAAAATTATTAATATTAAACTATTAATGTAAGGCTTAATTTCTAGCAATTATAATTTAAATTCTACTGGGCCAAATGTAAAGATAAGCATACAATAACGTATAGGATTATTATTATGCAATCTTGAGCTGATTTCTCCATTTGATTAATTTTTCTTACAAGGGAGGAAGGATATGCAATGACAAATCTCTGAGTTGCAAATTCTATATAACCAGTAAATTTTTCATGCGCTACGGTTGATTTACCACGCGGACAACCTAAGTTGGTTTGTTTTTAAAAATCCAGCTGTAATGACATTTAAATCAGAAGCCGCCACTGAGTATAGTAAATAAATTTGATAAAAGATGGCGTTATTAAAATATTAAATTTTGGATTTTACACATAAATAATGTATAAAATGGCATTACGTAAATTATACGTTTTTCATGTGTAAAAAACTGTGTAAATTACACAGTGTAATTAACTCGCCCTACGGAAACCACAAAATATATTAAATCAGGGATCACTTCTGTTCCCATTTTTTTTTTTGACTATATCCAATATCAGTATTTCAGAAACCTAAAATACCTACGCCTAGTTAAAAATTGAAACAAAAACTAAACTAATTTTGTGTTATAACGAACTAAATTAATTTCCATTTTTATAGTTTAGAAAAACAAAAACTAATAAACGTAATTGTATATTATTATTATTTATTTATAGATAGCTACAATTAATTTTTATTTAATTAGAAAATCATGATACCAACCAGTTAGAAAACTACATGCATACCTACATAACCCTCCTCCCATAATGTGATTGAATTAATTTTGTATTAACATTTTTATTTTAATTAACGAACAACAACAATTTTTTTGTAATTATAGTCTATAATTTTAGTTCCCATATTCGTTCAATGAAAAGCTTGATTAAATTAAATTAATTAGAAAAAAATTAAATTTAATTTAAAAATACTTAATTACAACAAAAAACAAAAAAAATATTTTAATTCGTTTTAGAAATTTTATATATTTTAATTACGGAATTGCTCGAGGGTGTGTATAATGTCGAGAGAGTAGAATCATATATCACACAAACATACAATAACGATGCCACGACCTTAAATATTCCGCGCTCGCAATTAAAAAGAAAATTTAATTAAAAATTTATGATTTTCAATTAAAACATTTTATTTTCTATATATACAATTTTGCTTTTATCTCAGGTTTTTATTTTTTTTTTTTTTTTTTGTTGCTCGCTTTGTACTAAATACATACATATTATTGTAATAAAAACATAAACGAAAAAAAAATTCAATTATGAATCATTAAAATTATCCCGAAAACTCAACATAATGCATTGTCATCGAAATTTTTTCCGCCCTTATTTTTTGTATATTTTATTCTATGCCGGTTTCACAAAAATATCATTAATTCACGTTTTTTTGTTTTATTTTAGTTGTCTGCAGCTTTTTTATTATCGTATCGCGTGGTCCACCACCTACATACTCACCGCTGAATATAAATTGTTCACCTCATCAAATGAAATAATTAAAATAACGATTAACTTTTTTCTAATTATCTGACGACATTAAATATTTTTTTTTGTTGGTATTTTTGGCCGAGGAATAAAAGTGTAATTAGAATTTTTTAGGTGTGCTTTTATGTTGAAAGCTTAATTTTGCTTATTTTTGTAAAATTTCGTGCGTTTTTTTTTTTTGTAATGCGGCGTTGTGGGCTGGAAGAATGGAGTTCTATCGCCGGGTATTTAAAATAAAATAAAAATAGGTTAAGATTTTAATATTCCAATTTAAATTAATAAGATCAAAATGAATTCCGTCAATTACTAGCATATTCCAGTAGTGATATGCCACAATGTCTCTATTCATAAATCGATGTTAAATGTTAAGTCGAAATCCATTAGGTGAAAAATAATATATCGATTAACGAATTTGTAAAAGTTAATCATGAATGATAATATAATAAAGTTAACCAACATTAGTGAAACTGTGAGTATGAATAAAATTGGTGATTTTATTTAAAAATGATTGAAGATTATTGGTATGTTTGTTGTTGAAAACAGTTCAGGCTTTTCGCGCAATAATTTAGTAACCATTGCCATTCGGAACGCCAGCTGTCGTTCAGAGATGTTCAAAGCTTTCAGTACTAATTTTTGGTAGTAAGTAATTTTTGATTACCAAAAGTTGATTTTGGCACTTGCAATTTATGAATAACTTCGCTTCTCGTTAGGATTTTGTCAACAATACTGGAAACAGATCACTGAAATGGTGTACATGGTCTACATTTTAACAGGCCGTCCTTTCTGTCCATTTTATTATAGAGATAATATAATAATTCAACACAATATTATTTATACGAAACTGTTTTAAGCAGCTTTTGAATTAAAATTAATTTCTCGTCACTGACGTGACCTTATATTGTCATCAAAACTAGACCTCAATCACCAACTGATATTCTCGAATTCTGGAAGTGAACTCTTTTCGCTCTATCATTCCCTTAAAACCCGCATAGTCAGTTATTATTCGGAATTTCAGCCCAAGTAAATACCAACAATTGGAAGTACTTGTGGTCAGGAGCACTCTCATGCTTCGTAAAGCGCACCTCACGAGCATGATGATATCCTTAGAATACCACCACTGCTTCTCTAGGAGGTGACTAAAATGGTTGGATCGCTGGTTTAATGACCAGCATCCGTAAAAACTTATAATTTATTTTTTCAATTTTTATTATTTCATTTTATATTTTTTGTTGGGTCGGTTTTTTCAACATTTTTGCGCACAAAAATGCTGTATTTTTATATAAATAATAATAAAAGAAAATCCACGAACCATGTCTCTTCGGATCGCGGGGCGAGGCATAATCCTCGTAAAGACATAATTAATTGCCTTAACATCCACTATACCAATGTCAGAAGTCTCGTAACTAACAAAAATTGCGCACATCAACATCTCGAATCACGTAAACCCGACATATTAGTTCTAACGGAAACAACAGTATCGTCGAACATCTACGAAAATGAATTCTACTTCAAGCGCTACCAGTTCGAACAAGCTTTCGAGTTGCAACGTGGAGTGTGCATCTTCGTTAAAAATTAATAATCACACACCGTACTCAAGACACAATAACTACGAAATATTTACAAAAACCGCTCAAACTATTGTGCTTAAAATTTCCCTTCCTAATAAACTACTTTTTTTAATTAGTTTGTACGGATCTCCTAATCAGACGAATTCAAAGACGATTAGCTTCTTCGGGAACTTGTCAGACAAATGTGACGATATTCGCCATCAACATCCCGAATTCGAATTAATTATGGTCGGTGACTTTAATGCCCACCATAAACAATGGTTGAATCATAAAGATACAAATGTCACTGGCTTGCCATTTCGCATGACCTCACACAGATTGTTAGTGAGTCCACATTAATGCCAAAATTCTAGAGGAGTTCATATTCAGGATCTCTGTCTGACAGCAATCCCTCATTCCATGGAGGCCCATGTCGAAACTGGAATCGGAAATTCTGACCATAACTTAAACTGATTGTGAAGGTGTACGGTCATTTTTTCAACACTTCCCTTGGGAATAAGAAGATAACAACAACATAGACGACGCCGTTTCCAGTTTTACTGACACCGTTTTACATGGAATGAATAAATTTATCCCCTCATCATTTTCGAATCCCAATCAAAATTTTAAATTTCAAAAGAGGCCACCAAAGCTGCCAAACAAAATAAAACGGCACACAAAAAATATAAACGCAACGAAATTTTTTATGAGGAATACAAAACGATACGGAATACCTGCAAACAAACCTGCGGTAGGGAAGCAAAAAGAGCCGACAACAAGATAGGCCAATGTGGCTTCAGAGTTGAAAATCTCCGATCGCAACTTTACCACATGGTCGCATCGGTTGCAAATATTTCGAAAACAACTGTTTCAGCATTGTGGATCAATATTTACAAGCCGACTTATTAGCGATCGTCTTCAAATCGAACACGACATTAGTTGTCCCAAATGGAATTGGACCTCCATTAACTCCATATTGTGGTTCTAAAATGAGCCCCGTCGCCATCTCGGAGGAAATTGGTTTTACTAATCTGAAGTCAATGAACGCAAACAAGGTCACCGGACCTGATGGAATTCCACTTCGAATATTGAAGGAGTTTGCCAGTGAATTGGCTCCAATATTATCTAAAATTTTCCTACTTTCAGATAAGCACCCGAACGCCTGGAAGAATCAATGGTGCAACCCGTGCTAAAACGGGATTGTGACTAAACTGAAACTTCAAGCTAATATCAATTGTGTCAGCCGTCGCCAAAGTGTTTGAGAAATGCGTCAATCAACATATAGTTAAATATCTTGAAATTAGCAAACTAATTTCGGATAGACAATACGGCTTTCGTGAAATCCGATCCACGACCGATCTCTTGACGTATTTCACGAACAAATGAAATCTCGCCCTAGAACACCACGAAGAGGCCTTTGCAATCGCCTTGGATATATCCACGGCTTTTGATAAGGTATTGCATGAGAACCTTATTTGTAAACTTGTGGCATACGAGCTGGACTCGATGACTACCAGGTGGATTAAAAGCTATCTCAATGACCGAAAAATCAGCGTCGTGCTTAATTGGAGATCATCATTGACGCACTCCCCGAATGCCGGAGTCCCTCAGGGATCAACTTTGTCATCGACTCTGTTTTTGCTATACATTAACGATTTGCTGGATAGCACTGTAAACCCTATCCATAGCTTTGCATTACAGATCTAAATAATAAACGGGCAGAAATCGTAACTTCTCTTAATTCCGATTTAAGTATAATATTTGAGTGGGGTAACAACAACTTAGTACAATTTAACGAAAAGAGACACAAATATTTTCATGTAAAAAAAGTCGCAACGACTACCCATTTGTGAAAAAACCATATCCTTGTGGGTTGCGACTCAATTCGACTGCTTGGTGTTCAAATAAGTAACAAACTCAAATGGAATGAACACATTGTAGCATCAAGTTCTCCAAATATATAAAACATTCATTCGACCATGTATAGAGTATTACTGTCAAGTTTTAGGAGGTGCGTCTGGTACCACCCTCCACTTATTGGACAGGGTTCAACGCCGCGCTATCAGAATAATTCGGAATCCCAGCCTTACTCAAGAAATAGACAGCTTACAGCATCGCAGAGATGTTGCAGAACTCTGCGTTTTCTACTAATGCTTACATTGTAAATATTCTGCAGAACTATCGGAGAAAATACCACCATTCGTTACAACAACAAGAGGAACAACCAATGCACATAGGTTTATGGTGAAGCTCCCGAAACCTCGAACTGAAGAAATCAAGCGCGAATTTTTATACAGAACATCAAAAAAGTGGAATTCGCTAATACACTTCAAATTCCCGAAGAAATACAAAATGAATAAATCTAAGGTAGCTATTAATCTTTACTTGCAGGATCGCGCATTGGGTGCAGAAGCTCTGACAGTTACAAGGAGCTAGTACCGTTAATAAATCCGCTCTGCACCCAATTGTATAAAAGAAACAAAAAAAAATGGATAGCCACTAGAACGATTGTCGCATGGTGTTGAACACACCGTTCTTCTTTGACAATACAACCGAGCTTGCAAAATAAAATATACTCGGGCGAACAATTCCTTCGATCCACTCATCAATTTGTTCTCTTACGAGCTTGGTTTTCAAGGACTATAATCATCTACATAGGCTTCTACTCCATTGGCTTGGCATAATTCAAAACAACTTCCATTTTAGATTCGATACCAATTACAAACTTTTCTTGATTGTAATCAATAATCAAGCTTCTGATATCATCTTTGTAGTGTTCCTCGTCCATCTGATTTAGGTTAACAGCTAAAACCCAATTTGAAGGCAATAAATTCTTCTTTATTGAAATAGAGTAACGCTAAATTGCGTTTGCTTGTTTAGTCTATTTAATAAAATATTATATAAGACAAAATACCGCCTAAGTAGTTATCATCTATTGAATTTCGGTTTGAAATTGATCAACCCATGGTAGCCCTAAGATCCGACTGCGTTAAAAGAGAAGTTTTGGGAAATAAGCGAGTTATATCGGATTTTGGACATAAAGTTCAAAGTACGAAATCACCAATATTTATTTGTTTGGCATATAAAATAATTTGTTTCCTAAGTAAATTACCGGTTCTACCGCAATTTGGTAAATTACCGGTTCTTCGCAATCATATCAAAAACCAAAGGTCACTGCTCCTAAGGTCAACGATTAAAGATTAAAGGTCAAGTTCAGGGACCAAAATGTCAAAGTAAAATGCCAGAGTCATCTAGTGGACATTCCTGATAACCATTATGATGAACTAACATTTTGGGAGGTAAATTTTTATGACATAAAACATCCGGGTAAGAATTTCGCGTCTTCATGAATGGCATCAAAATATTTATATTGGTATGTGATGAAATTTATCATGCATAATGTAATTTTCTCATGCGTCATGATTCATAAACCATCTAAATTCGGACATAGGGCGCCATATGATGATATTGTTCATGAACCTTATTCATGAGTCATGATTTATCTAAACATCGGCCTACGACACAGCCACACGATTTTTTTCTAAAAAAATAGTCAAAAGAACACTTTTGAACTACGACCCAGTTTTTGTGTCAGCATTATTGTCATTTCCAGAACGCTGGTTATTTGTGTTAAATAAGGGCTTGTGTTTCAATTGCTTGGGCATATCACAAAAAACAAGAAAGTGCATTTCAAGTAGATATAAACACATTATAGATTGGAAACAAGCTGCAGTCAATTTTGTCGACTGCCGTATATATCAAAGATCACAAGCAACTACTGAGGCATATTGGAAGCAAACACAAACAACGAGAAAAAATGCAAGATTACTTTCTATATCTAATGTAGTCACTAAAGGCAAAACCATGGTTATTCTTTACTCAACAGGGGACGAAAGTAGCTAAATCGAGCTTGATTAATTCTTTTTGGATAAGCAACCAGCACCATTTTCATCTAGCAACTTCTTAACAAATAGTTGGGAGCAGCCTCAACAAGTCAAGTTAGCAAATCCGTTGGATGGTTTGTAGTAGGTAGAGTAAAATCTGAATTTAATTTAGATCATTATGAAATCGGTAACAATAATACGTTGAATAAATGCACATATCAATCAATATTGATCAGGGCCTTCAAAGTTGAAAGACGAAACTTAAAAGACGATAATGCAGAGTGTGTAATGAATGCCCAACGTAAACAGTCGGTATTGCAGATTGTAATATCCCAGCCGGAAATAAAAAATGAAGTCGATATCAATCGGTAGTGTTTAGCCTAAAAATCAATAAGGATGCGTGAATAGCATGAAGGCCTTTGTTAATATTCTTATAATTATGGCAAAACCTGGCTTCAGTTCCTCGTGGAAATTGTGGGAAAGTCGCGAAACTCAAAAAAAATATTTTAATTGGAATAAAATCAGCCTCTAGAGTGTTATGTCTGGAGATTCATTACATTGATGTGACTTATCAATAGCTATCAGAGGAAAAAAATTCAGTACAAATTTCCCGAGGGAAATCTTGGAAAATTCAATTTTTAGAAAGTAATTACAAAATCTGTATGAAATCAGCCTTTAGAAAGTTATGTCGTTAGATGTATTTTATTTATGTGACTTATCAATAGTTTTCGCAGGAATAAAATTCAGTTCAAGTTTCCGATGGCGGAAACTTCGCAAAATTAGATTTTCCAAAAATTATTAGAAAATTTGTATAATGTTTGATTGCTGATATTCATTTTTTACTTTCGACTGGAAACTTTTTCAAATTTTCCAAGATTTCCCACGGAAACTTGAACTGAATTTTTTTCCTTCTATAACTATTAACAAATCCAATGAAAACGATTCAACTCCAGATATATACTCTAGAGGTTGATTTTATTCCAACTTTATGAATTCTTTTGATTTTCCAATGTTTTCCGCGATTAGGTTAAACAAAGTTTTCCACGTAAGACTATTTACAAAATTGTTTATTACAATCCATGTATCCTATTTAATTTCGTCTGATAACCACACATTTTTATATTTTCGGCTGCAATGTTAATAACGTAATCTGCATTATCGACTTTTTACTTTCGGCTGGAAACTTCCGGTTAACTTCAACAGAGTGAAGATATTCCGGAGAAGATACAAAATACTCCAGAAGAAGTAGAATGCCAATTACGTTCCTAGAAAACTATTTCAAGAGGCTTAGATGGTAAATTTATAGTGAATATTCCTTCCACCCATGATCCAAATATATAGTTTGGAAATTTTCCAGCATCAGTATTACATATGGAGCATTTCGCGTCAACTGGGCCACCCCACCTGCCCAAAAATACTGTACAATCATCATACGTTATTTTTTTCAATTTAAAAAAAAATCAGATCTTCGGTTCTGTAGCCTAAATTGATTATTGTAGGCTTATTTTTTTCGTTAGTATCTGTCGTATTTTGTTAAAAAAAACATCACGTTTCTCGAAAAATGCATTCACCCCTTAATTGAACATAATGGGAAAACTTCTGAAAATCCACATATTTTTGAAGTTTTTATACTTTAAATGGTGTTTTAATTTGTCTGACGTGTACTATCGTGTTTAGATTTAGACAGAGAATATTCATGAGTTATTTCAGATTTTTTAAAAATCATCAAGAAAGTTTTTTAACGATCTAAGACATTTTTTTTTAATGTCCATGTATTCTAACTGATATATCTCAGCCGCCATCTTGAATTTCCTAAAACGCCTTGAAGAATTTAAAAATAGACATGTCAGCGATTATTCTAAGCCCAAAACGATATTTTTAAGTTAAGCCAATTTTTGGGCAGGTGGGGTGGCCCTGTTGATGCGAAATGCCCCATATATTAATAACAAAAGATAAGAAGCTATCTGTGTTAAAGGAAAAATATCTCAAGTTTATGAGGAAGCCCTTGCACCTTTTTCAAGTGAAATTTCTTTCATGACGTACTTTTTACCGCATTATGTTGTTAATCGAAGTTTCAGTACAACTATTAAGGTAAGATATTTATTTTGTGGTTCATCGAAAAGAGCACCGTGTATTAATTAATGATAAAATGTTAGTCGAAGCAACAATCGAACCAACGCAAGAAAGTAAGAAATTATATGGGTTGCAACAGTTTTTGGCTTATTAACAGAAGTATTTGGAAGTTTTCAGCCAACAATCCATACCTTAACGGACTCAAATATTATGCTTGGCTGGCTGTCTGATCATTCGTCCAAGTAGAAGACGTTCACTAGAAATAGAGTCACCTTTATTCAAAAGAAAACGACACGGGAATGTTGGTATTGAGTTCCATATTAATCTAACGCTGCTGACGTAACAGCACGAGGTAAAAAACAGAAGCCAAAAGTTGCAACATCAAATTTTCCAAAATTATTTAGAATTTTTAGCTACATCTTGAAATTTGTGAATAAGATACAGAAGTTGGATAGGAAACCGTTGTCACCCTATCTTAAAATAACAGATTAAAATAGCGCTATCCAAATGCTAGTGAATGCCATATAATATGAGCAATTTTCAGAAGAATTTAACCTACTTACCAAATTATCTCGTCTCGTGTCATTAGCACATTTATGGATAGTGTTTTACGAGTTATCGAAAGGCGTAGTAAGCATCCAATTATATTACCTGCTTGTTATATGCTTAGGAAAATGATCATTCAACACACGTACCAAAAGTATATTTGCATCCTGGCTGTTCGTACTATGTATTCTGAGTATTTGGTCAACTTTTGATATATTGCTGGTTTGCCAGCTATTTATTTATTTATTTATTTTATTTATTTATTTATTCACATACAAATTTGGTATAGGTGAACACTCTATCTTGAGCATGAGCTCATTACGATAAAATGTACACCAATAAGCGGCTAACGCCATTACTAGTTTACGTGTTTAATGCTTATAGCTCCAAAAGGTACATTCCTGCATTTAGATAATGTTCTTCCAGAAATATTGTTTCCTTTTCATCTTCTTAGTATGTAGGTATTGTTATTTTATTTTCCAATTATTTTTGGGTCCCGCGGTTGAAGCAATATATTAAAAGTTGACCAAATACTCATTTACCGACTAGAATTTTTTTTTTACTTTAACATCGATAAAGTTTATGAGTTACATAATTAAATCGTTCTTAAAACAAATAATTAGATGCAATAAAACTATTAACAATTTTTATTTGTTTTTCTCACATAATAAAAATCAGCCCAATAATAAAAAATAATTCCTTAATGAATAAATAAATAAATATCCCATAAAATGTTCATCCTATTTTATACTCGTACTTATGTACAATCGTAATAAATCCTTCCATAAACTCTAACTTAATTCATTCAACCAACCGGCAACCACCGGCTATTTATTTTTTATTGTTTATTACCATCGAATAAAAATATATACAGATGAATCTATACACACACCCTTATCCTTACAAACAACCAAACATTTTTAGGAATTATCTTGTGTTTTTTGCGAGTCCTCTCATCAAATTTCATGAGAAAGTCAACAATATATCGAACACATATAATCCGATTTTGAACATCCGATTTCGAATTTTGAAATAAAAAAAAGCAACACAAAAACGGGGAAATATACAACGAAACGAACGTCGTCGTATATACAATGTCAATATTGAAGTTAAGGATTATTAAACCAAACCATCAATGATCATTCGATTTAGTGCGAGTTACAAAATATACAAAAATATCCTTTAGTATGTAAAAAATTTAACTCCAAGGTAGGATTAAGACGGTTTGTTTTATAAAACTCATCAATAAAAAAAAAAAGTTGTTTGTCTCCCAACATAATTTCGTATACAAAAACCTTGCAGAAGGGCTTCATTTGTATTTGTAAAACAAGGAAACAGAGACTTGTAAATTGTAATCACCATTTAAAAATTTTGAAAATCATTTGATATAGGGATTTATTATAGACGAGCGAAAGGATTTAAGTTGACATATTTTTATGTATGTATTGTGTTTTCAAAACTATTATGATTAATTGACTCGAAGCTAAATGTTGTAATTAAATACACAATTTGACAAAACTATTTATATAGGATTTGTTACTGTAAAATGTGCGACGGGGCTGAAAGGAAATTTAAGATTTACAAACGGTTGCTTTATATTGGGGATTTTATAAAAAAGAACATAAAGGATTAAAAATTTATGTTTTCAATTAAAAATTGGAATTTTGAAACATCTTTATGATGATAAATTAAATGAAGGGTTCGTTTATATTGTTTCATCATTTATCAAATATTTTAACGATATTGAACGAAGAAATTTTCGTGGAATAGCAGTTTTGTTTAAATTTTCGGCAAGGAAGTATTCGCCGTCATTTAATTTCACCTCACAAGACAATACTCGGGAATACTGAATTTTGAGAAGTGTGGGCACGGTAAGGTTACACATTAAATCATTCGAAAGTTAAAGCTTCGTCCATAAAAATCTAAAATACTCAAGAGCTTACAGAAAAACTAAAGTGAATCGTCTTGCTTTCGCGGAAACATTTCTGGAATACTTAAACAGAGATTACATCTTTATTGATATCTGGTTTAGTGATGAAGTACATTTATACTTCGCTGGTAGCTTAAACAAACAAAATCAACTATATTGGAGTACAGAAAATTTCAGGAAGCTCCGTGAATCGCTATTACACCCTCAAAAGGTAACTGTTTGGTTTACTTTATTGGGTAAAGCTCTTGTAATGATTGTTGTATGAAGAAATGTTACTTCAGCAAATTATTTTGAGCTGCTTGATGAACCATTTGTTCCGTCATCAATAGGAATAGGAGAAAATTAAATTTACGATGATTGGTTTATGCAAGATAGTGCTGGCCCGCTTACTGCAGAAGAGGTTTTGGATTATCTGCATGATTTTTTTAAAGAAGGTTTAAAATGGCCACCACATTCCCCGGATTTAAACCCCAGCAAGTTTTTTCTGTGAGGTTATTTAAAATATGAGGCGTACGTTGACCATCCACGAGATGTGAGTGTATTGGAAAACTCAATTAGGACGAACGTACGTGTACATATAAATGATCTTCTCCTGCGAGTTATTATTTCCTATGAAGGCTAGAAAAAAATTATTAATAAAAATGGGGGAGATATCGTACCTTAATACACTACTTCTTACATGCTATTTGTGAAATAAAAATATATTTTGTGAAAAATACTTGAAATCAAATTTTTTTGAAAGTCATGTTTTAATTTTATGATTTTTTTTTTGTTTTGAATATATAGAACTAATGATTTTCTTTTTTTGTGTTGTTTTTTAAAGTACAGAGTGAGAATATTCGATTTTTGTAGAATATTCGAAAGCCATCTGAAATTTTCTAGAAAAATTGAAAATATCCTAAAACATTCTAGCAAATTTTGGAACATTCAATTTTCTAGAAAATTCTAGAAAATACTTTATCATTCTCAAAATTCCTCAAACATTCCAAAACACTTGAAAATTTCTAAAAAATTCTGGAGTATTCTGGAACTTTCTAGAAAATTCTGAACCCTTTTAGTACATTCTGAAATATTCTGAAAATTCCTAGATAATTCTAAGAAATTCTGAAATTTCTTAGAACATTCTAGAAAATTTTGGAGATTTAAGGAAATTTTAGAAAACTCTTGAACTTTCTGAAACCTTCTAGAACATTCTGGAGCGCGAAAACTCGAAAAAATTCTGATCGTTATAGAGAATTTGCGAATATTCTTAAACTTTTTGGAACATTCCGAAATATTCTGAAAAATCCAAGAACCTTCCAATAATCCAGAAACTTTCTAAAAAATTCTGGAACATTCTGAAACAGTCTGAAAGTTTCTAGAAAATCCAAGGAAATTCCGGGATAATCTAGAAAATTCTGGAACGTATTATGTGTATTTATGGTAGTTCGTTCTATAAAAGTGAAATTGTTCTTGTAAGATCCACGATCCATATACATAAATACATACATATAACATATGTAAATAAGTATAAATTGGAAGTTATGTACGGAAGTTATATAGTGATAATATGTATGTATACGTGGGAGACGTATTCATGGTTCTGAAAGACAAAATGAATTGGGACCTTAAAATTGACGATCAAATTGAAACATAAAATAAAAAAGAGGAGAAAGTAAGCAAAGTATAGTAACAAGGAAAGATTGGCGGTCTAATTCGAAGAAACGAAATAGTAACAAGAGAAAATAAAAAAAGGAAGCTACATTGTATAGAAGACGATAGATAAAAGGACAACAGAGGAAAATAGAAAGATTTTGAACCATTATAGAATTCAGGCAAGAGTCTCAGTCAGAGGATTTGGTAATGTGTGGTGAAGGCAACGATCAGAGTGATCAAATCGAGCAAGGTGCAAAAGAGGGAACAACAATTATTTCGTGTCCGAGAACAGCATCTGGACTCGTTGCAACAATTTGTTGCTGAAATTTCAGACAAAAAAAAAATTTCAATAAATTGAAAAGAGTCGGAATTGCGTATACAGTTATCACGATTCGAAACCTCGGAGAACCAAACCCAATCAATATACCACATTAGACATTTACAACCATATTCTGTTCTAGCAACAGCATATTTTCGACTAAAAATTGGTACTCAGTTTTCACGACCGATAAGAGCAATTTATGACTCTGGTGCTCAAACCAATGTAAACTAGGATCAAGTCATAAGCGCCACGACCTATATTACAGGAGTGGGTGTAAAATTGGCCAGAACCAAAGGGGAAGTATTACAGCGATATTACTAGCTCAAAATACATCATTTGAATGGATTATTTTTGGTGAAGGGTATTTTCAGGAAGTAGACGGGAATACATATAATGAAGGCGTGATTGTAAACGATGAACTTAGTTCATTGATTCAGAAACTATGGGATATCGAGGAAACAACTGAAAAAGTGTTATTGTATGAAGATCATTATTCTGAAGATATTTTTAAAAGCACAGTGGTTAAAATAGGCAATCGATACAATGTTACAAGCCCATTGAAACCTGACGTGGAAATGGGAGCTCAAGAGCTATGGCGTTAAGGCGAATTTATTGTCCAGAAAACAAATTCAAACGAGACCAAATATTTAAAAATATGTATGTTGAATTTATGACAGAGTATGAACGATTAGGACAAATGCGAGAGGCAAATACCAAAAATCCGGTGAAATTGCATAATTACATACCTCATCAAGCAGTTTCAGTCGACCGGAAATGTTGTGTTTGATGGATCTGCAAAACTGCTAATGGGAAATCATTAAATGATGTACAATATACGGGACCATGTTTGGACTGGTAGGATTGGTATTTGTGCGGATATTTGTAAAATGTTTTGTCAAGTAGAAATACAACCAGTTCAATGGGATTTACATAGGATTCTGTGGTGAGCCGATTCAGAAGAGCCAATTCGCGACTATTGGCTAACAGTAGTGACGTATGGTCTAGCATCATCTCCATACTTGGCAGTCAAGACGTAAAACCAATGTGCCAATGATAATGCTCGGGAGATGCCAATAGCATCTCAAGTTGTACTGAATGACTTTTATATATGGATGACATGTTAACATCGGTTAATTCAGAATCCCAAACTATTAATCTAAAGGCAGAAATTATGCAGCTGCTAAGACAAGGTGGTTTCGAATTATCAATATGGCGATCAAATTGTTTGAAAATAATGAAAAATGAAATGACAGCAAAGATTGAGTTGCTGTATACTATATGTACGGGTATGCATTGAGAGTTCGTGGTGTGCTAGATTAATATGGTCCAGAAGTAGGTTAGCGCCTATTAAGGTAATTACGATACCAAGATTGGAGCTATGTACAGTAGAGCTTAGTTGTAAATTAACACCCAAGATCCACCAATTTTTATTTCGTCAGATTCGGAGATAGTATTGAATTGGCTGAGACAGCCTATTAATGAATTTAAACCATTTGTTGCCAATCGAGTTAATAAAATACTAAAGGAATCAACACTAGAGCAATTTTGTTACATTAAATCCGAACAGAATCCAGCGAATTTATCTCGTGGGATAAACGCCGAAAAATTGTTGAACAATAACTTATGGCAAGCCGCAGAGATGCTGAAGGATTTTGTCGAAGAATGGCCAGTATGGATTCCTAAAGTAAGTAATGATCAAATTAATAAACAAATTAAGACGGAATGTTATGTCGAATTCTTTTCGTTTTTTCAAATCAATGCAAATTTTGTGGTGTGAAAAGTAAAAATGACGTTGTTTTGTGTTAGTATTGGTAATATAAACCATTGGTTTTACTTGATTGACATTTGACGTTTAAAAAATTTGGAATCGTTTTTTGTAGTGCTTCGTCGAAACTCTATAACCAAAAATTGACGTTTCTATTTTTGTTGGTATAATAAAATCTGCATTTCGTAAAATTGATGCAAATCGAAAAAACATTGTCGTTTTTTGGTGAAAAGAACCCAGTTTTCGATGTCCATCAAATTTTTTTTGACGATTTTGGGTGAAAAGAATTCAACATAAGGAACCACAAACTAGATTTGAAAATATTTGATTGATCAAGACTGGGAAGTAGAATGAAGAAATCAACTTAATGAAAAAATTATCAACATATGTGAAAGTATGTCGTATCACGGCATATGTTATACGATTTAGTAGAGCTTGCTATCAACCAATACATAACCGAAGAATTAGGCATAATATTAGGAGCCCGACTAAATTGTGGGATAATCAATCATGCATCTTGAGAAAATAGTAAGAGCGATGTTGCGATCATTATAGGGAAGAATGTGAAGGTTTTTGCCCCAAAATTAACAATTAACGAAATTGGCGATGCATTGAACTATATTGAATTGTAACTGAACAGAAACAATCTTTCCCAAATGAATACGAGGACTTCATAAAACAGGATTGGCGAGATTCAGTCGACATTGGATGTTAACATGAATGGATGGATGAAGAGGATTGGTAAGAATAACCGGACGACTGGATAATGCGCAGTTACCATTAAGTCAAAGGAAATCAATTATATTGGACCATAAATGAGTATTGGCTAAAAAAATTGCCATAAAGGCTCTACTTGAAGATTTGTGCCATGGTGGAGTGCAACTTAAATATTGGATCCTGCAGAGTCGTATTTATTGTGCAGCGTAGTTTATCATTGTGTAACGTGCTGCCGGTACTAGCAAAAACCTGCCCACCAGTTGATGACAGATTTGCCAGCTTATCGGTTAGAACCAACACTGGCATTTAATCAATATGGAATTGATTATACTTGGCCAGTTCAATTAAAGCAGGGTCGTGATGTAACAATAAAAGATTACATTGCTGTGTTTGTCTGCATGGTCTATAAGGCGGTTCAGTGAAGCTGGGTGATAGTTTGGACGCGGATTAGCATTGCTGCCCTAACTATAGCTTTGTAAATTTGCGAGCCGGTGCAGTTCATCATATTTATAGTGACAACGGTCGCAATTTTGTTGGGGCTGAGTGTATTTTATTTACCTTCAAACACATTCAATCGGATGGCATTATAACGCATGGAATACTCTGCATCATGGGGGTATACGCGAAGCATTGTGTTCCGCAATATTTCTTGAATTTCAGCAAAGATTTAAATAAGAAATCCGACTCTAAAGAATATTCAAAGAATCAATTGTACATCTTAAATCTCTGAAATAAATGTTTAGTAAAATCAATTCACAGAAGAACTACCTAATTCCATTTTGAGCTGGAGACGTAGTAAACTGCTTCGATTGGCTGTTCATGTAAAAAAAAACATTTGCAGTAGCAATTTTTTGATTTAAGCAACCAACCATAATAACACTAAAAATGTGTACCGCAACATTCCTTGGATTTGGCTTTTATTTTCAATATTATATTAGAACAACCCTGTTACTAATAGAACAGCACAATGTTACTTATAGAATCGGCTGAATAACTTAGATATCAAATTTCATTAAAATCTATTGGCAAACGAGCGTGTTCCTTGTCCTGCTGGAACTGTAGAAAAGGCCTGGATTGGTTATGTATTGAAAAAACAAGTTCCTCTTTGGTAAATCTAATTTTTTGATTTATGGTTTAAATGTAAGTATGCGCCAAAATATAATTATCAGTATCCCGGAATATTTGTTGAATTCTGATCATGTTTTATTTAGAAAAACTCTATCCCTGCTCCAAACGGAACTTCGCCGATTATTCACCAATTCCATTGAAATTTGGTATCTGACTTAACTAACATATTTGATGGTAAATGAATTAATTGCGGCATATTCAATGATGAATCACCGTGGCCCTTTTGAAACTTTTCTAGAAGATGTTTCATTACAAATCTGTTTTTTAACCAGTGGATCGTTGTCAGTCGTCATCACAAAACCAATGTTATTTAGCATTTTTTTGTAACAAATTTCGAGAAATAAAAACTACTTTGGTTTTTTTAAGTCGAAATATTCTGGAATTGGTTTAGAGAGGTTTTTGCGAGAGGTTTGAATGTTTTATCAACACCCGTGGAATTTTTAGCTATCGATGAGTTATATTTGGTTTGGTGTGCTCGGAGGTTTTTTACTTGTGGAAACTACTTGTGGAATAAAGAAACGGGGATAAAATGTACAAGCGTATTGGTAATGTTGAATGTTTTGGCTTCTATGAATAAAAGAAACTTTTACGAGTAGTAACATTGTACATTAGAGATGACGAACGACATCGTCGAAAAGTCATCAAAATGGTTATCATCAATTGCTGAATCACTATCATAGAGGTTACTGACGATGTTGGCATGAAACATGTAGTAGCATAATTGGCTTCGATATTGTTTAATTTTGACTAAAAGCAATACCGGATGGGCATTGCTTAGAATTCACTGAATGAAGTGAACGACGCGACGATCCAGAACTGCTCAAACGGGTCCTAACTGTTAATAAAACAGGAGTGTAAAAATAGACGACGAAACTAAGGCCTAATGGTCCTAATAGAAGCTGTCTGAAGAGACAAGGCCGTAAAGCTCTCGTCATGTTCGAAAGAATATGAAGGTTCTGCCCAACAGTGAGCTTCGATTTCAATGGCATACTATACAAAGAGTTCTTCCTACCAGGCAGTAACAATAAGGGGAATTATCTTGAAGTTACACTTCTCTATTCGCCGGCCATGGCATGCGACTTCTGCCTGTTCCAAAAACTAAATTGCTGAGAACTTTTTCGACAGCCAACAATAAACTAAGTATCCCATATAGCTAGAAATGTTATGAAGTTAGGGGCAAATGAACCAATACAACGAAAAAAATTGTAACAACAAGACACCCAGCCCCAGAACTTCAAAAATCCCTCGATTTTTTAATCCAGCCATGTACACCTAGTACTTTTGTTTCGAGCTTTCCGTTTTTCTCGAAAATATTTAGTATTCGTAAAGGTAGTTATAATATGTCCCAATTGATTTCATACCATCAAAACATCACACCATTATTCCAAGACATATACCAACTTACCACAATACCATCGTACAATACATCATATAATCATACCATCAACACCATCACCATCAATATCAACATCAATATTACTATCATCATCATTGTCACCATCACTGTCAACATCACCGTGAAACGAATTATCTCTGAAGTAAATTTAGACCTGAGATATTAACAGTGACCTTTCTTATGTCTTTAAAATAATTGTGTAAAGTGTGGTTCAAATCGGTCAAGGCATGTGAATTTGTTTAAACATCATACATTTACACTGTACATACATAAAAACACTCACTTTTATATAAACAGTTTGCTCAACTATTCACTAAATCCTAATCCAACCCCAACATAATCCTAAACCAACCTGTAAACGAAAGTCAACTCAACGCTCAGCTCAACTGACATCCAGCATAATATATAAAAAATTGGTCAACTGCTCACTATATCCTAATTCAATTCTTATACTGAATGGTACCTCAACTTAACTTAGCCCCTACCTCAACCTTTAACTCAACCTCAAACTCAATGCCTAACTCAATATTCACACCATCATTCAAACAAAACTGGTAAATATTTATATCACTATACGACCCTCTTGACGTACAGATTCCAAAGGCTTTTCAAATCTCCTACTTGACCATAGAAACAAATTGGCAAAAAAAAAATCCAAATCGGACAAGCCGTCTTCGAGTTACTTTGGCTACAGACATCCAGATATCCAGACGTAGGCAGAAGGACAGACATTTTTTTGTTTGCTTTTTTGAACTCAGGGACTTTCAAAACGTTGAAAAATGTGGTTCAGGACCAACCAAATTTTTGATCATTTTTGATAGGATTTCAATACATACTTTGGTGTTTCTAGACGACGAATTAAATCTGCCAAGTCACGATATTATCAAATTCACCATAACAGAAACATTCAGCTATTTAGATCATACTATTAGTTTTTAAATTGTGAGTTTGATAATATCTAAAAATTCAGTTGTTCTTAAGATTGTGGAAGCTTTTATCATTTGGCCCTCCTCTATAAATGGCCGCTGTAAAGTAATTTTATCAAGCAAAGCACCTCTTATAAATGGCAAATAAAACAATAAAGTAAAATTCAGCAGACATATCATAGATCATTAAAGTTATTCTTACACATACATATGATATATTCACTCATTTGAAAGAAAGCTCCTTGTAAAGCTTTTTTTATTAAAAATAATAAAATAAAATAAAAAAAAATCGTCTAAATTGTTATGAATTCATATTTTATTATCATTTTATTTATATTTCATAGCTCACGATGAAATACAATAAAATAAAATAAAAGCTCGCGCAGAATAAATAAAATAAAAGCTTTCACAACACAAAAAAAAAATTCTATCGTAATAATATTCTTATGATTTTATTATTGTCGTCGCGTAATAATATAATGTGACAAGTTTTTTTTTTATTTGTGCGCTTTATTAAGATTTTCACGGTATACATCAAGCCAGAAGTATTCTGTGAAAATATTTGGAAATTTTTTCAAGGAATTATGAGTTTATACCTACTCAGATTGACTTACTACTAAACGGAAAGAAAAATGGGAAACATTTTTTTTTGTTGAATGTTGAATTTTACATTGGGAATATATATTTCTTGAAGAAAAGCTTTTTGAACATAAATACTTTGCGGTGCGGGGGAAAAATAAATAAAAATAAAATTAAAAAATAAAATTTAAATTAAATTTATATAATTTTTTTTGTGTGCTGGTGTATATATTGTTTCCCCAGAGTAGAAATTCCAAGTCGAGACTCGAAGACTTATACAATTTAATGATTTATAGTTTTTGATTATTTTATTTCTCTTATTCAACTTTGTACCTACTACATACATAGCCAGTATGACAAGAAATTATTGTCTTATATATAAAGAAATAAACCAAATAATGAAATTTAATTTTTTGTCTTATTTTAAAATTTATTACACAGGTAATAAAATGAAGTGTCCAATTTAATTGAAATCATTGCGGAATACTGAATGAAAAATCCACCCCTGTTTCAAGTAAAATCACTTATTTTCACTCGATTAGTTTTTATATATTTTATAAAGACGTGCACCCCCAATATTTAGTTTTCGTTGGTTTAATCTGTGTATCCCATTACAGTTGACACGCAGGAAATTTCCTCTTTCACATCGTCACGAATATCATCTTTCGTTCTCTATATGTATAATCGTAATCTATTTGCGGGTGTGAAAATATTTCGAATGAAATTTTTCTTAATTTTTGCCACCCCTTAAAATATTGTGAAGTTAATTTTTCATTTCCATACAATAAAAAAAAAAATAAAAAAATTCGTAAATTGAATGAAAATTCGATTAAATACCCCTCAACCCTAACTCTATTTACTTATTATGTATACGACGAGTATTATATTCCAAACACACTCCGTGTTTTGTATTGTGCTCAAGAGAACATAAAATCTGGGTGCAAGGATAATGTTTATTTTAAGGATAAATCATATGATTTTTCTTGTTTTTCGTCGACATCATACAGTTAAATGTTTTTTGATGGGTTTTATTGGTTGTCATTTTCTTTGTGCTGTAACGATCAATTTTAGTTTTAGGGGATCGAAATAGCAAAAGAGAAAATATTGTAAGTTATACTTAATACATTGTCATAAAGACGAGATTAAGTTAATTAAAATTTAATTTATCGCGTCAGGGGTGGTGAATATACAGATTTTTATTTTAATTAGGGTGCAGATGATGTTTTGATTTGGTTTATGCAATTTTATGCATATTTGTGGTGATAATTTTGACGTTTGGTGACTAAAATATGCTTTAAGTTTATTTAATGTTTTATTTTAGTATGCGTAACGAAACTAGTGCCACGTCAATAGTTCCTGATTAAATACCGAATATTTTCTCACAGCATCCACAAGACAGAAATACTTGGTCCAGAATTTAATTCATAAATGCAAATTGTTAAGATCCTTATTGTACTTGTTAAATTACAATTCCACCAAGAGGAGAAGATTTATTTAGAGTTTATCTAGTATGATTTAGATTTATACAATCATGTGAGTGAAACAGAAAAATTTCAGTTTAACGCTGTGCTTATTTTATTTTAATATGAAAGCTTAGAAAAAGCAGTCCAGAAACGTTTTAGAAAATTCTGCAGCACACCGTAACTCAAATGTGATTAAAATTTTCAGGGTACCGCAACCCGAATGCTCTTGAAAAAAGAGTAATTGTTTAATAGATTTAATCGCGCTTAAAGTAATCGATTTTTCGGGATTTCGTACTACAAATCTTTGAAATGAGCTTTTTATTAAGGCGGTTTTAAATCACCCTTGTTGAAAGTTTTTTGTTTCTTGAAATTTTTATTTGTCCCATAAGTTCTAGAAAACTTCTAGGACGCCTATCTATGTAGCAATTTTCATTTTGTGAACTTGTTAGACCAAACTCCGTGAAATTTAAATTATTTTTTTCAGAAGTTGAAATCTGGGGTAGGTTTCTGACCACTATTTATGTAATAATGATCTTAGACCTATGTACACATTTCAATTTGTTGGTAAAACTTGGAATGCCGGAACTTGTCTTGAGATTTTTATAACAGTTAACTGTTGCACTTTATAGTGCTTTTATCTTAAGAAACCCCATCTGAAATGAAGCAAAGTTTTTAGTAGGAATCATAGAAATCATAACGTAATCGAAGCAACAGAGGTACCACGCCATTGTACAGCATAGAATCTGGATTAAACTGCAGTATCCATTCATATAGTTTTTCATATGAATTATGATCAACTGCCACTATTTTGATGCAATTTATAATATGTTGCTTTATATAAAGCTTTGCCAAAAAAATTGTTTGGTCTCATTGCAGGAGTATTTTTCAAAGGTATGATTATAGCTAATGGCAGAGATTCGTTGGTCCGGAAGAGATTTAACAAATATCAAAGAAACTACATTTGACCAAGAGAATAATGTATTTACATTCAAAAAAACTCAAAAAAATAATCGTCAGACGTTGCCAATTTTTTCTAACCACCAAGAATTTTTTGGTGGTCGAAAGGTAGCCGTAGGCTTCGTTAAATTTTTCCCGTTGGTTTAATACTAAATTCAATTGGCAGCTTGGTGCGTTATCGGAGATATTCTTTGTCTATAAAATTCAACACGAAACATCATGAAGTCGTCACCATGATAACTTTTTCCTATTTGTAAGCGACATGTTGAAAGTCAGTATTCCACAGTCTTAAAGTTTTATTTTTCGTTCGCAAACCCAACCCATTAGCTAGCTAGATCCCCTGTGTGAGTTACTCCTGCATATCCAGTGTAATGTCGCAGTTGATTCAATCAACGTCACCTTCGATTGTTAAGCTGCCACCGCCTCGTGCCGGACTTGTAAAAAGTTCTATGTTTTTGTACAGTCGGTTGTCAGGGCTAGCTGCTGTTCTTTCTAACTGATTTCATCTAGATTAACGGCCGTAGTTATTTGGCCTTTTTTTGTCAAATGCCTGCTCTCCTCTTGATGTTGCTTGCATTACAGACGATGACTCTCCACGTCTCCATCTTACTTCCCAGCAATAATATCAGATCTAAGCCTTATCTTGCCGGCACGCCCAACAATGGCTACTGCCTTTCTCTCTCGACCATAGGTGACAACATCACAGTCCAACGTGCCCTCGGTCTCGAGTGCCACTGGCGAATGAAAATACCAAAAGACGTTGTTCCGCCTAGTTAGTTTCTTTAATTTAATCGGTTGTACCGTCTGGATCACCTACAATTTTGCCCAATTTATTTCCCTAATCTGTATTACACTTCTGTTTGGAACTCTTTTGTTATTTTTGTTGTTTGCGCATTTCACTTGGAATGTATGGAATATATTTTTCAGTGGAAATCTCACACCGGATGTTTTTGTCGGAAAGATGTGATGGAATTTTTTTTCTTCTGGTAATAGGAACCACACCGATTTTTCGTATTATCTTTAATAGGCTTGATTTCTGGATCGGATTGCCGCAGCTACACTAGCTATATGGCATGCATATTGAAAAAATCTGATGAACGTCTGGGCTGGATAGTGTATCCGCCACAACATTACTCGCTCCGTTTATGTATTATGTATCATTCGTAAAGTGAGAAATGTATTATAATCGGCGAGTTTGCAAGAAATCTTTTGAAGCCTCAGACTTGAATACATATATACGTCAACGGTTTATGTCCAGGAAAACGGTCAAAGGCCTACTTACAACAAAGTGTTCTAAATGCTTATTTACACAATAAATTTCGTAGAGCTCCATATCGAATGCAGAATGTCTTTGTTCGGTTGGCGAGAACTTACGAGAAAAAAATGATAACGGATAAGCGTTCTCTATTGGATGAACTAAGAGGGTGGTGTTAACTATTGCTGATTTGATCATGTCAAAAGAAAATGAGCTCTCCCAAGTCCTAATAAATGGGAAAGCCCCATTTTTACTGTAATTTCTAGATGCTTACACTTTAACGTCGAGGAATGTTTTTTTTCCGGAAAAATAAAAAAATAAAAATTGTGCAAGAATACAAAAAAAAAAAATTAAATACCAGAGGCTAGCGAAGCGGATTAACTAGAAGGATAAAAAGATCCTACACAACTAAAGGAAGGGAAATAGGATCCTGGAAAATAAAACGAAAAAGCAAAACCAAACAAACTTAAAAATCATAGCTGAGTCAAATTAAGCCCCGTTACAAGATGAAGATGGAAACAACTACAACACTAATGAGGCGCAAACGGAAAACGGCAAATCGAAGAAAACCAGCGAGAACAAAGAAAGTCTGAGGTCAAAGCAACGCAGACGTAAGCCGGCACGTAAAAAGATTCATGAGGACTCTGAGCGACTACTCCACAGAATCGGAAGATGAAATGGACGTAACAAACGAAAATATTTTTATCGCAAATGAAGACGGCGACAATTGTAGTCCACTAGAGGCGGACGAGACAAGGGACGCAGAAACAGAAGCAAGAGATGAGATGGAAGAAGCGCTAAAAATAACAGCACAGTTAGGAGGAAAGCGTTGTTACGCTGAAGGGACCAACGAGGCAGAAGCTATAGCGGGAGGCAATTATCACCATCCGCGAAGGAATGCACATGAAGAATTTGCATCAGGAAATAAAGGGTCGTTAATCGACTCAACCCAAAAAAAGGCGAAAGAAGGAAAGAAAACCAACGAAGGGTCTAACACAGGAAACAACTGAACATCAAAACAAGAACATGGGAGCACTAGGGCAAACATAATAAAAATAAAAGTGCCTCCAATAATCGCAGAGAACGGACTCAACACGATGAAATTAGCAAAAATGCTTAAAGAAGAGGAAATAAAGGAATTCCACATTAAGATTCCGGCAAATAGACAACAGGTGATTAAATGCAATGACATGAAGAGCCATCAAGAAATTTGCGACAAATTGAAAGATCATAAAGTGGGAGGACACACATACACTCCAAAACATGAGAAACCAAGGGTACACTCTAAGAAATTTCTGTTGAATTTCACTATGATTATTAGAGGTTATCTGTTGCCAGCAATTTTTGTCGTAAATTTTCATTAAAGCGTGATTTAAAATGAATCACACTAAAAATGTGTGAATTATCCAATATGGCTAACATTTCAAAGATTTGTAAACGCACATTAAAAGTGTGAAGTAATTATTTTAAATGCTGCAAAATCATTGTAGATTACTTATTAAACTGCCGTAAAATACAATCCAATAGTGAATTACCACCAAAGACGCGTGAGTTAAATGCAAAAAACAATATACATTTCTACTAAAATTGTCGTAAAATACAATCCTATAGTGAATTACCACCAAAGACGCGTGAATTAAATACAAAAAAAATTTGAAATGCTGCTTTTTCGAGCAATAATTAAAACAATTAAAATGGGAAAATCAACAAAATCAGTGCAAATTTAAAATTAAATGCAGTTCACGATTTTTGTTAGTGAAAAATCGTCGAAATTGTTGTAAATCATACAATAATAATAGGGATTATTAGTAAAAAAGACGTTAAATTTTATTTCTTTTCAATTATTTGTTAGAATAATTTAATGTTTTATTATTTATTATTTTTAATAATATAGTACTAAAATCCGTAATGAATACAATTATACAAACAAAAATATCATATATGTAATAAAAATAACATTAATTAAATTAAATAATAATATAATTAATTAAATAAAATAATAATGTAATGTAAGTAAATTTAAAAATAAAAGAGATTTCTTTGTAATTCAAGACTGCCAATTGCTACCAATTTGAATACTGCTCTTGAAACAAAATGTCTAGTATATTAAATTATTATATCCATTTCACAATTATTTATTGACATTTTATAAATAACTGAATCTAAAATAAAGCGGTTTAGGATATATCAGCTTCTAAATAAATACTGTACTAGTAAAATAAAAGTAGAAAATAATTTTTAATTAATTGAATAACAGTCAATCGGATATTTAATCAATTGTTTTAAATTTTAACTGATTGAAAATTTAAAGCATATCTCTTCCAAACATTTAAAATTTAAAACAATTTTTCCAATTATGTACATAATTAAAAATTTATTTACTACTTTTATTTTAGTAATACAATATTTAGAAGCTGATATTTTCTAAACCGATTTATAACGTCTTTCGATTTTTGGAAAAATATCAGAAATTAATTGTAAATGCATAAAGTATGAATTAACTTAATTAACACGACATTTTTTTCAGTAACACTATATCTACTGATGTTAAGACTATAATAATAAACTAACACATTTTTAATAATAAAATATTAAAACTGACAGTGAATAAAATTATGCAAACAAAAATATGTAATAAAAATAACATTAATAAAATTAAATAATAATATAATTAATTAAATAAAATAATAATGTAATGTAAGTTAATTTAAAAATAAAAGAGATTTCTTTGTAACTAAAGACTGATAATCGCTACCAATTTGAATACTGCTCTTGAAACAAAATGTCTAGTTCATTAAATTAATTATATCCATTTTACAATTATTTATTGACATTTTATAAATAACTGAATCTAAAACAAAGCGGTTTAGGATATATCAGCTTCTAAATAAATACTGTATTAGTAAAATAAAAGTAGAAAATAAATTTTTAATTAATTGATACAGTCAATCAGTAATCAATTGTTTTAAATTTTAACTGATTGAACATTTAAAGCATATCTCTTCCAAACATATAAAATTTAAAACAATTGTGCCAATTAATTAAAAATTTATTTACTACTTTTATTTTAGTAATACAATATTTAGAAGCTGATATTTTCTAAACCGATTTATAACGTCTTTGGATTTTTGGAAAATAATGTCGGAAATTAATTGTAGGGTTTATTCATACCCTGCATAGGGTATGAATAAACTTAATTAACAAGACATTTTTTTCAGTAACACTATCTAAATTGGTAGTGATTTAATGTCTTCAACAACTATACTGATGTTGCAAATTGATCCATTTTCTGTAACAACAATTAAAATCATAATTAAATAGTTTTTTTAAAGAAAACAGTGACTTGTAACAGTGGTATATTATAATTCCAAACACGTTAATTAAAATTAAATTGTATTTATTTTATTTTTTCGCCATATTTTGGTATCTCGTACCATTATCATTTCATTTGTATTATTTTCGTTCAATAAGGTTTTGTTTTTGAAAAGTGAAAAAAAAAATATTTTATTATTTTAAGCCTTGGTAATGGCACGAGATACCGAAATATTGGCGGAAAAATAAAATAAATACGATTTCATTTTAATTAACGAGTTTGGTTATAATTAAGCCCCTGTTTTGTTTAAAAATAAAAAACAGACTAAAATAAATTAATACATATTTATATAATTAAATATGTAATAAAACCAATTAGTAATTAATGATATTATTATGTATGTGTAAGTTTGCTTATTAGCGTATTTATTTTATTTAAATTGCTAATGGTTTTCTTGGCTCCTCTTACTGACTCCGGATAGTATTTCAGTAAAAATCTTACTAAAAATTCCATTAATTGGGAAATTTGTTTGGGGTACATTATATTCATTATATAATATAAACAAATTAAGTTTTGTACAGTTTTGGTAAGAGTCATGGACTCAACCATGATGTGTTGTTTCTCCACAAATATATATGTAACATTGGTCTCCTCCGCTGGATCAAAACTCTCTGTAATTAAAATAAAAATTTTTTGTATGAAAATATTATATCTATATCATGATTCTGATCTATAGTACTTACTTATTATAGCCGCCCACGGTGAGTTAGTTGGTAGTTCGCTCTTAATGGCATCTAATGTTGTTCCATGCTGAGAAAGAAAATATTTATATAAAAGTATTTCCATATTTTATGGTAATATTTCTTATTTAATTTACACTCACATCAAATTCTTTTAGCAAAAAATTAATATCTTCCTTGAAATATTTGCTTAAATATTTCAATATTTCAGCATTTGAAATATTTGGATTTTCAATTTTTAGGTATGTACTACTACATAAAAATTGTACGATATTTGTACGAGTTGCATCAAAATTACTTTGAAAAATATCTATATCTATATTTGTTAATTTTTGAAAATGCTGAGCTAAAATAATTTTATCGAATAGATACGGCCACTCCTTTAGAACATTTTCAATTGAAGGTACATCCTCCGTATTATTAAGGTAAACTCTTTGCGTAGAAAAACATTCATTCATATATGTTTCTATTGTTTGCCGATCTATTGAAGATATTGACTCTTTTTTATGTAAATCTTTTAATCGTTGTTTTTTAAATTCAACTGTAGAGCTATTTTCATCATACTGCGGCTGCCAATTAGTGCATGTCGATTTTAAAATATTTGTTGATTTTTTGAATTTGATATGTATTGGTGAATGAGAGCTCTGGTTTGGTTGCCTGTTTATTGTGTTGTTGCGATTCCTCATCTTAGTAATAAGGGCCAGTGGTTCAGTACTTAAAAAATTTCCCTCGCTGTCTTTTTCTATAATAGAGTCTGGATATTGTTCGACGGCTTTTTGGGCTACTGTACGATAAACCCCCATTGGTATATATAATGAATGAGCACGCAATTCATCCACAATAATGTTCGCTAATACATTCATTCGTTTGCCTAGCTTTGTTTTGTTTGTGAGCATTTCCAAAATGTCATGAGGCATTTTATGCCACGGAATTTCAAAATTTGAAAATAGTTTTTTGCATGCAGAATTTGTACTGGATGTTGATGATAGTGCCGTGCTGCTCATCGAAAGAGTATCATCCGAATATGTCGGATCAAGTTCATCTTCCGTACTAACGAATAACTTAATAAGCGCTTGGTCAGGTTCATCGATGGAATTACATGTAATTTGTTGCGATTGCTGCCCAAAAAGTATAAACAAAATATTTTAGTTTCATAACACTTTACATCAGTAGCTTTAAATTTGTTTGGTCTTGGAATTAAAATTTGTAGACACATTAATGGAAATTTATAAAATATGTAGCTTTCTAGTTAATTTATTAAGCTGGGTTTCAAACCCATCGAAAACCTTTAGGGGGCCTTGCTGGAAGCTTATGGAAATGGACAGCAATATAATTCAGTTACTGATTTTAAAAGTGCCATCTGTGAATGTTGGGCCAAAATTGATCCGGAAACTCTTAAAAATGTGACAAATTTAATACCGACTCGAATTTTCGAAGTTATTCAAAAAGATGGGGACCACACCAAATATTAAATAAAGTAATATGTATCCGAACAATTGTTAATTTTGTTAAATGTTGTTAAAACTTGTTAATTTTAAAATAATAAGTTATATAGGCTAATTACCTAATATTTATGACTTACATTAGCATTTTCATTTCCCAAAGCTAACATTGCGCTAGCTGGAACCCATTGCTCTTTTTCACTGATTACTAAAAATACTGACTCTGGATTGTTTTTTACAATAAATTCAAGTGCATCATTCTCGCACACATCTGCTCCATTGTGTTCTAATAGCAATTTTGACCCATGGATGCCATAAAATGCAGCTGAAATATTAAAAATATGTAAGAACATAGTATATAATATTGTAAGTATAATAATGTATCCGATTCGAAATTTTAAAATTATATGTTAAGTTATTATTGTATTTTCAACAGAAATTCATATTTCAAAACAGAGGATAACATAACATAAATTAAATCACTTCAGACTACGGGGCATTACCTTTTTCAGTAACTGCTGATATTTCCGGAGAGCTCATAAACAATTTGCGTATTTTCCGATCGCTGCTCCAAATATTGAACATGTACTTATCCATTTATTTTGTTTTTGATTGTGTTGTGTTGTGTTGTATTATATTGTTTACTATTTATTTCTTTTAATATATTGTTATTTTTGATTATTATAAATTATTTTAGAAAAGGCAGAAGAACTAAGGAAAAGAACTATTTTATATTGTGTGCGCACAGTTTGGTGAATAAAAATAAATATCATTGAATTTCAAGATATTGACAGGTTTTATATTTAAAATATTTTCTAAATTAACTAATTTAAATGGTTTGTCAACATTATAGCTTTGATATAAAATTAAATTTTCGGAGTACCACATTTTGATTACATTTCCATAAAATAATGCTTTATCATACGATTTGTTAATAAAAATTGATTGTATTACTAATATTTCTGCATTTCTATGTTCATCAAAATTAAAAAGAAGGGCATCGTTTTCTTTGTAAGTGGTGTTTAAATAAGAGATTTTCTTTGTCACAAACACAAATTCGTTAGAGATATGCAGATTAAACATTTTTTTTGAAAAAAATTCAACGTGATCCGATAAGATATCAAATTTAAAACGATCATTATCAAAGTTGGTTTGAAAATCCTGATGAGCTTTGGCAAGTGTAAATGTAAGATTTTTAAAGTTTCTACATTGCTTCGCTTTATTTTTAAAAAATTGATGTTTCTGCTCAAAAGGTAATGTCCATAAATTTCTCAATGGGCCAAGTTTTCGAATGAGCTCCGGATAGTGATAAACAAAATGGTGTTTCGGTCTTAATTTTTCAGTAGGAAAGCAATCTTTTCTGTATTCAAAATACACGGTTAAGTTATGGGCTAATAAGCCAATGCCGCTATCGGATATGATAGGTGAATTAATTAGACGAACTGTTTCTATCATTATACTTAAAAACTTCCATTTAGTGCACTCAGGATTTGTAATTTTATTTAGCATGACTAACGGCATGAGAATTAAAATATTCAATACTTCATCACATTTCCCTGGAATTTTTTTCATATTTTTCTCAATTTTTGGGAAATTTAAACGCAATTGAAATTTTTTTCTCAAATATTGAAGAGTTATATTTATAAAATCAAGGGATACATTTAAATTTGAAATGAAATATTGCACAATTGCCATTAAATCAAAGGGAATTATGCCTTCAAATAAGTCATGGCCTAAACACGGAGGAAGTCCAGGATTGCAAACATGGAAATGCTTTAGTTTATTTAAGCATGAATCAAACTTAACACCTTTTATCATAGCTTGTTCACTAAAGCTCAATTCAGCAACATTTAAATTATAATTATCAATGTTTCTATTTTCGCAGTGAGTTAGATTGAAATTGGTGAGCATTTCACGATCATAAAAGCAATATCTACAGAAATATTCAGAATGGCTAAAATTTTCAGTGAATCCTCCAATTTGATGACTTCCTAAATTGTCACCCAACATTGCATATAACGTACCATAATATTTAATCGGTAAAAGGGTACTGGGATGCGTAATAATTAAACCGTTTTCTAGTACAAGCATATCCTGAACGATTGGTTCAAAAATTTTCTCTATGCCAAAAGTTTTTACAAAGTTTTCTTTGCATAGTGCAACGAGTTGAATATTGTGAATCGAACATCTGTATTTTTTATTTAAATTTCCTATTACCAAATATACGCCCAGCATTTTATGTTTTTTTCGAGAAGAACCTATTGGATTACAAACTTCGAAAGCGTCTTGAAATAATATTAATTCAATTTTTTTTGTACCGCAAGTGAAAAATAAATTTTTCCTATATACAGATCCATCATTATAATCAGTATACGTATTTCTTGGCGAAGTTTTTTTATTATTAAATAATTTAAAAAAATATTTGTCAGACATTAAAGATCTAATAGTTTCTAATATAGAAATATAGTAGAAAAAACATATTTTATGGTAAGAATCGATTCCCAAGTGAATTTTCTTGGGAGCAACATATATGGGATTGTTTTGAATAAAGTTTGATAATTTAAACGAAGAATTCAATTGAATTAAATTCGAAGTTAATGTCGAATTTTTAATAATGTTAAGGATATCATTTTCATGTTGCATTATGTTAAGCGTCCGACATAAATTATTAATTTTTGTGGTGTTGTCATTTATATTACGGCTTAAAATTTCTTTAAGCTCATCTGCCAAAAATTTTAAAGCAGTTTCGCTTAATTTAAATTTGGATTTTAATTCTATAAACATATGGGCAAAAACTGAAGACGGCATTTCAATATTTTCTGTAATCAAAGTATTTTCAATGGCCAAAGTACCCATATTACTATCAATTTTATCTACGCTTGAGTAAACAGAATTTCCATGATCACTAGTATAATTGCAATGTACGTTATAGTTTGATTTTCGATTAGAATTGTGTTTTCTGTACATGTGTGTTCTTAAATTTGATCTAGTCTTGATATTAATTTTGCACTCAGGAAATGGGCACACAATCATAGAATTAAAATTAAAATGATCATTTAAATGAGAAACCATAACTTTTAAATTACTTGATTCATAATTACAATTTACGGATTTACATTTCAATTTGGTTTCTAGTAGTGAATGTTTTATTGATTGACTTTTATTCAACCTGTGTAAATGTTCGCGATAATAATGCATGTTATAGGTTTTATAACTCGAAAATCTTTTACCACATTTTTCAAATAAACACGTAAATTGAGTATTTTTTATACTTCGATGGAAATACAGATGTTTGTGGTATGACGCAATTGAAACCGTTATAAAAACCTTGCAAATATTACACTTCATTTTTATCTTGTTATAGTCACACTACAAAAATATTTTCACCTTTTTGTATTATCAGGGTTTATTATAGAGGTATATAAAGTTTATTCAATTAACCATTGAGACGTATTTTACGGTTATACGTTTTGTTATTAATGTTTCTAGAGAAAAAACGAAAATATATTCTAACAAAGATACACATTACACAATAAAATTATGTAGAGTAACTTTTTAACTAGGTACCTACAAAACTTTCACCTTACGCGTTTCGGAACAAAATAATTTCTGTGGTCACAAATAATAATGGCTTCGAATGGTTTGGAAATCTCCACATTCTATTTCTTAACATATCAAGTTTTTGTAATATTCCGGTAACTACACACAACTATAATAATCATTTATGAAAGCAAAAATTGGAAAAACTCATACGATTTTGAACGATTGTTAATTTTAAAAACGTTTTCCTGAAAAATGTGAATTTTGCACTTAAGCCATTATGATTTGTGACCACAGATTTTTTGAAAATACGTTTTGCATTTATTCATTACACAAAGAAAATAACGAAAATAAATTCGAACAAAGATACACATTACACAATAAATTTATATAGAGTAAAACTATACCAGCAAATTAATTTTCAATAATTATTAGTAGTATGGGCTAAGTCGGTGATTTTTTGTTAAAAATGTAGCACGCATCACTATAATTTTTAGAATTTTATGAATGCGCGGCGCATTGCCCTAACCTCAAATTATTTATTATTACACTTTAATTTTATTAAAATTGCACTGTATTACACGAGAACTTATTTTAATTAATTAATTAATTATGATTTAAATTGATAAATCAATTTATTTAATTTTTGTTTTAATTTTATTTTATTTTAAATAGCTATGTCACTAATTTTCACCTTTCTCACTTCGGAAGTCGGAACAAAATGATTTTTTATAAATGCGTTTTGCTTTTATTCATTTGTTAACAAAGAAAATGATATTATAAGTGCGTTAGTTCCCACAAAAATAGTGGGAAACACATTTTTGAGAAAAAACGCACAGAAAATATTGTAAATCACATTTACAGTGTAAAATACGAATAAATTGTGGGATATTCACACAATTTGTTAGTACGTTGCGCATCTATAAGTGTAAACTGCAGCGATTGAGTGATTTACGTCATATTTGAATAAATCAAAATTCGTATGTTTAATATTACACGTCGTTGTGTGTTTTACAATAATTTTTGGTGGTAAAATATAATTTTTTCGTGATATTTTACAATCACTTCTTAGAGTGTATACTTAGTCAAAGGCATTCATAAGGTATACGAAAATGAGGAGGTGCAGAAGGAATATGAGGAAGAATTTGGTCTTATAGCCAAAGTAAGTAAATTCAGCATACCTAGGATGACTAGGGAGGGGAGGGAAATGGATGCTAAAGTAGTATCAGTCGAGGGCAATACGCCAATGAAGGATATATAAAAAATAAAAAGTCTATTCAACCACGTAATTGAATGGCAACATTTAAAAAAAAAATGGGATCATACAATGCATGAACTGTCTACGATATGGACATGTTGCAAAGAATTGCCTGAATAGATTCAGATGCCTAATATGCAATGAGGACCACGAAAGAGGCAATTGCATAAAATTCATATGCGATATATGCAAGGTGGATCATGGGAAGGAGGAATGCAACGCCAGCACACAAGAAGATAAGACAGAAAAAAGAACGAACAACAGGGAAACTATGTACTGTGTGAACTGTAGGAACACAGGACATCCAGCCAACTATAAAGGGTGTCCGGCATACACAGCAATAGTAGAAAATAAAAATAAAAATAGAAAAAAAAAATGGAGGCGAAAGAATTCGCAAGACAATCAATGCATAACTTGGCGCAAAAAAATGTCCGTTTTGCAAACATAATCAAAGGAAAAGAGGCAGTTGCCTATATAGTAACAAAATGGATGGGTTGTCCTTTCTACAGGAAGAGTCAAGTAGTTTATTCGGTACAAGCTTGACAAACACAATAAAAAAAGTAAATGAATTCATGGTTAATTACAAAAAAATAGAAGATAGAGAGGAAAACCAAGTTGCTTTCATAACATTTTTGATGGGAATATGCCAGTAAATAAAATTGAGAAAATTAATATTATGTGACTAAATTGCAATGGCATTGTAGAACACCAAAAGAGAATCGAGTTAGCAAAGGTACTGGCTAAAAATAAACCAATAATAGCTTTACTACAAGAGACTAAATTTAAGCTAAAACACAGAGTAGCACTAGATGGTTACAATTTCATCCAAAATAAAGAGGAGGAGAACAACGGAACAGCAATTGCGGTAAGGGAGACATCAAAATTAAAATCACCACGATCAATAATCTAAGCATATTCAGAACCACTGCAGTAGAGTTAACGGGAGTGGGATTTGGAAGCATCTTAGTGGCGTCGTTACATATTCCTAGCCAAACGAGGATAGAGTATTTTGGATCAGAGCTGATTAAAATAAACGCATTGCGGGACAGATACGATTCAGTGATCATAGGAGGAGACTTCAATGCAAGGAGTAAGAGGTGGGAGGGGACCGAAAACCAGAATGGATGCGCGCACAGCATCACATGGTGCATATAATACAAGGGACATCGGTATTCCCAAGGTCGGGGTCTAAATTGGATCAATTTTTAGTGTCAGCCAACCTTTTTGGCGGGGGTTTTGTACACGATAATTACTCGATAAGATGCGAAGACTTGTTCTCGGACCATCGAATGGTGATGTTGGCCTTGAGACCAGCTAAACAATTGGAGTTTTTGGAAAAGGTCCCGACAGGATTTAGAAACTACAACAGAGCAAACTGGCAAGCATTCGGAAGAATAATGGAGACCAGAAGTAAGGAACTCAACATTCCAGAGGACAGGAACCTAGGGGAAGTAGAGCTTGATGTATGTATAGACAAATTTACCGCAATTATCAGGGAAGCCACGGAAATAGCAGTGCCTATTACTGAGAGAAAAAATCACAAATATAATGACATTCCAGAGGAGCTACAGAAATTGTTCAAAATCAGGAGAAAACTGAAAAAAAAAATTAAACAGTCTATACAATCAACACTTATCAAACAGATTCATCAACTACTACACGGTGAGGAGTCAAATTAACTGCCTAGCCGTAATTATTAAACAGCAGCTTAGTAACCATTTAAATCAAAAATTTCACAACATGATTGAAAAAATTATTCCTGGACAAAACGTATTCCAAGAAATCAACAGAGTAACAGGCAGGAAGAGATGGTTACAACCACAAGCGATCAAAGTGGGGCACGAGAAGATATGTGGAGATAAGAGAATGGCAGAAGAATTCGGGAAATACTACAAGCAACTATACGAGGAGAGAACACCAAAATTAGGGCTAGAAAAAATGGAAGGCATTAGAAATATCACACAAGATATAGCAAAGGAAGCAGGGAGGTCACTGGTAAATTTCGACAATACAAATATAGCATCGAAGCCAAGAGAAGACATATTCCTAAACATAGAGGATACTACTAGTTTGGTCAAGGCAGGTAACGCAAAGAAATCAAGCGGTACAGATGGAATTTCAACTACATCCTGAAAAAATTACCAAGGGCAATGCTCGAGAAATTGACGATACTGATCAACAATTGCATAAACAATGGATACTTTCCAAAAGTATGGAAGGAGGCGATTATTCTTAACACATCAAGGACTTTAGACCGATTAGTCTAACTTCTAATTTGGGGAAGGTTCTGGAAAAAATAATTAACGATAGGCTTTGCGAGGACATTTACCAGAAAAATCAAATGGTACCAGACCATCAGTTCGGGTTTAGGCCGGGACACTCTACAATAGACGCAGCTACAGCATTGTCGGGCAAGGTTTCGAACAGCCTGAACAACCATAGGGCGGTGGCGATCTGCTTCCTAGACATAGAGAAAGCATTTGATTCAGTGTGGTCAAAAGGACTCATTTTCAAAATAATAGAATCAAAAGTGGAAAAGAGGATAGCTAGACTACTTATCAGTTTCCTGAGCGACAGGAGGACAAAAGTGAGCATAAACAAAGAAGAGTCTAATTTCTTCTCTGTCCTTAGAGGTGTTCCGCAAGGTACGGTGTTGGGGCCCCACTTATTTAATATTTATATGGCGGATCAACCAATGAAGAATGAAAACGGCGCGGAAGTCATTATGTTTGCGGATGATACAATTATATCAGCGTCATCGATTAAGGTGGAAGCAGCTACAAAAAAAATACAAAAGCACATCGAAATCATACAAGAATTTTATAAAGAGTGGAGTTTACAAATCAACGAAAAGAAATCGGAGTATATGGTTATCAGGCCCCCAGCCGGTAGGTGCCCAAAAAGCATGGTGGCAGATAGTAAAAAGGCATCCATTACCATTAACGGGAAAAAAATCGAAGCAGTCAACACCGTTAAATACCTGGGATTTAATTTAAATATTCGCTGGAAATTTAACGAACATATAAACAGGAATATCAATAAAGCGTGGGGAGCCTATAGTATGGTAAAGACAATTTGTAAAAGACTAGAGTTACCAATCAAAACTAAGAAACTGATTTATAAACAAATTATAAGACCGGTGTACACATACGGATTCCCAGTATGGGTCACTATAACACCAACAACGTACAAAAAAATAACCATATTCGGGAAAATGGGATAAGGAAGCCAGCAAAGAAGGAAAATTTAGGTTAACCAAAAACAAAAAACTGTATGAATTAATGGAAATAGAGGATTGCATCAGCCACTTAAAAGGAATGTTTATTAGAGACAAAGATAGGGCGCTAAAGCATGGAAATAAAGAAATCAACGTAAAAATGGAAAAAGAGGAGAGAGATTACTATTTGGACTTTCGGGAACTGGAGGAGGAGGAGTTTGAGAGGTTCATCTCTAACAAAGAGGGAGCCCATAGAGGATAGCTGACAGATGTTTCACCGTTTTGGCAATTGATTATTAGTATTATCATTGTAAATATCATTATTACCTCACTTTATTATTAGTAGCATTAGCATTAGTTAGAATTAGTATTATTATTAGTATTAGGACATAAAATAAAAAAAATTAAACCAAATTGCAAAGATTTGATTTAATTAAGATGTGAAATAAAAGCTAGAAACAATATACAGCTAGGTAGTCTTAAAAATTCAGTAAATATGTAAATTAAAATAGAAGGGAAAATTATAAATATGTAAATAAATAAAGGTGAAGGAACTAGGGTAAATATCCTTAAAGATAGGGCCCGTATGATTAAACTTAAAATAGTGTAAACTAAAAAGTTTGCTTGTATCAAGAAGATTTATTATTTAAATAAATAAATGTAAAAAAAAAAAAAAAATCTAATTACTGTAATTTGCGAGATGATGATGAATTAATAATTCACCATAACGACAAATCGTTGCACCTCCTTGATACATGTTGGGTGTGGGAAAACGCGTATAGCCACGATTCTATCTTAAGATGCCTCAATTATCTTTAGTGATTTCGTGACTGAGAAAGCTTATTCTTGATGCACCAAATTTATATTCCGATGGTTTTATCCTAAGATCGAACTCGATAAGATGCTGAAAAAGAATACGAACATATTCAAATTCTCACTTTCACTTCGACTGGCCACGAATATATCATCAACATACATAAAAATAAAATTCAGACCATCAGTGACTTTGTTCATAAAACTCTGGATCATCTGCGCTGCGTCTCACAGATCATAAGGCATATTCATGAATTCGAAAAGTCGAAATGATACTGTTAGTGCGGTTTTATGTATCTGCGATAACGTCGCCATCGTTACTATCTTGCATTGGAACTATACCCCGAGGGAAGGGAGGAAGATGTTTTTTAGTAACAATATGATGTACAATATTATGGCTTACTGGACTATCTTAGCTAGGTTCTCGAATAGTTGAGGGAATTGGCTAAGAAGTTCACCACATTTTGCACCGACGCAGCGAATAATTTAGGCGCTGAAAAATCATCTGAGACTTCTATAGCTGAGTCCGTAATTAAGAAGTTGGTATCGAGAATTGGTGAGGAAATCTGCACCTAAAATGAGACGTTTAATATCCCCAATTGTGAAAATGAGTAAATGCTCTATGGAATCCTAAATTGTGTTTAATCGTTGTATTTATATATAGCTAATGATGCAAAGTAAATAATGAACATTTAAGTAATGATAATATTGTTGTTGTAAGAACACGAATCCATGTCACCATATGGTTGCTTAACATCCTGAAACTAACGTTCGAACTGATGTTCTAATTTATCAGCGGCCGTCAATCGCAAAAAAAGAAAACTTCCAGAGTGTACTTGTATTAGTTATACTATGTTGCCATTCATTTTCCTTCTTCGCTATATATACGGTTTCGGTTGTTTCCTGACCGAATCCGTAATTCTCAGGGTTCAACATAAATTGTCGAAGGTCTCACGATTAGTGTGAAGTTTATGCTAAAAATAATATCAAAAAGTTACAAAGCCAAAATTATAAATCATTGCAGGAACCGATCTCACCCTTGTGTTAAAAGGAAATACCCAACAGTTAAACACTGATGAGGTTTTCAGACCAGTTCGATCTGAAAGTCTTAAAATGAATGATGTGGTTCGTGATTGGGATATTGGTGATATTTTTTTACAAAAGCCTCGAAAATAATCCTAACAGACATATACATAAATTCTGTCTTCCACTGCAAGTTATGATAAGAAAATCACAACTTGAACTGTTACATTCAAATGATGTGTACATTATTTATTTCTACGCAACAGAATGCGTGATTAAAAATCCAAGTTGCCATCCTCATGGGTATTCTCGCATATTGTACTATGCGTGTGTTAAACCCGTTGTTGAAATGGTCTTGGCGCATCACGATATTCAGGCTATTTCCGAATTTTTAATAAACATTTCAAAAATGCGATGAAGTCAGGTAACAAGAGTAATATTTCAGAAATATTTAAAAAATTAATTCTTTTAGATTTAAACTAACAAAGGCCTTAATACCGAATCTTGTGGAATGCCACATTGGAGTATTCTAATATTACTTAAGCAACCGTTTAAATTCACTACTTGAGTCCTTTCGGTTAAATATGGTCGAAATTACATACCAACAATTCCGATATTCCTATTGATGACAACTTATGCAAATGCAGCTCTATGAACAAACCAAGTTTCCATAAATAGGGGGCAATAGTTCCATCAAGGCATTTTCAGAACTAAGCACTTGACGGAATCTAAATTGCTCGTTAAAAAAGAAATTAATCTTTCTTAACAAAGATAGCATCCTAAACTTAACACATTTCTCCAATATTTTCGAAAATATTGATAAAATTGAAATTGGACCATAATTGGAAACTAGATCTACATCACCTTTTTTATAAATTGTTATAACTATTGCATATTTCAATTGGTTAGAAAACTGTCCACTATACAAACTTAAATTAAATACATGGCTTAATGGATAACAAATTATATGAGCAAATTTTTTAACGATACCTGTGCTTATCCCATCCGAACTAGATGAGGAATTATTTTTTAGTGAAAAAATAACAGAATAAATTTCCAATTCTTCTATTGGAAACAAATAAAAGTTTCTGTTTCCAACCAATGAATCATGCACTTCGTAGCCCATATCATTAAGGCTTATGGAACTCTTTAACAAACGCCTAACATCAGCAAATTAATTGTTAAATTCATCAGCCATATTTTCGTTTTTCTTTGGGAAAACCCGAGTGTATTATTAATTAATTTCGATTGCCTTTTATTATCAAAATTGCATAACTGAAACTTATGTTGGTAAAATACTTTTTTTGCCTTTTCATATTCGGAGTCAACCAATAAGGGTCCATTTACCCAGGGCTTAACCTTTTTATGGGCACTGTTTGAGATGATAGATATGAAAAATTCGAGTGCTTGGGAAGAAACAGTTTCGCAAAAACCTCATTTCATGATTCATTATTAATTATATCATCTAAATTTATTCAGTGGGGATAAACTATCAGCGTTAACACTTTAGTTATGGAAAACTCGGCGGCTCCACGTTATAAGAATATAAACTATCGGCATTGATTTTACTCAACATACTGCCAACAGTTGGTGGAGCTGAACGCGCCCAATGACGATTCTCAACATAAACCCACCCGTCGTTGTTTTTAAATTTGGTTGTTTTTCCCGTTTTTGGCTTAAACTTAGCACGTTACTTTTCCTTGTGCCATGGTTTTGGGTACAAACGTAGCCCGATACTTTAGTTTAATTCTACAGATAGATCATGTACGACCAGCTCTTATTTTGACTGAATTCTATTTCTTTGTTTGCTTTCAATGGTCCTATACTACACATAGGCCATTTCCAATTATGAGCTTGGAATTTTATTAATGAGGCCACAACTTTATTTTTCCTAATAGCTAATTTTTCTTTAGGAAGTTTTAACGTCTTTGGTCAATAATAGTTGCCTGTTCTTTCAAATGTGTTAACAATAAAGCTAAGGTCGCTACAGCATTGGTAATCTGAAGGTACCTGAAGATTTATTCAGCAGTTTACAAATTTTTTGACACCCAGCTATACGGCATTTCGCAATATTCGTTAATCCCACGTTTCGTAAATTTTCAGTTTCCAATATGTTTAATTCTTTACACTCTCTCTAACTCTCTATAAGGTGTCTATTTTTTATAGCGTTACACCCGTCACCGGCGATTTTCTGCGTAATTCCCTGAAGTTAAAAAATGACATCGACTTCGGTGTCTATTATTGCAACCATCCAATAAATCATGGGGGATTTTCAAAATTGTGATTTTGATTTCGGGATTTTGAAGGCAGGATTTTGAAAAGAGGGCAAACTTAAATTCCCCAAGATATGCAATACATTTTACATAAAAAGAAATCTCCAAGCTTTACGCCACGGTATACCTAAAACATTTGACTGAATCCGCTTTATGTGCGAATTTATCGCCATTAAATATAGATCGTATTTTTAATTGGCAAATTTTGTAAAATGTAATACCTAATTCTACCCTGTTTTTGACATTTTAACCTCTTTATTATGATGTGCACACAAAACACACACACACACACATCATAAAACATACAAAAACAAAAAAGTCAAAAAGCTTTTGACGAGTTAATCTGTTTATACACTAATATGGTTTTAGACGTTATACCCCAACTACACAGTAATTTTGATTTTAGGGATGAATGGTTATGATGATGTGAACAAAGGTAGTGTGTGTGTAAAATCTAATATAACATTATATTTATGTACATAAATGGTAATAAAAATCATTACATGTCAGTCATATGATTTTTTCATGATCGAGTGATTTTTATACATGTTATGAATTTTAAATGATTACACCAAGCTAATAAAGATTTTTTTGAAAAATTGGGGTGGATGGGTATATTACACTAAAATTTATTTGACTGATAAGAAAACGAAATAAACGATTCTAGTATAAAACAATAAATTAAGATTACTCGCATAGAAAATAAAAATAAATTATCAGTAAAGCAAACAATGGGGAAAATATATTGAAAATTAGAATATCGCTCTATTTTCCACACTTCACTGTCTATGTAGTCGACAGTCTCTCAGTGAATACATAAAGTCATCAAAAAAAAAAAAAAAAAAAAAAGCAAGATGTTATCAGAAATTAGATTTTTTTTGTTAATCCAATGGACCGCCGCTATAAAACATCAATTATGTAGGGATAATGTAATTTTGTTGTTGTAATTTTTAATGGCATCATGAAAAACGGAAATTACTGTTTAGTTGTTTCAAAAATACAAAACGGATATTAAAAAATTGAAATTTATTTTTGTTTAATGATTTGATAATTGTAAATTATACAGAAATTATTGTTGTTGAAATGGTGATGGTATGATAATTTGATACGTCATAATATAAATGTAAATTAATAGCATGCACACGTTTCAGATAATTATTGGAAACGAAGAGTGAAATTCAGAATCGAGTGATATGAATTCTGAGTTGTGGTAAACTGCTACTTCTTTGCATGAATCGAGCCTAGTTGCTTCAGCTCATGTAGGGAAAATCGGCAATTTCGATTAAGTTGAGAGATTTTAAATTGGAGCGCTAATTCTATCTGTTTTTTGATTGAATCGCAGTTTGATAGTAATTATTTATTGCATTATTTCGAAAACGTCAATGTCTAAATGTGGAAATGTCATCTTATCTCGTGAATATTTACGAACATATTCGTCAACAAAATTAATTCCATTGAACAAATTTAAGATTTATCATAGTTTGTCAAACCATACTAGAAATATTTTACTTGCAAAGCGCCTGGCGCTAAAAGACATTAAACAAAAACCACTATCCCAAATCATTGAACCACGAAACCTGTGCAGCACCTGTGTATATGGTTATTTTGATATCTTTCAGTGTTTTTTTATTTTATTTTTGTTAACACAAGGCAACATATGTACATATGAATGAAATAAATTATGTGAACATAAAAAACAAAATTATGTTTAGCATAGTTACATGGTTCAAGGTATTTCGTTTAAATTAAAAATTTAAAACAGTTTAACATATTATTATATGCTAACTTCATGATACTCCCTGTGCATTACATATGTACCTATATAGACTATATGTATATCGTATGTTGATGATTTACTCGTGTAAATCCATAAAACAAAAATGAGAAAATTCATTTTCACTGTAACATAATCAAAAAGCAGCATATAAAGTTTTAGTTCACATACTAAACAACAACAACAAAAAACATTGAATCCCGAAAATTTTTGTAGGTATATCTGTTGGAAGCACCATATAAAGCAGATTTGGATTTTTTTTTTTTTTTTTTGTTGTACCGAAAAGCTTTTTATTTTGCATCTTTCATTCATTGGCTGGCTGGTTTGGTGGTTGTTTTGTTGTTGCCTCAATTTACGTTTGGGAAATTTTTATCTGTTTTAATAGGAAATTGACATCAATAAAGGGATGCTATCAAAATATTTATATCCAAATATTTGTTTTTGTTGTTGTGTTTATAAAAAAGGAAATTTGAAGCGATTTCTCTTTTTTTTGTTGTGATTTGTGATGTTATTTTTTAGATATATCGAGGTGTATATACAAGTATTATGAGGGTGCTTTGTGGGGATGAAAAATTGATGTTGGAATTTTATAGAATATTTTTGAAAATAAGTATGAGGATTTTTCACGTATTCTCAGTTATTTTCGAAATTTTAAAATGGAAGTGAAGGGATTTAGCTTCAAATATTTTAGTCTAATTTTCAAATTTTATAAGATTTCTAATATATATTTACACAAAAGCCAAATTATTAAAATACGCCGATTCGTAAATTGTCTATTATTTAGGACTGCTCAAAATATTTTCTAAATTTTAAAAGATTTGCAAATTATTATTAATAATGAATAAATGATGATATGATTTCAGCAAGAAGGTGCGTACTTAAAGCTCTTTGTAACGAGGCATAATGCTGAATAAAAACATGATCTAGAGACTTAGGAAAACGTTTTCTACATTTGGAACCCCCAATTCTACTCAAAAAAATTCATTAGTTTCTATGCAATGTGCTGGTTCCGTAAACTCTCTCTAATTGGGAAGTTTATCCAGAACAAGAGCATAACAAGAAATCCATATAATATTTTATCGATTGTCTTTGTTAAACTTGGTAGGAGATTGGATCAATTTAATTTTAAAGTAACTAAATTTAAAAAACTGTTATCGTGAACTAGAGCAGACACGATTATTATTCGAACATGCTAGCTCCCTTCTCTCGCAATCTCTCACAAAACGGATCATTACATGAAAATCCTCCTTAACCTGTTGTGTTACAGATTTAACAGTTACATTTGTTTTAAACAACCATTTCTAGATCTAAGCGGCTCATAAAATGATCAACGTCTAATAGCAGATTTGAATGGTTAGTTTTGTTAGTTCATTCACCTAAGAAATTTGCTTAAAAAGCTTTAATGTTAAAAGTTTTATTTTTGTAATTTTGAATTACTCAATTTTTAATTTTTAGATGTAATTTCTGCTTAAGCGTAGAAAAATTAAATTACATTATTTTGAACCACAGAATTAACATAATGAAACCAGAGTTGTATTGGAAATTGAAGAATTGCATATGTTTGTAATTTTTGAATTTACAATTTTGCACGGAGTTGTGGAGTGCACAATGTTAATTCTATGATTCAGATGTTCGATCATTATGTTAATTTTATGATTTAAAAAAATGTAAATTAACTTTTCTACGCTTAAGTAAAAATAACATCAGAAAATTAAAAATTGAGTAATTCAAAATTAAAAGAAAAATTTAAAAATTTTGTCTACTCTGATAACCGAGTACTCAAATTTATTTAAATTCAAAGAAATCGATTCAGGTCAATACAATAAATTCGTAGATGTCTCCAATTTTAAAATTTATAAATCCTCAAATTTTTGAAATTTTTAAAATTTCAAATTTTGCCATAATTACATATTTCATTGTAAGAAAACAAAAAATTTCATAATTTAACAACTTTTGAAACTTATAAAACTAAAAATTTCGTTTACCCTGCTAACCCAAATTTATTTCAATTAAAACAAAACGATTTAGGTCAATACGATAAATTCGCATATGTCTCCAGTTTTAAAATTTCAAAATCTCAAATTTTTCAAATTTCTAAAATTTAAAATCATGTTTTATCACAAACAAATAAAATTCTCTAAATTACTTTTTATAATGACAAAAAAAATAAAAAATTCAAAACGATTAAAACTGAATTTCAATTAAAAACAACTCTGATCAAAACAAAAAAAGAAAAAATTTCGTCTAATCTGATAACAAAATACTCAAAATTGTTTCAATTAAAACATCACGATTTATGTATACGATAAATTCGCAAATGTCACAGTTTTAAAATTTCTAACATGACAAATTTTGGAAATTTCTAAAATTTAAAATTTTGTCTAGTCTCCGACAAGCCAAATTCTCTAAACTATTTCATTATAAGGAAATTAAAAAATTAAAATTTCAAAATTTCCATAACTTTCATAATTTTTAAAATACAAAATCCAAATCTACTCTGATAACCAATAAATACTCAAATTCATTTCAATTAGAAGAAACCAATTTAAGTCAATACAATAAACAGTTAACTATCAAAAAACATCTCAAAAAAACAAAATTTTTGAAAATTCTAAAAATTTAAAATTCTGTTTAGTCCCTATCAAACCAAACTCTCCAGTATTAAAATTTTAAAATTCCAAAATGTTTAGAATTTCGAAAATTTAAAAATTTGCCTAGTCTCCAATAAACCAAATACTCAAAATTATTTCTTTATAAGAAAAAAAAAATTTAAAATTTTCAAAATTTAAAATTTCGTCTACTCTGATAACAGAATATTTAAATTTATTTGAATTAGAAGAAAACGATGAATCTGCTCTGTTTTAATACAATAAATTCATCACTGTACTGTACCCAGTTTAAAATTTAAAAATTTCAACATTTTTGAAAATTCAAAAATTTGAAATTAAAATTTAGGGGTTAAACTCTAAAAAGCCATATATAATAAATTATTCATTATTAGAAATCAAATAAGGTAATATAAAATTTTCAAATTTTTGAAATTAAAAATTTCATGTATCTGATAACCAAATACTCAAATTTATTTCAAGTAAAGCAAAACGATTGAGGCCAATACCATAAATTGTTATATTATATGTCTTCTGTTTTAAAATTTTAAAATTCCAGAATTTTTAGTACCTAGTTCTAAAATTTAAAATTTGAATAGTCTCCAACAAAATAGATACACTAAATTATTTTATTACAAGAATACAAAAATTTCAAAATGTTTGCTTTTAAGATTAAAACTTTTGCCTACTCTGATAACTGAATACTCAAATTTATTTCAATTCAAAGAAAACGATTCCGGTCAATACAACAAATTCGTAGATGTCCCCAATTTTAAAATTTATAAATCCTCAAATTTTTGAAATTTTTAAAATTTCAAATTTGCCTATTCAACTATTTCATTGTGAGAAAACAAAAAAATTCAGAATATTACTACTTCTGAAACTTATACAACTAAAAATTTCGTTTACTCTGATAATCAAATACTTAGATTTATTTCAATTAAAACAAAACGATTTAGGTCAATACGATAAATTCGTATGTCTCCAGTTTTAAAATTTAAGAATCCCAAATTTCTCAAATTTCTGAAATTTAAAATGTAGTTTTACCTCCAACAAATAAATATCTCTAAATAATTTAATTATGAGGGTACACAAAATTAAAAATTTCAAAATGATTTAAGCTGTATTTCAATTAATAATTTGAAACTTTAAAATTAAAAATTTTGTCTGCTCTGATAACCAAATACTAAAATTTATTTTATGTTAACGAAAACAATTTAAGCAAATACAATAAATAGATACGTATATGTTCCTAATTTTTAAATTTCTAAATTCCGAAATTTTTGAAAATTTTGAAATTTAAAATTTTCTTCAACAAACCAAATACTCTAAATAATTTTATTATAAGAAAATAAAAATTTCAAAATTTTTGCTTTTAAAATTGAAAATTTCGTCTACTCTGAAGACCAAATGCTCAAAATTGTTTCATTTAAAACAAAACTCTAAATTATTTCAAAATTAAAAATTTGGTCTTATGAAAACAAAATACTCAAATTTATTCCAATTAAAAGAAAACGATTCACGTTAATACAATAAATTCGTACTGAATATTATGTCCCAATTTTAAAATTTCAAAATTCTGAAATTTTCGAAATTTCTTTAATTTAAAATGTCGTCTAGTCTCTAACATGCCAAATTCTCTAAACTAGCTATTTCATTATAAGAATATAAAAAATTTTAAATTTCAAAGTTCCAAATTTTCAAAAGTTTCAATATTTTCATAGTTTTTAAAATACGATATATCCTATGCTCTGATAACTAAATACTCAAATTCATTTCAATTTGAAGAAAACGATTCAGGACAATAAATTCATACTAGTCGCCAGTTTTAAAATTTCAAAATTGTAAAATTTGTGAAAACTTTAAAAACTGTGAAAATTTTGTTTAGTCCCAAACAAACTAAATACTCAAAATTATTTTAATTAAAACAAAACGATTTAGGTCAATATGATAAATTCATGAATGTATGTCTCCAGCTTTAAAATTTAAAACTTCCAAAATTTTTGAAATTTCTAAACTTTAAAATTTTGTTTTATTGCCAAATTCCAACAATCCAAATTCTCTAAATTATTTCAATATACAGGGACAAAATTTAAAAACTTCAAAATTTTAAAAGGTTTGAAACAGTTGAAATACAAAAATAATAAAAGGACTTAAGTCATTACATAAATTGAAATCTTTAAAATTTAAAATATTGTGTAGTACCCAATAAACGAGATCATTTATATTTATCATAGTTATCTCATTATAAAAAAACACAAAAAATTTCAAAATTTTTGAAACTTTAAAAATTAAAAATTTGGTCTGCTCTGAAACCCAAATACCCAAACTTATTTCAAATAAAACAAAACGATTTAGGCAAATACAATAAGTAGATGCGTATTTATATGTCCCCAGTTTTAAAATTTCAAAATGTACGACAATTATAAAATTTAAAACGTTGTCTAGTATTCTAAATACACTAAATTACCTTTTAATACGACAACAAAAGTTTCATAATTTCAAAATTTTTGCTTTTAAGATTAAAAATTGTCGTCTATTCTGATAAACAAATACCCAAAATTATTTCAATTAAAACAAAACGATTTAGGTCAATACGATAAATTCGTATATGCCTCCAGTTTTAAAATTTCACAGTTCTCAAATTTTTGAAATTTCTCAAATTTAAAATTTTGTCTAGTCCCCAACAACCCAAATGCTCTAAACTATTTCACTATAAGAAAATGAAAAATTTAAAATTTCAAAATTTTCAAATTTAAATTCGTCTACTTTGATAACAAAATATTAAAATTTATTTCAATTAAAAGAAAACAATGACACCATAATAGTGCTCAATTTTAAGATAATAAATTCATAACTGTCCCCAGTTTTAAATTTCAAAATTCCAACTTTTTTGAAAACTCTAAAATTTATAATTAAAATTTAGGGACTAACCCATAACAAACCAAATACTATAAATCATTTCAGTATTAGAAATTAAATAAGATTCTATACAATTTTCAAATTTCAAAATTTTTAAAATTAAAAAAAAATAATAATTCAACAAATAATTCAAAATTCGAAAATTTTTGAAAATTAATAAATTTAAAATTTTGTTTGGTCCCTACCAAACCAAACTCTCAAAATTATTTCAATTCAAACAAAACGATTTAGGTCAACATGATTAATTTGTATATATCTCCAGTTTTAAAATATTAAAATTCCAAAAGTTTTAGAATTTCGAAAGTTTAAAATTGGTCTAGTCTCCAACAAACTAAATACTCTAAATTATTTCATTATACGAAAGCAAAAAAATTTAAAATTACAAAATTTTTAAAATTAAAAATTTCTTCTACTCTGATAACAAAATATTCAAATTTATTTTAATTTAAAAAAAATTGTAAATCCATAGCTGTCCCCAGTTTTAATACAATTAAATCAAAACTATCCCCAGTTTTAAAATTTAAAAATCCAAACATTTTCAAAAATCCTAAAATTTAAAATTTAGTTTAGTCCCTAACAAACCAGATACTCTAGTTTATTTCAAATAATGTACTATACAATTTTCAAATTTCAAAATTTTTAAAATTACAAATTTCGTATAATCTGATAGACTAAAAATTATTTTATTATATTAATTAATTTCATTAATTATTATGTCTTCTATTTTAAAATTCCAAAATTTTTAGAATTTGTAAAATTTAAAATTTGTCAAGTCTCTAACAAACCAGATATTCTAAATTATTTCAATAAAACAACCAAAATTTCAAAATTTTTGCTTTTAAGATTAAAAATTGTGTCTACTCTGATAACCGAATACTCAAATTTATTTCAATTCCTAGAAAAAGATTCAGATCAAGACAATAAATTGGTAGATGTATCCAATTTTAAAAATTATAAATCGTAAAATTTCTATTTTCAATTATTTTATTCTAAGAAAACAGAAAATTTAAATCTCAGAATTTTACAATATTTGAAACTAATAAAATTAAAAATTACGTTTACTCTGATAACCAAATACTAAGATTTATTTCAATTAAAACAAAACGATTTAGGTCAATACGATAAATTCGTGCATGTCTCCAGTTTTTAAATTTTATAATTGAAAAATTTTTAGAATTTAAAAAATTTAAATTTTGTCTAGTCTCCAACAAACCAAATACATACTCTAAATTATTTCATTATAAGAAAAAAAAAATTTAAAATTTCAAAATTTTGCAAATTTTGAAAATTAAAATTTCCTCTACTCTGATAACAAAATATTTAATTTTTTTTCAATTAAAAGAAAACGATAAATAAATTCATAACTCTCCCCAGTTTAAGAAATAAATCATATACAATAAATTATTGATTTTTGATAACTGATAATTTCATCTTGAAGATATAACCACGAGGTACTGCCGCTCAAAATGGAAACATGCGTCAACCGTGGATCACTGTTGTGTCGTTTGAAGAGAATTAAAACTCGGGGAAAGAAGGTGATGATGTCAGAAGTCAGGCCCTTAACTACATCCTCTTCTTGCACAATCTGCTATGAATAAGCTTTAGCTCAAAGTGGATTGTGTAAGTGAGTTTTTTTTGTAATAAGTCACGTAAATAAATAAATAAATAATTGAAAATTTAAAAATTTCAAAATTTCACCATTTTTGAAAATTCTAAAATTTAGAATTTAAATTTAGAGACTAAACCCTAAAAAACCAAATACGGTAAATTATAATGTACTATAAAATTTTCAAATTTCAAAATTTTTAAAATAAAAAATTTCGTATAATCTGATAACCAAACACTCAAAATTATTTTAATTAAAACAATACGATTTAGAACAATACTATAAATTGATATGTCTTCTGTTTTAAGATCTTAAAATTCCAAAATTTTTAGAATTTCAAAAATTTTAAATTTGTCAAGTCTTCAACAAACCAGATACATATTCTAAATTATTTCATTTTAAAAAACAAAAATTTCAAAATTTGTGCTTTTAATATTAAAAATTGTGTCTACTCTGATAACCGTATACTCAAATTTATTTCAATTCAAAAACAGCTATTCAGGTCTGCGCAATAAATTCGTAGATGTCTCCAATTTTAAAATTTATAAATCCTAAAATTTTAGAAATTTCTGAAATTTCAAAATTTGCCTTTTCAATTATTTCATTGTAAGAAAACAAGAAATTTAAAATTTCCGAATTTTACAACTTTTGAAACTTACAAAACTAATAATTTCGTTTACTCTGATAACCAAATTCTCAGAGTTGTTTCATTTAAAACAAAACGGTTTAGGTCAATAAATAAATTCGTACTGTATGTTATGTCCCAGTTTTAAAATTTTTAGAATTTCAACAATTTTGAATTGGTTTAGTTTCCAACAAGCTAAATTCTCTGTACTATTTCATTATAAGAAAATAAAAAAAATAAAATTTCAAAATTTTCATAATTTTTAAAATACAAAATCTCCTCTACTCTGAAAAACAAATACTCAAATTTATTTCAATTAAAAGAAAACGATTCAGGTCAGTACAATAAATTCGTGTATGTATCTCCAGTTTTAAAATTTAAAAATTCCAAGATTTTTGAAATTTCTAAATTTAATAATTTTGTTCAAGTACCTAAGAAACAAAATACTCTAAGGTATTTCATTATACAACAACAACAAATTTCAAGATTTTGAAATTTTTAAAATTAAAAAGTTTGCTTGCTCTGAACCAAATAGGTCAATACAATAAATTCCTGTCCTCAGTTTTAAAATTTCAAAATTCCAAAATTTTTAGAATTTCGAAAATTTAAAAGTTTTCTAGTCTCAAACAAACCAAATACTGTAGATGATTTCATTATAAGAAAACAAAAAATTTCAAATTTCAAAATTTTCAAAAATTAAAAATTTCGTCTACTCTGATAATAAAATATTCAAATTTTTCGCAATTGGAAGAAAACGTAAATTGAATAACTGTCCCCAGTTTTAATACAATAAATTCATAACTGTCCCCAGTTTTAAAAAAATCTATACTTATACAATAAATTCATAACTGTCTCAAGTTCTAAAATTCCAAAATTCCAAAATTTTTGAAAATTCTAAAATTTAAAATTTAAATTTAAGGACTAAACCCTAACAAACCAAATACTCTAAATTATTTCGTTTTTGAAATCAAATATTGTATCATACTATAAATTTTTCAAATTTCAAAATTTTTAAAATTAAAATTTTTTTGTAACCTGATAACCAAATACTCAAAATTATTTCAATTAAAATAAAACGATTTAGACCAATACCATAAATTGGTATATGTCTTCAGGTTTAAAATTTTAAAATTCCAAAATTTTTAGAATTTCAAAAATTTTAAATTGGTCTAGTCTCCAACAAACCAAATATTCTAAATTATTTCATTATAAAAAAAATTTCAAAATGTTTGCTTTTAAGATTAAAAATTGTATCTTCTCTGAAAACCGAATACACAAATTTATTTCGACTCAAAGAAAACGACTCAGGTCTATACAATAAATTTGTAGATGTCTCCAATTTTAATATTTATAAATCTCAATTTTTCAAATATCTAAAATTTAAAATGTTATTTTATCTCTAACAAATAAAATTCTCTAAATTATTTTATTGTAAGGGGACACAAATATTAAAAATTTCAAAATGATTGAAACTGTATTTAAAAAAAACAACGAGCGAGTTCACCCTCAACTCGCAAAAGATTTATGTGAAAACTTTTATGTATAAATATCTATTAAATCATTTGAAGCCATTTCGATGAGGCTGGAAAGCCCCTGCATAAAGACGAGTGTTGTTGTATTTAAACTAAGTAACATTTATGGTTCAAGAAGTCAGTAAGTTATTCTATTTTGAATTTGCAGGACGAACCTTACTGACATGCAAGAAAACTTGCTAGTGTGTAGTAGTCTTTGCAAAACAAATGGCACATTATAAATGTGCAGGAATCACAAAATCATCATTCAATTTGATTTGTGGTTGTAACAATGTTCGTTGGTTTTGCAATTTGTGCAGTGATTTGTGTAATCTACTAGTAAGCATATCTGAAATCACCGAGTTTTCTAAAAGTATTGAAATGCATTTAAAAAATTTAGAAACTAATTCAGTGATTAACAAACCAACTCAAATAAAATTAATAAATTTATTTTATATCGTCGGGGTTTCAATAAGTTAGTTATAATTGCAAAAACGTACTTTTCTCCCGACTATTTTATACTTTATATTTATAACTAACTCAAATAAAATTATTGTTGGATCCGGTATTGGTAGTGATGTGCTGCGTACTGTCGAACGGCGCGCAGGCATTTATTTATATCTAGACTTCATGCGGATGTAAATGAGAATGATTTGTGGAATTATGCAAATGTCCAGTTGGCTGACATAAATGAGGTTAAAGGATTTCTCAGGGGAAAATTTGGACACCGGCTGCTCCAGTCAACCCGTCTGGTAATCATATAATATAAAAGAATTTTCATTATTTATTATACATCAAAATATAAGAAGTATCCGTAAAAATTTTAATTTATTTTTAGCTAATATTGCTGCACTTAACCCATTTAATCCCACTGTACCTGTACGGGTACAGAAAAATCACTAACTTTTCGACGCCACTACTACAGTATTTAATGTCAAATTTCGATTTGTATTTTACCGTTATATATGGTTTTTAGTTTGTTTATCATATTTTAAAATAAGATCCATTTTGAGAAAGAATTTTGAGTGTTATAAAATATTTGAAGTACAAATATTTTACACAATTGTTATTGATGTGGGATCAAATAGGTTAATAAAATTCCACAGATCATTCTATTGTCGCAGGTTTGGATTAAGAATTTTGAACTTGATAACTATAAAATTCCTGGCTATAATATATTTGGTAAGTGTAATTCTACGTATAGTGCTGATGTTTTTCTGCTTAATTATAATTTTGATACAATTTCATTTTCGGTTGTTTGTTCTTAAAGATTTTATACCTTAAACTCGTCTGTATACATATGTTATATGAATATAAATACTCTCGATATTCGTATATCAGCTGATGACTATTTATTTATGATGGCTACACACTGATTAAAACCGTTAATTAATTCACCAACTCGTGTTTCAAAAAATTCCTCTACGTGTCTGGATCATTTATTCTTCAGATGTTCATTAAATCTAAAATTCAGTTTTTCTGCGAATGTACATAATAACTGATCATTGTATGATATCCATATTATTTTTGCCAAGTTGTGCTTCTACTAAACCATTACCAAATAATTATTGGACCAAATCTATTATTAATTATTTAAATTTAACAGATGATCTGTCTAATGAAAATTGGTCGGGCGTCTATTCATAAAGAAATGTGTCTCTAGCATTTGACAATTTTATGTCCAGGTTAAAATTTTATATAAATAAAAATACCTCGATTATTAAAATTAAATCAAATGATAGAATTATTAAGCCTTGGATTACACCTCCACTACTTATTAAAATTAGACTGAAGAGTAAAATAGCCAAAAAGTTAATTCGAAGGGTGAATAATTTAGAGTTTAAACGGCGCTTTGATGTGATAAATAGAGATGTTAAGCACGACGTGACTCTTGCTAAGGTCAACTTTTACAAAAATAAATTTGAATCTGCAAATGGTAATATTTCAGAATGTTTTTTTTTAAATTTTTTTTTGTATTCGGCTCATGATGTTTTTGATACGCCGAATGATGTTATATATTGCATGTGTATGCGTAGATTTTGCGTTGATTTTACGTTATATTTATTTTTTATGCTTGTCGATATTCTTACATACAAGCAAAATTTTTTGTTCGGCCCTTTTGTTTCCGGAACATAATTTCTATACAATTTTTTACTACCTCCTGCCGCTAAAGATGTTTTACATCAATAAATAAAATGATTCTGGTCAATACAATAATTTTAAACTTATACAATTAAAAATATTGTCTGCTTTGATAACTAAATACTAAAATTTATTTCATGTTAACGAAAATGATTTAGAAAAATACAATGAGTAGATACGTATATGTCACTATTTTAAAATTTCTGAATTCCAAAATGTTTGAAAATTCCGAAATTTAAAATTTTGCCTAGTCTCCAACAAGCCAAATTCTCTAAACTATTTCGTTATATGAAAATAAAAAGTTTCAAATTTCAAAATTTTCATAACTTTCAGAATTTTTTAAATACGAAATTTCTTCTAGTCTGATAACCAAATACTTAAATTCATTCAAAATCCAAATAACTATTCAGGTAATTTCAAATATTTCAAAATTCCAAATTTTTTGAAAATTCTAAAATTCAAAATTTTGTTTAGTCTCAACCAAACCAAACTCTCAAAACTATTTCGATACGATAAATTCGAATAGGTCTCGAGTTTTAAAATTCCAAAATTTTTAGAATTTCGAAAATTTTAAATTTGTCTTGTCTCAAACAACCGAATACTCAAATTTATTTCAATGCAAAGAAAACTATTCAGGTCTATACAATAAATTCATAGTTGTTTCCAATTTTAAAATTTATAAATCCTAAAATTTTTGGTAATTTCCAAAATTTCAAATTTTACCTTTTCAATTATTTCATTGTAAGAAAACAAAATATTTAAAATTTCCGAATTTTACAACTTTTGAAACTTATAAAACTAAAAATTTCGTTTACTCTGATAACCAAATGCTCAGATTTGTTTCATTTAAAACAAAACGATTTAGGTCAATTATAAAATTCGTATATGTCTCCAGTTTTAAAATTTTTAGAATTTCAAAAATTTTAAATTTGTCTAGTTCCCAACAAGCCAAATTCTCCGAACTATTTTATTATAAGAAAATAAAAAAAAAAAAATTTCAAAATTTTCGTAATTTTTAAAATACAAAATCTCCTGTACTCTGATAACTAAATACTCAAATTTACTTCAATTAAGAAAACGACTCAGGTCAATACAATGAATTCGTATATGTATCTCCAGTTTTAAAATTTTAAAATTCCAAGATTTTAAATTTTTTTTCTACATAGTAGCAAATAAACAAAATGTTCTAAGGTGTTTTATTATACAAAAACAAAAAATTTCATTTTTGGAACTATTAAAAGTAAAAATTGTGTCTGCTCTCATAACCAAATACTTAAATTTATGTCAATTTAAAAAAACCAATTCAGATCAATACAATAAATTCACAGCTGTCCCCAGTTTTACATTTCAAAATTCCAAAATTTTCAAAATTTTTAAAATTAAATATTTCGTCTACTCTGATAACCAAATACTCAAATGCATTTCAATTAAAAGAAAATGACTGAAGTCGATACAGTAAATTCGTAGATGTCTCCAGTTTAAAATTAAAAAATTCAATTTTTTTTGAAAATTTCTTTATTAATCAGGAAATAAAAATTCAAATTTCCAAAATTATAATTTTTGTCTGCTCTCCAAACCATTTAACAAACATAGCAAATAAAATTAATTGCCTTTTATTATTATGATGTTGAATTGGTTAAATGTGTTAGATTTGTTAAAGGCATCCAAATGATTGTTGTCGTTTACTAAATCAATTAATGAAGCTGGAGGAATTAATATTGTTTCCGTGGCAATAATATATTTTGCCGCAGCAGATTTGTCACCGTTGCTGTCTCAGACCTTTCAATAAAACTCTTGTCATAATTTTGTGAATAATTTTAAAGATATTTTCGTACCACCGCATAGTTGAACGAGAGCCTTCCATTTTCATTTGCTTCAATATATGGATCTCTCGATTAGAATGGCTGAGATCTGAAAGATCTTTATTTCGTTTGTGCGTCTAGTTTCGTACATCGGTTAGCTTCAGATTATCTTTGATTCTGTCACCAGAAACCAGTTCGAATCCAACTTTTTTAAATTTATCTACAACAAATCCGATTTGCTCTCAGATATGTTATGGTTCATGTACTCGTTTCTTTAGCGATATAAAATTTATGAAAGGCCGGATTAGAGAAAACTACCTTCCATTGTAAACCAGCACATCGCAAACCATTATGCAAACGAGTCTGAAATTAATTTCCTTGCCTCGGCCACAGGAGATAAACAAAAGTCACGATTTGCTACAACTACAATCGGACATTTTTTCAACCAAGTTTCGGCTCTGATACCAATTTTCATTATGCTTCATATTTTTGTTTTGGAAAATCATTGGCCAGATTCGTCCTTCGTTTAAAAGCCTTTTCATAGATTTTCAGCCGCCTCATTCAAATTGAGTACAACTTCCGAAGAATGAACACTATTAAGATATAATTAGGCGATTTGAGGACCAACATGCAACATTTTAGTACGTGCACACGTGAAAATCGCAACCCTCAAGTCTCATTTGAATCCCCTTGATCAATAAGTCGATAATTCAATTTTATTATAAGTTTAGAATCGATGAGAGTATACAATGTATAAATACCATGTTTAAGTTTTGTAATATCTTAGACTAAAATGTGTCGTTTAAATGTGTAAAAATAATTGTATAATGAGATCTAACAATTTAAGTAACAAAAGCAAACAGAAAATTTCGAAAAATTCAACCAAGTATAGTATTCATTTTGCAATTCTAACTCCAATATTGTAATACACCCCTATATACAACTCGTAGCATCATCCAATAAAAATAAATTTCAAATCCAATTGAAACATAAAATAATTGTTGTTGGTGGAAAAATGGGTTGATATAATAAATACACAACAATTCTGTAAAGTTACGGAGCAATTTCTCCGAAATGGAAGAAGTGTTTTATTTGCCGCCGATTTGATTTTTTTTTTTTTTTTTTCATTCTTAGAAAATTTGAAATTGAATATATAATTGAACATGCATATACTATACGAGTAGTATAAAGAAAAATCAAAATAAACCAACAACAATAAAAATGGAAAATAATATCAAGAAGTCGAATATGTATATGCAAATCAAATGGTTCCCATTTAACACAGCCCGCACCAACAACAATAACGCCAAAATACGATTGTTATATAGATTTCATCATCATCCTTTGGGGAGTGTTTTTCTGTTTGTGTACACTCGAGTATGTTTATGAACGTGTGTTTTGTCGTTAAAAAAAAAATTGAAGAAAATATAATTTCGCCGTATATACTGTGTCTGTTGACAACAACAATTTATACAACGACAACAACAACAACGTAAAAAAGGAAATAAAAATAAACGAATATTCAAATTTTCATTTTATTACGATTTTTATTTTTTTTGTGTACACCGATTTTCATTCGAAATTTGATTTTTCATTTTATTGTAGCCATCGTATATAAATTTGATATTGCCAATGAGACGAATGGGAAATTGGAAAATTAATTTTTTCTCTGTATATACACATATAAACGTATTTAGAAAATATATACCTAAAGACTGTAAAATGGGGGGAAATTAAGTAAAAGGGATTCGAATCAAAATATCAAATTTCTTATTTTATTTTTATAAACAATATTTAATTTATATTTTATTGTTAAAATATTGATTTTCCATTTTCGATAGCAAATAAACAAATTCAATTTTTTTTTGTTTTTTAATCGATATTTTTCTAATTTTTAAATGACATCTGGAAATTATTATGTCAATATTTGTTGGCAATTATGTATTCGTTTTGGGAAATTGTTGTTGATTTGAGTTTTTAATCTTTTTAAATTATTTGGGAGTATAGACAATGTGTATATAAGGGCAGATGGCAGGTTTGTATGGATTATTATTTTAAAATCTGTATTTTTGGTAGGTATTTAATTTATTTAAATAACTCAACACCTTTCTTTAATATCATAATATTTCATTATCCATATTTTATTAATTTATGGTGTTAGACACTCTAATAATTGTTTTATATATAACACAAAATCGTTTACTTTGAACTATTAACCAATTGGACCGAATTCTTTTACAGTTCTGTAATGGTGAAAAATAGGAAGTCAACTCAACGAAACAGTTCACCAAACGGTAAAGAGAGTGAATAATGGAGAAATATAAACTTTATCCAAAAATAGTGTATAGCCTTCTCCCTGAAATCCAAACAAATAATTATAATTCTCAAACAAAAAACCATTGCTATTAATCAGGATTGAACCATCAAATACATCGGAATTACGTGGAGCCCTCTCTTAAAATACGAGTAGAAATTTATTCTGAATCTTATATTAAAACTCCAAAAACAGTGCCGAGTAACTTTTCAGATGTGGCCACAATAACATCAGAACTTTATTGGTGCTAGTGTGCCTTATGGTAGCATTAATTTCATATTTCCGACATTCATCGTCCGACCAGCATTGATCAAGGTTGTGCGTTTTACTCTATTAAAAATTAAAAATTATATATTTTAAAGGAGAGGGTTAACTTGCCTAATGTAAATTAATATTAGAAACAAGTGTTTTTAAACCAAAGTCCAACAGTACTTGCCTCAATGTGGTGTACTTTAACATTCGAAGTTTGAGAAACAAAGTACATTAAAATAGATGCTGTATCTATTAACTTCATCTAACATTTGAGTTGATTTTATCGGAATTACGCAATTATAATTTTCGTTTTTCTAAATGTGATCATAAAAGAGCTGGCGGTTGTGCGATTTTTGTGCATTCTAGTTTATCATGCTCAACAGTTTTAAACCATGAATTTGATGGTAGTAATTTTTTGGTTGTTAATATCCGCGGTATTGACCTGAATGTTTTGGCCCTTTATAGAAATCAGCCATGTAATTTTGATATTTTTGTTGAAATGCTTGAAAGAACAATTAGTCCTTATAGAAATTGTATTTGTATTGGTGATTTTAATTTTAATATCAAAGATCAACGGGATCGAACTGTACAAAAGTACCGTAAGATAGTAACTGCTAGAGGTTATGCATTTCCAAATTCATTGTCTGACCATAGCTTTGCACCATATTGTCTAATTCCATCGAAACTGTCATCGATCATATTTTGTCCAATCATTTTGATTATAAATATGGTATCGCTCAAGGATGTTTGTTTTTCCGATCACCGTCGAATTTCAATTTCTATTGATTTTAAAAGAAATCTTAACTTATCGTGCACTAAACATACTAAAAGTAAAATTAATTTTAAACTTATAGAAAAATTCAGGGAATTTCAATTTTTGATTAAAGTGTCTAATAATGATTTTGTTAAAAATATTTCAGCGGCCATTCAAAAGCACATCGTTGCAGTTACGAGTAAATCAAACTTTAGAAAACCCTGGATTAACAATGAAATCTTAAGCATTATGAAGGACCGTGATAATTTCACCAAATTAAAACGTATCCACCCGCATAATTTTAACTATATTCAACAATTTAAATTGATACGTAATCAAATCATTACTCTTATTGATAAGGCCAAACGAGATTATTATTCGCATGAGATTTCTGGTGCCATTAGTTCTAGGAAACTTTGGTCAGTTCTTAATGAAACTATATTTAACTAAATTGGGAAGGAAAATGGATGCACTGAACATGTATTAAATGGTAGCTCTATCACCAATCGTTAGCAAATTTCAATAAATTTAATAAATGATTTATTCGTATAGTTTGTTGCCAAATAATTATTCCTTTAACTCGCATTACCATCGTAATAACTGTAACTATTGTATTTCTGTTTCCTTCAAAATACATCATACTAATTCTCCGGAGTTAAGTCTTAAGAATAATTCGTCTAATGGTCCAGATTCTATTTCAGTGAAATTATTGAAAAGGTATTCAACTTACTTTTCCCCTATGCTGGTTAAATTGGTAAATATTGTGTTTGATTTAGGTGTATTCCCGTCGTCATTAGGTTAAGTTATACCCATTTACAAATCCGGTGATAAATGCGACCCTGGAAATTTTAGACCAATATCAGCAAATTAATTGATACATATTTTTAGAACGCCTCAGTAGTTTTCTAGTGGCAAATAGAGTAATCAGAAATAATCAATTTGGGTTTATTAAAAATTCTAGCACTATTATGGCATGTGTTCACCTTGTAACTAATCTGCAGGAAAACCTTAGTGAAGGAAAAGTAGTATCAGCTTTTTTTATTGATCTCAGAAAAGCATTTGACAGTATTAATCACGAATTACTACTTTACAAACTTTCGCTGGTTGGTGTTTTGAAAACATATTTATTTAATCGTGCAAATAGTATAGCAGATGAAAGTAGCTGTTTACTGAAATGCAGTACCAGTGTGCCGCAAGGATCCATTCTTGGGCCCTGCCCTTTTTAATGGGAAATTTCAAATGTACGCTGATGATATGTGCATTTTATATTCTGCGCAGGACTACGGTACCCTTCAATCTATAATGCAGTATGATATATACCTATTAGCTAGCTCGCTGCTTAATAATGCTTTGTCTCTAAATTTAAACAAATACCACTATATGTTATTCTATAAAAAGGACTCCAATTATCACACCTAACATTGGTGTTTAAGTAAATGGAACCGTTATTTCATAGTGTAACAGTTGGTCTTGAGCTTGATAGCCTTCTAACCTGGAATCACCATCTACATAGTCTATTAGCAAGTATCAGCCCATTTTTATTTGTATTTAGAAAAGTAAGGCTTAACTTAAGCTTTGAAATATTATGGAATATTTAATATGCGCATGTATACTCTCGGTTAAATTATTTAAGTTCATTGTGGTTCAATGCCAATGATTACAAGTAGTAGTCGGGACACTTGGGCTGACCTACTTTGTTGTTGTAAATATCTAGGTCAAGATCACAGATACAAAAAAAAACAAAAATAAAAAAATGCTCCTCAAGGTCACAGGTTAGATGCTGTTCAAATCTGTCAGAACAAAATTATTAAATTAATGCTTAACAAGCATTACTTGACCCCAACTGGTGAACTTTATAATAATACCTTCAATGTGAGACAAGTGTGTTTGTACAATTCTATATTATTTATTTATAAAGCAATTCATGCCTTGTCGTACTACAAGCCTATTTTCCGATATGTCAAAGATATACACAATTATGGCACAAGAAATCGCAATGACTTTTATGTTAATCTAACAGATTTAAAGTAGCGCATAATTCGCTCCTCCGTGTTGGACTTGTTACCTACAATCGATTACCAGATCAGATAAAGGCTATTGATCTGTTATCGCGATTTAAGTCTGACCTAAATAAATTTATCATATAAAAGCTCATTGAATACTTTAAATTATTTTAGTCGTGTTCTTGATAATGAAATTAAAAGTCAGGGTTTTGAACGAATTAATGTTACTCAATTAAAATTAAAAACAATGGAATATACCGATTGCGCTGTTTATGTAGTAACTTTCAAACATGGAACTGTTAATCTAAATAAGCTTAAAGTCATAAACCACATTTCACATATTATATCTAAATGGGACGTGTTTAAGCGGGTGCAGTATAAACCTACGCAATGTTGCAAGTGTTTTCTTTACGAACACGGTGCGAGCAATTGTCATATGAAAGAAACATTTGGATATTGTTCCTTGGAACCCACTTATATAGATTGTCCAATTAAAGATGAACTACCCAAACATTGTTGTGTTAATTGTGGAAACAATCATTCTGCTACCGATGTTAAATGTCCAGCTAGAAATTATTATCTAAATATTCGGCAAAATATTTCGCTTGAAAATAAAATAATTCGTGAGTCAATTTCCAACTTTATTTGGTAATTTATCTCAATGAAATCCAGCATAACAAATGAACTATCAAGATGCTGTAAATTGTAGATCAGTAGAATTATGAACTAATAATTTATCAAATTCCAGAATTGTAATACAAATTCGAGCAATTGTAAGTTGTTGCAGAAATTGCTTTGAAATATGGCGGTCTGCCATAAACTTAATTATCGTCGTGGAATGCGAGAAGCATCAGAGAAAACAAATTGGAATTGGAGACATTTTGAATCGATTATAATATTGATGTGATGCTGGTGACAGAAACTCCTCTAAATCCTAATATCACACTTAGTTTCAGCGATTATTATATCTATCGTAGTGATAGAATACATGCCTGCCAGGTATGATGGAGTTGCAATACTAAATAAGAAGTCCCTAAAACATTTTGTTCTACCAAATTTTAACCTTAAATATATTGAATTTATTGGAGTGATCCTAATTTTCGAAATGATTTAATTCGGTTCCTTACTACTTTCCGTCCCTATACTACTCGTTACTACTTATAATGAATTGCTCGAAACTCACGCCGATTTCTCGGAAGTCAAGGCTGTTACAACTTACAACACATGAAATTGATTATTTGTTAAAAATTTTGCGCCCATTAAAAACTCCAGAAATTGATGTCTTACCTAAATTCTATTGAAATATTTACCAAACTCTACCAAACTTTTCATTAAGAATGTTTTCAACAGCTTCCTTAAAATTGCATATTTTTCAGTGTACTAAAAAACCGTTAAAATTGTGACTTTTGGCAAGCATGGTAAGAATCCGTCACTACCAAGCAGCTATAGATCCATAAGTTTATTATATACCTTGGGAAAAGTTTTCGAATACATTATAAAGGACCGCGTTTGCAAGATATTCTTGCATGATATTCAGTTTGGGTTTCGTCAACAGCATTCCACAATTCATCAAATTCACAGAATTGTTGATGAAATTAAAATGAAAAGGGAGACGCTTTTGACACGGTTTGGACTAGAGGCTTAGTGTACAAATTTAAAATTATTGGAAATCCTATATATCTACTTAAAATTCTAATTTCTTTTCTTTGAGAATCGCAAATTCTTTATTCAATTATGTAATTCGCACTCTACTATTAAACCTATCGCTGCAGGGATACCACAAGTGGTTGTCTTATGTCCGCTTCTGTTTAATGTTTTTGTTAACAATTTATACATCTCACGAACTAAAACACGCTGTAATTGCTCGCTTGGAGCAATATTTGAGAATAATCAGCTCATACATTGACAGATGGAAACTTACCTTAAGTCTGTCAAAATGTGAGGCGATTTATTTTACGCGATGTAGAGCGCCTCGCAAACTTTCTAGCAGGTCGGTATGTTTAAAGAGTCACAACCTCAATTGGCAATCGAATGTTCGTTATTTTGGAGTCCATTTGGGCTCTAATCTTGCTTTTAAAACTCATATTAACGTAATCGTAAATAAATGTAATAATCTTCCAAAATTATTGTACCCCTTAATAAATCAAAAAAGCAAAATGAATTTTAAAAGTAAAAGCTTATGATTTATAGGGCTATAGTGTTGCCTGTTATAATGTATGGTGCACCTATTGGTGGAAAAATGCAACAGTTAATTTACAAAAACTTAAAATAATACAAAATAAATTTTTGAAAACTATTTTAAGAAAACCTACTAGGTACCATTCTATTAATGTCCATCAAGACACAAACTTAAAATATATTAAACAATATGCTGAAGAGTTAAATATAAAATATATATCAAGGTTGTCACTTATTGAAAACGAACTAAGTCAAAATTTGACAGTGTCAATTTAAATTGGTTTAATTTTAATGTATATGATTTTAATATGTTCCGAAGATTATAAGAGAATTTAATCCAGTTTCGAACTGATGAGCTTTTGATTATGAAAAGTCAATCTTCTCATCAGGCCGCGGCGACTGGACTGATTGTACCACAATTTTACAATCTATATATACAGAATGTTTAGTGCTGGTTGTATTAGCGAATTTTACTAATTCTCTTATAAGTTTTCTTCTTCACAATATTCACACAGCCCTATTTCTGTGTAAGCTAATTATACTTTAATTTTGAATGTTAATTAATTAATTTTTGTAATATGTATATACGTTTAAGATTAGGTTAAATTTTTAAGTTTTATTTAGGTTTAGTTTGCAAAAGTGCTGAAACGTAAAGTCTTAGTAAATACTGAAAAATAATATTATAATTCTTTCGGATTTGATGAATGGCATCTTGATGAAGAGGCAATCGTTATGGTTTTTTTGGATCATATTTTTTAGAAAATGTGAAATCAATTAAAAAAAATTTAGAGCACAATTATGACTTTTACCGTTAAATTACGGTAAGTAGTTGCCATAGTAAATCGTTACGTCTGATGTTTCATTTCATCAGATATAGAATTATAGAGTTTTTAGTACAAAAATCGCGGTCGAACGTACGTACATATTTTTAAAATCCAAGCCTTTCAACCAGTTTTAACAACAAGCTCAGCATGTCTGAAAGGCACAAATTTTATTCCATACATAAAAATACAACGATATAATAATGTACAATGTACATATACATAATAATCAATTATTACGATCTGTTTATAAATATTTTATACTCATAATTTATTTACAAAATTAAAATGAAAGAAAAACGCGAGATAAAATATATTTATTCAACCAACAAATCCTTATAATTATCGTTAAGCAATTACATTTCAACTGACAGTTATTACTTTCGCAACAAGATCATAAATTTATAATTTTCTTAATTAAATTAATAAGCAAAAATGAGAATATTATTACGATTATTATTATTAACTGAATAATGTATAAACAAACAAATATTGTGTAATATTATTTAACAACTCTTATAAATATAAATAAGATTTTATTCTGTGATGTTCTCTCGGATTTGGTTTTGTGGATGATAAAGAAAACGTTTTTTTTTAAATTTATTGCGATGCTTAATAAAAATTTAGTTTTTCTTTTTTAATTTGTCATAATTTATTTATTAATTATTTTATATTATATTATGAACAAAACGATGATTGTTCCAAAATCTTTATTCTAATCACGATCTCTTTTGTGTTGTTGCCTTTAAGAAAGTGTGGCAATCTTTTTAAATGTTATCGATTTCAGATCTTCTGAGAACTTTTTTACCATATATAAAAAAATAAACTAATTAAAAATTATTAATAATATTATATAGAGAGGCGCTTAATTTAGACAACTTTCTATAATGTATTATATTGAATTGTATTTCAACACATTTTATTTATAAACACCGTCTTAAGTATATGTACATATATGGATATACGATTTTTTGATGAACAAGAAGTTAAAAAAAAAATTGATATAAATCATTTACTACTTGACGCACCTTCAAGCCAATTTATAATTAAACAAAAACATCTCTGGTTAATCAATTCAATTAGTTGTATAATTTATGGTTATAACCTTACAACAGACCTGAGATATTTTTTCGTTTTTTCGACACTAAAATTCAAAATCATAATGGTGTTAGTCGTTGCGGTTTCTGTTTTCCAGTATCCTCCTTTCAATCTACTCAAAGTATAATTAAGATTTAACAGGCGATGGTCATAAATTACAATGCATAAAGATATATCGATAAGATGGTGGATTGGATATTTGGAATGGTGAGAAATATATTTGTACGAATTAATTTTGATTCAAAAATTTTTGCGTATGGTTCATTTCATATACCGTATCGGTTTTAACAAAATTAAATGGAACTGAAATTTTTTTTTTAATTTTTCTTGGGAAGAATCGACTGTTATTATTCTGTCATTATGCATTCTTACTACTACCGGGTTTCGTAATTAATGTTTCATGTTAACTTTAATTTGAACCTATAATATGCCATGTTTAACCATAATTTCAACTGGTTTTTAACTCTTAATATTATTGCCTTCATAAATCTGTACATTAGTTTGATCGATAAGACCAAGTAAGAAAAGTGGGCATATTTAAAGAGTGGGAAAACCAAGGGAAGTTTGAGTATATTCCATTGTCCATTTTGTGCGATATCTGTTCAAAATATATTGAACCTTTGGTTTCAGCCCTAAACGTACTTTGATTTTAGTATATTGCGTTCCCATTGATTCATTATTATATAGACACTTTTTAGCAGAAATTTCTCATTATTTTTTGCAAAATAATTGTTTAAACGTCTATAACTCAATGGTCTGGCTAATAACCACATGATAAAATAAGACGCTTCAATTGATTCATATTCAGTCTCAAACACCCAAAATTTACATATTCACATTTCGGGTACTTTTCGACTTGTATAGGCAATTGTAATGCAAACGTAAATGAGTAAACAAATACAAAATAATTGCATACCAAAGCTCGAACATTGACTCGTTTCCTGTATAATATGCGAATTCCGGCAGTGTAGGTTACCTCGAGAGAAAGGCGGGCGACATAATGTTTATTGTCGTTAATCCCGAATCCTCTCAAGTTGTAAAATAACATTTCACTATTTTGGAAGAATAATGGAAAAATTAAAAAAAAATTAGTTTTTTCATTTTAGCCACACCTCGAAAATAGGGCGACACCATTTTGCTTAAATACAAAATAATGGGTTGACATTACAGTAAAAAATAAAACGAATTCCAATAAAGTTGCTTGAAAGTATACAGGAAAATACTGGTGTTAAGTAGTCCAGAGATAATGAATAGGGCCTTACCATACCGATATAACAAATTTCCAGTGCCTATATATATGTATGTATTCCGCAGAGCAGAGGAATTTTTAAAATTTCTAATTTAATTTATTTGTAGCTACGGAAAGGCAATACATTTATTGATGTCGTATTCTAACAAAAAAATCGGGTTTAGAATTGGCCCAGAGGTGTTACAATAAGAATATTGCACACTGTACAGATGTATATAATTTCTACTGTACTTTCTTTTGAGTGAAAACTTAAATGAGAAACTGACTTATTCAGTTTTCCATCCTCATAAGCCACATAAGAAAAATCCTAACGGAAAATCAGAAAACGTTTAGATAAATTGAGTAACTTGTTTAATTGGTTTAATAATTTAAAAGATAAAAGGAAACTAATAATATCAAATTTTCGGCTACCCCTTCACGAATAGTACATGTTATTGGTAGATTGAAGCGTTTTGCTTAATATAATCGAAAGGTATAAATCAAAATGTTTGGAAAATAAATCCAACATCCATAAATAAAGATTCACTTGCGGCAGATAATATGAAATTTTAGGTTCAAAATTTAAAAATTGGTTCTAGCAAAATTGTTGAATATCTGTTCAGAGTCGAACATCTTGCTCGATCGTATCAAGTTACAGAAAATAATTTACGTGTTCTTTGGAGAGGAGCTTCGTCCAACTGGTATTGGTGTTATATATAGAGGAATCCATCTTGTAATTTGCTTTAACTTACAGAAGTCGAAAGATTTCAGAATCGGCTTAATAATGATGATATTCATCGATTGATCGAAAAACTGCATGAATCCTTTATCGAATTCTATACTGAAATGCTAGCATTGACTTTGCAATTTCGTTCTCCCAAATTGGATTTAGATATTCTACGTATTTGGAGATGCAATATGTGTACAGCTCTCCAAAATCAAGGCTATGCGTGGTACTAGAAGACATATGGAAATGTAATCATAGAATTTACGATCCTATGGCCAGATATATGACAAAACATGTTAATGAATTGTTTTGAATAATGTCAATATATCATTTTGTACCAACTTGAAGATAATACAAAACTTCAGTTCAATATCAATTCTTGTCGAAATTATTAAAATTCACCTTATCAAATTGATGCATGTATACGAGTAAACATAATCGAAATTTAAATTTTACCCAGGATGCCAATCTTGGTATATGTTGGAATTGCTCAGATATGAACCATAATTTCTATCAATGTGTTAAACCTTGTCGTTTGTTTGATTTTGCGTGTGGTGTCGATGGCGTTGTAAAAACTAACTGTTCAAAATACGGGGCGGGAACGTCAAGCCGAAGAATCAAACAGCTCCATATAAAGCGACACACATAGAATACCTCGAATATGGCCACAAATAACAGCCAGTTGAAATTATGAGAAAACCTACAAAATAGATTCAGCGCTAGATGAAATTAAATATCACGGTACTCATAATTTATCTAATGCTTTTTCTTCTGTTAAATCTCTTTCCGCAGGTTTTCGTACTTAACATTATTAGGAGAAGTGTAAATGTTGAAAATTGAAAATATCCGAAACGTTTTTATCGAATGAAACAGTTGAAAATGGTCGCAAAAGTGAGCATTAACGAGTTAACTTAAATCGGATTAATAAAAAGTGGAGCGCAGCGAGTGGGCACTCTGAACGTATTTTCAGGTATTTATTGGCAAAACTTATGGAATTGAAAAATCGAAACGAATTTATTTGGTGTCCGGATTAAAACAGGCGTTATACTTGGCGATTGATTTTTGGAAGATTTTTAATATTTATCCAAAGATCATTTCAGAATTAAATAACAAAAATACCGGGACGTCAAAATTTTTATATTCTCTCTTTGGATCAACAAACCCGTCCCGATTCCATTGTTGAAAATTTTAGTCGTCTAATAAACACGGGTTAGGAAAAACTTCCTTAATATTTCATCATATAGATGTTCAAGGAGCCACACATGTCAAACAAAGATAGTATTAGATGCCTCCTGTAAAACAAGCTGCTATGAATGATGAATTGAACCGATGTGGTAGCGGGCGGTGATTGAAGGGTCAAAGAGTTCATGGAGTTTACCTCATCTGTGTTTAGTATGAAGAGTGTCGCGATAAGACAGCGGTCACCATTTCTGGTCGATCATAGAAAACCTGTAGAGAAGTTAACCGGCTAAGTAGCTAACTAGGACTAAAATGGGTGAACAGTGGTTGGTGATGCGAAGAAGAATTCAGATCAAAGAATACAAATTACTATTCGTTGGATTATTATTCAAAAGTTATATTCCTTAAGCCTTTTCGAAAAACAATTACCACAGATCTAATTCAATTTTTGAAGATGGACGTTTTTTAACCTTTTTTCGGTCCCATAATACATTGTGTCTGAAAAAGGAGCACAATTTACATCCAAATTATTTAAAAAATTACGGATTATATGTTATGAATTCTCAACTAACGTGGAATCAACATATCCCAGAAATAACTTCGGCAATTAGCAATGTAGCGCATGATTGAACGAAGTACTCCCTTCCTTTTGTAATATAAAGTGTTTTATCACACCTGAATCTCAAGTAAATTACGAAATTTGGAGGTTGCACAAACAGTGGTTGTATACGAAATTTTACGTTTGATGTTGAAAGGCCGAATGTCGGAAGGCCGAATGGGTCGGAAGGCCGAATGTATCGAAAGGCTGAATGTATAAAGGCCGAATGTCGAAAAGCCGAATGGGTCGAAAGGCCGAATGTGTCGAAAGGCCGAATGTACAAAGGCCGAATACAAATTTTGAAAATTATCATTCATATAAAGATGGAAAATTAAAATTAATTTCGACAAAAACGGCTTTTCGACATTAGGCCTTTCGACACAATAGGCTTTTCGATATTCAGCTTTTCGATATTCGGTCTTTCAACACATTCGGCATTTCGACACATTTGGCCTTTCGACATTCGGCCCCACGGCGTTCACCCTTTCGACATTCGGTCTTTCGACATTTGGCCTTTCGGCTCTATTCCATATTAGCTCGTTAAACGTATATGTCAGTTACTAAATTCAGACAATAATGACCAACATGGCACAATGCAGAATCAATATCGCGGTTGGTTGGATCGATAAGATCAAGTGGAAAAATTGGGCGTATATTTGAAGAGTGGGGAAATCAAAGTAAAATTTGAGTGTTCTATCAATGATCATTTTAAATTCGTGCTCAACTGTCATATCATTGCACTGTATATGCCATTGGTCATTTTAGGCTAGCTATCGTCAAAATATATTGAACCTATGGTTTTGGCACGAAACATACTTTATTTTAGTATATGGCGATTATTGATCGCACACTTCATTGCAGAAGTTATCTCATTTTGTTCAAACGCTAGACATTTGAAAGGAAACACAGATCTGTTGCAGATTTTTTACTAAACAATTAACTAAATCTTTGCCAATATCAATACAATAGTATGGTATCATATGTATGATATCATTATATGTCGGAGCTTTTAACCATATGATGAAATGAGAAGCTTACTTGGTTTTCAAATTCACTCTCAAAAGTTAAAAAAAATTCACATTTCTTGTGTTTTTTAACTTTAAAACAAGTGCAAACCAAATACTGCTTTTAGTTGTTCTATAATCTCGGCAAATATCATATCGCTAGTTGCTGATGTGGCTGATGTGGTTTCGATTGTTCGTATTAAAAGTCACACTTTTGCCGAATCGTCTAGTTTCGTAGGGATTCATTTAAAATAATGGTAATTGGTAATCCAGCATTGTCGGATTTGGAGAAATTTGATGATCTGAGCGGAAATTTAGATGGGACCTTCGGGTTTAAAATGTGTGATTGATGAGATAGAATTTATGGGATGGGACGCCTAATTTTAAGGTATGATGATTAAAAAGCGATAATAGATAATATCATTCTTAAATTTAAAGCCAGCTTATAGAGAATCTAAGCCAGAATAGCAATAACTATTATATGACAATTTGAGGAATTTACGTGCGCTAGAAAATTTGAGAGAAAGTTGAGTGAGGTCATACGAACCGAAAAACGAGTTTAAATTAAATACAAACTCAACCTGGAAACAAATGGTAGAATTCTTACAGGGACGTTGACGTATTTTAGTCGCATTAATAAGCGCTAAAGGTAAACAAGAAATAGGAGCATTGCCTGGTCTACAAAACAAAAATTCCACTCCCAAGCGTTCATATCATCTGATATGTCATAAACAATTAAACCGGATGGTGGAATTTATAAGCAAAGTCACTTTATCGGAAATTGCCGAAATTTGTTAGATTTAAATGCGGTATAAAGCGTTATAAAAAAGCTAGACAGATTGGTTAATGTCCTAATTGTTTAAAAGGGCAACATAAAGCTTTTGAGTGTAGAGGACTTAGGTATTTACATTGCAATCAAAAACACAATAAGCTTTTGCACATATGAACTTAGCAAATGTGGCTGCAAGTGATTCAAGCAATTTGAACCAGATGAAGCCAGGTACAGGCCCGTGCACTTCTCAATCGGAAAATAGGTTGAATGGATATCCAAAGAATATCGGTAAAGCAACCAATGAAATTATTTTGTATTGTCATAAGAATAGTAAAATGACACCAGTATTCCCCCCAACAGTGCTCATCGTAATTTTAGATTGACAAGGACACGGTCATTTATGAAGGGCGTTGCTTAAATCGGCATCGCAGTTTAAATTTGTTTCAGCAGATTTAGGTGTCAAATTGGCAATAACAAAAAGTAGTATAGTGTCGTGAATTGCAGGTCTAAATAGCATTTAGCCGATCCTAGTTTCAACAATGCAAGTTCAATACGCGTATTACTAGGGCTGAAGTATTTTATAAGATTCTTGTAAATGGAAATCTCTGGGGTGGCAAATTCGACACCAATTTCAACTTTCTTTTATCCTCACATGATGATCAAGTTGACCTGATATATACCAAAAGTTAGTTAAGCAAGTTCAGAGATTTTGGGAAGCTGTCATGTGATCTCAAACCAATTTTGACATTATAATGAAAACAATGTGCGAAGATATTTGATGATACATACTCGACGGATTAAATTGGTCGTATCTTTAAGGGATTCAAAAACAATAGCAAAAAAAGATTTAAATGTTTAGAAAAAAAATTTGAAAGAAATTTCGAATTTAAGAAGCTATGCGATGATTTCATGCGGGAATACGAGCAACTATAGAGCATATGAAGATAAACCAAATAAGTATTACCACAGAATGTTTTATTTTCAGTCATTCTAGGGTATCGGGAATTTGTCTACGCATTTACAACCGACATTGACAAAAATATAACAGCAAAATGTTTGTAAAGAGCACACCCCATTGCAGAAAATACTGTGGCGCTAAAATCCAAAGGACAAATTAAAGAAATTTAAATCGCAAACTGTTACGTTTGTCTGGTACGTCAGCTGCACCTTATTTGGCAGATGATGGCTTATTCAATTAACTTATTCAATTAAAAGCTTTGTTAATTAAGAATTGATATTCATTGGAAACTTAGAAAATTCTTATGCCGATGATTTATTGGATGGTAGCGATAAAATCGATGAAGCGTTGAATCAATTAATAAAAATGTTAAAAGATGTAGGTATGAATTTTGCGCAAATGGTCTTGAAATGAGCGAAAATTATTAAAAAATATCCCCACAGAAAACAGGGAACAATTAGATAATTCAAACGGAACTATTAACACACTACTTAGGTTTAATTTGGAATGCTACAACCGATAAATTCAATTTTGTCATGGGTATGACTCATGGGTATGAAATAATTACAAATAATTTACAAATTCAACAGCTTAGGCATGTTAGGTTAGGTTAGGTTAGGGTGGCTGTCCTAAGGGACCTGCATAGACACAAAAATGGTCCGTAACCATACCACATACAATTTATCTCGGCCCTACTCACGAACCATCCATAGCTTACAACGAAGCGTTGACTACAGTCGCTGAGGGTATGAGCTCCTTAAAATTTCCAACTGCTTAACGCTAGACGGAGACAAATGCAGAGTAGATGAAGTACAGTTTCTTCCTCCTCGAGGATACTCCTAGTTGATCTCCCTTTACAGTACTCATGTTTAGATTTCAACCACCTAGTGGGCTCAATAGAGCCACTAATGTGAGCTTCTATTTGTCTTCTAAGAGTTTTATTAGAAAATAGCATAATCATATAGGCCTAAGATCTTTGGGATGGTAATGAGAGCTTTTTCCCGTCTTAGTTATAACTATTCCGTTTACCTCAGTCATTTCATAAGAATGTGATACAGTTCCAGGCTTCCTCTGAAGATAACTTCCAGCCAGGGTATAGAGCCAAGTCAATGGCTTGCTGAACATCCGCAGGAATAATGCCATCAGGTCCATACTAACTTCCTCCTACTTATTACACGATTTTCAACGCCTCAACCCAAAAAAGCATTCGGCATTTCAGGCACCAGTTTGGAGCACTCCAGAAAGTGGGTTACCAGTAGTAACTCCGAAGATTCAGCACTCGTTGTGGTCCAAGAACCATCCGGTCGCTGGAGATGACTCGGGATGATAGGACATGAAGCCAGTACTTTCCGTAGCCTCGCAGCCTCCGAGGACACCTGTATTTTACCACAGTGGAGTTACCAGATACTTAGCCCAATCCGGAGCAATTCTAGTTTTCTTGGGTTTCTAAAAAGCCCTTTGCAATTTTGACGAAAGCTTTGGAGCTCTTTCAGCCACCAAGGTGGTCTTTGTTTACCCAAAGCTCTAGTTAGAGGAGAAGCTCCCAACATAGCTACTTGAAAAGTATCCATCTCAGGGGGTTATGGAACTGGTACTGGCAATGCATTACCTAGAATGAATCGGTGTTTAGTTATAAAAGTGGGCTTATACCCAAAATTACATATTTTAAGGTTAGTACTAAGAATAAAATCAAGGAGTAACTCACCACTCTCGTGTGTACCCATACTTCTCCATATTGTGTGGTGTGAGTTCACATCACTATCCAGTATGACTCCAATTTTTCACTTTTGAGCATCCATTAAAACATCTCTGAGAATTGTAGGTCGTAGATCATCACCTTAATATGGTAGATAGGCTGAAATAAACCAGGATCTAACCAACCTGAGTTACTGTAATTAAATGACACAAGCAAGTTTAGGTAAGTTTTAGCGATAATTCACGAACGAATCTTACTTTCATTCTTGGCAAACATCACTTTATAGTTTGGTGCCTTGAGTCCCATAACCCGGTTTCCAATGACCCAAGGCTCCTGGATCAGGACAATTTCAACTCCATCAGCTTAAATTTTGAGCAGCAGAGCAGCCGAGGCTGCCTTGCAGTGGTATAATCTGATCTGCAACCACATCCGATGTCCCTCCAGCCATAGTTTCCGGGTTTTTAAAAGTCCCGGCCTCAATGTTTCTGTGTAAATCTTCCATAGGAATCCGCCGAGTAGCGGAGGAAAAATGTCCATCTGCTACGGATGCACAGATAAGGCTACATAATCCGGAGGGCGCACAGTATCAGGATACACCGTTAGAGACCGAGGGAGCCAACACGAGCACCTGTGGAAGCTGTACGATACGCAGCTGATATCTAGTATCAACTTGATTCTACGAGGCAGGTTCACACCTAAACCAACTAGGCATGTTAGATACCATAAAAATTAATACGTGTGTCGTAACGAAAAGTATAGGTAATTCACGGGTTCTCGGATGTTTCACAGAAAGCGTATGATGCATATGTTTTTTCAGATAAAGTGAAATTAGCGTTAATCTTTGATGTAGCAAATTTGGCAGTTAAGGTAAAAGATTCGTTGAATATCAATGTACACGCTCATTACAAAATCCGGTAATTGCATACTTGATTCTCTGGTTTTGCAAATTCTAGTGAAAATCCACTGAATTTCTAGTTAAAAATCAAGAAAAATGAATTTTCTAGTAAAATTTTAAAATGGATTTACCCGATTTCTAGTGAAATTGCAATCAAAACCAGATTTAGACTATTTTCTAGTTAATTTCCAGTAATATTTTAAATTATACTGGAATTCTAGTGATAATCTAGCACAAAAAAATACTAGAAAAATACTGGATGGTAAGTTTTATTTTCTAAAACGGAATATCTAGTAAATTAAATGAAAATCACGTAAATTTAATTACCAGATTTCCAGTAATAATAAAAATTACTTGAATTCCAGTTGAATTTTTGCGTCGCCATATTTTTTAATATAGTTACCTGAAATCTAGCAAAATTCTAGTTAAATTAACTTAAATACAAGATAATTCCTGTTACAAGCCACAAGGAATTTCTAGTAAATTAAAGAGATTCTAGACTCTAGTAATATTCTAGTCAATTTTAACCTACATTAAAATATTACTAGAATTCTATTAAATTTAGCCGTTTGCTCGCGTATTAATTTCATTTTTGTCGTCTAATATTCAGTATCAGTAAGACGTTGAATTTCGTGGTGTGTTATGGTGAAATAAAAAAAAGTTGAAACAATAAAAATATAAGTTTAAAAATTGTGAGTGACTGGGTGCTAAGTAAAGTGAGTAAAGTGAGTATTGAAATATAACAAACACGTAGTTTTAATATTTTATGCAACAGCTATACTACCGTACATAATTAAACATAATTTACATAACTAAATGTTTGGCTAAATTGAATTATTGATGCCAATCAATAGCTGAAATAAGCTTTATCAACAATAATTATAAAAATTAATTGAAACTAAATCCAGAAACGCGTCATAAGAAACATAGTTTTCGTTTTTAATACAAGGTAGTGAGGTACATTTGACAGGTGGGGTAAATTTGACACGAGCCAATTCGGATATTTCCTCTTAACTAAACTTACTGACATCTACCATATATTTTTCCTTTCTAAAACTAGATATTAAACACGAAAATTCTCAGTCGTAATGTAATCGTGGAACGATGTACACGTGTTTTTGTTTTATTTAGTGTTTTGTTGTAAATTTTACGGTAAGTTTGTAAGACTATTTCAAAGTGATTTTTAGTGATAATTCGTTCAATATTTGTGTAACTACAGTAAACTCTATTGAATAACTATTAAATAAAACGGTTTAATTAAATTGTGTACTGTTAATAAAATAAAAATATTTTTTGGAAAAAGATGCTTGTGAGGCACATTTTACACTGAGAAATGGGGTACATTTGACGTTGTCAAATGTGCCCCAGGGGTACATTTGACGATGTTAAATGTGCCACACTGTTCTACATTCAACAATCGTCAAATGTACCCCTTTATATGAAATTAAATTTGACTTTATAAAAAAATATTTATAGAAAATGGTGCGAAATTATAAACGCAAAACACAACGACATTTAATCGACGAAACAGCAATGAGACAGGCAATAAGTGATGTTGTCAGAAATAAAGAAACGCGATGTAGTGCAGCTCGGAAATTCGGTATTAACCGAACAACATTGGTTATGCGATTAAAGAAAATGATAAATTTTGACACTGGGAATGGTGAAGATTCGGGAAACAGCAGTGACGATGAAGTTCTGGTCAACTCCGGTAGAAAATACCAATCAAAATATACAGCAAGACAAATACTAACCAAAGATCAGGAAGACGAATTGATACTGTATATTACAAAAAGCAGTCGATTGCAGTTTGGACTTACATATGCTAAAATTCGTGAGTTTGTCTACCAATTTGTGAAGGCCAACAACATTAAACATCCATCATCTTGGGATGATAATAACCGAGCTGGGATTGAATGGTTGCGCGGTTTTATAAAAAGAAATAACACCATTTCATTAAGGAAACCAGAAAAAACTAGTTTGGCCAGGTTAACGGGGTTCAACCAAGCTGCTGTTACCGATTTTTTCAGCAATCTAGAATATGTTTTGAAAAAACATAATTTCCAACCGAAAGACATATACAACACTGATGAAACTGGCATTACAACAGTCATGGATGTGCCAAAGGTCTTATTTTTGAATTATTTTATTTTTAATATTTATTGAAATTTTTGAGTTGGGTTTTCATTTTATGTTTCTTGTAGGTGCTAGCCGAAAAAGGTATTAAACAGGTTTCCCAGTGTGTTTCGGAGGAGCGTGGCTCACTTGTCACATTTGTTGGCTTCATAAATGCAGCTGGCAACCATCTCCCACCAGCATATGTTTTTCCCAGTCAACGAAATAAAGAAGTATTTATCAACGGCGGGCCATCTGGATGTGTGGGATTTGCGACAAAAAGCGGATGGATGGTTGTGGAAGTATTTTTAGAAATTTTAAAACACATCAAAAGCAATGTTAATTGCAGTAAACAAAATCCTATTTTGTTACTTATGGACAATCATTCATCACATTGCAGCTACGATTCTATTTTGTATTGTAGAGATAATGGCATTGTTCTACTGTCGTTTCCTCCACATACCTCCCATAGACTTCAGCCATTAGATGTGTCTATATTTGGACCTTTTAAAAGCTACTTAAAAGTTGCATTTAATAATTTTATTGTTAATAATTCGGGAAAAAAGATTACCATTTATGACGTGGCTTCATTAACGAATGAACCTTTTAAGAAAGCTTTTTCAACCGAAAATATTTTAAAAGGTTTTAGCTCAACAGGAATTATGCCATTTAATTCAATGCATTTCTCGGAGCAAGATTTTGTTGTGCACGACGAAAACGCTTCCCCCAACGTTAACAGTGAGCCGCCGCATGAAGCAGAATCAATAAATATAACAGGCAATGACAATCAAAATAATATATCTAATCCAGCAGCCTATTTAAGTCCAGAAGTGTTAAGACCAATTCCCAAACTTCATTTTAAGCCGACAACAACTCGAACGGGAAAATCACGAATTTACACAAATACGCCAGAAAAAGACCGGATTGAAGAATTAGCAAATAAAAAGAAATCAAAGGAACAAAAAACTATTAAGAAGAAAGAGCCCAAACTTAAAAAAATTAAGAAAGCAATAGATTTCGAATCAACTACCGAAAATGAATCCGATACAAATTTATTACTTGTGGATTCAGATGATTCTGATTGTTTATTTGAAGAATTCACAAATTCTGAATCCGACGAAACAAAATTACCTAAACTGGCTAAACTATGCGATGGTGACGTTATTCGGACTGGAGATTTTGTTTTAGTAAAATTTGAAAGCAAGCAAAATGTTTATTTTATTGGGGAAGTTATAGAAATTAATGATGTAACTTCGCTCATAGTTCGATTTTTAAGGAAATCTCGTACAGAAATGGTGTTCGTAGAACCAGCTATCGAGGATGTGAGCATGGTTTTGCGACGTGATATCGAGGGCAAACTTCCAGTGCCGGTTCATCCATCCGGAACATCGCGGTCAGCTAAAAAATATATTTTTAATGTAGCTTTAAATAATTATCTAGTCAGATAATGTGATAAAATTAAAGACTGAAATTAACTTTTTATAATTTTATATTTTTATATTATTTATATTATTTTACTAAAAAGCACTAAATGAATTATTTAACAATAAATGAATTATAAATGAATGATTTTCTTACGAATTGAGATTTTTTTTCTTGAAGAATACCAACTGTCAAATGTGACCCTACTACTGTCAAATGTACCACCACTATGGTCTACATTTGACGTTTGGAAGACATATTTTCAATTAAACATTTATCATAAAACAAGTATAAATAGAAGATTTAATCTTCAATAATGTTAAGCAGTAAACATCTTTGTTTGATCTAAAAATGATTATGGCCATTTAGCAACAAAAATAAAGTTTTTAGGCGACATTTTACAAATTCGTGTCAAATGTACCCCACTTCCCCTACACTAGTTTCGAAACGGAGTTAAAGTTTTTCTCAATATGCGTTTTTTTATTTATGTAAAACATGTTTAGTATTGCAGTATACAAAATACACTCAATCCTATTTTTGTGCGGTCCTTTCTTGTGCGATTTTTTTTATGTGCGATTATTTGTTGTGTGGATGTGTGTGCGAGTGTAAATAATATTTTAATTTTTTTTATTTTACTGTATAGACCAAGAAATCGATGAATCTGCAGAGATGCAAATTAAAATAGTACTACGTAAGAAAACTGGATGGACTACAAATTTTATTGGCACTACAATTATCGTGTATTACTTATCCATCGGAGATTGATTCCTTACGCAGCGAAGCAATTGTACCATCCATAGAATTCATCGACTTTCTAGGAACACCTACTTCTGGAATTTATAGCTCATTTCATATCAACTATACAGTGGTGTTTTGAGAAACTAGTTAACTGCAAAAACTGTACTTTGCATTTAAATCTCTGAAATAAAAAATATCTATAATTAAAATAAAATTCAAAAACGTTTTTTTATTATTCGAAATTGAATTCGACGGCAATCTAGTATAGTCAATGGATAAACTAGTAAAAAATGATGACGTAGAATTAAGTAGAATTCTGCTAAAGTATATATTTTTTCCGGTTATTTTACTAGAACTTTAGTAGAATAAATATGTACAGGAAATTTTATAGTTTTGCAAGAAAATCTAGTATTCGATTTTACTTGAAATCTAACTAAAAAACCGTATTTCTCATAATTTTACCGGAATTCCATTCGTAAAATCAAGTAGAATTGTTTACTTGATTTCCAGTACTACAGATTGGTATTTCAAGTAAAATCGCCATATTTTATTACAACCAGAAACCTAGTATTTTTAATTTTACTTGATTCAACTAGATTGTCTAGTATGCTCACATCTAGTGAATTTTTATTTACCGTGTAGGGAAGGCTTTTCCTGGTCGGATTCTAGTATATGATTTAGTCGTAACCCATACTGTAAAAATATATCTTTTTTGTTCAAGCGGTGGCTCGGTGTTGTGGAACCATGTGAGTTGTTTGGCGTGATGAAGTGTTTTTTTTTAAATCGTCCAACATACGGTCCAAACAAGAACTACCGAACAATATAGAAACTACCGAACAGAGGACGAATTGAGAGTGGGTGGCATATTAAGAAAAAGTTCGTGGATATTGATCAGAAGCTCCAAATATGGTTACCAAGCCATTATTTTACTACTGTATTGGATAGAGGAGAACACATTAAAAACTTGCTGGTTGTCCAATCTACGTTGTTCAAAATTCGTCAGCAGTATTGGATCGAAAATGGAACAAATTTAGTAAAACGAATAGCACATAGCTGCATTTCATGTTTTAGAACCAAACCAAAGCATTTAAAGCAATTAACGAAAGACTTAGCATCAAACCGCATAGAGATAGTGATACAATTCTGTATTATAGGATTAGACTTTTGTAGTCCTTCCTGTGTACGCTCTAGGTACAAATCAGAGAAAGAATAACTATAATAAAGTTTATGTTTTTATTTGTATATATATGCTACTTCACCAAGGAAGTTCATTTAAATGCATTTACTGCTTGCCTCATTCTGTTCTTCAGTCGAAGAGAAAGGTACATCTTCGAAAATTATTTGCTGAAGAAGAAAGTAGTTAGAGCAAAAATTATCACATTGGAATTTTCATGAATTCAAGGTCAATTCCTGAGATGTCATCAAATCTAAACTACCTTAAGCCTCTTACACTAGAACATTTTTTTACGGGAAAGGCTATAAATTCAATCATTGAACTTGACATGTGCAAATTACCCGATAAGTGCAACTCTTCTGGAAACGATATTTAACTTGGAATATGTTCACAATTTGCAACATCGTAAAAAATGGAAGACATTAAGACCAAATTTAAAGACAATCGAGCTGGTTGTCAAAATGGATGAAAATATGCCGAGTATCTTTATAGTAGGAGTATATCTTTAAGTAAACGATCAAAATTAATTTGCTTGTATTAAGATAAAGATAAATAAATTAGATAAATTATTATAATTCATTATTGTTATTAAAATATTAATTTCTTATTTTATACTAGGGGTACAGCTCGTCCTAGGACGAATACAATTTATATATAATGGTGATTACTCGGATCTGATGAGACAGTATCTCGCTATAGTGCAGTCAAGCCCTGTAAATGAATCGAAATAAATTTAACAACGTTGATTCTACAGGCCAAAAGCAGCCATAAACTTATCTGAAAAAAGCGGTAGTCAAAATTAAAGAAATCAACGTCTAGTACTCGATTGTCCAGAACACATTGATGGTTACATTTTCGTAGGTTTCTCTGGATAAAGAAGTATATTTGTAAGGCAATTTTAATTTTTTGCACTCCAATTATTGCTTGCATTAATATTTTGAAAATCTCAATAGTTTTACCAAAATATTTTTAACCTCTCAAAAATTTGACTTTATAAAAATGACGGAAAATAAAACTGGCAGCCGTAATTCGCATGGGAATTGTCTCTCCATCGTTTCATCTTACCAGCACAAAGAAGAACTGAATTTTGAGATTGACCATCTCATTATAACAACTCTAACAAAAAAATAAAAATATTTACCTAAACTCTCGACGTATTTCACTTTTATTCTTAATAATAAATTTATTAAAATCATGTTAAATAAATTCCGAAAACCATGATAAATAGGAAATAATAAAAATAATAAGCTCGAGAATTATAACAAAAATAAAAAAACCTTCCACAGCAGCAAACAGTTAAAAAAAACATTCATAATGCAGAGATATTGTCTTTGGTGTAGCGATAGACGCTAAAAACTTTTCTTTTTTGCAATCTAATTTGAATAAAAAGGCAACATTCAAAAATATAATGAGGCAAAAAAAAAAACAAACAGGTGAGTAAATATTATGACACAATAAATTTATGACATCAAATATTATTGTTCGGATGCCAAACTGAGTTACTAGACGTTATAGAGCGAAGCTTAATTGAATTTAAAATCCAATTTATTATTTGATATATAAATAATTTATAAATAAACTTGGTAAATTGAACTCAATTTTTTTAAATTTTATATCACCCCGCAGGTCCCCGAAGAATAAGTTTAGCACAAAAAAAAAAAACAAAAAATTATTCAAATCAACAATCATCCAATAAGATAAGAATCATTTCGGTACATAATGATCCAATCAGAATATTTTTTTATTTAAATTTATTCTTATTTATACATTTTCTACTCTATTTTCCATTTTGTATATATGAAAATCAAATTAAATCTCATTTCCCATTCTTTTTTTTTTTACTGTATGTACACTTACACAAAAAAATCTGAATGGCACAAAAAAAAAGAAAGGATATCATTTTATAGTACAAAAAAATGAATTTTCACCATTCCATTTTCTTTTTTTTTTTTGTATTTTGTAGAAAGAAAATTTTGCTAAGAAAAATTGAGAATAATCCATAAACGATTTTCTTATTCAAAAATACACATTATATGGTTCAAATATTTAAATTGAATAAGTATGTATTAGATTGGTGTCCCATTCCAAACAACTTTTTGGCTTATAAGAAAATGTTTTTATCAACCCATTTCGTTTTGGCTTTTTAGCTCAATTCTTTTATTTTATGTAACAGTTATTTTGGGCAAATATATTTGTTTGCGTCCATTAATAGGTGCGCGAGTTTCGTTTCCAACTTAAGTGGAAAATAAAAAAAAATACATTTTTGAAAATTTATTTTCTTTATTGATCTTAATACTTAAGTATTAATAAGTTACCTAATCATTAATTAGTTTTATTCGATCTCTTTAGAGTCGAAAGTTTTTGGATTGGCTTTATTGATCTCTTCGGGGTAGTTCATCCAATTGTTGGCAATACTGTGATTCCGGAATTTTCGAATCTGAATGCTCTCGATTCCGGAATTTCGGTATCAATTCCGGAATTGATTTTTTTTAAATAATCGTTAATTAAAAATTAAAAATTAAAAATTAAAATTTTCCAAAAGTACAACGCATTTCTTTTGTTTCATTATTTAATAATTAATTAATTGAAAAATCAAATTTTTCCTATTCTTCTGATTTTTCTCATTAAACCTAACGCACCGAGAGTTGTATCACTTAGGCAGGCTAGAATTTTAGTTGCGATATTTCCTGTTGGCAAATAAGCCCTTTCAGGCTCGATGCTGATTTATGATAAATTTTGATAAACATTCTGATGAATAGGGCTTCGAGGGCATCTCAATCATTCCAAAATGTAAATCCTTTCACAATGCAAAAGCATGTACATGCGTTTTTAAGATTTTTCAGGAAGTCTGAAAAACGGGCGAATTTGCCATAGCAGAAGACTAAAATAAACTATCAAAATTGAATATTTTCCACTTTTTAAGTTTTACTGTCACAAATTTAGTACAAAAGGCTATCAAACACTATTTTTTTTAGCGGTAAATCAATAAAACGACTTTAAGGCATTTTTTAGATATACTTTATATCATCACCGTTGGAGCTTGGATTGGTCTCATCAAATTTATAGCGGAATTGTATCGACCAGAAACTTTCTGAATTTGTTTGTATCCATCCGATGTGGAATAAACACCTTTCCCATATTAAATACATTGTTCTTAACAGGGCTATTTTTAGGTACGAGCATTTTGTTTCGTAATTCATTTATTAGGTGCCATATCCTGGTGAACGCAAATACAGTAAAACTTTCAAAAGTAACCAATTTTGAACAGCTTTTTTTTTAAATTGACCACTTTTGTCGGTCCCTGAAATATTGTGTTACAATTGAAGAACATTTTTCTGTCAGGCTAGACTTTTAATTTTCAAATTATTGGACTGCTTTATTCCTTAAACTGACCACTTCCATAAAGTTACCAGAATTTCTGCAACTTTAGAGAAGTTTCACTGTATATAGTATTTTATAGTACAAGAAATCCTGTAATTACATAAAATTGAGCTGAAACTACTTAAATTAGTGTGAAATATAGAAATTCGATGTTAGTTCAACCCCTTAATAAAATTTCTACTTCTAAGGAAAGGTTCTAGGTTTCTAAAGAAAAAGCGAACGATCAAAAAACCTACCCAAAAAATGTAACAAAACACAGAACTGTCACCTCTGTTTAGGTACTACAGAGAAATTTGAAAAATCTAGGAATTGGCATTTTTTATGTTCTGCATTGCAATAAAAATTGTTTTAAGCCTGAATTCCATTGCGAATAAAAGTTTATCAGTCAACATAAAGTGAGATAAAAATATAAAAAACGAAACACAAAACGAAGTCAGTCCAAATTTTACTTACAAAAATTGTGTGTCTGTATTAGTGGATCTGGATCGCCATAATAAAGGACAAAAAGTATCAAATCGAGATCATTTTATGGTTATTCAACCAATACATATACACAAATATTGTGTACGAACCCAAATTTTTTTCCGCACACTCAGATAATTTTAAAATTTGTCATTTTTATGGTTAGTGTCATAATTTCTTTTTGGCTTGCTACTACGCCTCTGTGATAACAAAAAATATAAAGTTTGTGTGTAATTAAATTGTGCTCAATTATGATAAACTGTGATAATATCGCTAAATACTTTTATTGACAATTTATTAACCGTCCGTGTGTACACTGGGTCTTTTAAGGAACAGTCGAAATTTGAAAATCAAATTGCCCTTACATGAATAGACGGCGGGCTTCGGTTACCTTCTCTAAAAAATCTGGCAGTCTACTTGCAAACGCCAGCCAGTGCAAGTCATGTCCGTTCCCTAAAAGGGTCAGTGTACAGTACACACGGCGTCTGTATTTTCGAAGGTAAATGAAAACAGTTTTTTTGCGTTTCTCGTAGTTTTTTAGTTTTTTCATGGCTAAAATAAATGTTTTTTGTAATTTGATGCTGTTTTGGCTATTTTTTACGGACTTGTGGCGGACCCAATGAACCACTACAATATTCATTCATAATATTCCTCCGGCACCAACATGAGCTCGCCGCGCATTGCATGCCTCCGGTGTCATCCGGTACACATTTTTACTGTACGTCTTCTGCCAGGACCAATCAAAAACACGAAACATTGAAAACACACAAACAACTAAAGTTAAAACAAAAAAAATTTATTCAGTCTCGTCTCAAATTTATAAACGACAGCACGTTGGTCCATAGTGTTGCCTTTCGGCCATATTTTTAGTTTCGCGTGTTGATGGTGATAAATAATAAAATATACAGTGAGCGCAATTCGTTTGGACGCATATAGTTATTTTGTTGAAAAGCAAAAATAATACCGTTATTCTGCCTCAAATTGATGATAATACTATGTTTTTGCTTCCCTTGCAATTTAAATGAGAATCCACTATTTTCGATATCGTCTAACGGTAGTTTTCTCATTTTTTTGATTTCTGTGGTGCGCATTTCATTTGGACGCACCTCTTTTTATTTTTGAATTTTGAAGTGTGATCACGTATAAGGTACGATTTCTTTTGATTTTCCTAATTTTTTATCTTTCTAATAACTTATTACATCGCCTCCCAAGTATTTTTACCTCAATCTTTTACCTCGAATTTCTAGTACTCAATCTAAGCTTAGTTCAGAATAAGCTCCACTCGAGTTCCTTTTTATTATAAGAAACACTATGAAACTTGTCGCGAGAAGCTGGAACTGGGTGGAACTCAAAATGATATGCTTTGTGGGTAAATTTGCTTCTAGGCTTGTTGGGTGCTGCCAAAATCTTTCAAATCCTTTTTGTTAATATTTTATAAATGAAAATAACTATTTTTTATTTTTTTATTATATTTTTTTATTAATACAATTGGAAATCCATTTAAAATTAAAAAAATATTAGCGAGAATTATTTAAACTTATTATTAAATATTTTATAGCATACATATTAATAATAAAACAATTATTAAATTAATATAACATAATACTTACACTTATTATTTAGAACCACAAATAACATATATGTATCTATTAATTTATAACAAAAACATTAAGCACAACTCAAATGGCTGACAAAAAATAAAATAATCAATATTTTACTAATTTCCCCATAAACAATCAAGTTCCTGCATATCTTACCAAAAATGATGGAACTCACAACTGAGTTAAGATTTGTTATACTTGGGCTTCAGTCGTTCAATTATTACTATCACCAGTATAACTGGCAGGATATCACGATGGGTACAGGCAAGCGACTTTTCGATACCAAAAAAGCAAAAATAACGGCATATTCCGAAATTGGACTTCCAAAAAAGGGATATTGCGAGAAAAATTGGGTGATCTGATCATGTTGTTCGAAATTTTCTCAAACAGGGCCAATATTATGATTTTAAAAGAGAATACGACGCTCACTGCGAGACAAAGGGGTCAAATACGGCAGAAAGCCAAGTTGGAACGGATGAGTGCTGCGAAAATGGTTGATGACTTGGATATACCAGTAGGCAAAAGACGTGTCCAACAAATCCTGAACGCCCCCCCCCCACATTGTATACAAAAAACCGGTAAAACACCCGGCTTTGAAAGATCGGCATAAACTTGCTCGACTTAAATTTGCCAAGGAGCATATGCAGTGGGATGAAGAGTGTGGACATGTTATTTGTTCTGATGAAAAAAAATGTAATCTGGATGGGCCCGATGGCTTCAGCAAATATTGGCACGATCTGACCAAAGAAAACCCCCCACAAATGAGTTGCAATAGTCATGGAGGAGGTGTAATTATATGGGTAGCTTTCTCTCTATACGGAAAATTTCAGTTGTGCTTTGCTACACATCGAATAAACTCTGCCATTTATAAGGAGATTTTAGAAAGTGCACTTATTCCATACCTGGAGGATGTGATGGGTGATCGAACATTGTGTTTTCAACAGGACAATGCGCCAATTCATGTCTCCTTTGAGACTCGCGAGTGGTTTTCGAATTCTGACATTCGTCTGATGACTTGGCCTGCAGTCAACCCGGATTTAAACCATATGGAAAATTTGTAGGGGATCCTGGCCAGAAAAATCTATGAAAACGAACACCATTACCAGGACATAAGGTCCTTGAAAGATGCCATTAAGGAGACTTGGAGTGAAATTAACTGTAGCATGATACCAGGAAGAAAAACGAAAAACGTATTCTTGTGCATCGAAATGTATTCTTGTGCATCGTTCGAAACGCCGGTTTGCGATAATCATCGAACGCACTTTTATCACAATTGCGCACTGTAAATTCCTTTAATATGATTAGTATTTTATAATTTTTGTATTTGCAACAATAAAGACTCATTTTGTGCCAAATAATTACCGTTCCGTCTATTATGACATGCCTGAATCCGTAAACTATTCCCCACTTTCATGTTGTGTCGTGTACTTTCATTCAACAGCTCAGATGGCATCGTTTGCTCAGGCTATAGATTCTATCAATTTTAATATATCTCAGCTGAAATTGGAATTTAAAGAGCATAGGAACAACTCAGACTTATCTGGTGTGAGCAATTCAGTTGACTCAATCAAAGCTAGTATTGACCAACTACAGTCATTATCAATCGAGAAAAACAGCAAGGCGGACAGAACTAACTCAACTGCTATGGAATTAAATCCAAATGAAAATGCACCGCAGCCGAGAAGGTCAAAAAGGATCTTATCTAAAAATTCTGATAAATTAGAGAAACCAGTTACCGACCTGATTCCAGCTAGCACAGAAATGAATAATCCCGTAGACGGAAATAGCGGTAAAACTATCCCAGCTAAACAGGTCACAACGTCTAAAGTTAATACGGATGACTTCAGTATCAGAGTAGTCCAACCAAGGCGCTGGCTTTTTGTCACGCGTGTTCATCACACTGTGCCAGAGGAACACATTCACAGGTTGTTGGACCGTATAACATCCAGTAATGACGTATTCTTACAAAAAATCATTCCAAAGTCATCCAATGGAGTGAAATACGATTACGTGTCATATAAGATTAACATGCCAGAGGAGTCTTTTCAAGCCGCCATAACATCAAAATTATGGCCTGATGGGCTTCTTGTCAAAGAGTTTGAATGGGGGCAAAAGAAACCTTTTTTTCAACAACTTCGGCTAAACCACGAACACCGATAAAGCTACCATCTAATCTAGAACATGAATTCTACTACGATAAAAAGAACACAAGAGACGCGACGTGCTCAGTTAACGGTGGAATTTTATTTGCTGAATTTGGTGAATCGTATTACCGAGAAAAGAAAATATCTGCTATAGGCCAAGTTCATTGCGGAGTACAGACGGAACACATGCAGAATCGACAGGCAGATCCTCTGTCCAAAACATTCTTTTCGAGGCTCTACTCGAATCTCCGCAAACCAACTAAATCTAAAACAATTCTGGTAGAAGATTGTGAAGAATGCTTCCAATTTTTAAAGTTGATTCCTAATAAAACATTCAACTACAATGAACCTGAGGTAATTTCGTGGATTAAAGCTAAAACACTTCCGGATGTATCACTACTGATTGCTGTAGCCATGTACGAAAAATTGGACAACTGTATGCTGAAGTCATACTTTAAGAATATGAATATTGATCCCAATAAACATTACCTCAAGACAATTAATTCAGTAACTAAGTTATAAGATTGAAAATAAATACATCGTGGTGATAAATAATCAAAACAAAACCATGTGCCGGGATCTTGTTGAGCTGGTACGTACCTTTACCTCTTTGTTACACTCACGAAAACCTGAGGTATTTCGGCTGGTGCTTGATGTCTGCTGCAATGTGGACCGCCTAGAAAAGGTAATCAACTTCATCAGTGGCATAATGTCTTCAAAAGTCAAATGGATACTGAACATCCCATTTAACGATTCAGTTAAATATAAACGAGCTTTATCATCTAGATGGATTGTTGACATGCCACTACCGAATAGTGTTCATAGTGCAGGTATACCTAACACCACACCGCTTCCTACAACACCTACTTACTATTCTGAAGAAGTATCTGATCATTACTATCGTAATTCTATAAAGGAAATTCTCCACTTTATGAAATTCTCCAACATCTTCACGAGTGATCATCTGTCGAAACTTTATAACAAATCAATTGACAGTCTACCGTTTTCTGCGAGTTCCTTATCATCAATTAGAGTTTTTGTTTATGATAATCATAACAAAGCCTACATAGAAGAACCTGTAACTGATCACCAATATGGATTCGATGGGAATGCGTTGGTACAGTTTGATTCTGAAAAGAACTGCTTTATCACATCTAGCAGATACATTTTCTGCTCCAATGCTACTGAAATAATGCTAGAACAGAAAATATTTGAAAGACTAAATCAGCTTCCACTATCAGTTGATAAAAATAAACCTGAAATTATATCTATTCAAGGAGTGCCAGGCTGCGGCAAATCAACATGGATCTTAAATTCACATATAATTGGAAAAGATCTCGTCCTCAGTTCTACGAAACAACGGCATTAATGATATAAAAACTAAGGTGGCTTTCCAATGTAAAGAAGGTGGTAAAAACTTTGAAGATATTAAAACTAACTACCGCACGATTGCTTCTTACCTCTTAAATGGACTCAAAACATATGATACGGTTTATATCGACGAGTACATGATGGTACATGCTGGACTATTGGGCTTAGTGGCTTTGTTAAGTGACTGCCGTAAAATGTTCATTCTGGGTGATCAAAACCAAATACCGTACATCGACCGGCTTAATTATGTCAACATGCTTTATTTTGATGCAAATAAGTTTACAACACGTTCTAAACATCTTAATACAACCTATAGATGCCCTGCGGATGTGGTACATGCATTACAATCAATTTATCATCAATTTTATACCACTAATAATAATACGAAATCAGTCAGTTTTAACAAATGCCGGTTGATTTCTGATATTCCAGTTATGCCAAATTCACTGTACTTAACTTTCACAAAACGCGACAAAAGGCAATTAACTAACAATCTAAAATTACCTGATTCAAGTAAAATCCTAACTATTCATGAGGCTCAAGGCTTAACTTCAGCTAGCGTTAACTGTGTCCGACTGTCTGACAAAGAAATTAAACTATTCGATAGCTTACCACATGCAATAGTAGCATTAACCAGACACACACACAAATTTAACTACTTCTCACCGATTGAAGGAGACCAGCTGCACTCTTTAATACGAATTGCTTTAACTGCAAACCAATATAACCTCGCTCATGTCATCGATAAATCTGGTCCCAGTACCATTCAAAGCCCAGCACATATTTTGAAAATATCAGACTACAAGAAGACTACAACAATGGAAAAACCACCAAGAATTAGGAACCATTCATTTTATTTCCAAAATGTAAATAAAATGTCTTCGAAGGCAGCTCAATTTCGCAATTTTGTGTTAAAAACGCTCTTCCCGGTTTATATCATCTGTGAAACTTCATTTCACAAAGGAATCCTGAGTTCTGAATTCTTTCCTAGCCAATATGTGGTTTATAGATGCGACCGATCACCGCTAACTAGTGATAAAAAATCTGGCGGAGGAGTACTCATTGCGGTTGATGCATCATTATCGAATGAGTTAGTTGAAATATCTAACCTATCCATCGAGCAATTGTGTGTTAAGATTGCAATCAACAAAAAGTCAATTTTTATCTACGTTGCATATGTTCCGCCTGGCTCACCGATATCATCTTACACCGCCTGCTGCGACACAATAATGGAAATAAACAATGCTGCTAATTCAACTGATACAATCTTGATCACGGGGGATTTTAATTTTCCAACTATTAGCTGGTCATATGACGAAGAAATGGATGAAATTTTACCATTGAACGTGAGTTCTGAAATTGAGTGTCTGTTTATCGATACTGTTTTCGATATAAATCTTAGCCAAATTTGCGAGGTGCAGAATGGTCTTGACCGAATTCTAGATCTAATTTTTACAAATGAACGGAATCTATTTAAAGTAAATGAATCACCATTACCATTCGTTATTAATGATATTAACCACAAAGCCCTAGAAATAATTTTTGAAAGCAAGGGTAGCAATATTATTGATAACCATCAAAACAGAGAGCCGTATTACAACTTTAGAAAAGCCGACAGAACAAACCTTCATCTTTATTTTGAGCAGATTAACTGGAAAAATGAACTAATCAGTAGCAACATAGATATTAACGTGGAGAAATTCTACAAAATTATATCTGAGGGCATTGCACTATTTGTTCCTACTACTGCTGCGGCCAAATCGAACAAATATCCACCATGGTACGACGATAAACTAATCAATCTTAAGAACAAGAAAGACAAAGCTTACAAAGCAAATCTCAAAATCAGTTCAGACGAAAGCAAACATAAATTCACTGCGTGTAATCAAAATTTCGAGAGATACTTTGAGATAAAGTATAAGAGTTATATAAGCCGTATTAAGGAAAAAATAAGAAACGATCCAAAACATTTTTGGAGATTTTTTAAAGAAAAACGTGAAACTAATGGTTACCCAGCTTGTATGACATTCAAAGAACGTAAATCCTGTGACCCGCAGGTTATATCAAACATGTTTGCGGAGTTTTTTCAATCAGTTTATAAACCGGAAGACATTGATAAGTATGAACATCCAAACAATGGTGAAAACAACGTAACCATACTAACACCAAGGATTGAAACCGAGGATATTCATCGAGCTTTAGAAGTATTCGGAGATGGATGTGGTCCTGATGGCATTCCAGCTTCATTATTGAAAGATTTCACATCGTTGGTAACTCCTCTGTGTCTTCTATTTAATCAATCATTACAACTAGCCGTATTTCCAACGAAATGGAAAGTAACAAGAGTAACACCAATTTTCAAAACAGGAGCAAGAAATGATGTCTCTTGTTACAGAGGAATTACATCAATATCTTCAATACCCAAATTATTTGAACTGGTTGTATGCAACTCATTCAGATCTTTGGTTCCTCGATTCATCTCACAGTGTCAGCATGGTTTTATACCCAAAAGATCAACATCATCAAATCTTATTGAATTTACCAGCAACACCAACAAAGAAATTGAAATGCATAAGCAAGTTGATGTGGTGTATACTGACTTTGCCAAAGCCTTTGACTCCATCAGTCATTGTAAAACGTTGGAACAGTTATACAGATTCGGTTTTTCTAAACAGTTTGTTGCGTGGTTTAAATCATATTTGAGTAATCGCATTCAGTATATTGAGCTTAGTAATAGAAGATCAGAATCAATTCAAGCTACTTCAGGAGTACCACAAGGCTCTCATGTTGGTCCTTGGATCTTCATAATTTTCATCAATGACGTTACTGAAGTAATACAACATTCTAAGGTATTAATGTTTGCAGATGATCTCAAAATCTTTAAAACAGTAGAAAACATCGGCGATACCCATAAGCTACAAGAAGACATCGACTATCTAGCGAAATGGTGTGAGTCTAACCTCCTCAGTCTCAACATCAACAAGTGTAAGAGTTTATCGTTCCATCGAAAAGTTTACCCTGTTACACAACAATATCAAATAAATGGCGTACTTTTACAAAAAGTATTCGAGATTAAAGACCTAGGGGTTACTTTCGTTGAAAACATGTGCTTTACTAAGCATATTGAACAATGCGTTGCTAGAGCCAATTCCATGCTTGGTTTTATTAAGCGTTGGACTGGGGATATTCATGACCTAGAGACAATCAAGATCCTGTATTATGCCTACGTGAGATCTCAACTTGAATATGCTGTCAACATCTGGTGTCCTTTTTACGACGAACCTATCAACAAAATCGAGAGTGTCCAAAAAAAGTTTATACGGTATATAACGTGTAAAGACGGATGGGATTATGACCATGACTTACCGCACCACGTTAACCTAAAGCGATTACCATCATATGCTACTGGATGCAAAACCTATCAAATGACAACATTGGCAAATAGACGAGAGCTTTTAAAGTGTTCGTTTATTGGAAATATTTTACTTGATCAAATCAATGCACCATCCATACTGGAATCAATTAAAATAAAGGCACCGAGTAGGAATTTAAGAGATCATGAGTTCCTTCATCTAAATAAACACAGAACAAACTATGGTGACAATGAACCGGTAAACATGATGTCGAAGAGTTTTAATAAAATCGACCATCTGTTCGACTTTTACTTAAGTAAAAACAGCTTTAAACGTAGGTTGAAGCAACATTTTGCTCCAACCTAAAAATATTTTTATGTCAATTTTTATTCTTTTTTTTGTTTAATTTAATTTTTATTCTACCATGTTCAATATGTTATAAATTCAAGTCATATTTGTAGACTTTTCTCAATATAAATAAATAAATAAATAAATAAATAATTAGTTATTAATTGCCCCTTATATATTTCCCGCCCGTTTAGATTTAAGTTTAATTTACTGTCTACACACCTGATATGGATTACTCTTTGAGTGCTGCAAATAAACTTAATGTTAATATTTATTTACACCTTAATTTACACTCGATTTATACCCATTCATTGTTAGGTAATTTCCCACAGTTGAAAATTTATCTACGGACATCATTGACTTCACACACCTCTCATTTTAACTACTACCACCTTACGTTGTAACTAAACCGCTCAAGACACTTGCTTTGCATGGTAAATTATTGATTGATTGATTGGAACGCACGGCCAAGCATCACAGCAAGACTCCCGGACTCCCCACCCCACACCGTATACCCGTTTACATACAATAAAACCAAATGCTAGGATAGGATTGTTAGTTGGAATAGAATCGACCCGGTTACAGACACTCAAGCGATCGATAAGTTAATAAAATTGTTAGTAATAAAATAGTAAAGTAGTTAGCAAAGGACAACACAATTTCTAAAATACAGCTTATTCACTACATGTTGATCCAGAAGGGATGATTCCAGCTAAAATTTTAATTCTGAAACTCAGTATTAATTTTAATCCCTTTAATAATGATTAATTTTAGAACTATGTATGTTCTATTCTGGAAATTAGATTATTTATTAGTAAACAACGAAGAGATCCCTATAAATAATTTTTAAACGAAATTAATTCATAGGCATTAATGAAAAAAATAAATAAAATAAATAAACAACACAATGTATAAATATTACAAAAAATTGATATGTTATGAAATCAAATCAATATGAAGACTTTCCCAATTCTTAGCTAACAATTTAAAAGAATGTTTAAGAGTTTCAAACATAGTTTAAATTCCCAGCGCTTGTTTCAATCGTTACAGGTATCCTGTAGCAAGTTAAATAATTGTTTATAAACTACACTAGATTTAAAGGTAAAACTGAAAAAATAAAAAATTAAAAACCAATATTTTACAATAAAATTAAACTAATCAGCAATTTACTATAGATCTGGAAAAAAGAAAATTATTATTGTTGAATTTTGTAATTTATATAATTGAATGATATAATTTAAAGTTATTTATGTTACGTTGCGACCAAAATCTAGCATACACAAATACTATAGTTGAATACTGTATGTACTACACAGAGGCTATTTACAAATAAGGCTCAAATAAAATTTCACGAGTAGCTCTGAAACCAAAATTAATATTTGTCCATTATTACCAACTATTTACTACTTAATTAAGGAGAGTTAAATAAATTATTAAATTTGTTTATGATATATATGATAAAATAGTCATCACAAGATAACACAACTTCCACGTTACATGGCAGCTGGATGCTTGAATATTCTAGACGCTGAACGAAGTTTCTCCAATATTTCTGAAAATTCCACATGCTTTGCATAGTAAATTATGGTTACTAAATTTGCAATACATTGTCAGAAACTAAAATAGAAGCTCCAACCGCAAATAAGGTAGAATAACCAAAAATAATCCAATATAGAATTCACTGTTTATCGTGATTCATTGCTTCTGAGCTAGTTCTGACATTCCTTGTCCATTATCTAATAATTTATTTAACCTCTATTTGCACAAAATTGTTATTAATTGATTTTGATTTTGCGCAATTGATAATTTGGCCACGGACCTCATCAATTTCACGCACCCTACCATTTTGTGAAAGCTATCCAGCCAAGTTTAATAAGGGTAGTATTTAAACGTAATGTGAGATGTGAAAATTTCCATATCGCTCAAACAACCATAAACATCCTAAACTTCAACTTAGTTAAATTAAATTCAAATTAAATTAAAATCAGTGTTTTGCCTCCGTAACACGGCTAACCTGACATTTCATTTGAAGTACTCCTTTTCTCAGTGCATTCCCTCTTCCTATAACATGGTGGTGAGTAAAGTATTTGGATTGTCTCTACTTTGTTCACCCCTCGCAACCATGTTGTAAACATCTACATTGAAAATTAATTTTTGGATTTTCCTGTTTTACTCCGCCCCCACAATTAGTTTCCAGAACTTCCACAAATTTATCTCCCATGTCTATTCGCGGTACTGCTATGTCAGCCGATTAGACTTTTCTTGGTATTTATCCTAACTAATCGTTAAAATAGTGGTCCGCCCAAAGTTATGCACACATATGTTATTTTGTATGCGTGTAAGGGCCGCTCCACTGCGAGGTTCATTACACTTAATGCCCCGATATATATGCATATGTATACAGATATTACTCAGAAATTAAATAAATAAATTAAATCAGAAAATAAATTTTTCTTCAAAGACAAAATACGTCCGTATAGTTCAAGCATAGACATTTATACTAGATTTCTCATTTCATAGTAACTAAAGGAAAAAAACAAAAACTTCTGATAATTCCAATGTATCGTTGTGTTGTGTATTTTATAAGGCAATAATTTTAGAATGCGTTGCAAATATAATACGTATATGCAATACACCGATAATATTTGAATGGAAAATATTTGTTTTTATTTTCTGTTTTTAGTCAAATGAGAGATCTATTATGATTGTCTATGGTTCAAGGCCTACTTGGCAACCGTTTAGTGTAGTTACGAATTTTGTAACAAAATTCGATTTTTTCCGCTTTTTCGACTATTCCTTAATTTTTGTTAGTAACCCAGAATTTTTTCAGATTTCTTCAAAGCTTAAAAAACTTAGAAAACCAAACTGTTCCATAAAAGACCCAGTGTACACACCGTGTCTCAAAAAATATAGTTTACACACGCAGGGTTAAAGTAAATCTTTTTTTTTAAATATTGACCGTTCTGAATATCCTCCATTTGGAACAAAGGATACCAAAACAATTCTCGATCATGCGGCGAGCCCTACTAAGCCAATAATTAAAATTTTTTTCTTTCGTTGCCTAGATCGTTGTATGCGGTTTTAACATTTTTTTGTCGGCAACAAACATATAAAAAACATTCGTGAAAGTGTCGGTAATATTTCTTGATTGAGGAATATTAAAAAAAGAAAAATTAAAGTAACAAGTTTTTTATATTATTCCTAAAGTTTATTTGGGGAAAAGTGGAAAGGGAGGCACTTACGGAAGTGTTTTATCATAAAACCGCTTTCCGAAATTACTTTCCCGAAATACTACTCCGTTACTCTGGCACAAAAAAAAGAAGACACCTATCATATTTAAATATATATACTTATAAAATGATAAATGAAATTTTAAAAGTTTTAAAATGTCTTACTTGAATGGTGACATGTTTGCCGTCAATGGCTCCTATATAATTAGGAAAATTCCGCCTGTTCTTAAATCCTAATGCGACCTCTTTAAAATATTCCGTCGTCAAATCGGGAAACATCTTACTTTTAAGAACCTTGGAAATGGATTTGGTTATTTCATCCACGATTATACGAAATGGGCAAGCTGATGGTTTGTAACTTGCCCGTATGGCTAGATATCTAGTGATTTGTTAAGTATTATTAGATATTATATACATATGGTATCCTATTCAATCGTTTCTTATTAAATCAGGGTGCTACAGCATCAAAATCGGTATTGAATCCAAAAAAATAATTATATTTCACAATAATGAGAAGCTATTGATGAATAAATGAATATATAAAAAAAAATGCAATTGTCTAATTATTTAATATTGGCTCACAAACAAATTGCCATTGGCTCAACGACAAATTTCGTACTGTCGCCTTAGCTTAATAGTTTTGATGGGTCACGGTCAGTACTCGATAAACAACAGATAATATAAAATTAAATAATTAGACAAATTTTTTTCACACATGTATGAAATTTGTATCTAGCCATTGGTCCATCGAAACTATTACGCTAAGGCGGCAGTGCGAAATTTGTCGATGAGCCAATGGCAATTTGACAGTAAAATTTTTACACATTTTTAACTTCGCCGGTCGATATTACATTCATGTGGCAATGCTTTAAAGATTTATTCGAAATTGTTTCTGCATTGAAATGTTGATTTAAAATTGTGCAAATTAAAAATTAAGGCAAACAAATACGCTACAGTGTTACAGAGAATATCAAAAAGTAGCAGGCATACAATACAAAATTTAATTAGTATATAAACCACATAATGAACTAAAGCACTTATCTCAGTGTCACTGACAATCTAAAAGTAGGGCTCAACGGTCCCCTTACTACGGTTTGCTTCTCGATTTGGGGTTTTATCGTACCCAGCAATTCTTCAAAATTTTCTAGATTCATTCTAGTATAATTATAAAACAGACGTGGGTCTCGTTGAAGCTCGCTAAAAATGAAATTATGTATTGCATTGCGTTCAATTTATCAGAAATATTTTCAAAATTCACTTAACAATAACAAAATTTAATCAAAAGTAATCTTAAAACTTAAATCTTTCTCACTGCACTCACAAAATAAATCAGTACACTGTACACTCACAACAAGGAAGAATTAATGATTTTTTGGTTATGTTGCTATCGCTGTCAAATTGTATCGAAAAAATTGGGCTATAAAAAAGAATTATGCTTTATCTTTTTCACTCTAATGGATTTTTTTTTGTCTTCTATCGAAATGACTTTAGTTCAGTCAACTATTCACAGTGGAATTCAGGATTTACATTCAAACAATTTTATTTAATAAACCTACTATACATACTTATAAGGAAATATACACGAAGACAATTTTTTCTTTTTCAAAATACATACAAGAAAAAAATTATAGCCTTGTTTACAAAAATACAATTCTAAGACACAGAAATGAGGGTGTTCCTTGAGGTTTTGATTTAGTAAATATAATTCGCTACGTCAATACGTTCTTTTTTTTTTTTACCGCTGGCGCTACATCCCATAGAGGGATTTGGCCGCTTCATAATGAAGTTTCGTAACCGTTATTTTAATGGATAATGATGACTGATTAATTCATTGATCCTACACATTTACCAGCCGTGATTTTTTTATCATCCGCCGGGAATCGAACCCGGGACCTCCGGAGCTTAAAGCAAGCATGCTAACTATACTATGCCACCGGGGCGGCGTAATACGTTCTTGCCTCATACTTAATATATGAAGTTAGAATTGTATTTTGTAGGTTGGCCGTAGCTACCTGAAGAGTAGACTGAACTTTTGTTCGTACGAACTATTCAGTATACGAAACTAAAACACCACATAGAGAACTCAAGGAGGGTTCTGATTTTTTGTTTTTCAGGATCGATACATTTTATATGACTCTTGGGTTAAAGTACGGGGCGTACTTTAATCAACGTATTAATATTACTGTATAGTTAAAATATTTTTAATATTTTATTATTAATATTGAAATTTAATACAAAAGTCGGTAAATAGTAAAATTCTTATATTTTGTCTAAAACATTATTTATATAAATTTCTACATAATGAAAATCACAATGCCATTTAATTGACTGTCGAGTATGTACAAATTGTATTGTTTGATGAAAACGAGATTTTTAATCAGTTAACATCATAATGCATGCGTACATATTGTGAGAGCCTTAACCGTAGAAAAATTATTTTTTCTCGTTAGGTATTTCACTTAATAATATTCGTTATAGTCTATAGCCGCACCAACTTAATTTATTCAGTTTTTTTGTTCTACTGAAAAAAAGGATAAATGAACTTAGCAGGTATTGTCAGATCGCCGGCGATAAGTAAATATGTATTTGACTCTCATTGAGTTAGGTGATTTCTTCAAGTTACTAACTCCGTTTTCAACGGGTAAATCTGCAGAACTTCTTCTGCCACCATCGCTTTTTCAATGATCTGAGTAAGCTGGGTTAAAATGATCAGAACTTTTCCGTTTCTTTGGAGCTATCGCTAATAATTTCGAAAATTAAATTATTTATTGGTTCATTCATCCGTTACAATATTTATCAAATACTTTAGAGGGCATACACTCTGGTTTTGAAAAATCGAAATAACGTACAAATAAACTCCCGTGCCCAAAATACAAATGTACGATATCAACAAAGCACATAAATCCGTAAAACTACAAAAAAAAAAAATCAAATATAATAATTTAATCTAATTGCAAACATAAGGATTAAATTTGTAATCTAATTAAAAAGTAAAAAAAAAAATATTTTCCTAACAATTTAAGAGGTAGCGATGGAAAAAAAAGTGGTTGGTTTAGATTCTCCCCATCATCATTTTCCAAGTTTTTTTTTTTGTTATTTTTCATATCTCATATAACAAAAGACTTAATCGGATGAGCGATTCTTTTCAATTAGTGATAGTTAGTTGTGTATGTTGTTTTTAAAGTAAGTACGTAGTGTATATTTATCGTTAGAAATATTTAATTGGATTTTATACATTATAAAAAAAAGGGCAAGTACACCGTCGACCAACTTTTGATCTTATTTGTTTATTTGATTTACGTTTATTTCGTATGTACAAACAAATAAACATCAAACTCTTTTATGGGAACTAAAATTCTAACTGGAAATTTATAATCGCGTTTTACAAAAACAAAATTTCTTAGTAAATCGGTATATCATATATTAATCCATCAGCGCTCCCCCTCATCATATTTGTGTCGGGATTGGGAGGAAATGATATCACATATGAAATTTGATTTTTTTTTTGCTGCATCCCTTCTTTTGGTGTTAAACGAAAAAATTTAAATAATTCCAATGAAAAGCGAGTATAGTAGGTATAGTCGTATAAACCAAACAAAATGATTTTTGATTATGTTGGAAAAACAACAAAATTTATGATGTTCTATATATTTACGGGGATTGGGGAGAACTTAATTTTATAGTGCTAATAAAAAATTCATATATGGTAACGAGAAAATTTACAACACACATAGATACTGAATATGGTAGTAAATTACTCACATCATAAATTTTCCAAGAAGAATATAAAGAAATTGATTTACATTTTTTCTGAGTATGTGTGTATGTGTACATATATGTTTGTGGGTTCTACGAAAAAACGTATATGTATAATTTAGTACTTGGTATTTTGCGATGGCAATCGTACTATAGAAGTTTACTGAAATTTGTATTCATTCAAAATGGTTTAGTTTATATGAATAATTTCCTAAGGATATTTGATTGAACAGACTACGGATCAGAAGATTCCAGGTTTGACTACTGGCAAGATCGTTTCGATTTTTACTGCTTTTTATTTGTAATTGTATTTATGTACACTTCAAATTCCAACAGAAAATGGTTTATTTTTTCAATGGAACAGAAAATGAACATTTGAAATTTATAACAGTAAATCTAGGCTCACAGTCTATAGAGGATTATAACTACTAGTAGCAGAATTTATTAATTTTTCAAATATATTTTATTTATATGAAACTGGAATTAAAATTCCTAATGTATGTATATCATAAGAACTATTTATAAAATTCTTACAAAATTTTGCGTAAAATTTGAACGTTCAACAGCTATCTAAAAACAAAATTTGTACAACATCAAAATTCATATTGAAAATTTGTTGTGGCTTTAAAGTGAGAAAAGGGCAAACACATCAAATGACTAACAAAAAATGAAGCTTTCGAATTATTATAGGCTCTAAATTTCCTAGTAATTAAGATTTCATGATTTACCAATTATTTTATTTCACAAAATTTAAGTAAAATCCTTAAATTTTAAATTTCCCAGCACCTAAACTACTACTATTTTCTAAATTTAGTAAATTTTATTATGTCAAATTTTCTATCATACATAGACACCTTTACAAAATTATTAGGCACCCTTATTTTATCGCATTTTTCACCCATATCTGACAACCTTAATATTTTGTAGGTCTGCCTTGATTTTTGCTTACTTCTGAAATTCATCTTATTAAATTATACACAAGTCGCTTAGAAATCGATAAATCTAAAGCTTCCCAATCTTCTATATCACCTCCTTCAGATTTACAATCAATGCATATTTTCTTGTGCTAACCTCCCTCTTCATAAGATCCCATAAATATTCGGTTGGGGTTAAATCAGGGCTCTAGATCGACCATTCCAGCACATGCGAAGAGGAGATATCAAACCACATTAAATGTTTGCGTTGCACTATGTAAACCACGATCTTTAGATACAGTGAGATTCGACCGCTAGGAAGGGGTGGAAAACGAAGGATAACCAATAGAAACGATTAGCAGATTAAACGAACAGCTATTAAAAAAAAGGAAAAAATCACAATAACAACTACCTGCTTGTTAAAGTAACAGATTTGAAGTATCCATTTCTGTACAGAAAACAGTTGGCTAAAGAGTTCACGAGTTTCGCCTAAAACCCCGAAAAACTAGAAAAGACCCGTTAATATGTGAGACCAACACGAAAAATTGATTTAACTGGGCAAAAAAGAACCAACATTGAACTATTTTGAGATGGAGTCAAGTTCTTTGGTCAGACAAATCGTACTAAATAGCTATGCTGAGAAATTATAAGAAGCACAGTATTTGACAATTCACACAATAAGCCATATTAAAACTATTAATGACAGAACACGTACAACTATTTATAAACCGCACTAGGCTACCTCACAAAGTTGGTTCTCGTACTGATGGATTTTCAACTTTGCTCGAGTCAAATTTTAAAAAAATGGAACAAATTGCAAAAGTGAAGCTGTTTAAAAATGTTTACTAAAATTTTAAACTGCCTATGTATTAGTAAAAATCATCTCCTGCGTTAAACGGAAAATTACCTATAAATTTATCATAATCACTTATTTTAGCTGCTCGAAAAAAATTTAAAATAATTTAATGAATAAATCGCAAATTGATTTGTTTGTTTGCCAAATTGTTACGCCAATCTAATATCAAATGGTTAATATTTCTTTACACACAATTAGCAAATAAGAATTCATATGCAAAGTAAATTCACAAATTACATAAATAAAGATAATGGCCTATAATAGATGATCCTAGAAATTTTGCCAATCATCGATATGTACTATATCGTTCTAAACAACAATTGGTTAAATCTTGAAGTAACTAGAAGCTATCTGAGTATCAAAATATACCTCCCTTATTTTTGCGGATCATCAGTTGAGCAATTTCGACGTTTTCTGCGTCTAATGATAAATCTCGATTACCTTAATTTAATATTAGAAATTTAACTTACTAAAAGCTGTCTTTGGCGATAAATACATATACAGAGGAGTTGTGAATTGCAGCCATTAATTCTTTGAAAACCTCAAATATGTCGTGCGGTTGAAACGTAAGTACTTGAAAACTTATTTTAAAGGTGGGGAGCTATTTTACAATAGATTTAATTTTTTGCGAATTAGAGAACCTTTAAAAAAATGTTCAGCTACCTCTTACCAGGAGTATTGTTTTTGGGTAGTAATAAAATTTGACACATAATAGAAATGTGATTTGATTTCAATATCGTACCATTTTGTAAATTATAAGGAGTTCGGAGCTTACAAAAATAATTAAATACAAAATAAACTTCCAAAATATTCCAAATTCGACCTAAATTTCTATTGCTACAAATTCTTAAAAGTTAACCTCAATTTCGATCTCAAACCCAAACGGGAACTCAGACTCGATCTATCTCAAAATTCAGGTTCCATTTTAAACAAATTCCATTGAAAAAAATGTCAATAGAAAAAATCAGTCTGGAGTATACAATTCTTACAGCTTATTATGCTGCCCGAGTTAACATAAATTTGACGAAAGAGCTAATTGCTAAAAATAAGAAATGTTACACTGATCCATGGAAAAAAAAATTAAAAATCGTATAATTAAGATATAAAAATATCTGTGATTTCGTGGAGAGTTGTGGAGACCGAGTTAAAAATTTAGTTAGCTCGAACAGCATACCAAGCTTAAGTTTGGAGTGGGGTTTTTCTGCAATGATTTAGGGAATGGTTTGAAATAAAATTTATTACTCCAAATAGTTCTACTATTATTAAGAATAATCATCGGAAATTTATCTCGCTCCTACCATAAAATGTTATGTCTGAAAAGTCTTTTGAATCCATTAATTTATTGCAGAATTGATCCTATACAATTTAATTAAAATTGAGGTTTCCCCAAATATATAAATTGAATGTACATAGATTTATGCTAAACAAATAAATTCTGCCACTAAGAGTATTACGAAAAACCAAACCATTAAAAATTAAAATATTTACATTTTTATGGTACATTTTGGTTATATTGTTTTAGATAAATTATAATATTTATGTTATGACATCTGTTATACTATATATGTAGCTATGTACGATATATGTATCGTAAAGCTAAATAAATGTCGTTTAAATTTAGAATCGAAAATAAAAATAAAAAGTTATATCTTCTTGTATTATTTATATACGAGTATCTATAGATAATATCCACTTTGTGTGCGCGCCTCGTTTCCCTATGCGACACAATACACACCATACATAACACAGAAAAAAAACAGTGTTACTATGGGTATCATACCTACCTCTTTCGAGTCGATCTGTTTTTTATTGTCGGATTTTTTTTATTTTTTTTTATTTGTTTGCTGCTCTTTTTTTTATAAGGCGCCATTTTATATATATAATAAAATAATAAAACATATAAAAAACGAATAAATATTAAATAAATAAAAAAATACATAAGAAATGAAAATTGTCAAGTTATTCAAATAATTGTATAAAGAAAATCCTCGAAATGCTATAAATAATATCCATCCCAAGCAAAACGAGAGGAAAAAAATAACAAAAATAAATGGCAGGAATAAAAAATGCTGTGAAGGAAGACAACAATATCTTATTTTATTAAAATGAAACCACAAAACGGGTGTTTTATTTAAATATTATGCGAATTATTATGTTATGTATTTTGGGAGCATTTATTTAAGACAGATATTCGAATTGGACGATTGTCAGCTGAATATGAATTGAATAAATTTATGTTAATTTCAGTATCTTTCTGCTTGCGGACACAAAAATGATGAAAAATTTAATAGACAATATTTTTGGATCACTAAGTGTTGTAATGCTAGCTAGCAGAATAAGGTAACAATTATTTAACGTAATTAAATAAATTAATAATTAATTCGCAAAAGTTTAAGGTTACACCGGCATTGGTAATTTTCATAGTAAACCTTGTAATGAATATTTCACAGAAAAAGTGATTTTTGAAATGGTGTTTGTCCGCCTGTCTGTCTATTGGTGCTCGTCAAACCCAAACAGACAATCTTATCACCAAATGAATTTAATTCGCAATACATTTAGTTTGAGGATTTGTTGGTTTTTTCGTTTGCTCAAAAATTAATTTAAAACATTTTTAAAATATTGTGAATCTACTTCAGGAATAGTTAGATCATCGAATTATGGAAACAAAAATTATCAAGGTCAAAACATAAGACTTTGAGTTGTATATTTTTAATACTGTTAAAGTTAACCGAAAGTTGCCAGCCGAAAGTAAACAGCCGTGTTATCCTCTCGAAAAAAAAAATTAAGTCGTAATCGTCGATAATGTTTAGCCGAAAACTACTAAGAATGCATCGATAGCATTGGAGCCTATTCTAAATATTCTGAAGTGTCAACAAAATCTGCCTTCAGTTCCTCGTAGAAAATTGTATAAAATTCGCAAAACCCAAATAAATATTTAAAATTGGTATAAAATCAGCGATTTTCCAAAAATCATTTGGAACTTTGTATAAAATCAGCTTCTAGATTGTTATGTCTGGCAATAGTTTGCAATTGATATGACTTGTCAATTGCAATCATAGGAAAAAATCAGTTCAAATTTTGAGAAGGAAATCTGGGAAAATTCGATTTTCAAAAAATTATTAGACAATCCATCTTTAGACATAAGACTTTAAAGGCTGATTTTAAACAAATTTTTTAATTATTTTCGGAAAATCGAGTTTTCCTAGTTTGTCACGGGAAACTTGAACTGAAATTTTTCCTATGCGATAGGTATTGACAAGTCACATCAATGCAATCCATCTACAGACATTATTATTACTTGAGGGCCATGAGGGCGTTGAAGCCACCTCGCACTTCGTCTACAGACATAATATTCTAGAGGCTGATGTTACACAAATTTTCTAAAATTAGTTTTTGGAAAATCAAATTTTCTCAGATTTCCCACAGGAAACTTGAACTGCATATTTTTTTTCTGCATTAGCTATTAACAAGTCACAACAATGCAATCCATCTCAGGGATATCAAGCTAGAGGCTGATCATATACAAATTGCCAATAATTATTGGAGAACCAAATTTTCCCAGTTTTCCTGCGAGAAACTTGAACAGTATTAATTTTTTTTGCGATACCTATTGATAAGTCACCTCTATGCAATCTATCTTCTGACATACCAATCTAAAGGCTGATATTATTCAAATTTTCTGATAGTTTTTAGATTTCCCACGAGACACTTCAACTAAATAGTTTTTCGTGCGATAGATATTGAGAAATGACATCAATCTAATCCATCTCCAGACAAAATACTGATTTTATAAACATTTTCTATTGAGTTTTGGAAAATCGAAGTTTGCCAGATTTCCTACTGAAAAGTTCAACTGAATTATTTCCTGCAATCCCTCTCCAGACAAAAAGTAAAAATAGTATGATAGAAAAGTAGTAAGTAAAAATATCGATGCTGCAGATAGTATCTTGGATATCTCAGCCGAAAGTTACCAGCTGACATATTTCAGCCGATACATATCTTAAATAAAATAATAAATTAACAAAACAACATACATATAAACTGCTATTATCTTGAAATGATTTTACGACTGGATATAAAATGACTATTTATGGTATTCCACACGTGACACTGATACTATAAATAATCACTTAAAACTCCCTACAACTACTAATCACCGAACCGTTTGTCCATTTCTCACAATTATTCCAAAATTTAGGTCACTCCATCTTTTGGGGACTCCCTCCTCAAGAAAGTCACGGTAATCCGATTCCTCGCAAAGATAGAAGAAGAATCGCATAGAAGCCCATTCATTAAGCGGTCTGCCTTAATACCCAAAATCTTCTTGCAACGAATCATGCCAGGTAAAGTAAGATCGCATTACTTGTTTTGACCAGCACTGTAATTCAAGGCGACTTGAAAGAATATGGGTTGCTCCGCGACGGTGAATATGCATCCAGTATTTTATTCGTTAAAGCTTGATTCGTTAACCGCCCTGGATTTGCGTCGTAAGTCCACAAGTTATCATCATATTAAAGATTAATATATTGTACATACTGATTACAATTTTAAAAGGCACTTTATTTTTTGTATAAAGGCTTGCATTTACTTAGTAACACCAAGTGCTTGGCGACAACGAGTCCGGATAGTGAGTGGTCGACTCTACCGTCAAGTAGATGGCCATAGATAACGTAGTGTGGCTACTGATGTTTGAGGTATGCAGACTGCAGAGTCTGGAGCTCTGATGAGTTCGGTGCATTCCTGGGGATTTACTTAAGCCCCACGATCTCTAATCCACTTATTAACTCACTAAAGAAGGATGCCAAGTTTGACGGATCGCAGGTAACTAAAATCTCATCCGCATAAGCCAAAGTCAGAGGAAGCTGTAAGTACCCACTCTGATTTAATCGAAGACCCGGAAACTGATCGGCCTCTGTTACCAGCACTTCATTCAAAATGAAATTGAAATTCCGCGGAGAGATTGGACATCCCTATTTTACCCCTTGGCATTTTTTGACTGGTTGGGATACTCAATTACTACAACTAGATTGATGGTGTTAAAAGCTTTAGCTAAGTCAATTGAAAAAATAAATGTTTGATTGAAAACGCGCCTTTCCTCATCAAGGACTTTACGTACGGCAAACATTTGATTCTCAGCTGAGTGGTTGGTTATAAATGGTGCCTGATATGACTGCGGTAATTCAAAATGTTCATACAACTTGTCAAGCAGAAACTTGGAATAAATTGTTGTATCCCGTCATTGATTTGTCTTAGATTTTTAATCTTGGGAATCGGAACTTGTGAATGGTGTCGACCAACTCACTTGGAGGCTAATTTTTTATCCAAGCCGTTTCGATAACTTTTCAATGGGAATTCCATCCGGACCGGGTGCCGTTCCTAAGCGGAGATATTTAATGATGGACCGAATTTTTCCTATAGTTGCCTAGGGGGCAATAATTGTTTTCCTCCAAGGTGTTTGGCCAATTTCCCTTCGATTTGCGGAGTTCATAAATCCAAGAGGAGACAGGAAAGTAATTCCCGCAGAATGAGGTGGGACCTTGTCTGATTTTTTTTTAAAAATGAAAAGGTTCTACGGAGTCATTCAGGAGGGAATTAGGATCATAACTGACAGAAAAACTGTTGGTAATCTAGTCTTCGGTGGCTAGAATAGGCGTTAATCAACCGCTTCCTGGCGGTTTGTAGATGCTCTCGAGCAGCTGGATCATGGGGACGGGAGTTTCTATAATATTTCGCACTTTCAAAGAGCGTTAATGCTCGCCGACGTTTAGGAGTCATTCGTATTTGATTTAGCTAAGAAACAAACGAATCTGATTCAATTCCAATGAGAATCAATTTCTTTGAAGACTCGAATACGTTCTACGTACTGTAGAGCAGGGCGTTGAAATCGCCAAGCAAGAAAATTGCACGAAATGTGGGACAACGATCCATTATTGACAGTAACGTTGATAATATTTTTGACGCTCGACGGCGATTGCAATGGCAGTTATGTGGTGGAACATACGCCGATATAAAAAGGATTTCCCTATTTTCAATTTTGCCATGCAGCGTAATTATGGCCTCAACGTATTTCCTGATTCGCCTGGTCTGAATAATTATCTGTTTCCTTATCAAAATACCCACACCCTTCCGTCTTATTTTGGCATGGTGCCATGTGTAATTTTTCGAAAAGCAACTTCCTGCGCTCATTCATATATGTAGTGTCCAGGAAACACTATTGTCAAACAAAATGGCGTCGATGACATCGCGTTTCTGATATTTGTTAATACCCTAGACGTTCCAGGTGCCCAGGCCGAATGAGCTGCAAAGGAGGTTCATAACATACTACTCAAATAGTGTTGGCTCGTCACATAGGGTATACAGATTATCCGGGGCGATACATTTCCTATGAACATTTTTCGCCATATAATGCAAACCGGAACTGTGTGCCGTAGAATCGGTCAATGGAATAGGTCTCTGATGAAATTATAAACTGGCATAATGCGACCCGGTGTACAACAAATAAATTTTTGTGTTATAGTTTCCAGCGGTGGAGGTGAAAATTACTTTGCTTTTCGTGTCGACGCAATAGATATTAATTTTTAGGCTTCTCAAGTTACACATGGCGGGCAAACATTCGACGCCGCCCAACAACCTATTCTTTTGAAGGACGGTTAGATATGTAAAAGAGTTAGAGATTAGGTTTAAAAACGCGTCAATTCACTTTTATGATGTCAAGACCGTTAAGGAGACGCTTTAACTGCCACTACAGAAAACGTACTCAGTAATTCAGCATTTTATAAGTTTGTATTTGAGCAGACAGTAAGAAAGTTATCTTATAGTTATGTGAAATATCGTATGATTACTTTTTGTCTAGTTTTGACATTAAGGCCAATCAGAGTTTAGGAAATTGTTTACCTTAATAGTTAATTTTCAGACTGGTTCGAAATTTCTTTGGAATCATAGATCTGGTGACAGGCGTCCATAATGGTGGCAGGAGTAATCAGCAAGAATATTAAGAATACAATTAGCAATGTCAACTCGTAAATCACTGGCTGAGGAGATCGGAGATTGTGAATGTTGCAGCTGTAACTGATTTATTATGGCATTGAATAGGCAATTTTCGTCACTTGGAATGGTGTACACTTCCATTATTTTATTCTCTGAGAATTTAAATTATTTTTTAATGATAAATTTAATCCTGAAACTATTGTAAATCATTTTCTAAATTTAAATTTAAATTTAAGCAATCACTTCACGCTTTAACTGTGAATTTGTGGGTTATGAAAAAATGTCGATATGCCAAGACACATTTTTTACTAAATCCAATTACAAACTTTTACACAACAATGTTTCATAAATTATCATTTAGCATTATGTGAATCTTATTATGAATGTGAATAAAGAAACGAGACAACACTCACCGGCCTTCGGGATCAATTATTTGTTCCAAAACTCCCTTAATGGTTTAGAATTGGCTCCAAAACAAGGCCGTGAAAATCACTTGGTCCAGTTTTTCGCCGATAAACCATAGAAGCTCTACATCGATGGAATTATGAAACTTTCCGAAAAATGGCAAAAGGTCATAGATAATAATGGCCAATGTACATACTTAAATAAAATTCATATTGAAAAAAAAAAAAATTTATTCAAAAAATGGCAAAAAAACATTTCTCAACACGTTTTCCCCCAACCAAATATTATTCGAAATTTTATTCGTGACATAATCGTTAGAGTATATTTCGCGATTATTGAAGCTTTTGCGATTTTTCTTAGTTTTTTGAGATTATTCCAAATTACAGTATAGTGTTACAGATTTACAGGCAGTTCGAGATTTTTTACAATACTTAGCATATTCGAGGCTCTTAGCCGGGATATTTTAGATTGTCGAGATGTACATGGCGTAATTTTGAGTTTCTCAGCGTCTACTTCAGAAAATTAAATAGATTACCCCAGATATTAATTTCGATTTTAGCATTGAATTGCAGGCTGTTACGTTAATTCGAAATTACTAAAAACTCTTGAGATATTCAAATCACAAACCAAATAAACAAAACCATCGATTATTTGATATTATTCTTGGGCAATAGCTATGTTACATTTCTACAATCAAACTCTAGTTTTGGAATTATGTTAAAGAATCGTAGAGATGAGTTCGCAAATCTGGAGTAAACAAAAGAATAAAAAGGAAAACAATTTCAAAATTTTAATGTAGGTGAATCTTAGTGATTTCAGCAGCTTTACTATGCGAAGAAAATTTACTTGCAAATATGAAAAAGAAAATCGTTTATCTTTTTTTTGGATGTTATGGTTGTATCACGTGTACATAAATGGAAGTTAGTAGTAGGTATTATAAAACATTGTGGACTCACAAAATAATCGTGACCCAGAGGGTAGATCTTACTATTCCTACTTTCCTAGCTGAAACCAAATATGACCATAACAAATGAATCCAATTGTCCATTTTCCCGTTACCACCTCTCGAGGTCGAAATTTCAATTTTCATGGAAAGTTGGAATGGATGTGCATTCCTACGTTTCCTGGCTTGCTAAAACCGAAAATGATAACAGAAAATAAATTCGACCCTTCCATCATCCCTAACGCTCCCTTAATACTCCGCGAAAGGAGTTGAAATTTATATTTTCAAAATCAATATTTAAAGTTAATTTTTAATAATTTTTTTCATTTACATTTCTATGTTTTTTGGGGCGCTGGAACCGAAAATGACAACGAAAAGAACATTTGACCCTTCCGTCACCCCCTAGTACTCCTTACTACCCCCAAAAAAAGCTTGAAATTTACCATTCAGGAGGTAGTAAGGGGGTGCTAGCGGGTGATGGAAGGGTCAAATTGACTTTTTATTGTCATTTTCAATTGCAGCGTCCCAAAAAATATTAAAATGTACATCCATCTCAAGTTTGCATGGAAATTGAAATTTCGACCCCCCCGGGGGGTGGGTAGGAACGGAAAAATGGGCAATTGGAAATTTTTTTTGTGATCATAGGACTAGTGGGGTCTACCCTCTGGGTCACGAATCTTTTTTTGTGTGCCTGTGTTATATGATTCATAGATTCCATCTTTTTAAAAAAATGCTACATTATTTTGGTTAACTGTAAAGATCTTAAAATAATTATGAGATGATAAACAATTTTTTTTAAATTTAACAAACAACCAGGAAGTTTCCAAATTTTTGATAAATTACTACGACAACATTTTTCTAAATTAATTTTCACTCAATTTCGACAGTCCAAGAAGAAAATATTTTAGTTTCAAGCCCTGTGAAGATTTGTAAGGCTTCTTTGTATAATTACTTGAAAAATACTTTTTGGATTTCATGGAATATTTGCTAAACGTTGGACAAATAGTTCTACAACTACGTCGGCGAGACAAAGAATACCAGTAAATTTTTGTATTACAATAGTTTTTAATATTATACGCAATTTCGGCAGTTTTTTTAAAGAAGACGATAACTTAGTGAATTTTTACAAATGCTCCTTAACACGAATGTAAGATAGGCCAGGAAAGTGTTAAATCAGTTCTAAAACAATGCTAAATGATAAAATTCGCAAGGCTCTAAAATACTACAACTGTACAATTCGGAGATTTCTTTGGGAGTTCTACGTCTTGAGATACAACGTATGAGCGCCGTCATCAATGATGCTGTATCGAAGCTGTCTTTACTGTAAAGCGCATCACCCGCAAAATTAAGTGCTGCCTTTATAAATGGTATGCTCTGGATATATCTTACTGCTGCTAACTTTGCCGGTTTTTTCTTGGGTTTGTTGAATCGGTAAAGAATACAATTTGTAAAAGATCTTATGTGATTTGGATTCTGGACAATGCTGTGAATATCTCGACCACTGTTTTTTGGATATATGACTGGATGTGGTTTAGTTAACGCTTCATATCTGTGCTGTTTGTGTAGAACCGTCGTTTGAAAACTGTCACAACCAGTGAGCAACTCATCAATGTAATCCGTATTTGTGATAATGTTTCCTTTCCGACAATGTTTGCCGCTTTTAGTTGGTTTTTCCTGCTCCATTGCATTTTCATGCCATTTAATCGATTGATAATTTGTCTCGACAGGATTTTATGTAAATTTGTTGATACATATTTTTCACGTTCACGGCTAGATTAATTGTAGGCCGACGTAATTTTACAAGGATCGTGGTTAAATCTGTCTAGATATTTGGACCAATTTTGAAAACATTTTTCAGTGACACTTGTGGGCTTGTTTTACATGAAGAATCATCAAAGGCTTTTAGTTTATTGAAAGTGCTACTGGTTCTGACGCTACAGGCTTTGTCGACTACACGATGCGATAGATAATACTTATCATTTTCTTGATCTGGAATCTTCTGCAAAGGTAAGTAAGTGATGAGGCTTAATACAGTATATTCGTTCTTGACGGGTTTGTATGTCTCGGAGAATTCCGCAATTCGGGAATATTTGCTCCCCATTGCTAACAATTTCTGGTGCGCTTCACATGAACTGCCTAGTGATGACTTCGACTCCTCAAATGGTAAGCTGACAATGTTTCACTGGTTCTGCTTCTTCTTGACCTTCCCAATACGTCTGCAGCAGCTTATGCATTTCTTTAATAGTTGTGTCAATGTTCGTTTCAATAATGGTGTGTAAGTTAGAAATGCTTGTTGGTGAAATGTTCAATGTTCCTGCAATAAACCAGCCAAGTTTTGACGATTGTAACGTCGGTAACCCCTAAATCGTCCAGCTTTCTGGATTTAATATTTTCAAAAATACATCGATGGCTTAGTGAATATCGGCCCTAACCCTCATTTCTAACATTTTTCAAGAAATGCAAAAAACGAGATTTTTGACAGATAATACCATACGCTTTAGGGCCGAACAAAATTGAATGTGGAACGTGTTTTATTGGTTTTTAGGTTAAACCAGTCGCAAAGAAAGACGCGTCGTGTTGCATTCTACATTTTGGTATGAAAATGTCATTTTTGAAAAAAATGTGGGTTAGGGCCGATATTCACTAAGCCATCGGCTCATAAAAGTATGTCTATCCTATTTGATATGAAGAATTGTGGATCTGCCAGTTCAAATCGTCTGTTGTTTGTTGTAATTAATTTGGTTTGTTGGTAACTTGGTTGTGATGTTATTGATTACATGAAATGATGTGTTGAATATGTAGCGCTCGTCTATATACGTGAGTAAATTGTCATGGCAATATTCTCCTTGCTTGTTCCAGCTAAATTGGATGCTAGACCGTATAATGTGGTGGAAGGTTGACTTCGCTTTAGGTCTAGGCGTTGTGCGCATGATTCGATCACTAATGACGATTGTGAGCCAGAATCCAATAGCGCTCGGTATGGCTGGAGTTCTCCTGTACGTGATTCCACATAAACGATGGCTGTATGTAGTACCGTGATTAGTCGTTTGGCTGTTGATGGAATTTCGAGATGATACGATATGAAATCCCTTCGATGCTTCTGTCATGGATTCATTGAGCGACAGGTATGTCGAGGATTCACTGCAATCGGGTTTTGTTTCAACATGACCTGTGTAATACCGTGTGGTGCCTTCCATTGCATAAGCGACATGATGAGTTGGGAAAGCATTTTGACGTTGTGTGGCCTCTCCTTAGGCAATTGCTACACAAATCCTTCTCACTTACAAACTTTGTTCTCCTCCACAGTTTTGTTGTTGAATTCTGGACATGCTATGCACTCAACTGTGGTGTTAAAATTTTTGGCAATGAATGACGAGAAAGATTTTGAAGATCCCTTGCTACTGGCTGTATCACACATCTTTTATTTAAAAAATGTAATAATGTGTCAAACTATGAAAAATCTTTACCAACTGACTCATTTGCCCACAGTTCCAAGTAACTTGTTCTGTAAAAGAGTATTTCCACACATGTGTATAGCGCTACACACAAACTATACAATCCTACCATTAATCTGCCGCACTTACAAGAGCGATATTCAAACTTCAACTCCGTTCAAAGCGCCTTAAATGTATTACAGACGTTGTGAAAGTAGTAAGTAATATTGAGAAACACTTATTTCCAATTAGCAAATTACCATCTGTTCATGAACTCAATATTTCTATCGCTAATTCATATAATGTAAAACGTAAGCGTGGTATTACAAAATTCGCCAAATTCGCGCCCAATCACCAATAAATAAACAAATTTCTTCGTCGATCATCTTCTTCTCAATAATTCTTAATTGATTTTAATGTTGATTTGTTAAAAATCATTTTCAAATAATTATTATAAAAATAAATAAATATACAAATAATATAAATAAGATTTTTTAAAGGTATCTTGTTACCAAAAAAACTCAAAAAATTAAGAAAACACATAAATAAACTTTAAACAACAAAAGATTAGTGCCGGCAATTATTTAAATAAACGATTAGAGTTTTTTTTTTGTTTTGTTCATCATCGTCTTATAATTTGCCAAATACAGCTGGTGGTGGTGGTAAACTATTAACCAACAACTTAAATAAAAAACAAAAACAAAAAGATACATTAAACAAATCAAAAAAACTAATCGGCATTTGTTTAACTTTCGGTGTTTATGGTAATGATGAGATAATGAGCGATGAGTGCTTAAAATAATCATGCGCCGAGTGTAAATATTTGAAATGGTTGAAAGTTCAAAGTGTTTATTTATATTTTATTTTTTATAGAAGCCTATCTATACATTATCATCCCATCCGACGGTATGTTGTATTGTTGGTACATGTGTTAAAAAAAATAAAAATGTATTTCCGTTTATGGTATATCGGTCTTCTCATAATATAATAATGCCACCCTAAATGGCGCCTAAACCGAGTGTTATCCTTTTTAAACAAAACCCGTTTACATAAAAAAAAGGATAACTACTTTAAATGTGCGGTTAATCATACAACATAAATTATTTGTTACCGAAAAAAAAAATCTCAACACACTTAAAGTATGTGGAAATTAAATAAAACTACTTGAAAGAAAGTAACAAATGTTTAAGAAAAGTAAATCTTCAGCGACTTTGTCGGTCGAAATATTTACCAATATCTTTATAGGTATATTATGCCGCGCGATGTGTTATAAATGAGTCTAAATGAATGTACTTATTACAACCCAACAACAACAAAAACTCAGCACCAAAGATCATCATCTAATTAATAGTAAAAATACTTGAATTCAATTAAGAGATGAACAAGAAACAAAAAAAAAAATGTTTTCCCAAACAACTTCCAAAGTGAAAATACCAACACACCACGACTTCTTATCTTTTGAGTCGCAACGGAGTTTTAGTAATTGATTATTCTTATTATTTTCACAAGATTTAAAATTTTTTTTTTTTTGCTTACATTTCGTTTACATTTTAAGATCATGATCATTGTTTCTTGTTTCTGTGTGCACGCTAAAAATGGAAAATAAGATGTCAACAAATATGTGTTGTAAATATAAGTACGAGAACTTATATAAGTATATGAATTGGGATAACAAGCTACATGTAATGCCACCCTGATTAATGCATCGTTAATTGGATTGCTTTGTGCGCACTTGGATGGATGTGGAATATAATTAAGCGGCGGGAATTGATAATTTGTATTGTTGCGCGCTCATTCAGCTCAACGAATTGTCAATTATAATTGAGCAGAAGCAATTCGAGTTTTTTTGTTTCTTTTTATTATCTTACAGTCTAATCGGTTTTATTGTAATCAAATCACTACATTGTATATTCAATTAATTTATTGAATTTGGGTATGTGATTCTTGATTTTCTGTAAGGGTGAATTATTTTGAAGTCGATGAATTACAATTAGTGTTTCGACGAAAATTACTCGGGTTAAAGTTGTTGCCTTGCTTATCTGACTTTCCGGTTGCCTAGATTCCTGTGATCCCTGGTAAAGTAAAACAGAACAATATTAGCAGTTACTGTGGTATTACACATTCAATCTCATTTTACGATCAAATTCCATGCTTGGGCATTTAAAAGTAGCTGTCATTAGTAAATTTAAGTTTTTTGAGATTATTGTCGTTTCATACAAACTTTTCTATAAACTTTATTTGATATCCATCAAATTGTATGTAACCTGTTTGGTTTTAAATTTCGAATCAAGGTTTCGAAAATAAACTATATCGCAAACGAAATATTTTCCGTAGTTTCACGTTAAGGTTTAAAAGGTTAAAGGGTTAGTTAGGACATTTAAGATTTACGGTTTAAGGTTTAAGGTTTAAAGTTCAAGTTTCAAGGTTTAAGGTTTAAGGTTGAAAAGGTTTAAGGTTACAGGTTTAAGTTGTAAGGTTTAAGGTTTAAGGTTTAAGGTTTAAGGTTTAAGGTTTAAGGTTTAAGGTTTAAGGTTTAAGGTTTAAGGTTTAAGGTTTAAGGTTTAAGGTTTAAGGTTTAAGGTTTAAGGTTTAAGGTTTAAGGTTTAAGGTTTAAGGTTTAAGGTTTAAGGTTTAAGGTTTAAGGTTTAAGGTTTAAGGTTTAAGGTTTAAGGTTTAAGGTTTAAGGTTTAAGGTTTAAAGTTTAAAGTTTAAGGTTTAAGGTTGAAGATTTAAGTTTTAAGTTTTGAGTTTAAGGTTTAAGATTAAGGTAAAAATTTTAATGTTTAAGATTTAAGGTTAGGTGTTGAAGGTTTAAGGTTCAAGGTTCAATATTTAAGATTTAAAGTTTAAGGTTTAAGGTATGTACAAGGTTTTAGATTTAAGGTTGAAAAGGTATTAGGTTTAAGGTTTAAAATTAAGGTTTTAAGTTTGAGGTTTATGGTTTAAAGTTCAATGTTGAAAAGGTTTTAAGATTTACAGCTACGGTTTTAGGTTTAAGGTATAAAATTTAAGGTTTCAAGTTTGACGTTTACAGTTCAAGGTTCAAGGTTTAAGGTTTAAGGTTGGAAAGGTTTAAGGTTAAAGGTTTAAGTTTTAAGGTTTTCGATTCAAGCCTTAAAGTTTAAGGTTTCAGGTTTGCGGTTTAAGGTTTAATGTTTAAGGTTTAAGGTTCAGTATTTAAGATTTAAAGTTTAAGGTTTAAGGTTTAAGGTATGTACACGGTTTTAGATTTAAGGTTGACAAGGTGTATGGTTTAAGCTTTCAAATTACGGTTTTATGTTTGAGGTTTATGGTTTGAAGTTCAATGTTGAAAAGGTTTTAAGGTTTAAAGCTAAGGTTTTAGGTTTAAGGTTTAAATTTTAAGGTTTAGATTTGAAGGATTATGGTTTAAAGGTTAAGGTTTGAGGTTTGAGTTTAAGGTTTAAGGTTCTAGGTTTAATGTTTAAAAAATTTAAGGTTAAAGGTTTAAATTTTAATGTTTATGGTTTGAGAATTTTAAGTTTATATTTTAAGTTTGAAGGCTTAAGGTTCAAGGTTTAAGGTTGTAAAGGTGTAAGATTTTAAGTTTATTCTTTAAATGTAAGTTTTATGGTTCAAGGTTTAAAATTTAAGGTTTCAAGTTGAAGTTTACGGTTTGAGGTTTAAAGTTTAAGGTTTAAAGTTTTAGGTTTAAGGTTTGAAGTTTACGGTTTAAGATTTAAGGTTTGAAGTTGGAGGTTCAAGGTTTAGAAGGTTAAATGTGTAAGGTTTAAGGGTTAAAGTTTAAGGTGTAACATATAACGTTTAAAGTTTGCGGTTTAAGGTTTGAGTTTTAAGGTTTAAGGTTTACGGTTTAAGGTTTAAAGTTTAAGGTTTAAGGTTAAAGGAAAAAGGTTCAAGGTGAAAAAGGTTAAAGTTAAAGTTTTAATGTTTGAGGTTTAAGGTTTAATTTTAAATTTTAAAGTTTCAGGTTTAAAATGTATAATGTTGTAGTTTAAGGATTTACGTTTATGTTTTAAGGGTAAACTTTTAGGATTTAATGTTTAAGATTTTAGGTTAAAGGTTCAAGGTTTAAGGTTTAAGGTAAAAGATTTTAAGTTTAAAGTTTAAGGGTTAAGATCTAAGGTTTAACGTTTAAAGTTAAAAGTTCAAGGTTAGGGGTTTAAGGGTAAGTGCTTAACGTTTAAAAGTTTTGAGGATTATGGATTAGGCTTTATGGTTTAAAATTTAAGGCTTAAGATTTAATGTTGAAAGTATACGATTTACAGTTTTATGTTTAAGGTTTAGGGTTAAAAGTTTAAGATTTCATGTTTAAACTCTTTAAGGTATAAGGTTTAAAGTAAAAATTAAAGTTTTAGGATCATATTTTAATTTTTAAGGTTTAGATTTTAAGGTGTAAGGTTTAAAGTTTCAGGTTTAAGGTTTGAAGTTTACGGTTTAAGGTGTAAGGTTTAAGTGTTATAGTTTAAGGTGTAAGATATAAGATTTAAAGTTTAAGGTTTGATTTTTAATGTTTAAGGTTTACGATTTAAGGCTTAACGTTTAAAGTTTAAGGATCAAGGTTCAAGGTTAAAGATTTAAGGTTGAAAAGGTTTAAAGTTTAAGTTTTAAGGTTTGAGGTTGAAGATTTAATTTTAAATTTTAAAGTTTCAGGATTAAAATGTATAAGGTTACCATTTTAATGTTTAAGGATTTAGTTTTATGTTTTAAGTGTTAACTTTTAAGATTTAATGTTCAAGATTTAAGGTTACAGGTTTAAGATTTAAGGTTTAAGGCTTAAGGTCTAAGGTTTAAGGTTTAACGTTTAAAGTTAAAAGTTAAAGGTTAGGGGTTTAAGTATGAGTGTTTAAGGTTTAAAAGTTTGGAGGAACCTTAAAGGTTTAAGGTTTAAAGTTTTAGGTTTAATGTTTATTTATTTATTTATTTTTTTTTTTTATTTTATTTGATAGCCATAGTGGATACAATCGGTACAAACAATTACGGCTAACTACAATTAATCAGAACTATACAAAAAAAGTTTAAATAAAACATTCTTGAATGAATCTCTCGACAAGTGAAAATCGAACATTTCAAATACTGAATTGAATATCCGTGATGTTCTCAGGATAGGTTCCGAAAGGCTATAGTTAGTGGGCACCGGGTCAATGAATAAAAACCCATCATGTTGCCGTATTCGACTTTCGGGAGCAGAGATTTTTAGACGTGCAAGTAACTCGACACAATCGATGCGAGAATTAATAATATCACACACGAACAGCGCGGAAGCTACGTCCCGGCGACAGTCTAGACGTTGCAGTTTCAGAAGATTATATCGATCCTGATAAGGTGGGAGGACATAATCCACAGCACGCATGGACGGCAAACAACGGAGCGCAAAACGTACAAATTGTTTCTGAACACTCTCAATCCTCCCGGAATGACAGTGGTAGGATGGCGCCCAAACTGGAGATGCATACTCCAAAATAGAACGAACAAACGAAACATAGAGTATTGTCAAAGTTATCGGGTCTCTAAAATCGCTGCAGTTTCGTTTAATACAGCCCAACATAATATACGACTTTCAAATAATGGTGTTAACATGTCTAGTAAATGTAGCGTCGGATTCAAAAATCACACCAAGATCGGAAATGAACTCGACTCTGTCAACGTCTACATTATACAGCTGATATTGGTGAAAAATGGGTGAGCGGATACGATTAAAGGAAAGAGTCTTACACTTGCTCACGTTCAGAGCCAGTCTATTGTTAATTGACCAACTGCAAAATCTATTTAAGTCCTCCTGCAACTTTACGCAATCAGATTTACTAGCAACACGGGCGTAAATTTTCATATCGTCTGCGAAGAGGAGACAATTAGCAAACTCATAGCATTGAACAACATCGTTGATAAACAATGAAAACAACAATGGGCCAATATGACTACCTTGAGGCATGCCAGATGGTACACGAAACAATTGGGAGTTACAACTCAAGAATCTAACGGAATACCAACATTCATAAAGGTAGGAACGCAACCATTTAATAGGAATGAGCTGGCAATTTAGACTCCCTAGCTTACTAATAAGAATAGAGTGGTCAATCACATCAAAAGCCTTGGCAAAATCTGTATAAACAACGTCGAGCTGCTGTCTGGAGTTTAAACTATCAAATAAATCACTGCAAAATGAGGCCAAGTTTGTTACTGTGAGCCTACCGGGATAAAATCCATGCTGTGCCGGAGAAATGAAATTTTTAGAATGGAATTGCAAAATTTTATGAACCATAGACTCAAACAGCTTGGTTAAGACGGAGAGAATGGCGATCCCACGGTAATTACTCACATCATTTCTTCTACCCGCATTGAAAATTGGATGAATACAATAAATCTTCCAAGGATCGGGAAAAAACCCGCGACGAATGCTTTCATTAAATATGAAGGTAGTGGGCGAAGGAACTGGTTTGTAAATCGACGCAAAAAAATTAGCGAACAGATTGCAGTTTAAATGGGTTAAGGGTTATTTAAAAATTTATGGTTTAAATAGTTAAATATTTAAAATTTAAAAGTGTTAAGGTTTAAGGTTTTAGGTTTAAGTTTGAAGTTTTATTGTTTGAAGTTTACGATTCAGGTTTTAGGTTTAAGGTTAAAGGTTAAGATTTTAAGGTTTAATGTTTAAATTTTAAGGTTTAATGTTTAAGGTTCAAGGTTCAAGGTTTAAGGTTTAAGGTTTAAGGTTTAAGGTTTAAGGTTTAAGGTTTAAGGTTTAAGGTTTAAGGTTTAAGGTTTAAGGTTTAAGGTTTAAGGTTTAAGGTTTAAGGTTTAAGGTTTAAGGTTTAAGGTTTAAGGTTTAAGGTTTAAGGTTTAAGGTTTAAGGTTTAAGGTTTCAGGTTTAAGGTTTAAGGTTTAAGGTTTAAGGTTTAAGGTTTAAGGTTTAAGGTTTAAGGTTTAAGGTTTCAGGTTTAAGGTTTAAGGTTTAAGGTTTAAGGTTTAAGGTTTAAGGTTTAAGGTTTAAGGTTTAAGGTTTAAGGTTTAAGGTTTAAGGTTTAAGGTTTAAGGTTTAAGGTTTAAGGTTTAAGGTTTAAGGTTTATGGTTTATGGTTTAAGGTTTAAAGTTTAAGATTTATTGTTTAAAGTTTAAGGTTTAAGGTTTAAAGTTTAAGGTTTAAGGTTTAATATTCAAAATTTAAGGTTTAAAGTTTAAGGTTTAAGTTGTCAATTTTTTGATAACCAGTTATTGTTATGTACCGTTATTTCCAGCACACTTTTCTCTAAGTAAGCCACTTAGTTGTTTTTATTTGTTTTTAGCTTAAAGTTACTGTAGCTGCCAAAGCAAATGATTGGGAAATTCAAGTTTCGTTTGATTTTTCTTTGCAAGTTCAAACTTGTGAATAATGCGAAAAAAATCGACACACGCCAAGGATCACTCACAGATCGTACGTTTCGACGTTTTTATCGGAAATTTCCGTAACGAAGATGGCCCTCTGAAAACAGAAAGTTGAGTTCGGAAAGAGTTTTATGATGACGCCGTTCTGAAGACTATGATGGAACATGAACTCCGCGGCGTAGCGCAAAGAATTGGACCCACTTAGCGGGAATACGTCACCTGATCGATATTGAAAGAACAGATGCACAAATGGTTTCCGTACGAACTCACCACGGGTAATCGCACTCGCCGATACGAGATGGTTCCGTATTGCTTCTACGCAACAAAAGCGACCATTTACTCGATCGAATTGTTACTTGCGATGAAATGTGCAATAGCTGGAGCAAAATGCGCCTCCCAAGCACTTCCCAAAGATAAGCGCCGACCCGAAGAAAACTATGGTCACTCTACGGTGCACTAAAACGGTAGTGTTGCACTACCACTTTTTGGAACCTAGGGAAGCAATTACAGAGGATTATAAGTGACGAACTGGACAAACTTTGATCACTGGTTCGCCAAATAAAACTCGAAAATATCGAAATTTCGAAAATATCGGCTAAATTCTCGAATAAGTCGAAAAACCTCGAAATTTTCCAATAATTTGTTAAAATCAAACAACGCAACTAATAATCTGAATAAACATAAGCAATTAACATAAAAATTTTTGTAACTCGGCATCACTTATAATCTCGATTAATTCAAAATATTCTTAAATAAACTCAGAGAAATTCGAATGAAATCGAATAAATGGATCTCAAAAATATCAAATAATTCGGAATAATTCCGAAAATATATCATTCTGAAGAATAATCTCAACTACTTTAAAGCTTAAAATTTCTTGCACATAACCATTCCCGTGCAATTTACTGTAATCTCAAGAAATCTCAAAAATTTTGAACAATCCCAAAATTTTTTGAAAATAATCAAGGAGAAACATTTTTGGAACCAAAGAGAACTTCTTGAGAATAACTAATAAAATAAAACTACTTTACGTACTTAATACTTTAAAATTTCAAAGCATTTTATTGTCGGTTCGCTATTTCATAATAAAATTAAAAAATTTATGAAAGGTTTTAAAAATGCTCAGATTTCTTAATTTCAATTTTTGGAGAAAAGTAAAAACAGATTGTCGGATGGATATCTACGATAAGAGATATTTTTGAAATTTTCTACATCCATTTGTAATAAACCGGCCTATAATATCAATCAATCAAAACAAACATAATTAAATATTTTTATGTAATATGTGTGACAATGCAGATAACTTTGCCAAATATAATTATAATCCACGAATGCCTAAGCGTAACGTCAAAAAATCAAATAAATATGCAAATTTCATTATACAATAATTAATCCGCACATACACCATAATATCCGAACAAATAAAAATATTACGTTTTAGCACCGCGGGAATTCACGAATTAATATTGATATAACCATTTACTATTCTATATATGGGTCGTAAAACCGCAATTATATGAAAAACGATATCCCTCGATGTACTCAATTTATTTCCCCCCTCATCTGAACGCAATAAACGAAAATTAAATTAAATCGGGAAAATATGTTTTTCTCGTCTTAATGTAATTCTAGAAAGGATAACCCATGTTCATATATACATACACGTGATTATAAATTTATTACAAGCAGTAATCGGTTTAAAATGAGAGTCTAGGGTACATTTTTATTCATTTGCTTCAATCGATCATACTGCATTAGGGTTAAATATTTGAATTGCTCTGCTAAATAACAACCATGAGAAAATTGGCTGAATTTTGTCTGCTTCTTGTTTTTACTTATATGTACAGTTCTGATTTATTTGAAACTGAATTTTAATGAATTTCTTTAAGTCTGTCTAATTTATATCGTAAAGCTTATAAGACAAAATGCTAAAATTTCTCTCGGAAGTACCAATTTTATAAAGTATAATACGATTTGTACCATTTTCCGACACATGACATGACAAAATTTCACTTTTTTGTATTTATTCGTTTTGTACATATACAAATCAGATAATTTATTATCAATCACTGACGAGCGAACGTTTGTCACATACTTATTATATGTATGTGTTATACAAAAATTAACTTTTTTTTTTTTTTACGTATTTCACTCTCGACAATCACTCTTGTTATCTCTAATTTAAATTTCTAAATTTTTTTTTTATTACATTTCCGATGTGTTGACTTCCTGTAATGCAATATTATGCAGTATGTGTAGTTACAATTGTAAAATGTAATTTTATATTTTCATTCACCAAATTATTTTTAATTTTTTTTATCTTTTTTTGTGTATGTGACAAGTGCGATAAAAATCTTTTCAATCTCCTTAAAATATATAATCGCTTAACGAGCCTATTCATAATATACCTACAGTACATATAAAATCAACCCCTTGCACATCATCTATAAACATGATTAGTAGAAATATCCCTCGTTTATACGTAGCAACTGTAATACAATAAACTATTGTACCAATATAACTCCTTGCGTTTTTATTTTATTATGAAAATTAATAGAAAAATTATTTGTTTTTCACACAAATATTATTTAATAAAAATAGTTTCTAGTATTATTACATACAATTTGATTAAATAATCACCGCCGTTTTATTATTAAAAAAACAACAACAACAAAATATGCTCAACCCCATCATAAATAATAACGATCAGTTTTCTTTACATTAATGGTTTATACCGCGATTTTGTTGTAATATATCTGAATGAACTATATTCTTAAATGAAAACAGATTAATCACGTGCCAGTCACGTGAGCGAAAACCATCCTCATCATCAGTCATATTTAAGAGAAATTTTTTAATATATGTGTTATCTTTAGTAATGTCTGAGTGCGTACACTGTAATATATTTGATACCTTTTAGTGTTTATATAAGAATTATCATAGAGATTGATCGGTTAAAGTCGTAAAGTGGCTCAACTTTTGAATAAATGATTTTTATTTTGGAATATCAAGATTCTTAGGATCAAAATTATAATTTGTACCGAAAATGGAAACTAACAAAGTGACAAATTACATTTGGATCGATTGATTTATTTGTACCCAATTTACATCATATCTCATGAAACACACTTGCGGAAGGAACCATTGCAAAACTCTTACAATTGCTCCTACTCCAATTTTATAATCGTTTTACAACGTTAAGTTTCAAATAAAAAATTTTGCATTTGTCTTTAAATGTAACTGAATTGTTTTTAAATATTTTTTTTTCTGAGCAGGGCACAAAAGTGTGGAAAGTGAGTTTTGAGGCGTTAGTTAATCATTAAGTAAAATAATAAATAATTAATGGAGAAAGAATAGAAATAGGAAAATTAAATTCAACTCATAATATTAATTACACTTAAACCTGATTTTACACTGTTCTTTTTACACGGTTTTTTTATTGAGCAGAATTGCAAAGAAAATAAAAAATGATAAAAACCAAATAATTAAAAACAGCTAAAAGTAATTCCCGAATTCCTCATTTTAATTTTATAATGATATGATGTTATGATGCTATGATAATATGATGATATAATGATATGATGATTATTATTTCACCAATCAGTTAGTTACATTCGATGCAAAAACCTTTCGGGTTTTTTCTTTGGAGAAGTTGCTCGCATGTGAAAAAACGGTGTTCGACGTCTCTTGGCTTGAGCTCATACGGAACCCAATTCCCTTGTGTTTGCATCATACCCATGGCCTAGAGACGGTTTACCATTGCATGTTGTGTTACTCATAAAGCTTCAGCGAGCCCCTCTTGAGTTTGGCATGAATTTTGGACCAATAACGTCTACAACTCAGCGCCTTCAAACTTTATAGGCCTCCCTTTCCGTTCTTTGCCACTGGTGTTAAAATCGCCACTTTTAACAGTACTCACAAGTTTTTATTGATGAAGCATGTTCCCCTTATGCTTCACACATCAATCGGTGACCATCAGCAGCAAATTGTGTTTTATTGGCACAAAGGTTGACAAGGTTAGACCAGAAAAAATATCGTCGTCCAAACTGTGAATTAACGTATCTGAAATTTTTCTAAAATCTTGTCTCTGATACCAAATGGTTCATCGTGAGAAACTCTGTTTGAACTTTTGCATCTGCGTTAGTTCAATGTTATTATGTGTACCGAATGAAATTTGTGATTCCCAAATTTATATTATCTCATAGGTTACTACGCAAAAGAAAAAAACTGGTACCGTTATTTTGTAGAAAAACAATTTAAGAAAACGAATAAACGTCAAATTGGGCATTGGTTTTATTTGTTTCGAAATGGACGCATCATAAGGAGAAAAATGTGATTTAATAATTAGATTGTGCAATGATCATCCCGAGTATACCAATAAAAAAATTGGTAAATTAGCCGGTGTTTCCAATAATACGGTAACAAATGTAAAAAAAAATGTCAAATCAATCTTTCTGTATCACGCAAGCCCGGATCCGGAGAAAAATCAGGTGCTCCAAATAAAATGTTTGATCAGAAAATTGTAAGATTCATTTCGAAACATCCCTCGATGTCTGTGCGAGATTTGGCCAGAAAAACCAAAACAACCAAATCGATTGTGGAACGAGCTAAAACCAGAAATAATCTACGGACATACAAGAAGTCAAAAATCCCCAAAAGAAGTGTTGAACTATTTAATAGAGGGATCGATCGAGCAAAGAAACACAATAAATGGTTGAACGAAAGAAAAGATTCTTGTTTCGTAATGAACGACGAGACCTACGTCAAAATGGATTTCTCGACACTTCCAGGTCCCCAATATTACATCAAAAAGAAAGGTAAAGAACTGGACGGAGCAATTACTACCATAGCTGTTGAAAAATTTGGCAAAAAAACATATGGTTTGGCAAGCAGTTTGCCAATGCGGCTTAAGATCACATCCATACATAATAAATGGGATTATGAAAAGGTGAATGTTCGCCGTAAAATGAACAAAAAGTTTGAATGAATACGATTATTTAAAAACTGTACAATATGTGCAATAGAACAAGTACAGAAAAATAATGATTATATATTGCCGTTTAGTTTTAATTCTTCATGTACAAATCACAAATTTCATTCGGTACACATAATAGAACGACGATGTCTCCTAAGAGTTAATTAATGTTGGTATGGGAATTCGGCTTAAACGCAAAAGAAAGCAAAAGAAAAGAAAAACAATTTTGTACACACATCTATATAGGTATAAGCGTGTGCGCTAAGAAAAATGTTTTTACGCTTGTTTACTGAAACTTGAGTCCACACTTTTAATATGTAGAATTAAATTTGCAAATGAACGTAAATGAATGAAAATGTGGGTCATAGGGGCACGCGATACCAGAATTAATGGGATTTTAGTAAATTGTTAATCAAATTGGAAAACTGATTAAATTTTACATTCTTATATGAGTTCAAGTTATGGCAACAACAAATTTTATAGTAATTCATAATGTAAGGATAAGTACATAATTGTATTTTAAAGGTTAATATTAAATGGTTTTATTTTGTTTGCAGCTGATGCTGCTAGTGGCTTAACATCCCGGCCGGCTTGAATCGGCTGATTCAATTTAGGGGAAGTAACCATAATTTATGTATTGGTCGTTCATGACTCCGTTTGTTGTTTTTAGGATAACAACTCGAATAATTGTGTCTGCTCCGGGATGAACTTGCAAGTATACATGTATAATTCGGTCCATCAACCACTTTGATTGAGGTAGGTTGTTTTCCTTGACGAGAACATCACCAATCTTACAGTTATTTTCATTATTTTGTCATTTACTTCTGTATTGTAGATTGGTTAAGTATTCCAGATGTCACCTTTCCCAGATATCTTGATTCATATTTTGAACCATCTGAATAGTTTGGGTATTTTAATGTCTTTTAGGTCATCATTTGGATGCTGTGTGTTTGAACGACCGATCACAAATGTCAGCACACAAATTGGTCGAGAATTCAGAACTGCCTCAATTTCAGCCAACGACGTTATCATTTCTTCTGTGGTAAGTGTGTGGCCGTCGGTCACTTGTTTCAGATGGTGTTTCACTTGTTTGAGTCCGCCAAAATAAGGTGCGCTTGGTGAGATAAATTTATGTCATAATCAAAATTGGGAAAATGCGTCATTATTTTGTGATAGGAAATTGTATAATTCGTGGAGGTGACTCCGAGTTCCGATAAAATTGGTTCCATTGTCAATGTGGATCTCCTTACAAATGGATTCGGTGGTAAGCTCAGAGACTAATTCAATGGACAGGTTTGGTGGTTAGGCAAATGAACATACAAATATAGGTTTTGTATGTTTTTTGGCATCTTCCTTTGACTAGGCGGGGAAAGGGACCTGCATAATCTACGCCGACCTTAAGAATGGTCTTACCAGCTCAACCCTAGGATTTGGAAGTTTTACCATAAATTGGTTCATGTTGACTAATTGTTTGCAGCCTAGGATCCAATATTTCTGGCGCAGTGTGGCGACCATTAGACGTTGGCCAGCATGAAGATATCGAAAGTGATGCTCAGTTACGATTAGTTCGATAAGTTGATCTCTCGCTGGCAATATTAGTGGATGTTTTATTACGTAGTTTCTTGACGAATTTGTAATCCTGCCGCCGACTCGTAGTAGGCCCGATTCGTCGAGAAACGGATTGAGGTATTTAAGTTGCTCGATACCGGTATTTCTTTATTCGCTGTTATTAGTCTAATTCCTAGTTTAAAATGTTTTGGTTGTACTTGCGTTAAAACAAGACTTTGTGATTTTTGCAATTCTCGCCTGAGCAAATATGGTGAAACTAAGCTATTGGGAATAAGTTTTAATTTTGTTTTTAATAAATCGTAACACGTATGCTAAAACTTTGGTAATTTTGCTGAAGCTTGAAATTATTTTTATTAAATCGTCTATTATGTCTATAATCGTGTATTGAATGACTGTGCATTTCTTCGGTTGTATCTGGGCGACTTTCTCGATTTGTTGGCCAAGCCCCTTTGTTATCCATTTTGGACCATTCCACCATAAACTAAAATTTAGTAACTTTTCAGGCTCGATTCCTCTTGAAGCTCAGGCAGCTGGGTTATCTTTTGAATCTCCGTGCCTCCATTGTGATCTGCTCATGTTCCTCAAAATTTTACAAGATCTATTTCCCACCAACGTGTTCTATTTTGCAGGATGTGCCGATAACCAATCCAACACAATGGTGGAGTTAGTCCAACCGGTGATTTCAGTGATTTCGATTTTTAGACTTTGTTTTATATTTAAGAGCAATCTATTGAGGAGAAGTGCACCACACAGTTCCAATCGTGGAATGGAGATAAGTTTCACCGGCGCCACACTGGTTTTTACTGACAATAACTTGATGATCGAGTCTCCATTTGCTTTTATTATATATTTACAACTGCTGAATAGGCATAACTTGAAGCATCTTAAAACCCTTGCAAAGATAGTTTAGTGTCGGCATTTGTGTGTACATACCTTTCTACTTTGATCACCTCTATTTTTGGTAGATTTTTGCGTAAGTTTTGCCATTCATTTTGTACGTCAACAGGTAATAGATCAGCCTATTTTAGATTCGTTCCAGTCAATTTCTTTGCTTGGTTGAACAGTGTTCCACATCAGGAATGTTTCATCTTTGGCTAACCACTTCCTTAGATGGAACACGGATCGTGCGAGTATGGAATTTATATCATGCTTTAGTGTAACGGATATCTCCAATGAATCTGCTCCTGTCATGAGGCCATCTACATAAAAGTTATTTATAATGTAGTTTGCTGCTTCTGCATATGATTTTTTATATCTAACTGCTGCCTCATTAAGTGCGCGCGTGGCTAGGTAAGATGCACATGCTGTACCGTAAACAACGGTTTTGAGTTTATACGTGATAAATGGTTTGTCTGGTGAGTCCCGCCATAGTATCCGCTGGTATTTGTTATCGTCTTCTGCAACTAGGACTTGTCGAAACATTTTCTCAACATCTGCTGTGAATGCTACTTTGAACGTTCTAAATCAGCATAATATGGCATACATGGTGGATTGGACTGTTGTTTCGACTACAAGACAATCGTTTAACGAAGTTCCCGTGGTTGTACTCGTAGAACCGTCGAACACAACTCGGAGCTTTGTTGTAGTAATAGAGTCCTTAATGACACCGTAATGTGTCAGGTGGTATCCATTGGAGCTTTTCTCAGTATCATTAACAGCTTTCATGTGTCCTAAAGTTATGAATTCTGACAAGAACGTTTTGTACATTACGGCAAATTAGTCTTCTCTGTTGAACTTTTCTACATAGAATGCATGCGCTTGTCTGCTGTGAGGCAGAAATTCCCTAAAATTTAAAGAGAACGCTTGGATGGCAAGTATACTGGAAATCGGCCATTGTGATCTGTTGTTGTAGTTTTCTGCTTCTGTAGTAGCCTCAATCTCCCAGAATTTTCTTAGCAGGTTATCTATCTGATCTTCTGGATCGTTCGAATTGGCTGTGATTACCTGGCTCGTTTGTGTTTCTTTCAAGTAGATTTGGGGTGGTGATTTTTCTTTCTTCTGCAATTCAAAAAAATTATCTGCTCAAATTTTTGGAATACTACTAAACAGAGCTGGAAGCTTGAGCAATAAAACACGGATTATTTCAGATTAATTTTATATATAGAAGTAAAGCTTTTATTTTCTTCATCAATGTTGTATGTCGATTAAAAAAAAAATGTAATTTACTGAAGTGAAGTTAGCCACAATCTTTAACTACTGTGAAACATATTATAAAATATTCGAATGGGTTCAATGCTTATTTCCAATACCCCTCCTCATTTGAATCATCAGTTAACTCCACATGCATCCCGAGGAACATTGAAACGAGATCCAGCCAATGGTTTTGGCATGTAACAATACATTTGTCGATGTAATCCTTGACATATGCCTCTGGAACGTCAATATGTTTGGTACGTGATGATAATTTCTCCTCCTTAATGAATTTCAAACAACTTTGATTGTCTTCAAAAATTGTTGTCGGTTTTTCCATGCATTGATCGAAATCATTGAGCAAACGACGAATCCAATTCGCTTCTTGACATGCTTCAGACAACGCAATAAATTCTGCTTCTGTTGATGATAACGCAATGCAATCCTGTCTTCGACTGCACCAACTGAGAATACCGTTACAATATTTGAATATGTAACCAGATTGTGACTTTCTGCTTGCACGATCATCAGCCCAACTTGCATCTACATATCCGATTAACTGATCCGTACCATCACTTTTGCCAAATGACAATTTCAAACCGGCAGTATACCCTTGAGATACTTTAATACTCATTTCAATTCGTTCCAATCCTCCTGGTTTGGACTGGACATCTTTTGTGCTAGAATTGAAACTGCTGCCGATATGTCAGGTCTTGTGTTGACTGATATGTACAGTAAGCAACCGAGCAATTTTTGATATTTGCCGTTGCCTAATAACAAATCCGTATCTCCTCCTTTCCCATATCCAACTGATAATGGAAATGAGGACATCTTAGCATCAGACATTTGGAAATCCTTTAGTAATTTTCCAATGTAAGCAGTCTGATTTAACGTGTAATGGCCATTTGCTTCCTTCGTGACTTAATGACTCAAGAAATCCTTAATCTCTCCCAAGTTCTTAATCTTGAATTTCGAACTTAAAAACGTTTCGCACTTGGAGATTATCTCGTTGTTTTCACCAGCAATGACCACATCGTCTAAGTAGATTAATACTTCGCATATTTTTCCATCATGTTTGTAGGTGTACAAGCATGGATCATTCTTGCTTTGAACAAAACCGAAATCGATGAGAATTTGATGAATTGTTTTGTTCCAATTGCGCGCTGATTGCTTTAGACCATATAAACTTCGTTTTAGTAGACACACTAAATCTTCGCCGCATTCAACTTTGAATCCTAGAGGTTGTCTCATGTAAATTGTTTCAGACAATTCACTGTTGAGAAAAGCCATTTTCGCGTCTAGATGATAAATCTTCATGTCCTTGTTTGCTGCCACTGTAAGCAATGTTATGCTCATAGTCAGTACCGTATTTTTGCGAAAAACCTTGAGCAACAAGCCTTGCCTTATGTCTGACTACTTTTCCATCTGAATTGCACTTTAGCTTGTAAATCCACTTGCAGCCAACTAGATTTGCACCTTCTGGAATTTTCACAAGTTCCCATGTTTGATTCTCCATCAATGACTTCATCTCATCTGTCATTGCTTGAATCCACAGCCTCTTTTGATCACTCTTGACAGCTTCTGCGTAGCACTTTGGTTCTTGAATGACTGAACTCACCACGTTCATTTCTTCAATAAATTTCTTTGGTGGAATTCCTTTGTTAGCACGTTGTGATCGTCTAACAGTTTGCTTTCCATCTTCATTCTGAACGTGATGTTGTATTGGATTTTCTTCCAGAACTTCTTCATCGAAATTCCTAATTCCGTTTGCACCTGATCGTTTTCTGCATCTTCAAAGTTGTTCAACTTTGAATTGACGATAATTTGTTCCTGTTTGTCCTTTTCTCGACTAACTGTGACTCGATCGGTTTCCCGATTGTAACAACGATATGCCTTTGATTCGTAATCATAACTGACCAGCACTGCTTTCACACCCTTTGAATCGAATTTGCGCCTTGTTTGTTTTGGTACATGCATATAACATTCTGATCCGAATTTTCTGAAGTATTACACATTCGGATTTTTCTGGAACCAGCCTTCATATGGCGTTGTTTCTGTACCCTTTGTTGGCAAATGATTGTGGACATAGTTAGCCATCATTACAGCTTCGCTCCAAAAGTTTTTCTCTAGACGTGCGTCAATTAGCATGCAGTGAGCCATTTTTACCAGCGTTCTGTTTTTGCGTTCCGCTGTTCCGTTTTGTTGAGGTGTGTACGCAGTAGTTCTCTGGATTTGAATTCCGCTCAACTTTAAATAGTTCACGAATTTATTACTGATGTACTCTCCTCCTCGATCTGTACGGATGCACTTAGGTTTCTTTCCGAATTGAACCTTTACCATCGCAATATATTCCTTGAATTTGCTGTAAACTGATGATTTATTTGCGATTAGGTAGCTGACTGTAAATTTTGAGTAATGAATGTCACAATGTAACGATTACCTGATGGTGTGGTCGTTTGTATCGGACCACAAACATCCGAATGAATCAGATCCATGACTGCAACTGCTTTATTACTCGACTTGACCGGACACTTGATTCGAGTATTTTTCCTTCGAGATACACTCTGCACTTGGAGTTGATTTCACAATCCGCTGTACACTCGCTAAAGTTGATGCCTTTAACCATATTTCGTATCGCCAATGATTTCACAACTTCGATGTCTCTATGGCCTAGAACCTTATGCCAATAATGTATGAAGCCATTTGATTCCTTTTCGACCGAGTAAACTTTGTGAGGTTCCTTTAGTCTGTAAAGTTTACCGCTGATTTCGCCAACTGCAATTTGCCGACTTTTTCCCCTTATTTCACACTTGTTGCCCTTGAAATTTACTTGATAACCTTTTTCCGTTAGCTTTTTGACTGAAAGTAAATTTCCCTTGATATCTGGCATTAGCAACACGTCTGTGATTTTTACTGAAACACTTTGATTTTCCTCATTCAGAAAATCATCTTTAATTGTGCCTTTAACCCGCAGCTGTTAATTGTTGACCACTTGCAACGCTTACTTTATCACTACAATTCATGTCGATATTGACGAAAATATCCTTAGAACTGGCAGTGTGACATGTGGAACCTTTTAATGCAGTGTCATCAGTTGTTCCGCCTCGGTCTATTCTTCTTTTGAATTTCGCAAAAACCTTTGATTTAAACATCGTGAGTGGCAGTTCACTCTCGTCCTTACCTTCGAGCGCCGTTACCAAACCGTCGTAGCTTAGTGGCAAAGAAGCCAACAACGTAGCACTCATAAAAACTGTCGGACCAAAATCTGCACCAAGCGCCAATAATTCTCGAAACAGCTCGTTCATTGAATTCACGTGTTTTTCCGCATCTCCGCCTTCATCAAGCCGCTGTTGCATGATTAACTTCAAAATGTGCACACGATTGCTTGATGTGTTCGATTCATACGTTTCCTTAAGAATTCTCCATGTATTTCTTGCTGAATCTGCACCGATGATGTGATGAATTTGATCGTCTTCTACATTCAATGCAATTGTTGAATATGCCTTTTCATCATTTACTGTCCACGCTGCTGTAACTGGTGATGGTTGTATCTCATTGATAACTGCCCATAAACCTTTTTCCTTAAGAAGCATTTCCATACAAAATAGTAGAGATTCAACCAAATAATTTCAAAGATTCAACCCTGCGACAGCTTTGTATAGTATTTTTCAAAATGTTGGTCTAACTCGTCGTTACCGATTGCGATTATTTCATTCTAAACCTTGAAAAATTCAATTCTGTGTCGCTCAACGTTTGTTCGCCTTACTTTATTATCTTCCACGTTAGTGTTGTTGCTTATGGCGCTGATAAAATTTAGCATTTGCTGAATTTTAAATTATTTACAAAACGAGGTAAGTATATATTGCAAAATGGTGAATATTCGCAACAGGTGGAATTAATTTTCAGAAAGGTATATGTATATAAATTATATTGCAAATTAATGAAAATCACTGGATAATTTAGTTTCAATAAAATCTTTATTTTTAATAAGTAAGCGTTTTGATATTTGTGGTTGCGTTTCCATGCGGATTTACGGTCATACTCCGATTTGTTAAATCCGGCTCACCTTTCTGCTTCTGTACGTTGAATCGCTGCTTTGAATTCGGTGGGGTATTCTTGATTTTGTAATTGGACCAGCTGGGACCGGCTCGAATGACCTATGTTTCTGTACCAATTGACCTTTTTCCTCCAAAATTTTTGACAGATACAATTTGGTGTTTTGTGAACGTGTATAGGATAAAGTATAATTTTGAGCTGTGTAATTTTTTGTGTTTTTTAATTAATTAGTGTGGTTTTTATTTTATTATAAACTGTGATTTATTTCTTAACTTTATTAGAATTAAAAATTAATAGAAATTTATAAAAATTTCTTGAAAAGTACGTAAAAAAGAGTGTTTTTTTAAAAGTGTTAGGTTATGTTCTTATCACAAATTTATATTTTTTGAATAATTTTTTGTGAATTTGTAGAAATGGATGATAACAAGAGGATCTCGGTATTATCTAAATATGTTATGAGCCTTTCGAGACTTGGGAGACAACGATACGATGAGAAAATTTCAGGATTCAAGAGTGACCCCTACTTGATGAAATTTGATGAACAAAGTCTACCAACAAATGTGAAATTTTTCGAAATATTCCAGTATCTGATGATACCCAATGAGTCTTCTAAAAACCATATGTTACCCATCTGATTTTATTAGCGATATCTTATGGACGCAGACTGGAAAAAGAGGCTCTAAAATCGTTAAAAACACTATCCAAAGTAGCACATAATAGATTACAAATTTTACCAACGGGTTTAATTATTTGGAAAGACAAAACATCTTATGCCGCATCACCAGATGTCATTTGGAGCTGCAGCTGCTGCGAAATTATGCCGGTTGAAGTCATGTGCCCATACAGTTTAAAAGACGGTGATCTCTCTACATACCTAGGTAAGAAAAACTATTCTATGGTTCACAAACATGAATATTATTATCAGGTGCAATTACAAGGATACATCCTTAAAAGTCTGTTTGTTGTCTTTTTAATTTTAACGCGGAAAACAAAAATTCTTCTTAAAGTCCCAGTTGATTCGTAGAAGACCAGGGCCCTATTGCACCAACTACTTATCACTTATTACTTATCAACTTATCATAATTTTTGATAATTTTCTGTTGCACCAAATTGAAATTTGATAAATATTTTATTGAGTTATAATAAGTGATAAGCACTCACTTACCAAAATTAAGTTGCACCAATTCGCGAAATGATAAATGATAAGTAATATTTGGACAAGTGATAAGTTTGAGGTTTTTGACAAGTTTTTCGTAGTTCTGTTGCACAAAAGACGGAAGTCTGTTAAAAACGTTTTATTCCCCTGGTGTATGACCAATTAGGAAGGAACTTGGCCATTTCTTATCCGAATTTGATAAAATTGAGCATGTACGATGGAAATGAGATTCTAAGATGATTTTGGGATGCAGTTTTGGAATATGGCGAATTACGAAGGAACTTGGCAATTTCTTATCCGATTTTGATGAAATTGGGCATGTACGATGGAAATGGGATTCTAAGGTGATTTTTGGTGAAGTTCCGGAATATGGTCATGTATGACAGAACTTGGTTATTTCTCAACCGATTAGGATGAAACTCGACAGGTACAGTGAAAATGGGATTCTAAAATGATTTTTAGATCAGCTCTGGAATATGGTCAAGTTCAAAAAATGATCAATTTCCTTCCTAATTGACCATATTCCAGAACTTCATCAAAAAATCATTTAAAAATTCCATTTCCATCGTACATGCTTAATTTCATCAAAATCAGATAAGAAATGGGCCAGTTCTTTCCTAATTCGCCATATTCCAGAACTTCCTCTAAAAATCATTTAATAATCCCATTTCCATCGTACCTGCCGAATTTCAACGTAATCGGTTGATAAATAGCCAAGTTCCATCCTACTCAAGGATCATTAGAACTTATCATAACAATTTGATAATTTGTCATTTGATAAGTTATAGACATTCTATGTGCGACGCTTATCACTTATCATTATCCGAATTTGATAAGTTTTTAAATTGATAAGTGAGTGAGATTTGTTTACTTTTGGTAAAACACTTATCACTTATCATAATCAAAAAAACGAACTTATCATAAGTTGATAAGTAATAAGTGATAAGTAGTTGGTGCAATAGGACCCAGATCGAAAAAGCCGATAGAATGTTTCTAAAATTTATTTTTCCAGAATTACTTGCGAAATATTATACAAATAAAGCTCTGTATGCAGCTCGAGCTAGGATAAATTTTACCCGGTCTCCACAAGTCTCCATTTAATTACAGATAAATCGTCAAGCAAATAATTTGTGTAGAGATAAATTTTGTTGGTTTTGTTAGACTTTTATTCGTTTGTTTTTGAATGAAGTTTCTGTCCAAATAAACCTCTAACGACGGATCCAACCAAATTATTACAGCGACTACATGTTATAATTTTGACGTTTCCGAAATAATTTTTCTTGATTTTTGTAAAAAGATTTTTGAATTGGTAAAATTAAATTTACGGCCAATAAATTTATAATTGTTCGTGAAAGTGATTATGCGTGCCTTTTTAATCATTTTGTGAGCAATTTATTCGATTTTGTGCTGCACTAAAAATTGTGTAATATTGTATCAATAATATTATCAGCAAGCCCTAATTGTATCTAATAAGTACATAATTCCTAAATTCATTGCCATTACATCGTTAAATTATGGTTTTAAGATTATTAATATACAGCAAATATTGTTGATCAACTAGCAATTTTATTTGTCCAAAAATGCTAAATTTTCGTTCAGGGCGCCTAAAATTTCATTAATTTCTATGATAAATGATCGGTGGTTATCCATAGATTTCTTTATTGAGGTTAAAATTTAAATAAAAAAACTTGATCTAGACGCTATTCTAGTGTTATTGTATTATTCTCCAAGCATTATTTGTTAAATTTATTATGTCAAAATTATATCAGTATTCGGACGCAAACGAACTTGTTACAAAACATGGAAGAGAGAAAATTTTTTCACTCACGTCAAAATTATTACAGAAATCGGATCCGTACCAATACTCGACTTCGTAATGTTGGTCGGCCATTTTGACTTCTGTTTTCTTTATATAAAAATTAATTAATTTTACTTCGTGGCTACTTCGATTATAAAATGAATTAAAATTCAAAACCGTCAAAATTTATTTTCAAATTATTGTCCTTGTGAGATAAATTGCGGCTAAAATGTTTGGAGAATTTATAGTGGCGCTATCTAGATTTGAATGGAACAACTGATACTTTTTCAAATTTTTCACGCAAAGGTGCATACCGCTCAGCGGAATTGTCAGCTAAAAAAAAAATATTTTATTTAGCTAGCTAAATTTTACGTCAAATTTGTATGGAAAATTTATCTTAGCTCGAGCTGTATACTTGTTACGAACAGCACTATATCCCATAGTGTGGAAGTGTAGCGCTGGTCATAACAAGAAAAATTTCCTTCGCATGGACTACTACTGTAGCACTTTTCCTGGGCTAGGTGACAGTCGTGGGGTGGGACAAAACACATACGAGCAATTCTTTTATGCAGATTAGTATCAATGAACGCTGTCAATAAAGTAAATAAAATACAAAAAAATTTACTAAAATTCAAGAATTAATTTTTGTTACATATGGAATATTTATTGCCAAACAAATTAAAGATAGTAATAATTTAATTTAAATGAATTAATTAAGCATGTAGATAATTATTGATAATAACTTAAAATTAATGACAACATAAATTAAAAAAAAAAAATTATCAAACTAACCCATCAATAACGGATCGATCCCCCTAACATCTCAATACCATAATAATGTATTAATACTAATACAATTTATTTAAATAACTGAATTAATTTAGAAAAAAAATGAATTATGCTTTGCTTAAAAGGAACTGTATCTTAGCATTTTAAACACAGCATAAGATTCATAATAGTTTAAAGTTCTTTATGACAATAATATTAATAACAATAAATCTTAATAAATAAAGATATGCGACATAGTAAATAATTTTACATTATTTCCATATTTCTTGAAAAAAAAAAAAAAATAAATAATAATAATAAGTTTTGCTTTGCACTTAACTTTAACGCCAACTGATGATCATAACGGTTTAATTGCTCCTCTAATGCTTCTTCAATTTATTTGTACCCAATTGGTTCTTTAAACGGAAACAAATAATGCAGCAATCAAAAATCATGGAAGAACCGAGAATATTCGGTTTCTGGAACAGAAACCGTAATTTTAAGTCTTCCGTATATAAATTAATCCTTAGCCGGCCCTTTCCGTTCCCAAGGAATATTAAATAGAATATAAAAAATATCTCAGTTGTACTGTGAATATAAACCAACAAAAAAAACAACGAAATTATGACTATAATGTTCCATTTTTAAATTCCATACAAAAAAAATTGGAATAAACAAATAAAGTTATGTATAAGTAAGATTTTTACCTTTATAGTTTCTAGAAAAACTTGGAGGAACCGTGCTAAAATGATCACGGTTTATTCCTTCATGCAAAGAACTTGCAATTTACGAAATCACTATAGTATAACAAAAAAAAAACTTTATTGAAACAAAAACCGGCACTATGACACACAAAAATTAACTAAATGTTAATTTTAATTAGTTAATTTAGTTTTATATTAAATAATCTTATTTTTAATGAATTGTCTTTTATTTATTGTTTTCTAAAATTGGTGGGTTTAAATTGAAAACTATTGTAATCGGTTCTAGTTGGGATTTACTGTTTTTGAACGCTGACATAACTAATCTAACATTTTTCTTCTTAATGGTCCTTTCAATTAAAAATCCGCGATCCGCCAGAATAACATCTCCTTCGTTAATTAAATCTATGATGTGTTTATCTGCTCTCATTTGGCACTAAAATACACTACACGTTAGTGGCATTCTCACAAACTTATTACCGCCTTATCTATTAAAATATTTTATTTATTATGATATAAAATGTTATAATTATAATTATTTTAATTAATTAACAAATTAAAAACCTTCAAAATTAGTAATACTCGCTAATTTACTCGCTTTTTTACTTCAAATTGATACACTTTTCACTTTATCTTGTCCTACGCGCTCGTTTGACGTTTCAAATATTACTGTATTTGACAGATGAGGAAATATGTCAATAGGTCGGGTTCCACATTATTGTCAAAACTTGGTACAGAAAATGAAGGTTCAATAATACTTGCAAGTGTGATTGGTTGGTTGTGTGCAAAAATGTATTTAAAGTACAACTATCGTATACTACCGCTCGAAATAATTTATTTTTTATTTTTTAGTTGTGAACTGTTGAAAATGGCAACAACAAATTGGATAGATCGTGATTCATAATTTAAAGACAAGTACAAAATTGAAATAATTTAATTCTAAATGGTTTTATTTTGTTTGCAAGTGATCCTGCTACTGGCTTAACACACGCCTTTAAATAGAATTTTCTTGTCACCTATAAACTGAATCATATTCTGAAATGTTTGGAATACAAATGACGAGTCACTAAATTTATAATTCTTGTCCGGTTTATCGACAATTTTTCAGAAAACTTTAATTGCATAAAATTCACTACTCGTGAGTGCTTCAAGTAACCCAGGATCCAATTTCAAATTTTTAATTCCCTGTTGTGATACTCTTAAGTTAAATTGTATTATATGTATAAATGTTATACACTCCTGCATTTAATAAATTGAGATTATATACTTATTGTATTATGCTAATAGATATATATATATAATTTTGTACATAACAATGATGACTGAAAATCAATAATAAAATATTAAATGGTCATTACTGTTGTGACCGTCGTTCAATTACAATCATCAAATATTGTATTAAAAATAATAAATTTAAATATTCTTTTGTGGAATTTAATAAAATCTAAAAACTAAAATCAAAGTATTTTTAAATTAAAAGCCTTAACCCCGCTCGGTTCACAACAGTTGGTGGCAGCGGTGAAATAAAAGTTTATTCAGTTTCTTAAAAAAAACTGTTACAATCCGGAAAAAACGGTATGTTAAATCATGTGATAATGGTTAGATGTTAACCTTTAAGTGATAAAAAAAAAATGCTTGCGAATAATCTGGAAAATAGTGCAAAATTATACATACTATGTACTAAATCTATTTAATTTTCCAATAAAACAAGAACAAAAACAAAAAAAAAAGAACGTACGATATTGAAATAAAACACATTTAACGATAATTATTCGTGAGGCACGTGTAGTGAATTTCTCTGTACCTATATCAAAATAACAAAATGTGCTTGTATTTTATTCTACCGTATATAACAATAAAACTCCTATATGGAATTAAAAACATTTAATTACAAAAAGATACAACAAACAAAAAAAATGCGAAAATTCAATCACGCAAAATTGACAAACAGCACCAAATCCGTATCTTAGTAGTGAAATACGTTAAAAAATTATGTGCAAGTGAAAATAACTTTAAGTGAGCTAATATAAAAAGAAAAATAATAAAAATTGTGTCTAGAAGCCATAAGAAAACAGTATTAAGTGGTATGTTGAAGTGTTATAAAAAAAAATTGAAAAACCTAATATGTAGCTATCTACATAAAACAATAATAACTGTAAACTAAAAATAACATGTTAAAACTTTAAGTTCATTTACTCTAATACAGTTACCTAATAATAATTAACGAATTTAATAATGAATTATAATAATCAATTACATAATAATAAATTTATCAATGATATCTCTAAAATTAAATATAATTCTAATTAACATAATACGTATCAAATTTAACCATGTCTGATAACAAAGCCAATTATCGAATATAAATCACATTTACATATTTCATCAATTGAATCTTTGTCTATAACCCGAAATTACAATGGATTGTTAAAGAGTTTATGATATTCATAAATCACACCAAAATTGACGACTTGGACCAGCAAAAATAAGCAACCATAATCTTTGATGTCAGGAAAATCCATGGATGATCAACAATTTGTTAAGTACACCTCATTTTACATTATATTTATTTTATAATTTTCAATATTTCATAATTTAATTTTTCTTAATAATTAAAATATTTCTATATATTTTTTTTTCTCATTATTTTTAAATATGATTGAAAATTTAATTTAGAATCAAAATTCAAAGAATTATTGAAATTAATTATTCTAAAATTGTTAATAAAAAAAAAAATATCAAAAAGCTAAATTAAATTAATTATTCGAAAAATCAATAATTAGAACAAAAACAATTTAATTTTATAAGCAAACAAAAGTACATATTTAATTTAATTTTAATATTCGAAATAATTTTTAATTTAAATGTTGGTGTTTGAATTCAATTAAGCCGTTATTTTCATCAATTATTATTCTTTCATAAATTTGTTATAAATTTTTTTAATCTCATAAAACAAAAAAAAAAAATAATAATTTCATTTACACGCAATTTCGGTTAAATGCGCTCATATACGATTAGATAATATTATGTCAGAAAATGATTCTAGTGATACAGAATTAGTTGATGAATTAAGTAGTTCTACAAGATTCTTGCATTTACGAAATATTGCCATCGAATATCAAACAAATAAACCTAAAGATAAAAAAATTAAAGAGCCTCAAAATACTCAAAAATCTTCTAATTTGACTCAACGCGTTATTGTCTCTCCTAAGACTGAACCCATTTCACCAGAATCATCCAGCACAAATAGCCATTCCTCTAACAAGGTAAAATCACTAAATACAAATCAATCAAAAATTGAATATTCTTCGTCAAATCAATTTTCAACAACAACTATTAACAATACTCCGGTCGTAATAGAAAATCATTCGAATCAAATAGCAGAAGAAATGGCTGCCATTGATATAAAATATGTTCTTAAATTAGTACCAAATTTTGCAGGCAATCCAAGAAATTTGCATAAATTTGTCACTGCTTGTGAAATGATACATACTGGGCTTCGTGAGCAAGACGTGCCACAGTTTCTCCAGTTAATTAAGCTAAAATTAGATGGAAAGGCCTATGATCTGATGAAATATAAAACATTAGATACTTGGGAAAATTTTAAAAAATTAATTGAAACCGAGTTTACGGAGACAAGATCGATTGGTCATCTCCAAATGGAAATGTCTTGTCTAAGACAGGGTAAAGCTGAAGATGTTAAATCGTATGCTAATCGTTTAGAGACATTACTCCATGATTTAAATGAAGCTTGCATAAAATCGCAAGGAGTAACTGCAGCTGAAACTATTCGAAGTTTAAATTCGAACATTGCTTTAAAAAGTTTCCAAGAAGGGTTGGATAACTCAATTAAAATTATAGTCAAAGCATGTCGTTTTGAAAGTTTAACTGAAGCTATTAATAGAGCCATGGAGGAAGAGCTAACTGTCAAACATTCAGAAAAATTACATATTAATAATAATAGCAATAACTTAATTCGCAATTCACAAAATTTTAAATATTGTCAGATTTGTAAACGATCAGGACATCTTAGTGAATCTTGCCATAATAAATTTAATTCAACTTACAATAATATGCCATATAACTCAAGAACAATTAATTCGGTTATTATGCATTGTGCTTACTGCAAAAAAGCCGGTCATAAAATTCAAGATTGCTTTCGCAAGAAGCGAAGTGATGCTGTCAAGAATAACCAAAATTATAATAATACTAGTATGTCATCACAAATTCCCTCAGGTTCGGGAAATGTCAGCGGACTTTCGAAGCCAGACAGAGGCACTCCTTCGAAAGCCCAAAATCTTCAGAGTGTCAACCATTCAAATCAGAACAAACAACAAATGAATTACTAAATTCGAACTGTAAACCCAAAAATGAAGAAATTGCAACTAATACAGCGCAATTATATAAAATGACTGATACAACTACTGATACCATAAATAAATACATCAATTTAAATATCGATATTTGTAAATATAGACATGTACCTTTTCTAGTCGATACAGGTGCCGATATTTGTTTAATAAAAAAATCATTTATCTATGAGGATACTATTGTTTATCCTGAAGCAAAATGTAAGCTAAAGGGCATTTCAAACGAAATGGTAGAAACCCTTGCTGAGTGTGATGGAATAGTTCAATTTCCAGATGGACGGACAATTGAAATCATTTTTCAAATAGTAGAAGATAATTTTCCAATAAACGCATTTGGTGTCATTGGTCAGAATTTTCTGAGCCAACACAAATGTTCTATAAATTTCCAAAATTTATCCGTTGAAATACCATTTAAATCTGGAAATATTTTGTTAAAATTGTTATCAAACATTGAAATCGAGGCTTTAGACAATATAGAAATTCCTCCTCGAAGCGAAAAAATCATTACATTAGCGGTAAACCTTCCGAATGATTTCGAATTCATTTGTCCTTCACAAGAAGTTGTCTCTTCGGTTTTTATTGCTAATTCTATACAGAAGGTTCATGGAAATTATATCACACTTCCAATAGTGAATCTGTCAGATAAAACTAACCATATTCAAAATGTGAAATTTCACATCGAACCAATTAACAAGTATGAAATTTTTACTCTGCAGAAAAATAATATTGAATTAAATCAACGAATGTCTATTCTGAAGTCTTCAATTAACATTAAACATTTAAATAATGAAGAATTAAATTCAATTATGCCTATTTTATCTGAATACAATGACGTATTTTATTTAGAGGGAGATATACTTAGCACTACAGATGTTTTGAAACATGAAATACGCACTTTGGCAAATTCACCTCCGATTTATGTTCGACCTTTTCGCCAAGCTCATTCAACAAAATCCGAAATACAGCGGCAAGTAAACGAAATGGTAGATCAAGGAATCGTTAAGGACAGTATGAGTCCATGGAATTTTCCTCTTTTAATAGTGCCGAAAAAGTCGACAACGATGGAAAAAAAATGGAGAGTAGTAGTCGATTACCGTCGACTTAATCAAATTACAATCGATGATACATTTCCACTTCCCAATATATCAGATATCTTAGACAGACTCGGGAAAGCTCAATATTTTTCAACGCTTGACCTACAAAGCGGATACCATCAAATAAAACTTTCTCCTTCGGACTTAGAGAAAACTGCTTTTAGTACCGACGAGGGTCATTATGAGTTTGTATGTATGCCGTTTGGATTAAAAGGCGCACCTGCGACTTTTCAGCGAATGATCAACAGCGTACTTAGTGGATTAAATAGGTAACATAAAATGCCTTGCCTATTTAGATGATGTTGTGGTTTTTGGAACCACACTTATAGAACATAATCACCGTTTAAAAGATGTATTAAAACGATTTCGCCAATATAATTTAAAATTAAACCCTTCGAAATGCCAGTTTTTACGGCAGGAAATAAAATATTTAGGTCATGTGGTTACCCCAAATGGAATCATGCCTGATGAATCAAAAATTCTGGCAGTACAACAATTTCCAGTACCACAAAATTCAACTGAAATAAAATCATTTCTTGGTCTAGCAGGATATTACCGCAAATTTATTCCAAATTTCTCCGGTATTGCTAAACCTATCACTAATCTATTAAAAAAGAATAACCCATACGATTGGAATTCAAAATGCCAAGAGGCATTTGATTTGTTAAAAAAATATCTTATAAGTTTTCCAGTACTGCGAATGCCGGATTTTACAAAACTATTTAAGTTGACTTGCGACGCCAGTAATTTTGCTATTGGGTCAGTACTCTCACAGGAATTTGATGGTTGTGACCTTCCTATTGCTTATGCAAGCCGTGTTCTGAATTCAGCTGAACAAAATTATGAATCTACCGAAAAGGAACTTCTAGCTGCAATTTGGTCTATGTCACATTTTCGACCTTATTTATACGGCCACAAATTTGTATTAATAACCGATCATCGAGCACTTCTATGGCTTTATAATTTAGAAACCCCAATGGCCCGTCAAATACGTTGGCAACTATGTCTCGGAGATTACGATTTCTCCATAATTCATAAGCCAGGTACCTCAATCAAAAACGCTGACTCGTTGAGCCGTATAAAATTATCGGATTGTTCCATACTTACCCGATCTGCATCTAAAAATATTCAAGAAAATCAAAATCAATCTTTACAATTACCAGACAAACAAATTTTGAATCAACCGGAAAGTCAATTAGAAAATTTATCTACAAATTCAGATCTTCTTTCACATCATAATAATAATAATACTCATATTAATCCAACTAATAATATTCAAAACACATCTACTTCATTCAGTTTAGAAAATCAAAATCTTGTATCCGACTATGAAACAGATCAATCCAATTCAATTCCTTTCGCAACTAAAAATTCACATGCAAATCTTAACTTAAACGAAAACTCCAATAGGATCACATATATTACCGATGAATCACAAATTGAACAACTAATAAATGAGTTTCATGTGTCACCATTGGGGGGACACCAAGGAATATACAGAACATTTTTAAGAATACAAAAATACTATAATTTTCCAAACATGTACTCCAGGATTAAAAATTTCATATCAACCTGCACATCATGTCAAATAAATAAACATGGGAAAAATACCAAAGAACCGATGAAAATTACTACGACTTCTGTGAAATCATTTCAAAAATTGTTCCTCGATATTGTCGGACCATTACCATCCTCATATAACAATAATAAATTCATCCTAACAATTCAGGATGATTTAAGTAAATTTTCTATCGCTCATCCATTACCTAATCATGAAGCCGAAACAGTAGCACAAACGTTTGTGGAAAAATTTATATGCATTTATTGTATCTCCGACGAAATTCTTACAGATCAAGGAACCGACTTTATGAGTAATCTGTTCAAGAATATTTGTAAGCTTCTCAAAATCAAAAAACTCTCTACCACTGCTTATCACCCTCAAACGAACGGTGCACTAGAGAGATTTCATAAAACTTTAGGAGAATATTTAAGGAATTTCGCTCAATCTAATACTTCCAACTGGGACATGTGGCTGCCTTATCTCACTTTTTGTTATAATACTACTCCTCATAGTTCAACAAATTATATGCCTTACGAACTAGTATTTGGTTTCGCACCGAACATTCCTTGTTCAATAATCAAGGAACCTGAACCTATTTATACAATAGATGATTATTGCCAAGACCTCAAATATAGATTACAAACTTCATTCGCCATTGCAAGAACTAACGTAATCCAAACAAAAGAAAAATCTAAATCGTATTATGACAGATCTTTAAATCCTTGCATGTTTAAACAAGGAGATCTTGTGTTAGTTAAAAATGAAACAAACAAAAAATTAGATCCAGAATGGCTTGGTCCATATGAAATAGTTGAAATAATTTCTCCGGAGGACTCCTCTGTTAACCCTCCATTACTAACCTCGGGGTGGAATACACCCAATCTGAATTCACTACAACAAAATCCTATGATAATCAATCCTTACCAACTTCAGGCCACTATGTATTTTAAATTTACATATTTCTCTTTGTCCTACTTATTCTTTAGTAGTGTTTTGTCATTCAACGAATGCACAACTTGAATTTTAGAAACTGATTGGGTGATTCACACCCAGGTTATTAATTAAACCGTTTTTTTTTACATAAATTTCGGTAATTCACACCCAGGTTAGTAGTTATAAAAACACATTTCTGGGTAATTTCGACCCAAGTTATTAAACAGGTAATTTTTTTTTTATATTTTTTTACGTGCTAAAATAATTTCCTACCTAATGTTTTAGGGGCTAATAAATATAATATAAAATGTGCAGTTACGAAAGAGAACAGGCGAGGCTTCGAGCAATTCTAGAAGAACTAGATAGTGAGGAAGAGTCTTTTGGAGGCGAAGTTAGTGAAAATGAAGAGGATATGGAAATACGTAGCGAGCATGATACCGAAACGGAGCAAGAGTTAGACTCTGATGAAGAAAATCTTGACACAGGTTCCGATCTAATAAATAATTTTATAGGGAAAGATGGATCGATTTGGCGGAAAACCCCTTTTGTGCAACGCAGACCAAGAACGGAGAATATATTCACGGTTACATCAAGCTTGACAGATAAATCTAAAAATGTTACAACACCACAAGGAAGTTGGCAGCTGTTCTTTTCCTGTATAGACCTTATTGTCGAAAACACCAACATTTTCATCAGAAAATATCAGTCAAAGTATAAAGATGTTAAACATGCGCGTATTACTGATAGTATTGAAGTAAACAGCTTGCTGGGCTTATTGTACTTATCTGGGTTACACAAATCATCCCATGTTTACGTTCGAGATCTATGGGCTAGTGACGGTACCGGTCTGGAAATATTCAACGCCACAATGAGTTATATTAGATTCCAATTTTTACTTCGAAGTATTAGATTTGATAATGTGGAAACTAGAGAAGAACGTCGGCAATTTGACAAATTGGCACCTGTACGAGAAATGTTTGAAAATTTCAACAAAAACTGCGACGAAAATTACAATGTGGGATGCTATGTCACTGTTGATGAGAAATTGGAAAGCTTTCGAGGTCGCTGTAGCTTCAAACAATACATCCCTAATAAACCAGCCAAATATGGGATTAAAATCTTTTCCGCTGTTGATGCAACCACATTTTATACATCGAAACTGGAAATTTATTGCGGACAACAACCACCAGGGCCATTCAATTTATGCAATAAACCTGAACAAATAGTTCAAAGGATTACACGACATCTTCAATTTGCTGGGCGGAATATTACAACCGATAATTGGTTCACAACCTATCCATTGGCCAAAGATTTGTTGGAGAAGAGGACTACTCTAGTCGGCACAGTAAGGAAAAATAAAACGTTTTTGCCTCAACTATTTACAATTGCGAAAGGTCGTGAATTACATTCGACAGCATTTGGCCACCAAAAAAACACTACAATTTTATCTTATGTCGCAAAAAGAAACAAGTGTGTCTTGCTCCTCTCGACACTACATACGGGTAATAATATTATCAGTGGGCCCAAAATGCGACCAGAAGTTATACATTTCTATAACAAAACAAAAGGAGGGGTTGACACTACAGATCAACTGGGTGCCACCTATAATGTTGCGAGAAATGCACGCCGCTGGCCGCTAGTAATATTCTTTTGTCTCTTGAACGTATCAAGCATAAATGCGCGCATCGTATTATTGTCGACCGACAATCCACCACTCCAGTACAAAAAACGATCATTGTTTATCAAAGATCTTGCAATGAGCCTAATCCAAGCACAAATCGACAGGCGTAGTAAAATCAAGAGGCTGAACCACAATTTGAAAATTAGCTGTTTAAAATTTGCAACTAAAAATACCAACGACCAACCCCCTGCGTCGAAGAAACAAAAAGTTGAAAAACAGAGCCGATGCCAAGTATGCTCTTACAAAAGCGACCGCAAAACAAAAAAAAAATGTTACCAGTGTGACAAATTCATTTGTGGAAGTCATACGATCACACTTTGCCCAGATTGCCATGAGCCAATGGGCTTACCGGATCCAGAAAACTCTGCATCCTTTGACGAATTTCAATTTTGAGAAGGAAAAAGGTATGGTTCATCGGTTCATTTCAACCGAATTGTTCTCGAAAGATTTGTTCTACAGCGAAAAACTTTTGTACTAATTTAATTTTGATTATCATTTCAGCTTTTTTAAAATACCTCTTTCATACCTGTGGTTATAGAAATCTAGGTCTGTGATAAATGTTCCTGAACCTTTGCCATTTTTTAAGTTTTTTTAAATGAAATGTTGAATTATTTATATATTTTTTTAATAAATGGTTGAACTGTTAAATTGAACTTTTTTTTTCTGTATGATACTGAATTATTGATAAAATTAACGAAAATAACAATAATTGGTGATTTTTGTGGTCCATTCGCGATATAAATGACTATCAAGTAATGGATGGAAAACACCCATAGTTAGTAGAAACTAGCTAAAAGTCGAGGTTAGTAATGGAGGGTTAAGATTGGTAGAACAAATAAAATCATTCATAATAATAGATTAAAAATATTCAAACAAGGGAAAATTGATTAAAATAATAAAACTATTGAATTCAAATACAATCACGTTATTATTAATTATTTATCAAAAATATTATAAAAAAAAAAAATATTTAAAAACTAGAATTAAGGTTGTAATTTTAATTTTAAGTAAACTATTTTGAATTATATAAAAAAAAAAAACTAAAAAAAATTTTGTATAAAAAAAGAATTAACCAAAATAAAAATTGTAATCATAAATTTTAATTATACTATAGATATATGTATATACTGAAAAAAATTTAATTTCAATTAGTTAATCAAATCAAAATAAAAATATTATATTATACTAATTATTTAATTCTTTATACAAAAGATTATCCACCGGATAACTTTTGATTTAAGCAGGGAGATGTTGTGATACTCTTAAGTTAAATTGTATTATATGTATAAATGTTATACACTCCTGCATTTAATAAATTGAGATTATATACTTATTGTATTATGCTAATAGATATATATATAATTTTGTACATAACAATGATGACTGAAAATCAATAATAAAATATTAAATGGTCATTACTGTTGTGACCGTCGTTCAATTACAATCATCAAATATTGTATTAAAAATAATAAATTTAAATATTCTTTTGTGGAATTTAATAAAATCTAAAAACTAAAATCAAAGTATTTTTAAATTAAAAGCCTTAACCCCGCTCGGTTCACAACATCCCTTTCAGGATATTTTTATTAAACCGAACTAAACCGGATTCAATTTTCTTACCCAACATGTTATAATTTTCAGATCATTAGTGAGTTGCCCAGATCGATCGATAACACCATGAATTAATTAAACAAACAAAAAAGAAAAAAAACAAAAACTATAAAATGTAAACAAAAATAATTATTATTAAATGTATAAATAATAAAAATAGGGTGCATTTTTTGTCCAAGTTACTTGAGCTTACCCATATCACAATCATTAGAAGTTAAATATGCGTGACTAAAGTAATAAAATTTTTTTTTATTTAAATTGAATTAAACGAACAAAACAAAAAATTAATTCTACAATACGACGATAAAATATAAAAACAAATAAAAAAAAAAAATCTACCAACGAACAATGTTTCTTAACGACCGCCATTTGTAATCACATAACAAGATGGCGTTATCTAATTAGTTTTACGATCACCGATCAAAATTGCGAATAAAATAATCATATGAAAAAAGCAACAACAAATGTATAAAAATTTAAGTTTATATAATTCTTTAAGACGTTGCTGCTTTTTATCTTTTGCTTTTTATTATTTATTGTTTATATTATTTACACGAGTATATACAGCAACAAATATATTGCAGATCGCGTTTTTTTTTTTTTTTCTTATTTCGCGTACAAGAAATCAAAAAGATGTCAGAATACGTATAATACAACAAAACTTAAAGGAAATACGGCAATTTGATTGTGTTATCTCATTTGAAATCGATTCTAATTGGTTTATAATGAAAAACTGATATTTTTTTGTACTCGGCGATTGTATTACGGAAGAATGAATTGGTTTGATTTGGTGTTTTTGGAAAGGTGGAGACATAAATTGTATATACTTCGTAATAGTCGCGCGCATTTATTAAGAAATTATGATTTATATGCTGTTAATACGCGCATAACTGTCCTGTCTCTATACATTTTGTATATAAGATAATCTATTAATCAAATAAATTCATTTTCAATTTTCCAAAAAAAAAAAATAAAAATAAATAAATATTGTAACGACATAAAACAAATTTACGTTTCAATTGAATTCAGTCATCCAAAAATTGAATTAACATTGTTCAATGTTCATATTCATTTCTATACATAATACATAAATAACTCGGTATGCCTAACCATGTACTCGTATATATATATGTATATATGTTGCAGAGAATTGAACATTGGCGATACCAAATAAATAAAAATTGAAAATTTATTACAAATTCTGATTGCCATGAGAAAAACGACGATGTCGCGATGCATCAAATAATATGTTTGCGCGGGTATGTAGAAGAGAATGTGAACAATCAATATAATGAAGCCATTCAATTTAATCTTTTATATATGTGCACTTATATGTAAGACATTTTATTTATAATTTATATGTACTTGGTATGTTCAAAGTTGTTGGTATTTCTATTAGTTAAGCGGCTATTTGAATGAAGTTGCGAACTATTTAATAGAACATACAATTATTATTAAATCACGTACTACTTATCGCTAACAAAAACTACCATGTCCATTTTATTTTTTTTCACTATTGGACCAACGAGGTCATGGTTTCATTGCCAAATGCAACATTATACGTTTGCGCTCGTTTATAGAGACTCTGACCTGTGTCGAAGGCATTTTTTTCACGAACGCCCAATTTAGCCTAAAAATAGTTGAGATTCATTGAAAAATACAATCGAAGGAACATTAGAACATCTCGTTGAATTTTAGAATTAAGCAAGATGTTGTGAATTGAACTATTACGCGACATTAATGGACTGTATTAAAGCTGAATTGAGGAAATAGGCAAGTTTCATCATACTTAGCCATATTCCAGAACTTTATAGCTACAAATCATTTTAGGATCCCACTTTCAACGGACATGTCAAATTTCATCATAATCGCTTAAGAAATAGCCGGCTGCACTATTTTGGGTGGTCAGGTATTGCCACTGTTGGAAAAATTAGGAATAGAGACAAACAGTATTGAAACGTCGAAACGAACTGTGGACGGCACTGCACTTAAAATTTTTATGGCCGTCGATAAATGTAGAGTAGTCAAAAAATATTTAGTGGCACCGTCTATACCGAAAGCCTTTATATTGGGTATGAACATTTGGGAGGCATTCAATATTCGCCTCACAGTGGCTTCAACGATGGAGACCTGTTTTACGATAGAAGACGTAGAGCCAGACTTAAAGGTCGACATAGATGATGGGGTCATAGCGCACCAACTGAATGACTTACAGAAGAGGCAATTGGATAAGGTTTTGAGTCAATTTTCCATGTAGTGGCTGAAATTTTGGGGTGCTCGAGAATTATTCAACATAATATTGATACTGGAGATGCAAAAGGCGTAAAATCTAGATCACCTTGCATTCAGAAGAAGCTAGATAAGGAACTGGATCGGATGCTAAAATTGAGAGCGATTGAACCAGCTAAACCAACCGAATGGGCCCATCCTGTGGTGTGCGTACGCAAACCAAATAAATACGCAAACTAAATTAATCAAATTCTGAGCGACGACGACTTTTATTGTACCCGGTCGAGGTTTAAATCAATATCATATCGCTTGCCTTTTGGCCTATGCAATGCGTCGCAGACATTATGTCGGCTAATGGATCAAGTGGTAGGTTCGGATCTCGAACCACGAGTTTTCGTATACTTATAGATGACATAGTCAACATGGAAAATAGTTTTGAAGAACATTTAGAATTGCTGTATGAAGTATCAAAACGCCTCAGAAAAGCCAATCTTAGTATAAGCTTGGAAAAATCGAAATTTTGGCTAAAGAAAATTAAATATTTAGGATATGTCTTAGATAAGTTTTGGTTACGAGTCGATCCGATTAAAATTACAGGCATACTCAACTTCCCCACACCAAGAACCGTCAAGGATGTGCGACGCCTAGTGGGTATGGTAGGCTGGTACCGCTGATTTATACCAGATTTTTCAAAAAAATGCTCAAAAAATAAATTGAAATAGAATGAAAGTGGACAGACGGCTTTTAATAAATTAAAATCCTTGTTACTATCAGCACTAATTTGGAAAATTCCAACTTCGAGCAACCCTTTGTTGTACAGACTAACGAATCGGAGATACATAGGTATTGGAGCCGTGCTGAGTCAAGGTGAAGGAGAGCAGGAAAAAATGATTGCCTATATGAGCCAGAAATTGACTTCAAGCCAGCGTAAATATCCGGTTACTGAGAGGGAATGCTTGGCCATGGTCATAGCTATCGAGAAATTTAGGCCATAGATAGAAGGAAATCTTTTCACCGTGATTACTGATTGTGCTTCACTCACATAGTTGCGGCAATTCAAGGATCCAGCAACCATAGGAAGGGCAAACACAACGTCGTGCCAGACACTTGGTCGAAATCAGTGGAGGCGATCGAAGTTGAAAGGATGAGTCACGAAGACCCGGTTCTGGCTAAGTTGATTAGGCAAATAAATCTACAGCCGCAGAAATACTCAAACTTCAAGATCTCCGGCAATAAAATTTACAAGTATTGTCAGAAGAAGAACGACGTGGGAGATTTTGACAGTAAATGGCGTGAGTATGTTCCAAAACCAATTCGGAAGTATTTGAAATGTATCGAGTGAGAAATAACTTAGGACAAAATAATTGTGAGATAAAGGATCTGAATGAAAAGTCTCTTGAGAAATTTCATGCGAATGACATTCAGAAGTTTGTAAGTGAAGATCAAATGTAGGGCTATGTAGAATGGGGTGACTAGCTAGTTGAAACAGCCAATTAAAATCGTATCATAGATTAGATAGGAATTCGCCGCAACGAAATGTGATTGATCAAAACGAGAATTATACACAGAATATAAGGTGAACAATTCTCGTTTTCCACCTACGGTGTCGTTGTGTTTTAGCGAATCCCAATCAACATTTATAACGGATCACTGGCACAACGCAGCGGCTTAAATTGCGAACCCGGCCACTTAAGCTCGAGGTTGCATGAAATTAAAGGTAACAACAATTCATTCCAATGACCGGGTATGAAATGTAGATGCATTAATCTTGCCAAAATTAATAACGCAAATGCCAGCCAGTCAAATAAATAAAGTGAGATGGCAAAAGTAGGCAGAGATTTATAACCTGCTGATCCTAATTTTGCAGCACTTATGTAATAGGACACATTGACTTGATATTGGGAAACGACGTGGTTCGGGATGTACTGTTACCCGCAAAATTTGTTATCCAACCGAAATTATTAGCGCAACATACGATATTCGGTTGGATTATTGATGCAAAGTTGATAACAAAAGAGCCAACTGAAAATCTGCTTACAATTCACATAATGACAACAATAAATCAGGACGAAATTGAAGAGGCTTGTACTGAAAAACAATCTAAATTAGAAGATACAAAGTGCGTAAGGTATATTTTAAGACCTCAACACAGATCGACAAATATGGCTGATTTTCGGTTCGGCTGCCTTTCTAAGAAACATCTAAAGTGCTGAAAAATTCTTTGGCGTGACGATCCAAATAAGCTACTTCAACATTATAGGTTAAATTCGCTAGCTTATGGAATTACTAGTGTTCTTAAAGAGGTTTGAAAAAGGGAAATCGACTGAGATAAAGAGCTTCCTAATGGCATAGCCTAGAGCGAGTTGGTTCCAACAAAACGAACAAAAACATTGTTTTAATTTTCATAACATAAATCATATAAGCATTATAACTAAAATCTATACATCCATGTGCCCTTGGGAGGGCTTGGCAAATATATATTCGGACGTAAAATTTCCATTCTTTTCGAATCCGGTTTTCAAAAATAGGGGTTTCCATAAAAAAAAATTACCGTGACCTTCAAATGACCTTGAAAATTGTTGAAGATCAACAACTGGTGTAATTTAGGAGATAATCTGGCTCACTCTGTAAACAATTTATTAATTAAATAAATTATGTGATTAAATTATATTATGTAAAGCCTAAAAACGAATTAAAAATAAAACTAAATACCCAATCACAATACTAGAACATCGGCATTTTCTGAGCCAATGTTGTTCCAATCGAGCTTGAATTTATTGAATTCGTTGTAATTTTGCTGATGTTTGCTATTTCGCCAGCTCTTTATGTGTATAAGTTAGCTTTCTTTGTATTTTTTGTGGAATTCAAAATATTCCTATAGGTTCGACATTTTGGACCAATAGTTCAGAAAAAAATCATTTGGTTTCTATATTCTACTTCCCTCACTAGGGCTGTGATGGAGCTAGCTTAATCCAAAACATACTTAGTAATTAATTAAATTTTTAGAAGACCCAAAATATCTTTAGGATTTTATTCAAAAAGTGGTTTCTAAAATTCCATAATTGCCATAAAAACAAAGGCGCACCTCTGAGAGTCGTACTGCACCTATTGTAATTAATTATCTTGTAGTTAGTTGGAATATGAGCTATTCACTATATAGTTATTTTATTTCACTCTCTAACAAGCTTTTCGTAAGCTGCCTATTCAGCTATTAACCAAAATTATTTTAAATAGCTTATATTTTTGAAGCAGCTAGTTGGACTGTTGATATTTTTTGGAACATTGTATAAAAACTTCATGCTTCCCAACCAATCACATGGTTAACAACATTAAAACAAAAATGATTATTATTTATTGATATAAATAAAAACGCATCAAAATGATTATTTGTTAATAAAGGTAGAAAGAAAAACTGAGTGATAAAAATCAATTTTATACCAAAAAATTTCAAATTCAAAAACTTCAACATAATAAAATTTTTCCGTGATCAATTCGAACCGCCCAATTTGAATTACTTATCATTGTTAATTCATTTGAAATGAAAACAAAAAAAAAAATTTGGTTGAATTATTTATATTCGGAATCGTTTTGGTTGGGTTGTAAATTTGGCGTGCAGATGGTCTTTCCACGAAATGTATATACGAAGATGGTTGCTTCAAGATAAAAATCCTAAAATGACATAATATATCCGATTTTCATTAATTTTTAAAGTTATACAATAATACAATATTATGCTTATTTATAAAATAAATCAACATTATTTACCTAATTTATTTAAATATGGTTAAATATCTGAAAATCGTTTGATATCAGTGCGACAATCTCAAAAATTACTGTTTAATTAAACTTTAATTAATTTAACAACAGAATACCAAAAATTTTGTGTTGAACTTAATTTTAAATTAAATATTGTATAATGAACACCTTTTCTAAATTATTTACTTAAAATAAAACAAATATACTTAAAATATAATCGACTAATTAATTTCTTTGTGCAACTAAACACCAAACAAAACTAAAATATTTATTTTATTAATTTTTATATAATTTATAATTTTTGTTTTAATATTTTTCTATTTCAAATCAATTAGGAATATTTAGTTTCGTTTCTAAAAAAATGTTCAAAAGAGACTGCCGAACAAATGATAAATAAATAAGAAATAATTAACACCTTATAGTAAACGTTTACGAAATTTTTTATTTTTTTTTAAAAGTTTATTGTTTAACGAAATTTAAACGAAAAATTATTAAAATTGAACAAAAAACAGTTATGTCTAAACAGATAACATTTATTAATTTTTAAATGTTTAATTAACTTTAATTAAATATCTTAAATGGATTGTAATTGATTTAAAATGTACAATAAAGAGGTTTATTGATATAGCTAAGATGGCTTCAGTGACTTTGTTTTATGTTAAAATGTTGTTAATCTTGACGTTTATTATAACCGGCTAATTGAACCAACGGGTTGGATTGGATCTAATATGCAAAAATAAAAGATGACCACGGCACTTAATCCGTTTTTAAAGAGGATAAACCACAAATTAATATATACAGATGGTTCAAGCCTAAGATATTCATGAAATTTCAAACCCCACTGATTTTTGCGACAATTTTGTGACTAAAAAATAAACTAAGGCTGGTTTGTATTATGTATTTCAATTTTTCTTGATTATTGCCCGGTTTCACAAAAAAACAGGCAATCTCCAGTTAGTTAATATTTCATCTCTTTTTTCTTTTATGAAATTGCGATTTATTTCATTATGTAAATTCAACGCACGCTAATTTTATTCCTTTTTTACATGAACATTTTAACTGGAGCGCTAAATATTTAGCTGCCCAATTTCGTCCAGCTAATTATTTAGCTGAAGCCTAAATATGTCTATGTAAAATAAAAATATAATCAAGTTGCATTGATTTTTTTATTGTGAAACAAAACACAATTTCATAAAAGAAGAAAGGGAGGAAATATTTAACTAGAGATTTGTTATTTTTTGTGAAATCTGGCATATGATGAGTATTCTGTTTTCGGCGTTTTTTTGTTTGTAACAAAATTAGTACGTATGTAGCAACGAAAAAAACGAAATAAAAACAGATGTTTATAAAAATTGAATTAGTTTAGAGATGAGAATACATAATTGAACGTGTTTTACGTTTGTTTTTCATTCTTAATTAAATTAAGGAAAATAAAATGAAAGATTATTAGGAGAATATACATATAAAAAAATTTTTTTTACACATTTTACTAATGAAATATGTAGGTAATAGCGCCTTAGTAATTGAAAAATGTAAATCAAGTTAGTTTTTAATGTCAATCATAATCAAAAAATGTTGCACCAACAATTCCGTTTACTTTAAAACCTAAGTTGAAGCTAAATTTCTTTATGGTCTAAGCCCATAATTTTTAGGTTATCCTTCCACTATAATCCTCTTTTCCCCAAATATTTTGAGAGCTAAATCCATCGAAGACATAGGCAAAACATTTAATAATTTGTTGCAGACCAAATTATATAGGATTTTTGTTTGTGAAACAATATCAAATTACCTTAAAAACTCGTTCAATAATCCGGATGAATAATTATTGTTTTATTAAATTTGGTTAGTTGAGAATAACATGAAAAACTACACGACACAACAAATATTTGTGATATTTAAGTAGGGCTTTCGGCTGTACTACTAAAATGTATAATTCATTTCGAATGTGGCTAAATTGAGCCTAATGAATTTCTAGAATGCGCTATTCAACCACGTAGTTTTAGACGTAAGTATTTGGCAGATGAAATCGAATAATTATTGTTGACCGATTCAATGGGATTCCTGGACTAATTGTATTTGTAGATTTAAAAGACATTATGTCGTTTAAATGTGTAGCTTATTCCATTTATTATTATAAATTAATTAAAACAATAAATAATTTTACTATTAAAACAAATTACAAAATACATTAAATATAAGTACAAAACTTTCTTAGTGGAATTTTATAAAATAAAATAAAAGACAATTTTTTAATTTTTTATTTTAAATTTTTACATATGTATATGTATAATAAGTAATAAAAAATTAAAAAATTGTCTTTTATTTTATTTTATAAAATTCCACTAAGAAAGTTTTGTACTTATATTTAATGTATTTTGTAATTTGTTTTAATAATAAAATTATTTATTGTTTTAATTAATTTATAATTGTATTTGTCACAGAACATTTTCATTACCTTTATCTTATTTACTAATAATTGTTTATGTTTTGTGTCTTGAATACAAATAAATTTAAACATTTAAAAGTTGTTCAACATTCGGTTCAAACATTCGGCAATTAAAAAGTTTACCTAAAACATTGTTGACTAGAGAGAGAAACACACAATTGATCACATTAGTCCAAATGCTAGAGCACCAATAAAAAAATTGATCAAGTAAAACTGAAGCCCCTTCGCCCCGTCAAGGCTGTTGCCCTGAAAGTTACAAACAGATGGATTACGATTATGACCATTAACTTCTCTGATTTGGGAAAATAAATTTTCTAAGAGGTCTTGGTTAAATCGAGCATTTCATGTGAAAGGTTGGAAACAGCATTTATGGTTTGTTTCAAGCCGTATGACACCAATTTGAGGAATATAGTTTAACATGTAGGCTAAAAATTTTGAAACTTCGTTACCAGCAATAAATGCATTTTTAAATTCATTTTTATTGTATTTAGTTTTGGAATTGAGACAAACAAAGAGTTTATCGACCAACACATCTACTAAAGACTTGTGTAGTATACATATATACTTCATTCGCACCTTTTCAAATTGATTTGGATGTACATATATGTTCGTACGTAAGTTTCGGGCAACATTTGGTGATTGAGTCTTTTTATAAATTATATAACTGTTCTGTTATTTTTCAGCTGACTACTCCACCTGGACATTTTAAATCCGATTTAAGGAGGACATTTCGAACCGATTTTATGAGATGAGGAGCATCATATATACAATATAACATTATTATACTGGAAAAATGGGATTTCAGTGGTTACACTAAATAACTTAAAAGCTTTTCTGTTACAACTTATAATCATTTATTTAAAACAACAACTAGCTATGCAGCTGCTATTTTTACTGAGACAACAATAAATTCAATTAAAATGTCTGCAACATCCAATTAATATTCTTTAATATATTTTAAAATATTATGTATTCTCTATAATATTGATTCCATACTACTTGAATACTTGAATGCTTATCCTTTAAGGGTGATTCCTTGATCAATTTTGAGCAAAAATGTTTCTGCGAGGGGTCTACCTACCTCCAGTATTCACTGAGATACAGAGTTTTAACGAAAATTTGCTCGAGCCAGTACCAACACTCACATTTAGGTTAATAGCTTATATTTTATTCAATTTATATTAGCTGTCAAGAGCATAGAATTGAAGTTATCTTTTAAGCGGTGTATCAGACCGCCACGTATGCCTTTCCACTTCATAATATTGATAATCAAACGTGGACATTTTTGCGAGTTTGAAAATTTTTCTGTGTTTGATCAAATTTTTTCTGAGAAAATGTATTATCAATATGTCTCTTTTATAATTTTTATTGATGCTTCATATTAATAACTGCCAAAACTAAAAAAAAACATTTGGATTCAGTCTTATAGTTTCAAAGATAACCTGGAAAAGGTCGACTAAAATGTAAAAATGTTATTCATGTATGGAATGTTCTCCTCTGTTTTGAATACTACTTCATGTACTACATTAATTTCTAAAAAAATTCTTTACAACATTTAAACCTGTAAATCTGAAGCAGCCCTTTTCTTTATTTAATTTGGTTTTTAAATAAAACAAGTTTTTCCTATAGTCGATTTGGCCAGTTTTTCCGCAATTTTGAAAAGTAAAATTAAAACTAGAGATGCTGATTTATTCGAAGATGCTGATTTATCCTGATTGCATACATTCGCTCAGTAAAATTAAGATATCTCAAAAACTAGATTGAATATTTACAATCTGTAAATTGCGTATGATAGGCTATACTGTTACCTATCATACACAAAAAGCAGATTGTAAAAATTCGTTCTAGTTTCGAAGATATGCCAATTTTTCTATAATGTACCAAAATCCTACTAAAAACATCGATTTGTACCAAACGGGTTATGTAAACGAAATGAAATTACGACGAATTTTATTTAATTAACTTGTATTATCATAATTATTAGCTTTGAAAACGATTGCGAACAAAAAGTTTTTTCTGCCTCTCCGAAAAGCATGGATAGTAGTACAGTGTGTTTTTTCGATATCCTGATTGCATACATTCGCTCAGTAAAATTAAGATATCTCAAAAACTAGATTGAATATTTACAATCTGTAAATTGCGTATGATAGGCTATACTGTTACCTATCATACACAAAAAGCAGATTGTAAAAATTCGTTCTAGTTTCGAAGATATGCCAATTTTTCTATAATGTACCAAAATCCTACTAAAAACATCGATTTCTACCAAACGGGTTATGTAAACGAAATGAAATTACGACGAATTTTATTTAATTAACTTGTATTATCATAATTATTAGCTTTGAAAACGATTGCGAACAAAAAGTTTTTTCTGCCTCTCCGAAAAGCATGGATAGTAGTACAGTGTGTTTTTTCGATATCCTGATTGCATACATTCGCTCAGTAAAATTAAGATATCTCAAAAACTAGATTGAATATTTACAATCTGTAAATTGCGTATGATAGGCTATACTGTTACCTATCATACACAAAAAGCAGATTGTAAAAATTCGTTCTAGTTTCGAAGATATGCCAATTTTTCTATAATGTACCAAAATCCTACTAAAAACATCGATTTCTACCAAACGGGTTATGTAAACGAAATGAAATTACGACGAATTTTATTTAATTAACTTGTATTATCATAATTATTAGCTTTGAAAACGATTGCGAACAAAAAGTTTTTTCTGCCTCTCCGAAAAGCATGGATAGTAGTACAGTGTGTTTTTTCGATATCCTGATTGCATACATTCGCTCAGTAAAATTAAGATATCTCAAAAACTAGATTGAATATTTACAATCTGTAAATTGCGTATGATAGGCTATACTGTTACCTATCATACACAAAAAGCAGATTGTAAAAATTCGTTCTAGTTTCGAAGATATGCCAATTTTTCTATAATGTACCAAAATCCTACTAAAAACATCGATTTCTACCAAACGGGTTATGTAAACGAAATGAAATTACGACGAATTTTATTTAATTAACTTGTATTATCATAATTATTAGCTTTGAAAACGATTGCGAACAAAAAGTTTTTTCTGCCTCTCCGAAAAGCATGGATAGTAGTACAGTGTGTTTTTTCGATATCCTGATTGCATACATTCGCTCAGTAAAATTAAGATATCTCAAAAACTAGATTGAATATTTACAATCTGTAAATTGCGTATGATAGGCTATACTGTTACCTATCATACACAAAAAGCAGATTGTAAAAATTCGTTCTAGTTTCGAAGATATGCCAATTTTTCTATAATGTACCAAAATCCTACTAAAAACATCGATTTCTACCAAACGGGTTATGTAAACGAAATGAAATTACGACGAATTTTATTTAATTAACTTGTATTATCATAATTATTAGCTTTGAAAACGATTGCGAACAAAAAGTTTTTTCTGCCTCTCCGAAAAGCATGGATAGTAGTACAGTGTGTTTTTTCGATATCCTGATTGCATACATTCGCTCAGTAAAATTAAGATATCTCAAAAACTAGATTGAATATTTACAATCTGTAAATTGCGTATGATAGGCTATACTGTTACCTATCATACACAAAAAGCAGATTGTAAAAATTCGTTCTAGTTTCGAAGATATGCCAATTTTTCTATAATGTACCAAAATCCTACTAAAAACATCGATTTCTACCAAACGGGTTATGTAAACGAAATGAAATTACGACGAATTTTATTTAATTAACTTGTATTATCATAATTATTAGCTTTGAAAACGATTGCGAACAAAAAGTTTTTTCTGCCTCTCCGAAAAGCATGGATAGTAGTACAGTGTGTTTTTTCGATATCCTGATTGCATACATTCGCTCAGTAAAATTAAGATATCTCAAAAACTAGATTGAATATTTACAATCTGTAAATTGCGTATGATAGGCTATACTGTTACCTATCATACACAAAAAGCAGATTGTAAAAATTCGTTCTAGTTTCGAAGATATGCCAATTTTTCTATAATGTACCAAAATCCTACTAAAAACATCGATTTCTACCAAACGGGTTATGTAAACGAAATGAAATTACGACGAATTTTATTTAATTAACTTGTATTATCATAATTATTAGCTTTGAAAACGATTGCGAACAAAAAGTTTTTTCTGCCTCTCCGAAAAGCATGGATAGTAGTACAGTGTGTTTTTTCGATATCCTGATTGCATACATTCGCTCAGTAAAATTAAGATATCTCAAAAACTAGATTGAATATTTACAATCTGTAAATTGCGTATGATAGGCTATACTGTTACCTATCATACACAAAAAGCAGATTGTAAAAATTCGTTCTAGTTTCGAAGATATGCCAATTTTTCTATAATGTACCAAAATCCTACTAAAAACATCGATTTCTACCAAACGGGTTATGTAAACGAAATGAAATTACGACGAATTTTATTTAATTAACTTGTATTATCATAATTATTAGCTTTGAAAACGATTGCGAACAAAAAGTTTTTTCTGCCTCTCCGAAAAGCATGGATAGTAGTACAGTGTGTTTTTTCGATATCCTGATTGCATACATTCGCTCAGTAAAATTAAGATATCTCAAAAACTAGATTGAATATTTACAATCTGTAAATTGCGTATGATAGGCTATACTGTTGCCTATCATACACAAAAAGCAGATTGTAAAAATTCGTTCTAGTTTCGAAGATATGCCAATTTTTCTATAATGTACCAAAATCCTACTAAAAACATCGATTTCTACCAAACGGGTTATGTAAACGAAATGAAATTACGACGAATTTTATTTAATTAACTTGTATTATCATAATTATTAGCTTTGAAAACGATTGCGAACAAAAAGTTTTTTCTGCCTCTCCGAAAAGCATGGATAGTAGTACAGTGTGTTTTTTCGATATCCTGATTGCATACATTCGCTCAGTAAAATTAAGATATCTCAAAAACTAGATTGAATATTTACAATCTGTAAATTGCGTATGATAGGCTATACTGTTACCTATCATACACAAAAAGCAGATTGTAAAAATTCGTTCTAGTTTCGAAGATATGCCAATTTTTCTATAATGTACCAAAATCCTACTAAAAACATCGATTTCTACCAAACGGGTTATGTAAACGAAATGAAATTACGACGAATTTTATTTAATTAACTTGTATTATCATAATTATTAGCTTTGAAAACGATTGCGAACAAAAAGTTTTTTCTGCCTCTCCGAAAAGCATGGATAGTAGTACAGTGTGTTTTTTCGATATCCTGATTGCATACATTCGCTCAGTAAAATTAAGATATCTCAAAAACTAGATTGAATATTTACAATCTGTAAATTGCGTATGATAGGCTATACTGTTGCCTATCATACACAAAAAGCAGATTGTAAAAATTCGTTCTAGTTTCGAAGATATGCCAATTTTTCTATAATGTACCAAAATCCTACTAAAAACATCGATTTCTACCAAACGGGTTATGTAAACGAAATGAAATTACGACGAATTTTATTTAATTAACTTGTATTATCATAATTATTAGCTTTGAAAACGATTGCGAACAAAAAGTTTTTTCTGCCTCTCCGAAAAGCATGGATAGTAGTACAGTGTGTTTTTTCGATATCCTGATTGCATACATTCGCTCAGTAAAATTAAGATATCTCAAAAACTAGATTGAATATTTACAATCTGTAAATTGCGTATGATAGGCTATACTGTTACCTATCATACACAAAAAGCAGATTGTAAAAATTCGTTCTAGTTTCGAAGATATGCCAATTTTTCTATAATGTACCAAAATCCTACTAAAAACATCGATTTCTACCAAACGGGTTATGTAAACGAAATGAAATTACGACGAATTTTATTTAATTAACTTGTATTATCATAATTATTAGCTTTGAAAACGATTGCGAACAAAAAGTTTTTTCTGCCTCTCCGAAAAGCATGGATAGTAGTACAGTGTGTTTTTTCGATATCCTGATTGCATACATTCGCTCAGTAAAATTAAGATATCTCAAAAACTAGATTGAATATTTACAATCTGTAAATTGCGTATGATAGGCTATACTGTTACCTATCATACACAAAAAGCAGATTGTAAAAATTCGTTCTAGTTTCGAAGATATGCCAATTTTTCTATAATGTACCAAAATCCTACTAAAAACATCGATTTCTACCAAACGGGTTATGTAAACGAAATGAAATTACGACGAATTTTATTTAATTAACTTGTATTATCATAATTATTAGCTTTGAAAACGATTGCGAACAAAAAGTTTTTTCTGCCTCTCCGAAAAGCATGGATAGTAGTACAGTGTGTTTTTTCGATATCCTGATTGCATACATTCGCTCAGTAAAATTAAGATATCTCAAAAACTAGATTGAATATTTACAATCTGTAAATTGCGTATGATAGGCTATACTGTTACCTATCATACACAAAAAGCAGATTGTAAAAATTCGTTCTAGTTTCGAAGATATGCCAATTTTTCTATAATGTACCAAAATCCTACTAAAAACATCGATTTCTACCAAACGGGTTATGTAAACGAAATGAAATTACGACGAATTTTATTTAATTAACTTGTATTATCATAATTATTAGCTTTGAAAACGATTGCGAACAAAAAGTTTTTTCTGCCTCTCCGAAAAGCATGGATAGTAGTACAGTGTGTTTTTTCGATATCCTGATTGCATACATTCGCTCAGTAAAATTAAGATATCTCAAAAACTAGATTGAATATTTACAATCTGTAAATTGCGTATGATAGGCTATACTGTTACCTATCATACACAAAAAGCAGATTGTAAAAATTCGTTCTAGTTTCGAAGATATGCCAATTTTTCTATAATGTACCAAAATCCTACTAAAAACATCGATTTCTACCAAACGGGTTATGTAAACGAAATGAAATTACGACGAATTTTATTTAATTAACTTGTATTATCATAATTATTAGCTTTGAAAACGATTGCGAACAAAAAGTTTTTTCTGCCTCTCCGAAAAGCATGGATAGTAGTACAGTGTGTTTTTTCGATATCCTGATTGCATACATTCGCTCAGTAAAATTAAGATATCTCAAAAACTAGATTGAATATTTACAATCTGTAAATTGCGTATGATAGGCTATACTGTTACCTATCATACACAAAAAGCAGATTGTAAAAATTCGTTCTAGTTTCGAAGATATGCCAATTTTTCTATAATGTACCAAAATCCTACTAAAAACATCGATTTCTACCAAACGGGTTATGTAAACGAAATGAAATTACGACGAATTTTATTTAATTAACTTGTATTATCATAATTATTAGCTTTGAAAACGATTGCGAACAAAAAGTTTTTTCTGCCTCTCCGAAAAGCATGGATAGTAGTACAGTGTGTTTTTTCGATATCCTGATTGCATACATTCGCTCAGTAAAATTAAGATATCTCAAAAACTAGATTGAATATTTACAATCTGTAAATTGCGTATGATAGGCTATACTGTTACCTATCATACACAAAAAGCAGATTGTAAAAATTCGTTCTAGTTTCGAAGATATGCCAATTTTTCTATAATGTACCAAAATCCTACTAAAAACATCGATTTCTACCAAACGGGTTATGTAAACGAAATGAAATTACGACGAATTTTATTTAATTAACTTGTATTATCATAATTATTAGCTTTGAAAACGATTGCGAACAAAAAGTTTTTTCTGCCTCTCCGAAAAGCATGGATAGTAGTACAGTGTGTTTTTTCGATATCCTGATTGCATACATTCGCTCAGTAAAATTAAGATATCTCAAAAACTAGATTGAATATTTACAATCTGTAAATTGCGTATGATAGGCTATACTGTTACCTATCATACACAAAAAGCAGATTGTAAAAATTCGTTCTAGTTTCGAAGATATGCCAATTTTTCTATAATGTACCAAAATCCTACTAAAAACATCGATTTCTACCAAACGGGTTATGTAAACGAAATGAAATTACGACGAATTTTATTTAATTAACTTGTATTATCATAATTATTAGCTTTGAAAACGATTGCGAACAAAAAGTTTTTTCTGCCTCTCCGAAAAGCATGGATAGTAGTACAGTGTGTTTTTTCGATATCCTGATTGCATACATTCGCTCAGTAAAATTAAGATATCTCAAAAACTAGATTGAATATTTACAATCTGTAAATTGCGTATGATAGGCTATACTGTTACCTATCATACACAAAAAGCAGATTGTAAAAATTCGTTCTAGTTTCGAAGATATGCCAATTTTTCTATAATGTACCAAAATCCTACTAAAAACATCGATTTCTACCAAACGGGTTATGTAAACGAAATGAAATTACGACGAATTTTATTTAATTAACTTGTATTATCATAATTATTAGCTTTGAAAACGATTGCGAACAAAAAGTTTTTTCTGCCTCTCCGAAAAGCATGGATAGTAGTACAGTGTGTTTTTTCGATATCCTGATTGCATACATTCGCTCAGTAAAATTAAGATATCTCAAAAACTAGATTGAATATTTACAATCTGTAAATTGCGTATGATAGGCTATACTGTTACCTATCATACACAAAAAGCAGATTGTAAAAATTCGTTCTAGTTTCGAAGATATGCCAATTTTTCTATAATGTACCAAAATCCTACTAAAAACATCGATTTCTACCAAACGGGTTATGTAAACGAAATGAAATTACGACGAATTTTATTTAATTAACTTGTATTATCATAATTATTAGCTTTGAAAACGATTGCGAACAAAAAGTTTTTTCTGCCTCTCCGAAAAGCATGGATAGTAGTACAGTGTGTTTTTTCGATATCCTGATTGCATACATTCGCTCAGTAAAATTAAGATATCTCAAAAACTAGATTGAATATTTACAATCTGTAAATTGCGTATGATAGGCTATACTGTTACCTATCATACACAAAAAGCAGATTGTAAAAATTCGTTCTAGTTTCGAAGATATGCCAATTTTTCTATAATGTACCAAAATCCTACTAAAAACATCGATTTCTACCAAACGGGTTATGTAAACGAAATGAAATTACGACGAATTTTATTTAATTAACTTGTATTATCATAATTATTAGCTTTGAAAACGATTGCGAACAAAAAGTTTTTTCTGCCTCTCCGAAAAGCATGGATAGTAGTACAGTGTGTTTTTTCGATATCCTGATTGCATACATTCGCTCAGTAAAATTAAGATATCTCAAAAACTAGATTGAATATTTACAATCTGTAAATTGCGTATGATAGGCTATACTGTTACCTATCATACACAAAAAGCAGATTGTAAAAATTCGTTCTAGTTTCGAAGATATGCCAATTTTTCTATAATGTACCAAAATCCTACTAAAAACATCGATTTCTACCAAACGGGTTATGTAAACGAAATGAAATTACGACGAATTTTATTTAATTAACTTGTATTATCATAATTATTAGCTTTGAAAACGATTGCGAACAAAAAGTTTTTTCTGCCTCTCCGAAAAGCATGGATAGTAGTACAGTGTGTTTTTTCGATATCCTGATTGCATACATTCGCTCAGTAAAATTAAGATATCTCAAAAACTAGATTGAATATTTACAATCTGTAAATTGCGTATGATAGGCTATACTGTTACCTATCATACACAAAAAGCAGATTGTAAAAATTCGTTCTAGTTTCGAAGATATGCCAATTTTTCTATAATGTACCAAAATCCTACTAAAAACATCGATTTCTACCAAACGGGTTATGTAAACGAAATGAAATTACGACGAATTTTATTTAATTAACTTGTATTATCATAATTATTAGCTTTGAAAACGATTGCGAACAAAAAGTTTTTTCTGCCTCTCCGAAAAGCATGGATAGTAGTACAGTGTGTTTTTTCGATATCCTGATTGCATACATTCGCTCAGTAAAATTAAGATATCTCAAAAACTAGATTGAATATTTACAATCTGTAAATTGCGTATGATAGGCTATACTGTTACCTATCATACACAAAAAGCAGATTGTAAAAATTCGTTCTAGTTTCGAAGATATGCCAATTTTTCTATAATGTACCAAAATCCTACTAAAAACATCGATTTCTACCAAACGGGTTATGTAAACGAAATGAAATTACGACGAATTTTATTTAATTAACTTGTATTATCATAATTATTAGCTTTGAAAACGATTGCGAACAAAAAGTTTTTTCTGCCTCTCCGAAAAGCATGGATAGTAGTACAGTGTGTTTTTTCGATATCCTGATTGCATACATTCGCTCAGTAAAATTAAGATATCTCAAAAACTAGATTGAATATTTACAATCTGTAAATTGCGTATGATAGGCTATACTGTTACCTATCATACACAAAAAGCAGATTGTAAAAATTCGTTCTAGTTTCGAAGATATGCCAATTTTTCTATAATGTACCAAAATCCTACTAAAAACATCGATTTCTACCAAACGGGTTATGTAAACGAAATGAAATTACGACGAATTTTATTTAATTAACTTGTATTATCATAATTATTAGCTTTGAAAACGATTGCGAACAAAAAGTTTTTTCTGCCTCTCCGAAAAGCATGGATAGTAGTACAGTGTGTTTTTTCGATATCCTGATTGCATACATTCGCTCAGTAAAATTAAGATATCTCAAAAACTAGATTGAATATTTACAATCTGTAAATTGCGTATGATAGGCTATACCAGGGGCGTCCAAGCCAAATGAGTATTTTTGACAAATTTTCAAAATAACTAGAGCATTAAAACTGCGATTTGAATAAAAAGCCAACTGGGCAACGCGGTAATTATTTATGTATCCAGGGCCAAAGAATTTATCACTCCGGAACAGATGCGAAGATCACCGCAATAGTTGTTACATATTGCAGCATGCGGCCCGCGGGCCGCATGACTCAAAATGGAATAAAAATTGCGGTGGTCTTCACACTCACCCCAGAGTAATAAATTCTGTGGCTATTGATACATAAATAGTTACCGCGTTGTCCAGTTGTTTTTGTTTTCTAATCGCAGTTTTATTGCTGTAGTTATTTTGAAAATTTGCCAAAAAATACTCATTTGGCTTGGACGCCCCTGGGCTATACTGTTACCTATCATACACAAAAAGCAGATTGTAAAAATTCGTTCTAGTTTCGAAGATATGCCAATTTTTCTATAATGTACCAAAATCCTACTAAAAACATCGATTTCTACCAAACGGGTTATGTAAACGAAATGAAATTACGACGAATTTTATTTAATTAACTTGTATTATCATAATTATTAGCTTTGAAAACGATTGCGAACAAAAAGTTTTTTCTGCCTCTCCGAAAAGCATGGATAGTAGTACAGTGTGTTTTTTCGATATCCTGATTGCATACATTCGCTCAGTAAAATTAAGATATCTCAAAAACTAGATTGAATATTTACAATCTGTAAATTGCATATGATAGGCTATACTGTTACCTATCATACACAAAAAGCAGATTGTAAAAATTCGTTCTAGTTTCGAAGATATGCCAATTTTTCTATAATGTACCAAAATCCTACTAAAAACATCGATTTCTACCAAACGGGTTATGTAAACGAAATGAAATTACGACGAATTTTATTTAATTAACTTGTATTATCATAATTATTAGCTTTGAAAACGATTGCGAACAAAAAGTTTTTTCTGCCTCTCCGAAAAGCATGGATAGTAGTACAGTGTGTTTTTTCGATATCCTGATTGCATACATTCGCTCAGTAAAATTAAGATATCTCAAAAACTAGATTGAATATTTACAATCTGTAAATTGCGTATGATAGGCTATACTGTTACCTATCATACACAAAAAGCAGATTGTAAAAATTCGTTCTAGTTTCGAAGATATGCCAATTTTTCTATAATGTACCAAAATCCTACTAAAAACATCGATTTCTACCAAACGGGTTATGTAAACGAAATGAAATTACGACGAATTTTATTTAATTAACTTGTATTATCATAATTATTAGCTTTGAAAACGATTGCGAACAAAAAGTTTTTTCTGCCTCTCCGAAAAGCATGGATAGTAGTACAGTGTGTTTTTTCGATATCCTGATTGCATACATTCGCTCAGTAAAATTAAGATATCTCAAAAACTAGATTGAATATTTACAATCTGTAAATTGCGTATGATAGGCTATACCAGGGGCGTCCAAGCCAAATGAGTATTTTTGACAAATTTTCAAAATAACTAGAGCATTAAAACTGCGATTTGAATAAAAAGCCAACTGGGCAACGCGGTAATTATTTATGTATCCAGGGCCAAAGAATTTATCACTCCGGAACAGATGCGAAGATCACCGCAATAGTTGTTACATATTGCAGCATGCGGCCCGCGGGCCGCATGACTCAAAATGGAATAAAAATTGCGGTGGTCTTCACACTCACCCCAGAGTAATAAATTCTGTGGCTATTGATACATAAATAGTTACCGCGTTGTCCAGTTGTTTTTGTTTTCTAATCGCAGTTTTATTGCTGTAGTTATTTTGAAAATTTGCCAAAAAATACTCATTTGGCTTGGACGCCCCTGGGCTATACTGTTACCTATCATACACAAAAAGCAGATTGTAAAAATTCGTTCTAGTTTCGAAGATATGCCAATTTTTCTATAATGTACCAAAATCCTACTAAAAACATCGATTTCTACCAAACGGGTTATGTAAACGAAATGAAATTACGACGAATTTTATTTAATTAACTTGTATTATCATAATTATTAGCTTTGAAAACGATTGCGAACAAAAAGTTTTTTCTGCCTCTCCGAAAAGCATGGATAGTAGTACAGTGTGTTTTTTCGATATCCTGATTGCATACATTCGCTCAGTAAAATTAAGATATCTCAAAAACTAGATTGAATATTTACAATCTGTAAATTGCGTATGATAGGCTATACTGTTACCTATCATACACAAAAAGCAGATTGTAAAAATTCGTTCTAGTTTCGAAGATATGCCAATTTTTCTATAATGTACCAAAATCCTACTAAAAACATCGATTTCTACCAAACGGGTTATGTAAACGAAATGAAATTACGACGAATTTTATTTAATTAACTTGTATTATCATAATTGTGTAGTTCAGAATCAAAAACGATCTATTCCACTTTTCGAGTTTTCGAGATATCTTAAGGAAACCTTTTATAGTTAAACTACTTAAGAAAACTATATTATTTTTTATTTATAATTTCCATAAGAGATAATTAATTGATTATATTTAAGTAAAATATCAACCACTAATCAACTTTAGCTAAGATTTTATGTTTAATTTTGGAATAGATCTATTTTGAAAGTTAAGTAGCGGAATAGATTCATTTTGAAATTCATTATAATGGAATAGAAAGGTTATGAAATTAAAAGGGAAAATTTTTGGTTTATAATTTTTTATTTTTGTTCTTAAAATAAAACATAAACAAAAGAAACATAAAAAAAAAGAAACATAAATCAACAAAATACTTAATACTTCATAATATAAAAAATCACAATTTTAATAATCATAAAATTAAAATGTAATTCAATTGCCGCAAAATATCACAAACTAAATCTTAAACTCTGAGGACCTCATCTTCGTTATGGTTGACGCAGATATTGTCGTCATTCTCTTCTTCCATGTGAAGTTGATTATGATCGATTATATTTTTATAAAAATTCAGATTCCCAATCAATCGCCACTCGCTCCCAAAATGTTTCTGTAGCAATCTGTCTACGTCTTTTAATTTGGCATCCTTTACTTTGACTCCGTTATTTAACCTGGTTAATCGCATTGTCGCCAGGTTTTCTCCCCGTCTAATATTTGACTTTGCTGATCCAATATCCGATTTGTAATAAATCTCACCTCTTACTTGAATAGTCGTGCCATTTTTACCTTTTGTTAGTATAAACCGCTTACATTCATTGAACTTGAAATGCCAAGAAGATGGGGGTTTTATAATTTTAGCAACTTCGGCTTTGAAATCCAGAGCAGGACACTCATCACTTCCAAGGTTTATGATCGTCCCATGTTCCTTATAAATTTCCAGGTAGTCGTTTACGTCTACAATAGTTTCTTTCGCCCTGACTTTTTTTTCTATTTGCGCAAAAACTCGATCAGGAGGAATGTACGAATGGCCTGGTACTGGGAAAATCAGTTCAACGGATAAAACGTTTCTTGGCGCACATTTTAGTAACCAGTATTCGCTCATTCCAACCATAATCGAGTTTTTGTTTTGTCCCCCGCATCCATCAGCTACTAAGCGAACAGTTTGTATGCCACATAAATTTAAATGGCAAAGACGGTGGTAGACAGCTGAAGCTATTTCATTTGAACCTTTGGCTCGACTATTCTCGGTCCAGTAATACAAAAATACGTTGCTTTGCGTTAACGCTGAGTGACCGGTCCCTATCACCATTCCGAATAAATAAAGATATAACTGCCGACTATAGTAGGCAGCTTGATCAGCTACTTTAGGTAGCGTCATGTTTTTTTGGCAATCAAAACTGATTGTAATTAATCCCAAATCCTCTTCGTTCAGAAGCTCGAAAAAAGCTTTGCTCCTAAGCTTATGAATTCTTGACTTCATCATAAGTTCCTTCTTAACCTGAAGATTTTGTTCAAATTTTAAATTCTCCTTGAATTGGATGCGCGTCGAACACATATCGGTAGCCGGTGTTTTGAATCCCAAATTAAATTGAGTATTAAAAATTGTCCGAAAATAGCTCGATTTGATTGCCGTCTCAGGATTTTGGATTTTAAATTGTCTCCACATTTTACTTATAGACAGATCTGCAGGTAGATACTGCCGTTTTGAAATCTGACTGCGGCAGTAGTGCATTTCGATTATTCGGTACTTTTTAATAAAATCGATAATAGCCCGTTTTTTCCCTTCATTATCTTTAGTTTTCCTATCGCCGCCTCGTTTTTCTGCAGGAATGTATCCCGTTTCAAAATACTTTTTACAAATATTGTAAACCCGACTTTTTGTCACTCCCAATATATTTATATACGCGCTTTGGCAAACTTTTATCAAGCTTCTAGAATGAGTCCGTATGAAATATTCAACTGAAAATGTTTTTCGGGCACATTGTTTCTCGACGCGATCAGTTCTAGCTGGTTTTATGATCTTACAGGTTTTTAAAATACACACAATATCCTGTGCGAATTTCGATTTCTCTTTATAAAAATTGCTAGAAAAATCTAAAGCATCGTATATTTTAATTTTACTGCAGTTAAAAGAACTGCGCTCGCTATGCCTACATCTTGGCATTTCCGGCAAAGATTTTCTTTTATACCTGGAAATGAATTTATTTTATTTTATGTTTATTTTAAAAATTCAAATATGTATATTGAAATGCATAAATATTTTAGTCACTTACTTTTCGATTTTAGCCATTGATCTTTTCCTATTTGGAATGCCGATCTTCCTTTTCCGTGGACGGTCTGTAACTTGAGGCGATTCTATCGACTCCATTATCTGTACAAAATTCATAATAAATATATATTTAGCTATATAAATTTAAATGATTTTTAGATTTATATTTATTAACCATACTTACAATAAAACGCAGAACCTTTTAATATAGCATCAACTTTTGAATGATTATCACAAACAACTGATTTTTTCGCAAATTTTGGAATAGGCGTTCTTTGATTTTCAACTAAATATTTTATATTGGAATAGTTTTTTTTTGATTGGAAATGTTTATTGGAATAGTGTTATTTTGTCTGTGAAGTTGTAATGGAATACACTTGTTTTGAAACAGAATTCATATTTATTGCTCAATTTCCACCGGAATAGGTTCACATTGTAAAATTTTTCTTTGAGAGATAGTTAGAGTTCAACAATCCGAACCGAAATTAATTACTAACTAAAAATTTTTAAAAAGTGGAATAGACCGTTTTTGATTCTGAACTACACAATTATTAGCTTTGAAAACGATTGCGAACAAAAAGTTTTTTCTGCCTCTCCGAAAAGCATGGATAGTAGTACAGTGTGTTTTTTCGATATCCTGATTGCATACATTCGCTCAGTAAAATTAAGATATCTCAAAAACTAGATTGAATATTTACAATCTGTAAATTGCGTATGATAGGCTATACTGTTACCTATCATACACAAAAAGCAGATTGTAAAAATTCGTTCTAGTTTCGAAGATATGCCAATTTTTCTATAATGTACCAAAATCCTACTAAAAACATCGATTTCTACCAAACGGGTTATGTAAACGAAATGAAATTACGACGAATTTTATTTAATTAACTTGTATTATCATAATTATTAGCTTTGAAAACGATTGCGAACAAAAAGTTTTTTCTGCCTCTCCGAAAAGCATAGATAGTAGTACAGTGTGTTTTTTCGATATCCTGATTGCATACATTCGCTCAGTAAAATTAAGATATCTCAAAAACTAGATTGAATATTTACAATCTGTAAATTGCGTATGATAGGCTATACTGTTACCTATCATACACAAAAAGCAGATTGTAAAAATTCGTTCTAGTTTCGAAGATATGCCAATTTTTCTATAATGTACCAAAATCCTACTAAAAACATCGATTTCTACCAAACGGGTTATGTAAACGAAATGAAATTACGACGAATTTTATTTAATTAACTTGTATTATCATAATTATTAGCTTTGAAAACGATTGCGAACAAAAAGTTTTTTCTGCCTCTCCGAAAAGCATGGATAGTAGTACAGTGTGTTTTTTCGATATCCTGATTGCATACATTCGCTCAGTAAAATTAAGATATCTCAAAAACTAGATTGAATATTTACAATCTGTAAATTGCGTATGATAGGCTATACTGTTACCTATCATACACAAAAAGCAGATTGTAAAAATTCGTTCTAGTTTCGAAGATATGCCAATTTTTCTATAATGTACCAAAATCCTACTAAAAACATCGATTTCTACCAAACGGGTTATGTAAACGAAATGAAATTACGACGAATTTTATTTAATTAACTTGTATTATCATAATTATTAGCTTTGAAAACGATTGCGAACAAAAAGTTTTTTCTGCCTCTCCGAAAAGCATGGATGTGTTTTTTCGATATCCTGATTGCATACATTCGCTCAGTAAAATTAAGATATCTCAAAAACTAGATTGAATATTTACAATCTGTAAATTGCGTATGATAGGCTATACTGTTACCTATCATACACAAAAAGCAGATTGTAAAAATTCGTTCTAGTTTCGAAGATATGCCAATTTTTCTATAATGTACCAAAATCCTACTAAAAACATCGATTTCTACCAAACGGGTTATGTAAACGAAATGAAATTACGACGAATTTTATTTAATTAACTTGTATTATCATAATTATTAGCTTTGAAAACGATTGCGAACAAAAAGTTTTTTCTGCCTCTCCGAAAAGCATGGATTACAGTAGTACAGTGTGTTTTTTCGATATCCTGATTGCATACATTCGCTCAGTAAAATTAAGATATCTCAAAAACTAGATTGAATATTTACAATCTGTAAATTGCGTATGATAGGCTATACTGTTACCTATCATACACAAAAAGCAGATTGTAAAAATTCGTTCTAGTTTCGAAGATATGCCAATTTTTCTATAATGTACCAAAATCCTACTAAAAACATCGATTTCTACCAAACGGGTTATGTAAACGAAATGAAATTACGACGAATTTTATTTAATTAACTTGTATTATCATAATTATTAGCTTTGAAAACGATTGCGAACAAAAAGTTTTTTCTGCCTCTCCGAAAAGCATAGATAGTAGTACAGTGTGTTTTTTCGATATCCTGATTGCATACATTCGCTCAGTAAAATTAAGATATCTCAAAAACTAGATTGAATATTTACAATCTGTAAATTGCGTATGATAGGCTATACTGTTACCTATCATACACAAAAAGCAGATTGTAAAAATTCGTTCTAGTTTCGAAGATATGCCAATTTTTCTATAATGTACCAAAATCCTACTAAAAACATCGATTTCTACCAAACGGGTTATGTAAACGAAATGAAATTACGACGAATTTTATTTAATTAACTTGTATTATCATAATTATTAGCTTTGAAAACGATTGCGAACAAAAAGTTTTTTCTGCCTCTCCGAAAAGCATGGATAGTAGTACAGTGTGTTTTTTCGATATCCTGATTGCATACATTCGCTCAGTAAAATTAAGATATCTCAAAAACTAGATTGAATATTTACAATCTGTAAATTGCGTATGATAGGCTATACTGTTACCTATCATACACAAAAAGCAGATTGTAAAAATTCGTTCTAGTTTCGAAGATATGCCAATTTTTCTATAATGTACCAAAATCCTACTAAAAACATCGATTTCTACCAAACGGGTTATGTAAACGAAATGAAATTACGACGAATTTTATTTAATTAACTTGTATTATCATAATTATTAGCTTTGAAAACGATTGCGAACAAAAAGTTTTTTCTGCCTCTCCGAAAAGCATGGATAGTAGTACAGTGTGTTTTTTCGATATCCTGATTGCATACATTCGCTCAGTAAAATTAAGATATCTCAAAAACTAGATTGAATATTTACAATCTGTAAATTGCGTATGATAGGCTATACTGTTACCTATCATACACAAAAAGCAGATTGTAAAAATTCGTTCTAGTTTCGAAGATATGCCAATTTTTCTATAATGTACCAAAATCCTACTAAAAACATCGATTTCTACCAAACGGGTTATGTAAACGAAATGAAATTACGACGAATTTTATTTAATTAACTTGTATTATCATAATTATTAGCTTTGAAAACGATTGCGAACAAAAAGTTTTTTCTGCCTCTCCGAAAAGCATGGATAGTAGTACAGTGTGTTTTTTCGATATCCTGATTGCATACATTCGCTCAGTAAAATTAAGATATCTCAAAAACTAGATTGAATATTTACAATCTGTAAATTGCGTATGATAGGCTATACTGTTACCTATCATACACAAAAAGCAGATTGTAAAAATTCGTTCTAGTTTCGAAGATATGCCAATTTTTCTATAATGTACCAAAATCCTACTAAAAACATCGATTTCTACCAAACGGGTTATGTAAACGAAATGAAATTACGACGAATTTTATTTAATTAACTTGTATTATCATAATTATTAGCTTTGAAAACGATTGCGAACAAAAAGTTTTTTCTGCCTCTCCGAAAAGCATGGATAGTAGTACAGTGTGTTTTTTCGATATCCTGATTGCATACATTCGCTCAGTAAAATTAAGATATCTCAAAAACTAGATTGAATATTTACAATCTGTAAATTGCGTATGATAGGCTATACTGTTACCTATCATACACAAAAAGCAGATTGTAAAAATTCGTTCTAGTTTCGAAGATATGCCAATTTTTCTATAATGTACCAAAATCCTACTAAAAACATCGATTTCTACCAAACGGGTTATGTAAACGAAATGAAATTACGACGAATTTTATTTAATTAACTTGTATTATCATAATTATTAGCTTTGAAAACGATTGCGAACAAAAAGTTTTTTCTGCCTCTCCGAAAAGCATGGATAGTAGTACAGTGTGTTTTTTCGATATCCTGATTGCATACATTCGCTCAGTAAAATTAAGATATCTCAAAAACTAGATTGAATATTTACAATCTGTAAATTGCGTATGATAGGCTATACTGTTACCTATCATACACAAAAAGCAGATTGTAAAAATTCGTTCTAGTTTCGAAGATATGCCAATTTTTCTATAATGTACCAAAATCCTACTAAAAACATCGATTTCTACCAAACGGGTTATGTAAACGAAATGAAATTACGACGAATTTTATTTAATTAACTTGTATTATCATAATTATTAGCTTTGAAAACGATTGCGAACAAAAAGTTTTTTCTGCCTCTCCGAAAAGCATGGATAGTAGTACAGTGTGTTTTTTCGATATCCTGATTGCATACATTCGCTCAGTAAAATTAAGATATCTCAAAAACTAGATTGAATATTTACAATCTGTAAATTGCGTATGATAGGCTATACTGTTACCTATCATACACAAAAAGCAGATTGTAAAAATTCGTTCTAGTTTCGAAGATATGCCAATTTTTCTATAATGTACCAAAATCCTACTAAAAACATCGATTTCTACCAAACGGGTTATGTAAACGAAATGAAATTACGACGAATTTTATTTAATTAACTTGTATTATCATAATTATTAGCTTTGAAAACGATTGCGAACAAAAAGTTTTTTCTGCCTCTCCGAAAAGCATGGATAGTAGTACAGTGTGTTTTTTCGATATCCTGATTGCATACATTCGCTCAGTAAAATTAAGATATCTCAAAAACTAGATTGAATATTTACAATCTGTAAATTGCGTATGATAGGCTATACTGTTACCTATCATACACAAAAAGCAGATTGTAAAAATTCGTTCTAGTTTCGAAGATATGCCAATTTTTCTATAATGTACCAAAATCCTACTAAAAACATCGATTTCTACCAAACGGGTTATGTAAACGAAATGAAATTACGACGAATTTTATTTAATTAACTTGTATTATCATAATTATTAGCTTTGAAAACGATTGCGAACAAAAAGTTTTTTCTGCCTCTCCGAAAAGCATGGATAGTAGTACAGTGTGTTTTTTCGATATCCTGATTGCATACATTCGCTCAGTAAAATTAAGATATCTCAAAAACTAGATTGAATATTTACAATCTGTAAATTGCGTATGATAGGCTATACTGTTACCTATCATACACAAAAAGCAGATTGTAAAAATTCGTTCTAGTTTCGAAGATATGCCAATTTTTCTATAATGTACCAAAATCCTACTAAAAACATCGATTTCTACCAAACGGGTTATGTAAACGAAATGAAATTACGACGAATTTTATTTAATTAACTTGTATTATCATAATTATTAGCTTTGAAAACGATTGCGAACAAAAAGTTTTTTCTGCCTCTCCGAAAAGCATGGATAGTAGTACAGTGTGTTTTTTCGATATCCTGATTGCATACATTCGCTCAGTAAAATTAAGATATCTCAAAAACTAGATTGAATATTTACAATCTGTAAATTGCGTATGATAGGCTATACTGTTACCTATCATACACAAAAAGCAGATTGTAAAAATTCGTTCTAGTTTCGAAGATATGCCAATTTTTCTATAATGTACCAAAATCCTACTAAAAACATCGATTTCTACCAAACGGGTTATGTAAACGAAATGAAATTACGACGAATTTTATTTAATTAACTTGTATTATCATAATTATTAGCTTTGAAAACGATTGCGAACAAAAAGTTTTTTCTGCCTCTCCGAAAAGCATGGATAGTAGTACAGTGTGTTTTTTCGATATCCTGATTGCATACATTCGCTCAGTAAAATTAAGATATCTCAAAAACTAGATTGAATATTTACAATCTGTAAATTGCGTATGATAGGCTATACTGTTACCTATCATACACAAAAAGCAGATTGTAAAAATTCGTTCTAGTTTCGAAGATATGCCAATTTTTCTATAATGTACCAAAATCCTACTAAAAACATCGATTTCTACCAAACGGGTTATGTAAACGAAATGAAATTACGACGAATTTTATTTAATTAACTTGTATTATCATAATTATTAGCTTTGAAAACGATTGCGAACAAAAAGTTTTTTCTGCCTCTCCGAAAAGCATGGATA